>CM054934.1:5153075-5216260 GCA_029168755.2 Tillandsia fasciculata | reverse complement strand
TGAGTACGACCCGATCGCAATCCGCGGCCTGTCCAGCGGATGGAGAAGGGGACTTCGTCAGCTGCGGGCCGGCAACGAAGGGCCTGCGCCTAGTTTCTGTCCCTCGAATGCGGCCCGCCTTTGGTGCTCACCGTCGCGGCGGGCACCATGGATGAGCCATCAGGGCCGACAATTAAACTCGGCAGACGGTCGAGAATTCGACGGCGAATCACTTTTCCAGCCTCGGAATTTGATTTTCCACTCATTTTTCCTGATTTATCCTACGGCCAACGCTTCACTCGGTTCCGATTGTAGCTTCCTAGACAATTTCGATGTCCGAGGAAAAATCGTATTGTGTCAGAGCCCAGGATTGACCGAAGGATCGACGCGGGCATTGCAGTTTCAGCCTTCGGCGGCGCGGGCATGATACTGATGAATCCCAAGGCCGACGGATACACCACTTTCGCCGATGCTCACGTCCTCCCCGCGTCTCACGTGAGCTATGCTGCAGGCTCGGCGATCATCTCCTATATCAATTCGACCGGCGACCCGACGGCGACGATCGTATTCGAGGGGACGGTGATCGGATCGTCGTCCCCTGCTCCGTCGGTCGCCTTCTTCTCTTCGAGAGGACCGGGAAAAGCTAGCCCGGGTATTATAAAGCCGGACATCACAGGGCCCGGTATGAACATCTTAGCGGCCTGGGCGGTGCCAGCTGAAACGAGTTCTACTACTCTGGCAATTTCTTCTACTTTCAACATAGTCTCCGGCACTTCCATGTCGACGCCGCATCTCAGCGGCGTCGCCGCTCTTATAAAGAGCGTACACCCGCATTGGTCTCCCGCCGCGATCAAGTCGGCGATCATGACGACCTCCGATGTCGTAGACCACCATAGCCATAGCGGTGAACCCATCAAGGACGAGCAGTACCAAAAAGCGAGCTTCTTCTCCATGGGCGCAGGTTATGTGAGCCCGTCGAAAGCCGTCGATCCGGCCTTGTTTATGATCTCGGTGTGAACGATTACATAGCATATCTTTGTGGGCTAGGGCTAGGAGATGCCGAGTTTCGGCCGTAGCTCACCGCAGCATCAGGTGTTTGACAATCAAAAAATCACGGAAGCAGAGCTAAACTATCCAACAATACTAGTAAATCCGCAGGATAAACCCGTTACGGTGAAGCGCACGGTGACGAACGTCGGAAAGCGAGTTCGACGTATGTAGCTAAGGTGGAATTGCCCGAGGAGGCGGCGGTGGTGGTGAGAGTGCGGCCGCAGATTCTGCACTTCTCGGAGGCGAATGAGAAGAAGAGCTTCACGGTGACGGTGCGACGGAAGGGCGGGAACAAGATTAGTGTTGAAGGGAATTTGAACTGGGTTTCTGGAGAGCATGTTGTGAGGAGTCCAATTCTCATCCCTGCTAAAGTTTCTGCTTAATTCCTTTGCAAGCGCTTTTGTAGTAAATAGTTAATTGCTCATATGATCTATATAGTTTGAGAAGAATAGATCCATTTTCTTTTGGGATCAAACTTTTTGGTTTCCCTATCTTATTTTACATCGATTTCTAATCTCTATTTGCAAGGTTGTGGGTTCAATCTCTACTCTTTATAAATATTCGAAATAATGTGAAATCAATTTTGACTACTTTAAATAAAGGAGTAGAACATGCAAAAACCAGCCGTGGAGTTTTTCTAGAGTTTTAAGACCATTTAGAACATTGAAATAGGTGCTTTTGAGGACCACATTTCAAAAGGAGACCATTGTTTTGTTTTTTTTTTTTTTTTTAGATTGCAAGTTGGGAGTCTAATTTTAACTTTTTGAAAAGTTTTAGTAGAGTAATAATATATTTTATTTATAAGATAATTTATTTTATTCTTAAAAGAATAATTTGAATGCCAAATAGATAGAGCTACTTACACATTTAAATAAATATAAATATATATTAAATAAAACATTATTTAAAAAATAAATTTAATTAATTTTAAATTTAAAATTTCTGACATCAACCATCAAATTTTTTACCTACCTGCGAAATATGTTTAGTCTGTCCTCGATAGTCGATACAATACAAATCAAATTTTAACATTAATTTTTTTCCTATTAAATAATATTTTTTTAGTATTAATCTTAAACACTATTTAATGCTCTTAAAAATTTTGTAAATTATATTTATGTAACCTAAGCTTTAAAATGTGGGATGGGAGGAACCGAGGTCGAATTCTCCACATGCAATTTATAAACGCATCAACTCAAACGCCTCTCTCTCTCTCTCTCTCTCTCTCTCTCTCTCTCACTCTCTCATTTGTACATATATTCTACCTTAAAAAAAAATAAAAAATTATTATTGCTATTAAAAATTTAAGTGTTCATCGAGCCACGTGCACAGTGCAACTTTTGTGCCATTCGTTTTTATTTTTTATAAATTAATAATAGTTATATTATTAAAATATAAAAAATTAATAAAAATATATAATAAGTAATTTGAATAAATTGATCATAAAAAATAAATATCTCAAATCATAGTGTGTTACCGAGTCGAACGGTAATATTATCGATAGCAAACGTATTCTGTTACTAGCAAATTATTTTTGATGATAGAACTTTCAAATCAACAATCGATACCATTGAATATGATTTAAATCATGTAAACTATAGAAAAATTAAATTTTATATTTTTTCGATATTTTTTTCTTCTCCATCAAGCAGACAAAAAAATGAATGGCTAAAAATAAATTTTCTTCAAAAAGTGATGATAGGAGTCTTGTAATTAAGATCGAGAGTATAAATCTTATTTTGAATAGTTTAAAAAATTTTCTGACAAAAATTCAATTGATTTATATTTTTTTACCCCCTTAAATCAGCAAACACCTTATATCTATCATTAAAATTATAAATTTTGCAACCCTTTAATCTTTAGCTCAATGATATTGAAAAGATTTAAAATTTGATTTCTAGATACTTCCAGTGGTCTAGATCATATTCAACGGTGACGATTGTCGATTCAGAGGCTCCATTATCAAAAAAAAATTGATAGCAACGAAATCAGTTTACTATTAATACTGATAGTATTCTGGCCCAACTCGTGTGTTACCTTATAGGTTACTTTATAAACGACATACATAAGTGTGGCACTATGTAGTGTAGATTAAGTGTTCGGCCAATTTTGTGCTATGGTACTAAATTCTTTTGAGAATAAGGTAGCACGCTATATGCTTCATTCATTACGCAAGTGAACTAACCTACAAGGGTGAGACAGCAGGGTCTCTTGCGAAAAAAAAAAATTCGACGATCACAACACCTCCTCCTAAATCAACACATCTCTATTAACCCACCTTACAGCACAAAAAGGGCTAGTATTGATGTGGTGAAAAATCATGTTATTTCTGATCGCCCAGATCACCAACCACGATGCCGACAGGACGGTTAACAGCTTAGCTCGATCAACATCCCCCGCCGTAGTTGTCCACTTCACCCATACGCCCCCACATCCTCATCATCTTCCCCAATCCACATGCCCCAGTGCTCATCCCCAATACAAACTGCGCAAACACACATCTCACGAAAAGATGGTCTATCGTCTTTTCTTCGCAGCCGCAAAGCACACAGAGCGTGCTTCCAACCTAGGCTCTCTTGATTAGATTATTTGTCATAAGCATACGTCTTTTGAGAACCAGCCAAGTGAGAATCTGCACTCTCAGCGGCATCCGGAAGCTCCAAAGCGTCTGGGCTTACAAGTTTCACCCTCATCGCTAAAAATCGAATAAGTTGATTTAACCGTAAACAGTCCCTTTTTGTGCCACCATCAGATCACTTCGTCGACCCTCTCTCCCAGTGTGATATCTGCTAGTAGCTACTTTAGTTGTCGAACGCCTCTTGTCCTCCTCAAGCCCCTCGGTGTAGACCTCCTCAGAATTTTTCGCCTTCTCCATCCACCAGTCCTGAAGCAATCGCCAACTAATAATGCTTTCCACGCCACCTCGGTGAACATCTTAAGAAAAAGAGATTTCATGGTCAACTCACCACACCATCTATCGGACTAGAAGTTGATATATTTACCATTTCCGAGACAGTACGAAACCCCCCTCCCCCTAAAGAGCTCTTTGAGCTTGACGACGTCTCTCCACCATCGTGAGGCCGGCCTGAACGCTCTCCGCTCCTCTAGAGGTTTTCTCTTCAAGTAATAGGTCGCCCTAACAAGTTTATTCCATTGTAGATCCGGTGCCAGAAAGAATCTCCACCACCATTTGGTCAAAAGGGCGTTATTCATCAGACTAAGATCTAGAACACCCAGTCCACCTTCCAACTTACTCTTACACACATTCTTCTACGCAACTAGCCGCCCTCTTCCATTACTGTGCAAGTCTCCAAACCAAAAAAAAAAAATTCTTCTAAGAGGTTCAATCCTTTTGATGGCCCAGGTAGGAGCTTTGAAAATTGAACACATGCATATGGGCATGTTGGCTAGGACATCATTAACTAAAGTAAGTAGTCCTCCTCTTGAAAGAAGCTTGGCGTGCCAACCGTCGATTCTTCTCCGTATTCTATCGATGACTCCCCCTGTCTTTCTTTTTAAGTTTCTTACTGGACAGTGGTAGCCAAGATAGTTCATCGGAAAGTCTCAAACTTTGCAATCCAAAATTTTTGCCAGTCTAGCTGCCCTGTGCGCATCCTTGCCTGTATCGAACAATTTCGATTTGTCTTTATTAACTTTAAAACTCAAACCCGCTCAAAGAGGCACCACAAAAATTTAAGGTTTCTCATATATTTCTTTCTAGCTTTACAGAAAAAAAAAAAGAAATTTATTATCGTCTCCATATTATATTAGCGTAATTCTACCGTCGTAAGACGGCCCTACGCTTCTAATAAAGTTATTGTTGACGTCTTCAATCCGTGCGACGACGATACTAAATTTCTGATAATAAAGTTATGGTACTAAAATGGTACTAAATTTTTGATTACTTTTTTTTTTTTTAATTTTACTCGTTATATAAAAAAAATATTTTTAAAAATGATAGAAGTATATTAATTTTTTTATAAAATAAATATTTTAAAAATTTATTTTTTAAAAAATACAGATTTTTATTTTAAAGGAAGAAGAGAGAAAAAAAGAAAAAAAGAAAAAGAGATTAACAAAAATAAAAATAGAAATAGCAAGTGGGTGGGTGAGACCCGCGAGCAAAAAAGGACGGTACATAACAGACTCCCTCTCTCCCTCTAATAAAAATGGCGGCGTTTCTCCGAGCCATAAGCGCCGCTGCAGCTCTCCCCGCCGCAGCCGCCGCAGTTTCTCTCTCCTCCTCCTCCTCCTCCTCCTCCTCCTCCTTCCCATCTAGGGTTTACTACCCTTTCCCTTCCTCCTATCTCTACTCCTCTTCTTCGATCCCCGAAACCCTCGCGCCCCCCACAAGAAACCCTAGCCCCCGCCCCTTCGCCGCCGTAAGCATGGTTTCGCCATCGACCGAGCTTAGGAGCCCCGATCAGGTTTGGATTCGCCTCTCGCGCATCTTGTTCGTGTTTTCTTGCTGTGAGATTTTTTATTTTATTTTATTATTTTTATTATTATTTTTTATGGTTTCTAATATTTGTGTGTTGGTTTCTCTTTTCTGCAGAGGGATCGAGCTCTTCCGGAACTTTTGGTACGTTTGATCATCGCACTATTTATAGAAATTTCCTATCGAATTTTGTTTTGATGGTTGTTTTGATCTCGATGTTACCATGTGGCTTGGCTTTAGAGAATTTTTTATCTAGGTTGTGACGCAAATTCCCGAGCTTTTTATATCATTGTGTTTGTGTCAGGATTTTCCTCTAACTCTCGTCGCAGTTGTTGAAATGCTTCAGTAGAAAGTAAAGAAGACGAGTAGAATTTTGAAAGCAGGAGTTGAAAGCGTCGATGAGCTTGCAGTAATTATCTAGCAGCTCATAAAAGTAGATAATTTCATTTTGATCGGACCTAAAAGAACTTTGATGTGTTTCTATATGAAGTAATCAGAAGCTGTTAATGGACAATTAGTGCAGCAAACTATATCTATCCGATTTGAAGTTTCATGTAGTTAAATTTCCTGTGAAAAAAACATATTTATCTAATTTGAAGTGTTATATGTGTTCTTTAGACTGAATTCATGGTGGATATGAAATGCGAAGGGTGTGTTTCGTCAGTGAAGAGCAACCTTCAAAAACTTGATGGTATGTAGTTAACATGTTTCCTGACATTTTTTTTTTGGTATTACTTTCAATGAGCTGATGCTTCGTTGTTGTTGCCGATAGGTATAAAAAATGTTGATGTTGATTTAAGTAATCAGGTGGTGAGGATCCTTGGATCTCTACCTGTCCAGACCATGTTAGATGCTCTGGAACAGACCGGACGAAGTGCACGATTGATTGGACAAGGCAACCCCAATGGTTAGTAATTTGACTTGTCACTTGCAGAAGTGCTTCTCAGTTGGTCTTAAAATCCAGACTATTGTGGCATGGTCTTACTTTATCTTCGCAAAGTATCTGTCAAAATTTATTTCAACAGCATTTCCGTATTCTCTGTTATCTTCTGATAGTCAGTTAAATAGAATTTCATAATTTGCTGATTGTTGAATCCTTTGCGATGATATAATTGTTTTGAGTATATTTCTATATCTATATTTTCATGGTCCTTCTTCTACTTAAATTTCTTTATCAATGGAATAAGCTATATTGCTGGGAAGAGGAGACACCATCTAGGAACTTTTGCCCAGTGCTTCTACTGTGCCCTATAAGAAAATATACATCTGATGCATCATTTTGTATTACTGGTGAAAACATTTCTGTTTACTAGATTTTGACACCTCTGAAATATCTGTGTCTATTTGCTAGTCCAGCTTCTAAAGCTAGTTTCATTTTTCTTATCGATTTGATTGTCTTTCTAGTGAGTATCTGCTTGCGTATAGTCTTTTTTTTTTTTTTTTTTTTTTTTTTTTTTGGAATCTGTGATGTCTATGATGTTATTCAAAACAATGAATTTGCAAAAGGGTGCTGGAGTTAACATTATTTACTTGAACATTTTCAAAGCTCTCTGTTACCAAGAATTTACTAACTGTATTTAATATTAATATGTAGATTTTCTTATTTCTGCTGCTGTTGCTGAGTTCAAGGGTCCAGTTATATTTGGTGTCGTACGGTTGGCTCAAGTTACAATGGAATTGGCTAGAATTGAAGCTAGTTTTAGCGGCTTGCCACTTGGTAAGCATGGTTGGTCCATAAATGAGTTTGGGGATTTAACCAGAGGTGCAGCGAGTACTGGGAAAGTATTTAATCGGCCAAATTATGCATCTGAGAAGGTAAAACTTCTGTTAGTGTTCCTCTACAAAGTTGGCTTACCCTACTATTCTGTGCGTTGTTTTGGGTTGTTGCATGGGAGAGTGAGTTGATGCAATCTCGATACTCAACAGTAGGTGCTTTTAGTCATCAACTTACATGTAATGCGATCCTGTGGTGGCATCTTAGGGTGCTTTTCTATACATATAAGTGTAGGTTCCCCTTCCCTGCACCCACCCCCGTCCCGCCCCCCACCCCCCGCCATTTGTGCAATTTGCAGCAACATGATACAGGGTTATAAAAAAAAAAAAAAAAAAAAAAAAAAAAAAAAAATCAAAAGTCGCTACCAGAGTACAATGGTTTTACTCAATTGTTTTCAGCCAAGTTTTATGCTATAGCAGAATCTAGGATCTGAAATTGTTATAATTGAGAAGTTATACCATTCCGTATGTGCTTTTCATTTGTATATTTGCTTTTGTTTGATAAATGCAGAACACAATAAATTGTGTATTAGTCTCTCCCTTACATACGATTTATTATGTTTATGTGCCTGTATTATGGGATCTAACATTGCTACAGTAGTATAATTCTGTGGGTGTCTGTGGGTGCTAAATTATCATCTAGTATTTAACTCCTAACTCATATAACATCGTTTTTTATTTTCAATTTTATTTGAACATTTGTTGCTCGCTAAGCTGTTCTTTGTTGTATGTAGCCCCTCGGTGACCTGGGAACACTAGACGCCGGCGAGACGGGAGAAGCCAACTTCTCAGGCGCGAAAGAGATGCTTAAAGTTTCTGAGCTAATCGGCCGTTCCATCGTGTTGTACGAGACCGAAGACAAATCGGACCCTGGCATTGCGGCTGCGGTGATTGCAAGAAGTGCAGGGGTCGGGGAGAACTACAAGAAGATATGCACTTGTGATGGTGTCACCATATGGGAATCGCACTAGATTATGCCATTATTTTTCGACCTTGTGATATCTAACTTCTCCCCCACTTCCCCTTTTGTTATATTGTGCCACTGTACAATTTTTCGTCATGTAAAAGTGTACGAGGGAAGCAATATGTCCAATAAAAGCACATCTGGTTACTCTTTCTGAGCCATGTTTTAATGAAAGGCTACATTACAACATCTATTTTGTGGATACATCGATATTATATTGCGCGTCTCCTGCTGACAGATCTGATGGAAATGCACATATCATTCTAGTTAAACAAGTTATTAGCACTATGTTATCTTCACACACACACACACACACACACACACACACACACACGTATAGAAGGTGTGACATTTATCGATCTTGCATAAAATCCTTACTAAGTTACAACACAACCAATATTAACCAGATTATCTCGCAAAAGCGAGAATATCGAGGCCCTGCTCAATGTGAAGAGTTATCATGAATCTGTAATTCGCAACCGCTTTCTCATCGGTGAGTTTGAACAAGAAGAAGCGGAGAAGCACCGCCGCAAATATCTTCATTTGTCTGTATGCAAAATCCTTTCCAAGGCATATTCTAGGACCAGCCTACACACCAAATAAGCATAATTTGTGAGGTTAATGCAATAACAAGTTAGCATATGGATCCATATTGAAAACAAAGGAGAAGAGAATCAGTGCTCTTTAAAACTTTCTTATTTACTTGAAATGCTGTAAATTTGAAAGGGCTGTCGGGGCGAAAAACTCCATTTTCGTCGAGCCACCTCTCCGGACGAAAAATTTCAGCATCTTTACCCCATAAATATTCCATTCGACCCATCGCATAAGGTTGGTAGAACACGATATCGCCTTTTCTCACATTGTAACCATCGGGTAAAACATCATCCGAAAAACAAACCTTATTATCCTATAATACATACCAATTTCTAAGTATTAATAATGTCTATGAAAATGCAAAATCAACTTACTGTTTTTTAAATTTTACTTACCAAAGGAACAGAAGGGTATAATCTTAGGGTCTCACTCAAGGCTGCATGAAGATAGTGCATCTTGTTAAGAGCTTCATCATCAATGCTCGTCGAAAACTCTTCGACTGTCGCATCGTCCTTCGCTTTAGTAGCTCCCTTCACTTCCTCATAAATCTTTTCTTGCATTTCTGGGTGCTTGCAGATCATATAAAAGAACCAAGATAATGAACCTGCTGTAGTATCTTTACCAGCAATAACAAAATTCAGTATTATATCCCGTAAATATCGGTAATCTAAAGAGTCGGAACCCTTTCGACTCTCCTGCACAAATCTTGATAGAATATCTGACTTTCTTTCCTGCAAGTGAGACATATGGTTAACAATTTCGTCTCAATTTCGAACCGTAGAAACAGAAAAAATGCAGCAACAAGCATTCGCTTACCGAGTCATTTCTCATATTCAAAATTTCATCAACCCTCGTGTGAATCACCTTGTACACAAAGTCGTCGACCACTTTGATCCTTCCCTTCAGTGTTGCTTCAGAGCCCAAGTTGAAGAACCTCATGATCTTCCAAAAGGCGTTAACGTAGCGCAGCATAATGAACTCACTGGAATCGTCGAACGCCTTTGCGAAATTGCTACCCTCATAGTTAGAACCATTTAGGCAATCCAACTCCAGTCCGAAGCCGACGCTAAAAATAGAGTCCATCGTCGATTTCATGAACAAGTCCTGCATTTATACATTCATTACAAACACATATAAAGATAGTATTCCGAATGGTAAATAATTCGTTACTCATGACGGTGGTGACACTCACTTGAATGTTCGTTGATTGGTTTGTTTTTGCCTTTTGCGAGATTATGTGAGCAAGCTTAGCTGCATTTTTTTTGAAGATTACACCACTAAAGTCCCTTAACACTTTTGTTGAGAACTCGAAACTCGCAAGCTTTCTTTGTTGGCGCCATTTATCACCATCCACAGCAAAAATACCATCTCCAAATAATTCCTTCAGATTTACGTAGTTATACGATCCCTGAAACGAAAAGTAAAATACGTAATATACATTAATTTTTTCGTCCTTACTGTTAGGATTTGATTAGTTTTGTAATTAAATCTTAATTGAATTAAAATTAATATTTAAATATGTTAGAGATAAATTAATTTAGATTTAAATATTAATTAGAGTATAATCCTAATTTAAATAGATTTGGGTTTATCTTAGACGGAGTTTATATATATCTCTAATGTAGAGAGCATATATATATATATATATATATATATACATACACGTATGATCTTGAGAAATTGTACGATACAAAAAGAGAGAAAAGAGAGAAATCTTCTAGGTTTATAGAAGACAAGAGAAAGATGAGAGAGGTTCAGAAAGAGGGATAGGGTTGAAGCTACTCTATTGCAGAAGAGAAGTCGGTTGAAGCTACTCTATTGCAGAAAAGAAGTATGTGTAATCGGTGTAATTGTTCTCTTGGTTAATAAATCTTATTTCACCCGCATATTTCTCTGTTAATAAATTTTATTTCACCTCCATATTTCCCTGTATTAGTTTTTCTTCTCTTTGTGGTTGTATATTTTTTTGTATTGATTTTTTTTCTATTTGTGGTTCTAGTTTTGTTGAGAGGACGGGTTTATAGTAAAAATTCGATTTCACGTTTTCGCTACGGAATTTCAACTCTAGGCGGTACCAGAGCGGATCGAAGCGGATTGCGAATTCAGAGAATCTAGTACCGGGACGAGTACCGGATGGATGTAAATTTAGAATGTACACATAGCCTTTTTTTCTTTATATATTAGTTTATTTTTTCTTTCTTTCTTTCCACGACTGACCTTTCCGTAGTTGTCGAAGTTGGTCTTGAGGATGTGCTCGACGACGGCGGGGTCGGAGGTGTAGATTTGGTTGCGGGAGGGCGCGAGCAGGCGGAACGTCTTGTGCCGGCGGGACAGCTGCGCGTGGTAGTCGTGAAGCCGGCGGACGTAATAAAGCTGGTGGAAGATGGTCCCGACTACCGGCGGATATCTTCTTTTGGTCCCGCCTCGGCGCCGACTTTTCAGCACTCCCCATATCAACACGGCGATCAGCAGCCCGAGCGCCGCGGTGGCCGCAGTGGCCGCGGTGGGGAACAGAGAAAAGAGCGAGAGATTGCTATTGTTGTTGTTGTTGTTGTTGTTGTTGTTGTTGTTGTGATCATCATCCATGGTATATGGTATGGAACTAATTAACTTTTGTGAGGAGATCGATTGAGGAGGGGTGGCGGTGGCCTATTTTTATATAGATAATTGCTCTACTGTCCATCAGTCAAATTAATTTTTTATTTTTATTTTTTAATTTTTATAGTATTAAAAAAACAATGACTCATCTAACTAATCTTAAAAAACATTAGCCATTGAGAATATAGTAGTATAATAATATTCGCGACTTTGACCATTTCAATCTACGTGCTCAAACTTTCAAAATTTAATTTGAATCAGTCAACCAACATTTTTAATATAAATTTAAATTAATTATTTATTTTAATAAATTTATAGTTGTGAAAATTTATTTGAAATATACTAATTAGATCTGAAAAATTAAACGAAGCAATCAAATTTTAACATCAAAGTGTCGTTGATTGATTCAAATTAAAAATTTAGATAATATATTAAAATTTTGAAATATTAAATTAATTGAATAAAATTTGATTAAAAATTAACATCAAAGTGTCGTTAACTAATTTGAATAAAAGAAGTATCTTATTTTTTTTTTTGAGTTATTCAAATTAGTTCTGTTCAAATTTTATTTAATGTAATATTTATCATCCACGTAATAAATTATACCATACAATTTTATTACAGTAATATAAAAAATTTAAAACTAAAAAAATATAATAAATTAAAATTAAATGTTATAATTTAATTTTTGGTGTGAACGGTTACATGCTCTAATGGATGGGTAGCTTTTCTTGCACGGTTTGTTTTCTCCCTATTTTTGGACTCATGCAATTATCTTACTTGCTAGGGAGCCGACTAGGGGATGTTGGTGGATGGGATTCGAAAAGAATTTTTAAAAATTTGAATTCAAGCTCCACTATCAAATTTAAAATCTAATTTGAATTGGAATTCGACTGGTTTTCAAAATTTATCTCCGAATTTAAATCTTGATCAAAAATTTAAAATTCAAATTTGAAATAATTATTTTCTTTACTATATTTCAATATATATATATATATATATATATATATATATATATATATATATATTATATATATATATATATAGTCCGGCTAAAATACTATCGATAGCACCAAACAATTAGTGCTATCAAGTTTTCAGCTGTTGGATGAAAAGATATGCGGTTGGAATTGTAGTGGTCCCCTAAGATTTTTACTATTCAACCAACCACCTAGTAAACCCTATGGGCCCACTATAATTTCAACCGCATATTTTTTCATCCAACAGCTAAAAACTTGATAGGATCAATGACTTGGTGCTATCGATAGTATTCTAGCCTAATTATATATATATATATATATATATATATATATATATATATATATATATATATATATATATATATATATATATAGAATAAAATTAATTCAAATTTGGTTTAGATACAAATAAAATTCATATTCGAATTCAAATTCGTCTGATTTTTATTTTTAATATTTATATTTAAAATTATATTCGTTTTCTCTTTACTATATTTTAATATAAAATTAATTTAAATTTAGGTTGGATACAAATAAAATTCATATTCAAATTCAAATTTGTCTAATTTTTATTTTTTATATTTATATTCAAAATTATATTCGTTTAACATAAAATAAAAAAAAAAGCGTTTCATTCATATTCGATTCAAATAAAATTTAAAATATATGTATCCGTTAGCATCCTGAGGCGGCTGCCGATATACAGTAGGAACGTCGGTACTTTTATATAAAATAAAAGGGTGACAACAAATCTTATCATATAATCTATTCATAGGTATAAAGTTTTCGTTCATAAATATTTTATTATTCTTATTAAGTTGAATTATATCTTACTATAATATATTTTAGTGTTATTTTTTTTATCATATTATATATTTTTTCAAAGAAACCTTTATATTATTCTAATTTATGAATCTTTCTACTCTAGTACACCTCCTTAGGCAGTAGAAAAAAAAAGGAAAAAAAAAAAAAAAAAAAAAAAAGTTGAGATGACAATGATGTAAATGAATCATTAGATGAAGGGGTGTAAAGGTTTTTTTTTTTAAAATAAAATAGTGATCCAAACTTTTATTTTTGGGTTTTCCAAACGAATCTTTGAACTTATTCAACTTTTTTCGGAGCGGAACCTTCGTATTTTGGACTATGTTTAACTTTTCTTCTATTTTATGGCTTGTCTTTTCTTTAATTTTCTTCTTTGCTATAGTAAATCTTTTGTTTACACATTGCAATTTGCACACTCTAACCTCATACCTAAGTAGTGATGAACCCGCGCAACACTCCGGATATAAATTTTTTTTTAATATAAAGAATACAGTTTTGTGACAAATATAAAAATTATTTTTTTTGCATTAGGTAAATTAATCTCACCCTATTTTTTTATTTTGTTTGGTAAGAATTTGTGGTTATAAATTTTTATATAATTAACTTCGAAATGAAATTAAAGTGTGGATAAAATTTCAGCGATAATATTTATAATTAAACACCCAAAAGAACAGAGGTAAAGTGAAATATGTAAGAACTAACCTGAAGTAATACTTTACGGCTTCACTTGGCTGAGATATAAAAAAGAATTAGTTGTAAGCTGGAACTAATGTAAATTTGTATTTGGTTGGATTTTAGGTTAGTACGAGGTATAAAAAAAATAGTATTTGAAAATAATTGAAGAATAAGAGGAATAGAGAATTAACTTTTGTGTTAAAAGACTAAAATATCTTTTCATTTTTAGTTTTTTTTTTAAAAATTAAAATTTCAAAATTTATTCAAATTTTAATATTTATTAATTTTAATTTTTATAAAAATTTTAAGTGGAAGTAAAAAAAAAGTTATTTTTTATATTTTAAGTGGGAGTAAAAATTTTAATTTTTAAATTTATATAAATTTTAAAAAAATTATAAAAAAATTGTATAAATTTTAAAATTAATATTATTTTTTTTAAAAAATAAAATAAAATAAAATTTTTAGATTTATTAAAATATAAAATTAAAAAAATTAAAATTTATAAAATTTAAAATTTAAATATCTTTTAAAATTTAAAAATTCTAATTAAAAAAAAAATCAAAAGAAACATAAAAGAAAGAAAGAAAAGAAAAAAAAAATGAAAAAAAAAGAAGCAAAGGGCCCTTCCCAAAGCACTCTGCCTTGGGAAGGGGCCTTATTCTGCGGGGTGAGGGGGAACCCAAATCCCCCCCTAATACCGGATTTTTTCGATTTTTACCGGGACAACCCGGTAAGGGGAGAATAGGTATCCCCACATATTCCCCTCCATTCCCGTTTTGTTTGGATACAAAGGGGGGATATCCCCCCTTTGTACCCAAACCAAACACCACCTACTTGATTACAGAGCCTTCTGAATAGTTATGGGTGATCAATAATCTCATTTCTGTCATAAAAAAATAATCACATGCAGTTAAAGGCCACAGAATTTTGAAATTATTAATAGAAAAGTTGTTACTTGAATCATTTGCTTATGTAAAGCAAATAATACCATAGTTTTAAGTTTTATTATTTTAAATCGGCACGATCTGATCAATTTTAAATGTAGCCAACAACATGAGATTTCAAAAAAAAAAAAAAAAAAAATTCAGATATTAAAATATAATTATTGAAACATCAAAAATACACAAATGTTTTCTGCATAATTATATTATTTAATTTCGTTCTCTATCCAAGTATAGAAAAGGTAAAGACACAATAAATAATTTTTTTGGCTATAAATAACTCATGAATTTACTAAATATTTGGGATAATGCTTGGATTATTCAAAGCTTCTTATTGTTGACTTCTAATATTCATGTACTAGCAAATAAATTTATAATTTTCTGAAAAAAAAAAGATATTGTTTTGTAACTAACTACAATCAAAACCTAATGTAACAGAATCTTTTTATCTAATCCTAAAATAGTAGATGCAAAATAAAACATCAAAAATAGAAATAAAAGAAGAAACAGAGCAATCATCGATCACAATAGTACTCACCTGTATTGAAGGGAGCGACGAAGGGATCCAAAGGCGCACCTGTATTGAAGGGAGCGACGAAGGGATCCAAAGGCGGGAAGGGTGTAGCAAAGTTGGCACTGAAAGGAGGAATCCGGTGGTGATGATCGAACATCGGCGAAACTCAGATTAATAAAGGCAAGTTGCATGTAAAGCTATAAAATATGGTTGAGAGGATAATCTAGCAGAAAATTGATTAGAGAACACAATAATCAGCAAAAAACTATTTGAAACAGTAAAAGATATGAAATCTCACTTAAATGGAAACTTATATTTGTAATAGCTCAAAACAGCAGTATAGAATCATTAAAGCATCTTTAGAAATTTAATTAGATTCACTTTTAGAAGTTATGGAAAGATCTGGCCATTCATTGTCCTAATCAATGCACAACTAAACTGTCGCCGAAATTGTGCGCGAACGACGCGGGCAGGGGCTACCTGAGCCACAGGGCATACACGGACGGTGGCAGCGGCAGCGAGGGGAGCATCAGGGCCCGATTGAGCAGGGAGAAGCCGCCGCCGCCGCCGCCGCCGCTGCCGTACTGGAGGGTTCCCGGAGTCTCTAGTCTCTAGCCAGGGCCATGATGCTCCCCTCGCTGCCGCCGCCGCCGTCGTACTGGAGGGTTCCGGAGGGCGGCGGCGGCGGCGGCGGCTACTTCTCCCCGCTCAATTGGGCCCCGATGCTCCCCTCGCTGCTGCTGCTGCCGTCGCCATACTGGAGGATTCCCGAAGTCTCTAGTCTCCAGCTAGGGAAGAGGAGGCGCGGGACTCGGCGAAGAGAAGCCATCCGCGAGTAAAGAAAGCGAGAGCGGGACGGGAGGGGGGGGGGGGGCGTCGCATACCCACGCCAACCCTCTGCGCAACAACCATCCGCGACTTGCTGGAGCTGCGGTGGGTGCGCGAGGGAAGGTGAGAACGCTGCCGAAGCAAGGAAGGGAAACGAAGAAAAGGGAAGAGGGCTGGGAAGCGGGGGAAAGAGAGAAAAGAGCTATTGAAAAGCGAGGGAAAAGAGAAGATAGCAGCAGGGAAAGGTAGGGTTGCAGGGAAGCGGGGGGAGAAGAGAAGAGGGAAGGAGAAGCCGACACGTCATCTGAAGAAAACTGAGAAGCCGACACGTCAGCCGAAGGAAACTGAGAAATTAATATATGTATAGGAGTCCAACTACTATACTTTTATGAGTATAGTTTCCAGCGTACTCATAAGTTTTCAGTCATTGGATGAAGGAATGTGCGGTTAGGATTATAGTGGTCTCCTAGGGTTTATACTATTTTACCAACAACCCACTAAACCCTAAGAGAACCACTATCATTCTAACCGCACATCCCTTCATCCAAGGGCGGAAAAGTTATGAATACAAAAAGATTTATATTCATAAGAGTATAGTAGTCCTATGCTATGTATAGATTGATCATCTATATAATTTTATACCATAAATTTATTAGTTCTTTATTTATTTATATCTTAAACTCAAGGGTCAAATTTTTATACCCAAAAAAAAAATTATAACTTACTTGATAAAGACGAAATATGAAATAAAAACTTAAAAAATAAATGAAACATAAATATATATGTATATAACAAAAACTTATATAAGTCTCATGTGTTTTTATCAGATTTTTGTTTAATGTGAAAATATTATGGACGTGGGTTCTACATAGATCAATAGCACATCCCACTAAATTTTTTTATTTTTTATATATATATAATATAAGATAATAAAAATTTTAACTTTTTAATAAATATATATAATTTTTTTTGGACAATACAAATAAATTATGTATGGTGCAATATTTTTTTTCCTTTAAAACATATAAATTAAATTTATAAATTAGAATTTTATTAGTTTTATTCGTTTAAAAAATATAACAATATTTTAACAAAATTAATATTTTATATATAATAAATATATTATTATATTAATAATAATATATGTGTCCATGTTGTAACTCGTGTGTCCTATTTTTTTTATAAGTGTCCGATTAAGGTTATATCTCTGACTTTTAGAAATATATATAAATACATATGGTGTAGGCAATAGTTTTTCTTATCTTAAGTTAGAATTATTGAAAATTCGAATTAAATAGCCCATAAACAAATTTTTCTCAAAAATTCAAAATAAAATATAAATTTTTAGGGTAATTTTAATAATTTGCGAATAATTCGGCAGACGCGAATTATTTAGCCAAAAATTCATGCAATTTTTGTCATGACCCATATCCTTTCTGTAAATTCATTTTTGAAAAACCTACGAAAAACGTATATATATATTTTTAAACACCTTATAATATACCCCGAAACGCACACAGACCCGTCATATGGACAAAAATTTTTCTATACAAACGGACAAAGTCTCTCTTATACATACACGACGTAGCACCTGAATACAACACAACCACACATATAACCACAACGCAGAAACAACCACTAATAGGAAAAAATTAAAGAATAACATAATCCACAATTATAAATCAGTTAACACAATATACTTGAAACTACGATTAAGAATAATCAATAAGTAAACTAAACTAAACCAGAAGATCTGAATCAAAGACTATACCAACTAAATTAAAGTACTCTACTAATCTAGGACCAATCTGAACGAAAAGCAGAAACACAAAGAATCGTCCATGATCAAAGCTCGAAACAGGGCTCTCTAGTACCGTCCTCACGTACTGTCCCGACCCTCACCACCCGCAGTACCTGAAACATGGGGGGTAGTGAGAAACCAGCAAGGGTCTCCCAGTGGGTACCGCAAGCCGACGAAGGCAAGTTGTACTCATTGGCAACCGAAAGAAAACAATCGACTACGAGATACCGCTAAATCAGATATAGTATCAATGAAAGAAAGCATCATAATGAACAGATAAACCGAATACAGTAGTAAATGGATCCATCAAACATTAATGTACGAGTCACAACTATTGTACTTGATAGATACTGCTAATCAATAACAATCAATGGCATACAAATACAACAACAACCATGACTGAAAAGAAACTACAACTACCAATCAATGTATAAATACCCGCTACTATAAAGAATAACAAACATGATAATGCATCAACCGATGAACAATACAAATCACCCAATCATCCGCCATATTGGTCTAAAGATCTCAGATGAAGCCACGTCTTGCTCACTCTGGCATATGGCCCCAGCAGCAACCACATAAGACTCACGGGTCGGAAATACGACCACTTTTCGGGAAAAGAACACCCTCTTGCAGTGGATAAGACCGCTAGTGTGCGTGAAATGCTCTCATGCTGTGGCAATCGATGCAAAATGCTTAATGGTCAACCATCGGCAAATATCCGAGAAAGAATCAATAAGGAATATCACAAGGTCTCAATATGTCACTGACCAATCAAGCCCACTATTTCCGAAGGAATGTCACAGTGTCACCAACCACTGGCGTAACCACAGTGGCTGCCGCAATCATCATCGAAATGGCTGTTGCGGCACCCACAAGTGGCACACCAACTGAATCAGCACTGGCAACGACACCAACCGCCTCGTGGGCCACAACAGTAGTAACACTCACGGCTACACCTGCATCCGGTCCCGACGGTGGAGACTGGCTAGCACCAGCTGCAGCCTGCTGCTGCACCACCTGCTGGACTAATCCGGCCAATATGGCCACCCGCTCCTCCAGCCGTTGGACACAGCCCGCAACAACGGACACCACGGTATCAGGGCGTTGACCACTTCTGCCCACAGTGGGACGTCTCCTGCGTGCCATGTGCTGAAAACAGACAGGGTTAGAGCCAAGTTTAGAAATAAACAGACTCGACTCAACTCAACTTGACTCACCGAGAGTCAAGCCCAAACCAACCCCGCACTCTCATGTGCCTAGATACTTAAGATCATTCTATGGGTCATCCTAAAACCGTGGTTGACCGTGGTTAATTCGCTCCGATACCATCTTAATCTGTCTCGCCCCGGAGTCCTTTCTGTAAATCCATTTTAGAAAAACCAGCGAAACACACACACACACACACACACACACACACACACACACACACACACACACCCACACACACACACACACACACACACACACACACACACACACACACACACACACCACACACACACACACACACACACACACACACACACACACCACACACACACACACACACACACACACACACACACACACACACACCACACACACACAACACACACACACACACACCACACACACACATATATATATATATATATATATATATATATATATATATATATATATTTTAAACACCTTAGAATTTTCTATAACACACACAGACCCTCCATATGGACAAGAGTTTTTATACAAAGGGACAGAGTCTCTCTTATACATGCATGGCATAACATCTGAATACAACACAACCACACATATAACTACAATGCAGGAACAACCACTAATAGGAGGAAATCAAAGAAAAACATAATCCATAATTATAAATTAGTTAACACAATGTAGTTGAAACTACGATTAAGAATAATCAACAACTAAACCAAACTAAATCAGAAGATCTAAATCAAAGACTACACCAACTAAACTGAAGTACTCTACTAATCTAGGAACAATATGAACGAAGAGCGAAAACACAAATGATCGTCCATGATCAAAGCTCGGAACATGGCTCTCTAATACCGTCCTCACGCACCATCCTATTGGTTCAAATCGTTACATTTGATATCAGAGCCAATCACTAGCCGGAAGTGTGTGACGAGTCTTAGTTGAGCCTGGGTCTACATAATAGGGTTAGCGAGATAACTCTCATATCGCCTGGTGATCTTTGGTTGCATGTGTGTTTGGGCTGACGAAGACGTTAGATCTAAACGGGGGGAGTCTGTGACACCACAATAGTCTCACATCAGATAAAAATAGAATTGTAATTGGGTATATAAGAGACATGAACATTAATAATAATAACTGAACTTAAGTATTTTGAATTGTGGTTTGGGTCCAACGAGTTATTATTGCTAGTGGGTCGAATCGTTATAATTTTTTAGAATAATTCCAATAGTTTGGCGAACACTAATAATTCGTGAATAATTCGGTCAAAAATTCGGGCAAAATATTTTGATAAAATTTTTATATCTCCACTACAACAAAATTAGATTATAGGGATACATATTTGTGACACTTTTTTATAAGTGTCTCATTTATAGTCCATCTATATCTAAAATTAGGCTATAGGGACACATTTTTGAGACACATTATAGTAATGTGTCGCTATACATTCTAACGACGGCACATATAGCGACATTAATAACAAGTGTCGGTATTTTTTCTAGCAGTATTTTTTTTTTTTAATTTTTAGCAACACTTAATAGTGTCGCTATAGCATAATTTTATTGTAGTGCTCAAAATATTCGTTCGCTTGCATTTAAAAAAAAAAAAAAAATTTCTCGCTTAAAAAAAAATTCTGGCTCATCATTTACTTTATTTTGTAGCTCTCTATTTTTATATTCTTAAGAATTATAACTATTTATACTAGTATTATAAATTTAGAAAAAAAAATTTAATTTAATAGCCGAATTAATTTTTGATCTTTGGTGAACGTATAATTTCCGTGCAAATAGCATATCCGAATAATTAGCGAATCCATTTTTTAAGTTAATTTTTTAATAAATTTAAAAATTAAGATATAAATTTTATTCATATTATATTAATAGCAAAATTTTGCCAAATCCGAATTTACTATGTACCTTATGAGGGTAAGCCATATATTTCAAAAAACTCTCTTAAGAATTTACATATTTCTAACATTAAATTTAAAAATTTGAAACCTTCATTTAAGTTTTCCACAACAAAGTCAAAAACTCTTCAGACTTCCAGCGTCATACAATTCTAATATTAAATTTAAAAATTAATGAGCCTGGTTAGCATTTAACAATGCTTGTAATTTCCCAAACTCGATCAGCTTGTCGACTTCGGGCATTACTTCTTTCACCGCATCATGCGCGCAAAAGTGATCGGCCCAGGCAACAAGTAGAGGCACCTTCGCCTCGTCGAGTAGTTTGATGTCTAAAATTTTTTCTAATGCTTTGATCCACCCAACAAATGAGCCCAAAATAATATCTAAGTATCCAATATTGTCTCCGCCGAAAAAGCGCTTCCCCTTGCTGCAGTTCTCAAATGCTGCTTCTAGCTGCAGGAGAGCAGCTGCTACTTGTTCCAGCGCTTCTGCAGTGTCCCCTTTTATTCTTCCCCTCAAGATGCGAAGTGAGCGAGGTAACTGTTGCAAATAATCAAAAAAATTAATAAATAAATAATTTAAGGCACCGCAAGAAAAAATATATTATGTGACGCCCCACTTCCCAGGGGGTCACCCATCCTAGAACTACTCTAGCTCTAGCACGCTTAACTCTCATGTTCCTCTTGGATCTTGCTACCATCCAAAATGTTATAGCCGGGTTAGAAATTTTAGTCCTATTATATCATTTATATATAGGACTAATCCAAATTTCGGGGGTGTCATATTCTTCCCCCTTTAAGCCCTGACGTCCACGTCAGGCTCAAGCACACTCACAAGCACCAGGCAATGTGAGACTTGTCTCGCTAGCCTTAGCCGACCTTGTGAGGAGCTGCACTCCACTCACAACGGTCATTAGCCGGGGAGCCTCGCTCTACCCGCTATATAACCCTGGCTCAGCCGAGACTCATCTCACATTTCCGGCTGGTGAATGGCTCTGATACCAACTGTGACGCCCCACTTCCCAGGGGGTCACCCATCCTAGAACTACTCTAGCTCTAGCACGCTTAACTCTCATGTTCCTCTTGGATCTTGCTACCATCCAAAATGCTATAGCCGGGTTAGAGATTTTAGTCCTATTATATCATTTATATATAGGACTAATCCAAATTTCGGGGGTGTCATATATTAATTTTTAAAAATTATTAAAAATTTTTTTGTTCATTAGCTTTCGAGTTTTAATATATATATTTTTTTTAAAAAAATAGAGTATAGTTATCTTTACCAATGTCAACGAGCCGAACACGCGCGAGCTGGGATTGGCTCGTGTTCGGCTTGTTTAATAAACGAGCCGAACACAAGCTGGCTCGTTTAAATATCGAGCTGAAAAAATTGGCTCGTGTTCGGCTCGTTTATTAACCAGCCGAACACGAGCTGGCTCGCGAACAACAAGTTTGATTTTCATTCCTACTATTAGGTGTAAAGTTGAAAAAAAATTAAAAAATTAAAATTTTAATCTAATAATCAAATTCACAAAAAATTGATAGTTTAAAATCTAAATAGTAATATATATATATATAGGGTTAATTGCATACATGTCCCTCCAAATAGGTCGAATTGCAAATATATCCCTGTAAAATTCAACTTTTCATATTTATCCCTGCAAAAATTCACCGTTATTCAAATATGTCCCTACTGTTAGAAAAGTTGAGTTAACCATAGGTTAAATGCTTAACCTTGGCTAGAGTACAAAGTGAATATACCTTTTTACCCTGAGGGGCATATTTGAAGGGATATATTTGTAAGGGGCAAAAAAGTAATTTTACATGAAATTTGTTAAAAAATTAACGGATTCCAAACGGGGATTAACCTGAGGGGCATATTTGAAGAACTTTGGATTTTTGCAGGGATAAATATGAAAAGTTGAATTTTACAGGAATATATTTGCAATTCGACATATTTGGAGGGACATGTATGCAATTAACCCATATATATATATATATATATATATATATATATATATATATATATATATATATATATATATATATATATATATATATATATAAGCTCGTGTTCAAACGAGCTGAAAAATTCGGTTTGTGGTCGGCTCATTTACTAAACGAGCAATTCGATCTCGAGCTCATTTCGAGCCGAACACGAATTGGCTAGCGAACAGCGAGCTGAATTGCCACCTCTATCTTTACCATTAAAATAATAATATTTTAGATATTTATAAAAAAAATTATTTTTAAAAATCAAGTATTAAAATTTAGTATCATTTGCAAATCAAGTATTACGATATATCAAAAAATTAAATATTAAGATTTTTTATAATTTTCAAATCAAGTATTACGATACGTTTGAGTCAATTAAATTTATATTTCGTGACCCACAAGATAATATTATTTTTTTAAAAAAAATTATTTTGCCTCTAAAATTTCATCTCTACATGAATAAGCAAAAAATGAAGATGTGAAGATATTCCTCACATTGCTCCAGTATTTTCATCTGTCCCTTATGCATCTTATGCTAGCTCTTTTGCTATAACTTTTGCTTCTCTTACTACTATTGTTCCTGCATATATTTCTTTTTTATGAACTCTAAATTTATTTTAATATCTTATAATTATTTATTTTAAATTTCAAATATTTTTTAATTTTTTTAAAAAATTGTATTTATTTATTTCTTTCCTATGTAATTGGTGATGATGACAAAATGAATTATTTA
This sequence comes from Tillandsia fasciculata, assembly GCA_029168755.2. Taxonomy (NCBI): domain Eukaryota; kingdom Viridiplantae; phylum Streptophyta; class Magnoliopsida; order Poales; family Bromeliaceae; genus Tillandsia; species Tillandsia fasciculata. Next base: position 5,192,470 of record CM054934.1, on the reverse strand, counting down.
TGATTAGATATCAACGAAAATTTACATGTTGGGACAACTTGGATGGCAATTATAGAACAATTACAAACGTCGTTATCATCAGTTATTTTTTTCTCCATAAAATTTAAAATGAAAAAAAAATAATTGTTGATTATTGATAATAGTTATGGAATGTCTGAGCTTATATTCAAATTCAAGTTTTAAGAATTGAATTTATAAATTTACTTTTTTTATTTCATTTACAACTTTATTATTTCATGTTCATTACTAATAGAATCATAAGAAATTTTACATAATTTATTTCAATTTTCTCGGATGCTTCTAATTCTTATATATTTTTTACTAAGAGTTTAAGATAATTATGTAATATTATTTTTTTTCTTATATTCTTTGAAAAAATATATTACTAATTTAAAGTTCAAGTGGTGAACTTTATATTCTTCAAGATGAATAAAAATATCTGCCCATTGCAATGCGAGGGTGCGACACCTTCGAAATTTGGATTAGTTATATATATAAATAATATAATAGAACTAAATTTTTTAGTCCGACTATAATATTTTGGATGATAATAAGACCCAACAGGTTAAGAAGGGTAAGCGTACTAGAGCTAGAATAGTTATAGGATGGATGACCTCCTAGAAAGTTGGAGCGTTATAGTTGGTATCAGAGCCAGATTTATATAGTGGGTAGAGGGAGGCTCCCCGGCTAATGACAGTTGTGGGTGTAGTGCAGCTCTCCACAAGATCGGCTAAGGCTAGCGAGACGAGTCTCACATTGTCTGATGCTTATAAGTGTCTTTGAGCCTGACCAGAATGTCAGGACTTAAAGGAGGAAAAGAATGTAACTCCGGTTATAATTAATATTTTGGATGGTAGTAAGATTTAAAAGATTAAGAGGATTAAATGTGCTAGAGTTAGAGTAGTTATAGAGTGGATGATTCCTGAAAAGTTGGGCGTCACATTGGGTCACTATAATGAAATTGCAATAAAATGACAGGATAGAAAGGGAATATTTGAAAAAAAAAAAAAGAAAAGGAAGGAAAAAAATATAGTAACTTAAAAAGGAAGAGAATGAGTTGCACTACCATGAGGCTCTCTACATGCATCTACATGCATTAATTTCTAGCTTATCTATCCATGGGCTCGGACTTGATGGATCAAATCAGACTTCCATCTTTAAAAAGTTTTTCATATGAAACGAAACTTCATTTCCATTGGCTGCTTATGCTCCTTATGTTGGTTCTTTTGCTGTAATTGTTGCTTATTTACTTGAATTGTTTGCTCAAAAAACTGATACTAATATAATTTCATCCTTACGTGAATATGCAAAAAATGAAGATATTTCTTACATTGCTTTCATTTTTGCATATTCTTATGTTGGCACTTTTAGTATAACTTTTGCTTCTTTATTTGCATATGTTTCTTACTTGGGTGATGCTAGGTGTACACCCCGTAAGGAATGTACATCCTACACTCCACTTCATTCTGAGATGGGTATGTACTTCACCCGTACACATCGAGTGACGAGTGAAATTCGCTCCACCTCAGAATGGGATAAGATGTACTAGAATGTACACCCCTTATGGGGGTGTACACTTATATATACCCTTCTTACTTTCATCTCTGTCGGCTCAAAAAATTGGCGCTGATGTAATTTCATTCATTTTTATGTGAATACACAAAAAGGAAAATGTATTACTAATTTTTATGAAGTCTTTATATTTTTCTTATTAATTGTGACGCTCTATTTTTTTAGAATGCTTAACTCTCTTAATTTTTTGGATTTTGTTACCATTCAAAATATTATATTTGGATTAAAAAATTTAGTCATATTATATTATTTATATATATAATAAATTCAGGTGAATGACTTTGATACCAACTGTGTTGCCCTAATCTTATATTTCCGACTGGTGAATGACTCTGATACCAACTGTGTCTCCCTGCTTTCCTAAAAAATTACTTATTTTAGAACTACTCTAGCTCTAGCACACTTAACTCCCTTAACCTCTCGGATTTTATTACTACTCAAAATATTATAATCGGGTTAAAAAATTTAGTCATATTATATTATTTATATATAGGACTAATTTAAATTCTGAAGGTGTTATACTTATGTACTTTAAAAAAATTATTACTAATTTAAAATTTATGAGTCGAACTTTATATACTTCACGATATTTTGTGATTCGCTACACTAGTATTATTAATAATATTATCATGTCATTAATGCTATTATTTATGAATGAAGAGATGTGCGATTAGAATAATAATAATTTTTTAAAATTTAGTAGATAATTAAAAATTAATATAATTTAAAGGGTAAAAATGATCAAAGTATATTTTTAATGGCGAAAAATTTGATAACATCAAGTGTGTGCATGGTGCTAAAAATTCATAAATATTATATTTTTAAGTTAAATTTGAATTAATTATATATTTAAAAAGCTAAATTACAGAAAATTTTCATGTAATATTTCGTTTTTTTACTTTGCTCCCTGTCTTTTAAAAGCCTACATTTTGTTCACTCGTAATTACCGAAATATACATTTACTCTCGCCGTCACCATTCCGTGAGTGAACCGTCAATTTTTTAAAAAATATTATTAGATATACCTAAAATATCCTTCAAAAATGATGGAAAATAAGCTAAAACTTATTCTCTCTCCAATATAAGGTAAGAAAATTTTCTCTCAATTTACCTCCTCCGTTAACGCCATTGCCCCTAAAGACAATTCGGTAATTACGATGGGGCAAAATGTAGGCTTTTAAAAGACAGAGTTACAAAATAAAAAAAGAGAATATTACCGAAAAATTTTCTGTAATTTAGCCTGTTTAAAAATTTAAAATGAATAATTAACGTGAAGAATCTACTAATACAGAGGTTCTCACCTTATCGTCAATATAGACGGCCCAGAATCGAGCGGTGGCGCGGTCGTACGGATGGGAGGGGAGGATGGAAGGGGCGGCGTCGGAGGAGGGCCAGGCGTCGTCTATGTATTGGACGATGATGGCGGACTCGCAGACGGGGCGGGCGTCGTGGATGAGGACGGGGATGAGTTTGTGGACTGGGTTGGATCGGAGGAGGAGCTCACTCTTGCGGCCCAGCTCTTCCTCATGGAACTGGTACCCCACCCCCTTCAGGTTCAGCGCGAATCGCACCCTCATCACGAACGGGCTCGGCCAATTCCCCACCACCTTCACCTTCACCTCCTCTCCTTCTCCTTTCCCTTCTTCCATTCTCCTTTCTATCTGAGAGGGTTTGGTAGAGTAATTATTTTTAATATTATCAAAAACTAGTTTAACACCGATCAATCTCTAATAAATATTACTAGTTCAAGAATTATTAGTCCAACTAGCACGTGAATCACTCGTTGAATTAGTAGTATCATAAATATTTAATTATTAATTTTATTTTATTATATAATATTTATTATTATTTTAATGTTATATTTAATTATAAAATAATACTTTTTTTAATTTATTTTTTTATATAACTAATTTAGATTAAAATAAAACAAAAGATAAAATTAATTACGTTAATTTTAAGTCGTTGAATATTAATTATCAATTCCGTTTCAAACGATTCAAAATAATTATTTACTTATCAATTCTAAAAATAAATTGAATTACTTTATAAATTGAATACGTCCAATGAATAAAAAGAAAAAAAAAAAAGAAAAATTACTTTCCGTGGGTCGTTGGTGTGACGTCACCACTTAGATCATTTTTGGGTCAAAAAGGACACAGATTATTCCATGAGTCTAACATGTGCGGCTGCTGGTGAGTTGTAATTAAGAAAAAAAGCAATTCTATTCATACACTCTAATATATATATATATATATATATATATATATATATATATATATATATATATATATATATATATATATATATATGTATGGTTGGGCTGGAATGCTATTGATAGCACCAACCCAACTTTGTCATCCATTTTGTAACCCTTGGATCGCATTGAGATTCGTGCAGGCTCTTTAATAAAAAAAAAAGAAAAAGTAAAAAGAAAAAGTAAAAAGTAAAAAGCTTTTCTTTTTAATTAAAGGACTTGCACGAATCTCAATGCGATCCAAGGACTATAAAATGGGTGGCAAAATTGGGTTGGTGCTATCAATAGTATTCCAGCACAACTCTCTCTCTCTCTCTCTCTCTCTCTCTCTCTCTCTATATATATATATATATATATATATATATATATTATTTATTTAAAAATAAAATATATAAATGATCAGTGAGATTATAGAATGGGATCTAACATATATCTACATTTTAGATGTACATCTAACATTTTTCTTAAAAAAATTATTTGTTTATTAAATTTTAATTTATTTTATTTTTTAATTAATTTTAATAAATTATTATAATAATAATTATATTATATAGTAAAATTTAATTAATCACCTAATATATTATTAATATAATAATAATTTAATAGTATTATAATTGATATTATAAAATTAATTAATATGTAATATAAATATTATAATAACAACACAATATTATTCACTCAACTAAATATAAAATAATTTTTTTTTATCAAAATTAAAAAATATACAAATTTAATTAATTGCTGATGAAGTTTTCAGTAAATATAAAAAAAATAAATGGCTTCTGTTTTGAGATTTGTGGAGATGGATGAATTTGCGCGAGAACTTAATTAAAATAATTTTAAATATTTTAAGTAAATAATTTTAATAAACTAATGTACGATCCGTCCTTCGCTGCGGATAAGACAATTATGATGATTTATTTATTTATTTATTTTTACAATATAAAAATTCATACTAAGTAGATCTATTTATTAAACAAATTTAAAACAAGAACGTAATGATTAAGCAATTTGAACTCGTATTATTATCATATTTATTCTAATGAAGTTTACATAATACAGAATTTAGTCAGGCAGATATTAATGTTTTAGAAAGAGTACAAACTAAACATATATTTGTAGAAACTCGAAATATTTTATTTTAATAAATAGAGTAAAGGTGAATTTTGAACTGGTTTTGAATTTAAAAGACCTTTGTTGACCTATATGGTCAATCGCCAGTGTGCAAGTCGCACTATGCACTAGATAAAAAGGCTATTTTCCAATCCGGACGTGATCTTGGAAATCCGAGTTGACCGTTGTGATCGTCTCGTCGAACTGAGCGAGATTCATATTCAGTACTTTTCGATCTGACGATCGGATCTTCCAGAAATCGATGAAGAAGCGGGCGAAATAGCCGCGACCAATGGAACAGTGTTGACGCGCACAGTGACTTAAGCCATCTACTGTAGATGAACAGTGATCCTGGAATTTTAATTGTCCCTTGATCAATGTTGGCCAATTTACTATCTGGACTCCTAATATAGTGGTTCGAGTAGTCAATTCTAGCTATTTTCGACGTTCTGAACGCATTGGCGCAGTCGAAAATCTTGTTTGACGACTCTGGAATCTCGAAAAGCATGAAAACTGTAAAATTAGACAGTTTTTATGGAACGGAATTTTATCTGGACATCGCGTCGAAAAATAAAAATTGCTGTCTTGAAGATTTCGACGTGCCGGACGCAATGGAGAAATCCATTTTTCGTTCTGATGACCGGAACGCCTCGAAAAGCGTGAAATACGGTAAAAATTTGGCTTTTTGCACAATAAACCCTAGATTTTATGTGTCGTTTTGAGTGCCACTCCCTAGTTAGGGACCTAAGTGTGAAGCTAAGTCTGCTGTAAGGGACCTAACTGCAAATACTAGGGTTGGAGGGATGAAAATGCAAATGTTGCTATATATGCATATATATGCATATGCTCCGAGCTAGGGTTTTCCCTATACCCTTAACCCTTGAGCCAGCCCTAGCCGCCCCCAACAGCATCCTCCCCTTCACTGCCGCACTCCCCGGAACCTCCCCGCAACGGCCGCCGCCTCTCCGTCGCCGGAGAAGAAAGGATCAAGAACCATCTTGATCTCGAGTTCTTGAGGAGGAAGGCTCTTGGGAGGACCTAGTGGATCAAGCCCCTCTCCTGTGGAGTCCCCCGTGGAGCCGCAACCGAGCTGAGGTGAACCCGGTCCCAGCCGCCGCCGTGCGCCGCCGCGGGGGCAACCATCTTCTTCCATTTTTCCGGCGAGGTAAGTTTTATGGAAAAGATGTTGTTCTTTTGGCCCGTGTGTGTGTGTGTGTGTAGTTCCTGACATCGGGTTGATCCTCTCTGTGAAGCCCATGTTGTCGCCATGCCGCCGGTAGCCGACGGGAGCAATTATCGCCGGAAAACCGAGCTCCGCTCGCGGGATTTTTCCGACCGTTGAAAACGTGATCGGAACCGTTGGATGCCTTCTCTTTGGTGACTGCAAGGTTTCCCCAAAGTTTAGTGTTGATCGGTTGAGGATCCACGCCGCAAGACCCAGCCCTAGAAACGGGTTTTGTTGCACTTCGCCGGAACTCCACCAACCGGCGCCGCCGCTCGACCCCGTCGCCGGCCACCACTGCAGGATGGTTCCGGGCCTCCAGTAGAGTGTTTTGGTCCAAGTTTCAGAGGCTCGAGTCCACCCGACCGGATTCCGCCATTAGAGCATCCATTTTCCGGCGAACTCAATTTCTGGTGATCCCGGGGCTTCGCGAGGTGGGAAACTGACTCGGGTATGTTCTTATGGTTAAGTTGGAGCTTCCCATTCATTTGCATGCAAATGTTAACGTGCGGTTTTAAATTTAGGAAGTTGCACCCTTTTCTTGGCCGAGCTCCTCCTCCGGCCGCCACCGACGCCTCCGGGCTCCGGCCACTAACCCAGGTAGGCTCTAAACTTTATAATATAGGTTGCCATCAATTTATTTTAGGCTAAAAACCTCTGTGAGTTAAGTTGTTCCAACCATGTTGGTTAAAGAGGGTTTTGTCGGGTTTTGTTCCGGCCGTCGCCGCCTCCGGCCCCCTGCAGTGGGTCAGACCTGGACCAACCTTCCTCTGGGAGGTTGCATTAGCTCATGCTCAACTTGTTTCCAGGTTTAAACTTGGTTGCTCTAAACTGCTCCAACCCGGGCTCAAGCCTTATTGGAGGTTTTTATCACCTTGCTCCGGCGAGCTTTCCGGCTGGTCTTCGACAGCTCTAAGGTGAGCCCTAGACTTCGTAAACCATAGTGAGCATGATGCTCATGTTTAATCCCAAGTTGATCTAGTAGATAGTTATTTATAATAAAGTGATAATTGTGGACCGAAAGGATTTTTGAGGGTGGTTCTCCGGGCAATTTTCCGGCCACTCTCCGGCAAGCAGCAGGTGAGCATCACTGTCCTATGTTCATATTAAGTGTCATGCTCCTGTGATTTCAAAGTTTGATCAAGCATAAATAAAGTTGTAGCATAAGTCGTATTTGGACCTTAAGTGTTTATGGGCCAACTTTGCCCTCGGGCCCCGTGCCAGCCCAATCTTGGGAGCACGAGCTTCGTCTCGACGTAATGAACACGCTGAAACTTACGGCGTTAAATTTGGACCCCCGGATTGCAAGAACGAGTTGAAACAAGCAAGTAATTTAATGTTTTATGCAATTTAATATCTATTTTGGATCAAAATGTAAAATGAACATGCGGATTACCTTTAGACTGCATACTGGGCATGTTGTTAAGGGCCGTGGGCTCTCGTTGATCGGGAATTGGATTTCGTCCCGTAAATCGGCCTTATTGACCCGTTTAAGCTTTCCGTCACGGTTGTGTCGTCGGGATGGGTTGTGCGAATTTATTACTGATTCTAGCTTCTTATCCAGGGCCCAGTTATTCAGCGCCAGCCTCCCAGTAGCCGAGCGGGAGTTCGAGGATCTGCTTACATCCAGGTGGGTTACTTTCGATCCGGGCTTTAGCTTTTTGGCCCTCTGGTTGCTTTAGTCCAGTCGGACACCTGTTATTGATTCGCCCTGCTGATTAGATCCATACGACCTATGATGATTGCATATATCACATGATCTGATTACTAGACATTGTTTCTTTTAGACTTGTCGATGATACCTGCTGATTCCTGTCATTTGAGATGTTACTTGATATATTGTCGATATGCATGATTAATTGATTCCGTAGACACATGATATACAGCTACTTGTCAGTTTTCATATCTTGTTACATAGATTGCATGATTCGAGGATACTTGTTGATTCCTGTCAGCCGACATATTGTTGATATTCCGATACGCATGATTGATTGATACTACTTGTTGTTCCGATATGACTGATAGATTCTGATCGATATGATAGATGATTTTCCTGTTGGGATCTCGGCTTATTGCCGACGACTCGGTCATTAGACCGTGAGCTTTTGATCATAGCATGATGACTACCACGCACGCTGTACTTCACGTACATCAGCGGAGTCATGACCGCAACGATGTTCTTTACCGGTAAAGTGGTCTAGAGAAAGGACCCGTGAGCCCCCAGTTAGGCACCAGTGGGTGCGGGGTTATGTCAGCCTGTTAGGTGCCAGTTAGGTGGTATGAGCCTGAGGTCCTCGTGACCAATACTGGCATTGATTGGGTATTTGAGTTCTGTTGTTGACGCATTATTCTTACCTTGCACTATCATTGATAGATATCGTACCCTGTACCTCTACTGCTCAGTGTATGCTTGATTAGCTCATTTATATCCAGATTTCTTGCATCACTTATCTGCAGTTATTGTGCTTGGATATTATAGCTCTACATTGATTTCTAGCATTTATTACTTGCAGTTTCATTACCCTTGATTATCTGCCTATTCAGTTATCTGTGGATTTATGTTGATTATCAGTAGATCTTATTTGTTATTCAGCTTTACCCTGTGATCTTTACTATCCGTAGATTTTAGTACCCAGTAGGTACGATTAGCTATTTCTCGGCTCGTCGTGCCCACTGGGATACATGTACAGTGTATCTCACACCCCCTGGGTGACCATTTTTCAGGTCGTTCGGGTAGAGGGGTGTCGGGACGATCCAGTGAGGCTGTCACGATAGAGCTGTCCCCCTGATGATAGATCGATATCTGAGATCCTCTATTATTTGTAGCTGTCTTCCATTTAGGTTATTTCTGCTTCCAGTTTATTTAGATATTTCAGTTTGATGACAGCATGATATTTCAGATGATTCTTGAGGATTAGTATTGTTTTAGTTGAGATATTCATTGCTCTCTGATTGATGTTTGGATTAGCCTAGCCGTGCATGTATAGGAGAGACCCTATCCCGTTGGATAGGGAATTTCCTATATGTGTGGCGGTCTGTTACGCCTGTTTTGCAAACTCTGATTTATTCAAAAAAAAAAAAAAAAAAATTCAGACCTGATTTTTAAACTCGGGGCGTGACAATATTACATATACAGACAGGTTGCAACATAGATAGTTTTTTATAAGCAGCTACAAAATAAATAGTAGTTCTTCACTTATTGTCCTTATCGAAAAAAACAACTTCATCAAATCTATAAATTAAAAAAATATGATTAGTATAATCAATAGTATGCACAATAGAGTATGGTTAAGCAATGATATATCAATTTAAATTTCACATTACATAAGGCGGAGTTGCTTAGCAGGTTGGACCTCACACACATCATCAGTAAGTTATTTTGAGCTAGTTATAACATTACAAGAAATAATTAGTCGAAAAAATTATTAAAATTTTTTCGCATAACATATTTAAGTATAAAAATAATTATTTAATTATTCCGATGAAAATTCTACGTTGGGCGGCGTCTCTACAAATATTTCCTTGTGTATTTGTTTGTCAGCTGCAGGAGAATGAAGATGTTCCTCACATTTGATAAACAAATTTGCTGTTGCAGGAGCCTTTTCTTTGATACTTGAGTTTAGTGTAAAAATTTTGACCACTTTAAAAGATAGAACGACTGATCTAAATTTCAAAGTGTCAGGTACAATTTGGAAAATATGTTCTTGATCAATAATTTCTTTAATTGCCGGAGCAAGGATAAATTGGTCTGAACCGGGCGAGACAGCTAAATTTTGAGCTGGAATACGAATAAGTTCCTGCGCTATCTTTCAAAGACGACGAAGTTAACTATATTAATTCCATGACCGATAATAATGTTCAATTTGTACCCGCACAAATTACGATAGAAATATAATTTAATACTTTGGAGTAAATAACCAACTATTATTAACTCACGACAACACGAAATTAATATAATTTCAAACTAAAATTATTACCACGGTACAGGGCTCCGATAATTTCTACCGCAGTCGGAGCACCGGAAGGTATCGTCGTATGTTTTAATAGCTGCCTTGCAATTATAACACGCTTTATACTACCAACCAAACGTAGTATCAATTTCAACGATTTTTGCCTGACACGTGAACTTTACGTTATTGAAACATATATATATATATATATATATATATATATATATATATATATATATATATATATATATATATATATATATATAGAGAGAGAGAGAGAGAGAGAGAGAGAGAGAGAGAGAGAGAGAGAGAGAGAGAGAGAGAGAGAAGGTAATGAAAGAAGGGGAAAGAAATAAAGAAATATAGAATAAATTTTGGTATTATACAAACGATTTTACCTAAATGCTAGAAAGGGCCAAATCCAATAATTCAACAATAGTTTTTTTGTTGGAACACATTTTTTCCTGAAGACTTATAAGTTGCTCGTTCCCGGTATCGATACGTTGGATTGAACCACCTAACGCTTGTAAGTTGTACATAATAATGTTGGTATAAATAGAATGCGATCATATTTTATTTCAACATCGAGAGAAGAGTTAATTGCGAAACCTGTTTAGCAATTCCGAAACTTCTAGAATTTTCAAGTTAATGTAAATCTTTGAAGCTGAACACGACGATAAATGAACTTTTTCTATAATTACACAGTCAAATATAGGATCAGCGATAGTTGTCGAAATCTGGAGCAAGTAAAAATGAAAATACAATTTTACAGTTCAAATATAGTTACAAATCTCTAAATGAGCGTACTGTCATCCCAGTAAAGATTATAACAACTAGACCATTTTTTGTCTTTTCGAAAATATAATTATCATCAAAATCTGTAGCAAATTTATCCCATAACGTAACAGACAACTCGTTTCTCCTATACCAGATAAATATAAATTATTGAATTAAGACAATAACATATAATTACTATAATTTATAGGTAATTGTAAAAGAAATGAAGGGAAAATTGACTTTAAATTTTGAATTTCTAAATTTCTAATAGGAATAAGAGTCTGACCCACATATTTTTGTGTGACGTTACTAATAGCTGTAATTTGCCCACAAACATCTGTAAAATACATAAGATATCAACATTAGTATACGAAGGATTGAAATATTGTGAAAGTTTTATCTTTTACGAAATAAATGTTTAATTCCATAAATAAACAACACCAGCGAGAACAGCATTATTGTATTTATGGTTTTCGACCTGAGAAAAGGTTAAAAAATTAAAGCTGTACAAAGAAATTTTTTCACTATTTTTCTCGAGCAAGGTTAGGGAGGTCCATTTATTTATTTGGATCATGTAAAATCGTTCAACAGCAGCATATATTTTCTTGGTAGGAATAACACTGAATTTTTCTATTAGATATACACTTCCTTCCGCTAGTCGATATCTAATTTCTTCTGCATCTTGTTTTCGAATTGTCCCTTGCAAAGAATAGCCCTACATATAATTGAAAGAACATTATAATAGTGTTATTCGTAAAATTTCAGTAAATAATAAAAAAATAGGAGATCTGAATGTCTTGGGAAAATCCAAATGTTGTCACCTTTTCATCTACCAATAGGCAGTCTAGGCTAAGTATATCTCATTTCAAAAATGGAGCAGTAGACTCTCATATTCGGCACACTCGTACTTTAATCTTGCAGTTCTACTATTGTAAAGATAATTCCGATAACAGTACGTATTCCATCACAATTTATAAAATAGTCTAAAAAGATGTGAAGAGAGAAGGTAAAAATAAAGAAGTAAAAACTTTTTATTATCGAATGAAAATACTTGCATATTGTATTTGGCAACAAACAATACTCAAAATAATATTACACCACAAAGAAACAGATATTATAAATCATCAAAAAATTCATAGTCAACAATATTCCTTGTATATCCTTCGGATTCGTGGTCTTTATTTTTTATAAGTATTCGCAACCCTTCTCTGGAAGTGACCTGAGAAATTGCTACATACAATTGTCCGTGGGAGAATACGGGCTGAGATAAATAAATTATAACTTTTTCCAATGTCTGTCCCTGACTTTTGTTAATCGTCATTGCATAACATAAGTGTATCGGAAACTGTATTCTTTTAAGTATAAACGACCATTTAGAATCGGTTATATTCATGACTATGCGAGGTATACATACTTTTTTGCCAATATGATTTTCAGTAAATATTTGTGCTTCGATAATCCTAGGAGCCAATTGAGTTATAACCAATCGTGTACCGTTGCAAAGGCCAGAGCTTTGGTTAATGTTGCGAAGCAACATTACAAGAGCCCTTACTTTTAATTTTAGTTCGTGATGAGGAACTCCATTAAACTTTAAGGAATTCAAGAAATCAACTAGATAAAGTATATCACTATTTTCAACATTTCTCGACGAACTGCTTATTAAATCCGAACTCAAATACGTCCGTTCTTTGGTTGGCACCAAAGTAAGCACATACACATTAATTTCATCGGCTATTTCATTTACGGGTGTAACAATAGCTCTGTCTCTTAGGTAATCAGGATTATTATACTTAACATCAATATCATTGTATACTTCTTCAACAATACTCTCTATTCCATTATAAATATTTTTTATAAGAAAGTCATCCGAAATTTTAATCCACGTGATTTCTTCCTCTCCATCTAATTTAATAGCATCTATCTTGCCATCACCAACATTAAGAACCTATTTACTAAAATCTACCAAAGATGAATTAGACAATGCATTATTTGAAGAACCCCTCAATAATCGCATATTTGTATTTAATCGAAAAAGTTTACACTTGTTCCAAATGCAAGATCTCGTAAGTGATGCATTAATAATATCATGCCGAGTACCGCTGTCACGCCCCGAGTTCGAAAATAGAGTCTATTTTTTTTTTTTTTTTTTTTTTTTTTTTTTTTTTTTTTAAATCAGAGTTTTAAAACCAGCCAGGGCACGACAGACTGCCACATATATAGAAAATTTCCAATCTCCTTGGATTGAGCCTTTTCTATACATGCACGGCTAAGCACTTACAGCCAATACCAGAGTAGTCTAAACTACACACTAACTATAAAAGATTACAAAAGATTATTATTTAACATTTACAACAACTTATTCAATTACATGTTTACAACTGGTAAAATTTCAGCGGCTGCCAAGGGTCAAAGCTATCTCGATAACCTCACCAACACGTTCCGACATCCCAGCACCCGACCATGTGTCACGCCCCGAGTTCGAAAAATAGAGTCTAATTTTTTTTTTTTTTCAATCAGAGTTTAAAAACAAGCTAGGGCACGACAGACCGCCACATATATAGAAAATTTTCATTCCCCTTGGATTGAGCCTTTTCTATACATGCATGGCTCAACAATGGCAAACCACATCAGAGTAGTCTAAACTACGATCTCTAAAGAAAGATTAAACAGATTACAACAACTTATTATAATTATTGCAACTTGAATTACATGCTTAATAAACTAATAAAGATAAACAACGGCTGTCCAGGGTCAAAGCTATCGTAGAATCTCACCAACACGTCCCGACTTCCCAACACCCAATCGACCTGAAAAATGGTCACCCAGGGGGTGTGAGATACATCGACAGTGTATCCCAGTGGGCACGACGAGCCGAGAAATAGAAGATCGTACCTACTGGCATACAATAACTAGCGGATAGTAAGAGATCAGTAGGTAAGGCAGGTATAACAAGCTGATAACTGAATAATCATGAATATAGTGCTGAGCATAACAGGATACTAAACTATCATAATAAGAGCATGTTGATATATATATTGAACAAGAACTGAGAAATCATAAGATGATAATGATAAACAGGCAAGCAATGTATCAATGGTAGAATAACAAAATACCCAATCAAAACCACCATATTCGTCAACAAGACCTCAGGAAAATTCCACCTGTACACCAATCTACTGTCATAACCCCAACGGGCTCATGGGTCGCCACTGCTGACCACTTTACCGGTAAAGAACAATACTCACGGGGCGCGACCCCGGCAATGTTCGTGAAAGAACAGCTGGCTCTGTGGAGATCAAAATGCTAATGCTTAAGCTCACGGTCCACCGACCGGGTAATCGGCAACAAGCCGGGAAATCCCAACAGGGATGCAATAGCAGAAAGCCAACAAATCTCGACTCATGGTAAACGGCAACAAGCTAGGAAAAATCCCAACAGGAATGCAATAGCAGAAAGTCAACAAATCTCGACTCATGGTAAACGGCAACAAGCCAGGAAAAATCCCAACAGGAATGCAATGGTAGAAAGCCAACTGAATCTCAACATATGCAAGATATAACTAAACAATCACTATAACATGGATCAGGATATACTGATAATCAAGTAATGGTGTGCAAGCTAACTAATGACCAATCAAGCATGGCAATTGTTCAGGAATAAAATCATAATATCTGGAAGCAAGCTAAGGATCAATCATGCAGGACATAATATAAACTGATAACTGATAAAGATCGTAAGTAAGGCAAATATAGCAATATAAGGTAATGCTGATCAATAAAAAGGCAGGCTCAATAAGAAATCTAGGCAATAACAAGAACATGGGTCCGACCAATTACGATACCCCAGAGGGCCGAAATGATAAAGCCCGGACCGAAGATAAACCCACCTGTCTGCAGGTGAACTATCGACTCCAACAGAATGCTCGAAGACTGTGCCAACCTAAATCATATGTTTTGATCAGAGAACAACTCACACATACCCAAACCACAGACTCACTATTCTTACTTAAACCTGGATCTTTTCCAGATTGACGCCAAATTTACCAAAATACTCCTCCCGAAAATTTATTTTAGATTCCCGGGAGATACGGGCATCAACTATATGCCGCTGGCTCAACCAGATTCTACTGGGACACATCAGACAGCAAGGCGTAATTGCCGCAATTCCTCGAATTGCGTGATTACCACCGGAACGCCGTTAAACCGACGATTTTGCCGATTTACGGACCGATAATCAATTTCTGCTCAACAAGAGCCGTTGGATCCCTAACGAAAAGCTTAGAGATCATGGACACACTGCCCGAGACAGCACATAAGGTTACAATTGCATTTAGACCTCTAGGGTTTCTAAAAATCGCACTTCTACGCGTGTTAGAGAGCCGTTTTCGCTCGTTCTAGTTATTGGAACATTATTTTTTAAAAATAAAATAGTTTAGAACTGATTTTGATATTATGCTAATCAAAAAACCAGTATGGTAAATATGATCAAAATATATATTAACAATTAGAACGATAGAGCTCATGTAGGAGCTTACATAGTTTGGCCCAAAATTGAAAACCAAATCGAATAAATCTATTTGGTTCAATTTATATGCATGATTTATTATTCAGTTCGGTTTTGAAATTTACTAAAATTCGAATTTTCGTTATGGTTCAATTTGAACATATTTTTTAATCAAACTGAACTAAAAATCGAATAGTAATATTTTTTTACACTTTTTATCTAAACTATTTACCAAAATTTTATATTTATAATCAAATCAAAATCTTATATCCACATATTTTTTAAAACTTAATATTTATAATTAAATTTTTGTGTGTGATTTTATAATGATTCAATTTTGAATATTAAATATTAAATTTAATTCATAAAAAAAATTATAATTAAAAAACCGGCCGGAACAAATTGAACCAAACGGATTACACTCCCAAGTTCATGTAATTAGCTGGACCAACTGAATAAACCATCTCATCCATTTAAAAAATATTATAAATTCTCAATTTGTTCCAAAAAATTTGAATCAATAATATTATAAAATTTGCGCAATACTATCTATACATCTTACACTAGAGGTCTAAAGCTTGCACCTTAAATTTCCTGTGGTCCATCTTTTTCTACTTGTTTTGTAATTTTTTTTTCTAAAATCCAAGAGGGGTTTATATGTCATTTGATGCAGGGGTATAAGATTTGCAATCTATGATTAAAGTACGATTTGCATCCCTAAGAGGGGTGTGCGGGTAACATTTTTTATAAAATTTCAATAAAACTATACTTTTTTTTTTTTTTTTTTTTTTTTTTTTTTTTTGCACTTTAGCTAATTACTCCTATATTAAAACTCGCCTCAATTTTCTCCTACATTTTATCATTATTTGGAATAGGTCAAAAAAATTTAGGATAATTGTTGAATTCAGTAGTAAACTTTGTAAAAGGAGATTGGTAGATAAAATTAGTTATAATTAATAACGTACAATCATATAAAATGAATTAAATTATTCACCAAATTATCAATTGTGATAGTATATATTAGTAAAATATGACATCTCCTTTATCAAATTGTTTATATGTTTTTCAAGTTGCCAATTTAATAGATGTTGAGATATAGAATAACCAATTTATTTTTAATAAAACTGTTTGTTTTAAATAGCCAATTAATTTTTCTAAATTTAGGGACTTACTTAAAATATTAGGTAAATATAGAGAGATAATTAATTGATGTAAGTTTTAGTTCGGGGTATATAAATAAAGTAGGGGCAATTTCCTACGTACCCTTAAAAATTTCTCTGTTTTTAGATTTATCCTTCAAGGCTAATATTAAAACTACCCTTCTTACGTTCCAACTTCTTTCCAAAATACCCCTGAAGTTAAACTCTGTTAGTGTACCGTTTGAAACTGTCGTTATCTGTGTGTAATTACTATTTTGTCCTTTCAAATATACTCTAAACCCTAAAACCCTAAACCCTAAACCCTAAAACCCTAAAACCCTAAACCCTAAAACCCTAGAATCCTAAAAAACCCTAAACCCTAAACCCTAAAACCCTAAATCCTAAACCCTAAAACCCTAAAAAATTCTAAACCCTAAACCCTAAACCGGAGCAAAATAGGTATATCTGATAGTTTTCAACTCCGATTATTATTTATCTCTAGTTTAACCATAGTTAACTTAACAAAGGGAAACGGTAGGGGTATTTTTAATAACGGTGGAACGTATGAAGGGTATATTGGAAAGAAAAAAATAAAAGGGGTAAATCAGATATTTCTTCATATTTCAGGGGTACACAAATAATTATCCCAATAAAATATGGCTTAAAGAGCAAGCTAGAAAGATTTTTGTAGTTTGGTCTAAAATTTATGGTCAAAAGTAAAATAGTAAAGTTATTGAAATTATGAGGGCGAGATCAAATAGCTAACGACAGCAGTGGCGACATCACTGCTATTAGGTGTATTATCTTTTTTTTAAAAAATTAATAGAAAAATATTTACTCCGATCGTGGACTAAATAATAAGTAGTAATACATCAGCAATGACGAATTAACACATGTCCTTGAAACTCGTGCATATGAATTTAATTTTCCAATAACGTTTCCAAGATTTTAGAACAGTAGTAAGATAAGCTAGTTTCAAAAATATTACTAGTGTAATTAAACTAGGAGCTTATATATTTTCAAAAGCACAAATAAAATTATATTTGTAAATTTTTTATTATTAAATTTATATTAAAATTTATGTAATTATATATTTTTTTTCTCTTTTTAGTTGACTTTATAATTGCCCAAGTCTCAATACAGATCTAATGGTAAAAAATTCACAAGTATGATTTTGCTTGTACTTTTAAAAATATATAAGCTCTACTCATTAAACTACTATCTCCAATTTAAAAACACAAATATTTTATTCCAAATATATTTTTTAATCTTTTAAGTTTTTTTTTTTAAAATAAAAGTAAATCAATTTATAGGTAAATATATATTAGTTATGCTACGAATTATAGGCCTCGATCAGTACAACTATTAATATTCAACATTACAAAAAAATCTTAATACAAAAAAAGTTTTCATTAGATATCTTATTATTTCAACATCTAAATAAGATTCAAATATACTAATGCATTTATATATATATAAGATAAAATAATTTAATTAATTTGTGTATGAAAATAGATCATTTAAGGCACTAGCTAGTGACTAAACCCAAAGCGCTAAACAAAACTTTTCTGTAGCACCTTTCAACTAGTCGCAACAACGTACGTCATACTCTACGCAATTCCTCATGACCTACAAATCCAACCACTCCCTTTCATAGATACCTCTCTATAAATACCCACATCACCATGCATAAACCCCAAAACCACACCAAATTTGTTGCCTAGCTTCATACAATTGTTTACTTAACGATTGCATTTTTTTGTAAGAAAACAATTTTCGATATAATATGGCAGCGTCGGGAGATGAAGTGAAAATCTTAGGAACGTGGGCGAGCCCCTACGTGATTAGAGTGAAAATTGCTTTAGAACTCAAGGGGGTGAGCTACGAGTATCTGGAGCAACAACTTAGGGAAAATAAGAGTGAGCTCCTCGTCAAATCAAACCCCGTGTACAAGAAGGTGCCAGTTTTGATCCACAAGGATCAGCCCATTTGCGAGTCCGCGATCATCCTTCAATACATCGACGAAGTTTGGGCCGGAGAAGGGCCCTCGATCCTTCCCTCGGATCCATATGAACGTGCCATCGCGCGCTTTTGGGCCGGCTATATTGACGACAAGGTATGTTATTCTAGATTTGCAGTTTGTTTAATTAGTCCTACTTATGCTTCATCAGAAAATCATTTTGATCGAGTAGAGCAACTAATTCTAAAATAATCTAGGCCAAACACAAACTAGCTGCTAGATGTTAAAGAACAGCGAAAAGAATATTGGACTAATTAAATTGTTTTAGTGATTTCATCTATGAAAATGTCATATCTGTAAGTATTATATATTCATCTACATTTGAATTCAAGTCTTAATTACAGAATTTCCGATGGAGGTGTATAGCTTTTCAATTCTAACTTTATTGTATTGGTTACTATGTGATATTGCAATAAATCAAGAAGTTTGTAAAGCTTTCTTCTTTACCTCTACCTCTCTTTATATGCAGTGGTTTTCTGCTACAATAAAAATTATAAAAGTAAAGACAGAAAAAGAGAAGGCAGAAACTATAGAAGAATCATTCGCAGGACTCAGTTTACTGGAAGAGACTTATGATAAAAGCTTCAAAGGGAAGCCCTTCTTCGGCGGAGATAATGTGGGCTATCTTGACCTCGTTTTTGGAAGCTTTTTAGGCTGGGTGAAGGCGATAGAGAAGATATCGGATATCAAACTCATTGATGAGGCGAAGTTCCCTCACATAGCCAAATGGGCAGAGCGCTTTGGCTCGGTCAAAGCTGTGAAAGAGCATATTCCGAAAACCGACAAAATGGTAGAGTATTATTCGAAGGTGGTCAAAGCTATATGGGATGCCTAGTGCCCCAAAAAGCTAATTTACTATTCAAATACTATCGCAAGAAGGTTTGTCGCAAATAAAAGAAAGTGTGTTTAATAAAATGAATAAAAGAGTCTAATAATCAGCTTCAGAGTGGTGAGGGATCAGGGATCAAAGCACGTAGTGCCCATGTGTACTTGCATGTATTTGTGTATTAATTGCTTTCTTTTACATTAATATATAGTCTTTGGAGCATTTCGAAAGGGAAATTTTAAGATGTGGGAATGATGCCAATTATTTTTTATGTAGCAAGTGATGAATTTATTGTGATTGATTTAATAGTATCAGCAAAAAAACAAAAAACCCCAATACTTGTTACTATATATTGATTTAAGTTTATTAGTGTCACGCCTTGAAATTTTAAAAGTAGTCTAAAATTTATATATTTTTATAAATAAGAGTTCAAAAATCAATTGTCAGAACGTGAGCAGATCCGTCACGTGTATAAAAAAATTTCGATCCATACAGACGGAATCTCCTCTACACACGTACGAACGGCTAAGCAAGTACAAAGGCACAATAAGAATTTACTAACTTTCAATATTAACAACATTAAACGAGCAGCTATAAACCAATCATAACCATAACTAAATCATCATAAATATGTTAACATCTAGTATTCCATTATCCACTATCACCAACATCCATAAAGATCTAGATCAATGTAAAGATATCTCTAACTAGCAATGTAAGAGGATCATAATTGTGACGCCCCAATAGGCCCACATCGGATGTGGATAGAATTGTGATTGGGTTTATATGAGACATGAACACTAGTAATAACAACTGGGCTTAAGCATTTTGGGCTGTGGTTTGTGCCCAACAAGTTATTATTGCTAGTGGGCCGGGTCGTTACATTTGGTATCAGAGCCAATAACCAGCCGGAAGTGTGCGGCGAGTCTCGGCTGAGCCTGGGTCTAGATGACAGGGCTAGCGAGACGAGTCTCACATCGCCTGGTGATCTTGGGCTGCTGTGTGTGTGTTTGGGCTGACGAGGACGTCAGGCCTAAACGGGGGGAGTCTGTGACGCCCCAATAGTCCCACATCGGATGTGGATAGAATTGTGATTGGGTTTATATGAGACATGGACACTAGTAATAACAACTGGACTTAAGCATTTTGGGTTGTGGTTTGTGCCCAACAAGTTATTATTGCTAGTGGGCCGGGTCGTTACAATAATCAAAATAAGTAAACTCTAAAGCAGGAAAGTAAAAGCAACGCCCAGTTATAACTGGCAAAGGGGGATGGCTCTATTGAATACACCTCATCTTCGTCTCGACATCTCAGCACCCGATGGACCAAAAAAAGGGGTTACCAGAGGATATGAGATACAACTGAATGTATCTCAGTGGGTACAACTAGCCAGGAAACAGCAAGTCGTACCTACTGGTATACAATAATCGACGGATAATATAAAATCAGTAGGCATGTATGAAAGAAGGTAAATGGCATGTATATCAATTATAGTGTTGTATAAAGGGTAATGATAATAATGTAACGAAAGCATAATGATATGAATATGACAGCAAAGAAATAAAGAGCAGTAATAGTAAAAACTATGCATCAATACTGAAATCAGAGAACTCAATCAACGCCATTATTGGTCACAAGGACGTTAGGTGTGAGGTACTGGACTTTTGCAAATGGCAAAGTCGCAGTCAGGTTGATTTTTTTTTTCTGCACTATGAGGGATTGCAAGACTGAGCCGGAACCATTTTTGTGCGAATCGGCGCGAAAAATGGAGTCCGGGGTGCGTTTTGGGGAAGCTTTTGGAGAGAGAGAGGTTGTGTGTATGTGTGCTGGCGCGACTCCCGAGGCATCACGACAATCGAGGTGCAGCAGTGCGCGGGGAAGCGCGCGAGCGCAGGCTCGGGCGGCATGGGGGAGCCATATGGCGCCGCCCGGTTGGGCCAGGTGCGCAACGCGACGCGAGCACATCGCGTCTCTGACGCGCGCGTTGACAGCAGCCCAAACACACACACACAGCGGCCCAAGATCACCAGGCGATGTGAGACTTGTCTCGCTAGCCCTGTCATCTAGACCCAGGCTCAGCCGAGACTTGTCGCACACTTCCGGCTGGTTATTGACTCTGATACCAAATATAACGATCCGACCCACTAGCAATAATAACTCATTGGGTCCAAACCACAGCCCAAAATACTTAAGCCCAGTTATTATTACTAGTGTCCATGTCTTATATATACCCAAACACATCCACACTCCTATCCGATGTGGATCTATTGGGGTGTCACATTTCTCCCTTTATCTTCGATCACGTCGATGTGGTTATTACGCTTTCTCCCATTAGCCATGGTGTGGAAGAATTTAGTATTGCCATCCTCTTCTTTTAGCCAGTGTTGTTTGGCTTTGTTCTTCTACAGAATTTCTTCATCACCTATAACACTCTTCAGTTGTTCCTTGAGTTGCCTGCGGGTTTCGTGTTGCACGGGGGTCAAATCCTGGCCTTTATCCATAAGGTCTAATTTATGTATATTCTCCGCTATAGTCGTCTTACAGCGCAAAATGTTGTAGAAATTTGAAGCGAACCACTATTTGATCCTCTTGTGGCAGTGTCATAGTTTAGCGACGAAGGTGAGTACATTGGAATTTTTACTCGGTAATTCCTTCCACCATGTGGGCACCATGTCACGCCCCGGCGTCGAAACTGCGATCTGGGCTCGCCAACAGATCTGCCGCCCATACGGGAAGCCCCGTATAGACGAATCGACTAACCTGCAAAAGATCAACTACACTATACAGATATCAGAGCTGAAAAGTAAACTACTAAAATAAATATATACAACTCCTCAAATAGTACATGTCAGGTCCTCATAATACATAAGTCTCTCCAAAACTAAAACTCTCAAAATGTAAAAAGTACATCATACAATCCCAAAATCACTGACAGTACTAGTACATCCCCAAAAGGGTATATCTACTCTCACTGGAAGAAAACTGGTAGGGATTTAGCTCGCGACTCCCTTACTTCGATCAGCAGGATCAGCAACTGGAGCAGCAGGAATTGGAGTAGAGGTCCCTGGGGAAAAAGTCACCACGGCGGGTGTGAGAACTACATCCCACAGTAGTTCTCAGTGGGTACCGCCAACAAGCCCAACGGTCTGCCCACTCAGTCTACTAGAAGTATAAAGTAACAAATGTAATACTGAAAGGAAAAGAGCTGGAAAAATAACTCTACAGCTACTATGCCTCTATCTAAATGCTCAAGGAGTGCTACAGATGGAAATATGATGCATCTACTATCTCTCAAATATAATTACCCAATCTACACTGACTGCCACATAGGGTCCAGTCAAACATGCACCCACCTACTGCCGTTACATCCAAGGAGGACCGGACTTACGTAGGGCGTCCGTGACTGCCAAAACTGGCCCAGCCAAAGGGACTGTGTTAACAAGTCGCGATAGCAAAGTAACAGGCCCAACTCCGGAGTGGCACTCGAGGGGCGCAACCCTACCGAGGAAAGTATACGCGCATCTCTGTCGAGCTCAATGCGGCTCATGCAGGCTATAGTCCAAATCCACAATCAACAAGATCGACAGTAACCAACAATACCAACTCTCACTCACAAGCTGAAAAACCACACAGCCGGGACCCACCGTCGACTCTGACGGCTCCCAAAACAAAATACTGATCTAAACACAGCTACCAGACTCTACTCGGCCCCTAGGCGCGAGTGTAACATGCATCCCACAACAACCCGACTACTCGGCCCACTACTCGGGCGAGGAAACTCTAAGCCCAGGTGAAAGAATGAATATAAGTGTGGGAGTGTCTAAAGCATAAATAAACTAGGCCAAGTTGGAGTTTTCTACTAGTCTGGTTAAGCATGTAACATATGACGGGGTGCTAGGTCAAGTTCTAATGATAATAATAATTTAACATATTTAGGGAGCAATAAATTAACTCTGATCAACATAGCAACACAAGGAGTATCAATTTTCTCTTTCTAGCATGCTTCCTAATACATCTCAAAATCATGCAGGTTCCCTACTCAATAGAGTTAATAAACTGTCCATCGGTTTTGAAGATGAAGCAATCCACCTGAAAGTGCAATTCGATCCAAAGTCCAAAACAGTTGAAACTGCACGGGGACAATCCTCGGATTTCCACGATTCCAAGGGGCCCAAAATCACCCAAAAACACCTCCTGGGTACAAAGATATGGTCCAAACATTACAATCAACACAAAATTTCCAAGTTTACAACTGCTGAAAAATCAGTCCTGAAGATGCGAAAATACCACCTGTGAGATAAACTCCAAAAATTTCAATAAAAATACGATGGCGATCCTCGCGAAGCGTAGATGTCGATCGAGTCCTTAATGTCGAAATCCGATACTCGAGTGCAGAGATAAAAATCCAACAATGCGCTGCTGTCTAAGAAAACCACCAGCAAAACAAGGGTTTAAAGATGTACCAAAAACCCCCAAAAAAACTCAAATATGGGAGGAGTAGTAAATACAAAAATCGTAGATTTACCTCTCGTGAATCCGACGCCATGAAAATCGTCCAAAAATTCAGTCGGAGTAGCTCTGTGGACCTCGTGGACCGAAACGCAACAGGAACAGGCCACCGAAGAAAGAACGTCACACTGCGCTAACTCGCTGAAGACGTCGATGCGGCGGCCTCCAAAAAATCCGAGGCTCCTTCACAAGATGTAGAACAAGATTATCAACAAGGTTGCTTGAGGGCTCAGGAGGTTTTGAGCTCAGAAAAAAGCCCAAAACCGAAGGGGAAGTGGCCTATTTATAGGCTCACACCCAAAAGAATCCAAAAACCACCTTTATTGGGCTTTCGGGCCCAATTTTCGGGCGCCCGAAATGATTCGGGCGGCTACAGTAGGCCCAGCCTGCTCCCTGGCCCGGCTCACAACCTGCGCCTGAACGCCCAAATGCTGACACGTGGCCCCTCCGCGCCCCGCGCGCCCGCCAATCGCGGCGCGCCGCGTGGCCACACGGTCCACGGCGGGAACCGTGGGCCGCGGCTCATGGCGGGCCGCCCGGGTCACTACGTCTGCCAATGAGCGGGAGACACGTGGCCTTGCGTGGTCCACCGTGCGCCGAGCCCGACGTGGAACGCGCGTGCGTTGACCCGCCAATCGACGCGCGCCACGTGACAGCTCCCTCCGTTGGGTGCTCCCGGTGCACGCCAAGTGGGTCGTGGACCCGCCCACCCGAGAAATCGGCCCGTTTGGTCCGTTTCGCCCGAAAATAGCCGATTTTCAACGTTTTCACGCGCCGAGTCCGTTTTTGGCATCCGTTTGACGCACAACGGGCTCGATACACCAATAATAAGCGTTTTCTCATCGCCGACCACCCAGACAGTTCGTACGGAAAAATCGGGACACCACACACCAACTGAGAGAAATCACTTCGAGAGAGCCTTACCTTCTCAAATATGAAAATTCTGCAAAGCATTTTTCTAGGCATCGCCAGCAATAGAGGGTAGTGATCTGAGGTAATTCTAGGTAGCGCCGAGACTCTAGAAAGAGGAAAGGCAAGGTCCCACTCGGTGGAAATTAGGAATCGATCTAGCTTAGCTAAAGTGGTGGTACTTTGCATGTTCGACCACGTATAATGTTGACTACTCATAGGTAGATCCACTAGTTCCAACTCGTTAATCAGGTTAGCGAACATGGTCATAAGTTTTCTGCTCCAACATCGACCCCTTTTCTCGTTTTGATTTCGGGTGAGATTGAAATCTCCGCACAACACCCTGGGTCCATTGTAATCCCTTTTAAGCACCACAAGCTCGCTACAGAACAACTCCTTTCCTTCTCACGAAGCAAGACCATTCACATTCGTAAGATAAAAATGCCCATTACTAGAGTAATGCTTTAAGTGGAGCGTAAGGGAGTAGTCGCAGACCAGCACCTCATCACAAGCGAATTCCTTGGAGTTCCAACAAATGATGATTCCACCTGAGGTCCCTTTCGATTTAATAAAGTAACATTTATCAAAGGAGGTGCCAACAAATGAACAAAGAAAGGAACGTGAGATCCAACTCACTTTAGTTTCTTGCAGACATAACACAGACCCCTTAAGCCTAGCGACCAAAGACTTAACTAAACCTCTTTTGACCTGATCATTCAGACCTCTTACATTCCAACTGCAAATTTGAAACATAGAAAAAGAAAAGGCGACCACCGCACAAAGACACTACCACAACAATTCGTCAAACTAAATGGAAGACCGAAGGAAGTCCAGGAAGCTGCACACGTCGGCATTGTTCATCTGGATGCCACAGTTCGCACTTTTATTTTTAATCCTCTGGTAAGCTGGGTTGTCATCAGCAGTACTCTCCCCCACCGCGCTCTTTTCCTTAGCTCTAATTCTGCCCTTGTACGAGTGAACACGTACGAAGCCATCCCTTAGGGCCGCTTTACGAGCCATAGCCTTGTCCATCGAATGCCCCCCCGAACCCCTTGCTAAACGAGCACTCTTTCTAGATAATGGCGTCACACCCCTCTCCAATGCCACATCCAAAGCGTCAGCTAGATCGTCAAAAATACTAAGATCGGGAGCCAACTCTGGTGGCTCCAACTCCAGAGACGCCTTCGCGGTTGGCACCACGGCAGAAGCTGCCGCCGGGGAGCCATCCCCGCAGCCCTGACCGACAGGTGGCCCTGCAAGCCACAAGATGCTAGCTGTCCGGGGCGATGAGTGAACCTTGTTGAAAAGCGCGAGCTGAATGGCGGAGGTCAAGGGTGACCATTCAGCAGGAGGAGGAGTTAACCTGGGCCTAAACTGAAACAGGGCTACTCTAGTGGGCCAGGTTCCACACACCACCACACCTTCCAACTGCGTGGACCCCCGAAAGGCATCCCAGGTGAGCATCAAAAGTTGCTTCCAGAGTGTAATGGTTTTACTCAATTATTTTCAGCCAAGTTTTATGCTATAGCAGAATCTAGGATCTGAACTGAGAAGTTATACCATTCCGTATGTGCTTTTCATTTATATATTTGCTTTCGTTTGATAAATGCAGAACACAATAAATTGTGTATTAGTCTCTCCCTTCCATACGATTTATTATGTTTATGTGCCTGTATTATGGGATCTAACATTACTACAGTAGTATAATTATGTGGGTCTAGCATTGCTTCAATAGTATAAGTTGTTCTTTGTTGCATGTAGCCCCTCAGTGACCTGGGAACACTAGAAGCCAACGAGACGGGAGAAGCCCACTTCTCCGGCACGAAAGACATGCTTAAAGTTTTCGAGCTAATCAAACGCTCCATCGTGTTGTACGAGACCGAAGATAAATCGGACCCCGGCATTGGGGCTACGATCATTGCAAGAAGTGTAGGGGTCGGGGAGAACTACAAGAAGATATGCACTTGTGATGGTGTCACCATATGGGAATCGCGCTAGATTATGTCATTATTTTTCGACCTTGTGATATCTAACTTCTCCCCCACTACCCCTTTGTTATATTGTGCTACTGTACAATTTTTCGTCATGTAAAAGTGTACAAGGGAAGTAATATGTCCAATAAAAGCACATCTGGTTACTCTTTCTGAGCCATGTTTTAATGAAAGGCTACATTACAACATCTATTTTGTGGATACATCGATATATTGTGCATCTCTTGCTTCAAATCTGACAGATGGAAATGCACATATCATTCTAGTTAAACAAGTTATTAGTACAATGTAATCTTCACACACACACATATGGAAGGTGTGACATTTATTGATCTTGCATAAAATCCTTACTAAGTTACAACTTAACTAATATTAACTAGATTATCTCACAAAAGCAAGAAGATCGAGGCCCTGCTCAATGTGAAGAGTTATCATGATTTTGTAATTCGCAACCGCTTTCTCATCGGCGAGTTTGAACAAGAAGAAGCGGAGAAGCACCGCCGCAAATATCTTCATTTGTCTGTACGCAAAATCCTTTCCAAGGCATATTCTAGGACCAGCCTACATACCAAATAATAACAAGTTAGCATATCCACATTGAAAACAAAGGAGAAGAGAATCAGTGCTCTTTAAAACTTTCTTATTTACCTGAAATGCAGTAAATTTGAAAGGGCTTTCGGGGCGAAAAACTCCATTTTCGTCGAGCCACCTCTCCGGACGAAAAATTTCAGCATCTTTACCCCATAAATATTCCATTCGGCCCATTGCATAAGGTTGGTAGAACACGATATCGCCTTTTCTCACATTGTAACCATTGGGTAAAACATCATCCGAAAAACAAACCTTACTATCCTGTAATACACACGAATTTCTAAGTATTAATGTCTATGAAAA
The DNA here is from genome assembly GCA_029168755.2 of Tillandsia fasciculata. Taxonomy (NCBI): domain Eukaryota; kingdom Viridiplantae; phylum Streptophyta; class Magnoliopsida; order Poales; family Bromeliaceae; genus Tillandsia; species Tillandsia fasciculata. Next base: position 5,164,792 of record CM054934.1, on the reverse strand, counting down.
TGCGAAATCAACTTACTATTTTTTAAATTTTTTCGAAAGGATAACAACAAAGAATAATTTCACTTACCAAAGGAACAGAAGGGTATAATCTTAGGGTCTCACTCAAGGCTGCATGAAGATAGTGCATCTTGTTAAGAGCTTCATCATCAATGCTCGTCGAAAACTCTTCGACTGTCGCATCGTCCTTCGCTTTAGTAGCTCCCTTCACTTCCTCATAAATCTTTTCTTGCATTTCTGGGTGTTTGCAGATCATATAAAAGAACCAAGATAACGAACCTGCCGTAGTATCTTTACCAGCAATAACAAAATTCAGTATTATATCCCGTAAATATCTGTAATCTAAAGCGTCGGAACCCTTTCGACTTTCCTGCACAAATCTTGATAGAATATCTGACTTTCTTTCCTGCAAGTGAGACATATGGTTAACAATTTCGTCGCAATTTCGAACCGAAGAAAATGAAAAAATGCAGCAACAAGCATTAACTTACCGAATCATTTCTCATATTCAAAATTTCATCAACCCTCATGTGAATCATCTTGTACACAAAGTCGTCGACCACTTTGATCCTTCCCTTCAGTGCTGCTTCAGAGCCCAAGTTGAAGAACCTCATGATCTTCCAAATGGCGTTAATGGAGCGCAGCATAATGAACTCACTGGAATCGTCGAACGCTTTTGCGAAATTGCTACCCTCATAGTTAGAACCATTTAGGCAATCCAACTCCAATCCGAAGCCGACGCTAAAAATAGAGTCCATCGTCGATTTCATGAACAAGTCCTGCATTTATACATTCATTACAAACACATATAAAGATCGTATTCCGAATGGTAAAAAATTCGTTACTCATGATGGTGGTGACACTCACTTGAATGTCCATTGATTGGTTTGTTTTCACCTTTTGCGAGATTATGTGAACAAGCTTAGCTGCATTTTTCTTGAAGATTACACCACTGAAGTCCCTTAACACTTTTGTTGAGAACTCTAAACTCGCAAGCTTTCTTTGGTAGCGCCACTTATCACCATCCACAGCAAAAATACCATCTCCAAATAATTCCCTCAGATTTACGTAGTTATACGATCCCTGAAACGAAAAGTAAAATACGTAATATATATTAATTTTTTCATCCTTACTATATCTAATTTCAATTTCTCTCCTCGAATGTAAAAAATACTAATATATTTATTTTGTACAAATGTTGGGGCATGTTTACTATCTGTTTAAATATAAACCATAAAGTCCACCTAGTTTTCGGTGTAAAAAGTTTCAAAAGGAATTGATTAAATTTTGGCCCCAATTCGAAACGGAATACAATATAAATTTTTAATCAATTCCTTTTGAATTTTTAAATATAATAATTCATAGAATAGTTTTAGTATAATAATTTAAAGAAAAAGAGATAGAGAGAGGAGGTATAAATAAAAAGAATTAAAAATATTAGGGGACGCCAGTAAAATTGCCTATAGTTGGAGGGGTCCAATGAATATTTATTATTGAGCAATACTATTCATATATTTCATTTAGGTGTATGATGTATATCCTATTCATTTCAGGGTGGGGATTTTTTACTGGTCACTTTAAAATGATCAGTAAAATTTATTCCATTATGAGATGAATAAAATATAAGATGTATATTTTTTAAAAAAATATATAAAAATTATTTTTCTTTATTATTTCTGCTCTTTCCATATAGAGAAAGATTCATCATAAATTTTGTATTGAAACTTGAAAGGCACGCTAGTCCATTCCACACTTTTTTTGTAATGTTGTAGGTTCAAATTTGTGCATGTGAATTTTTTTTTTTTTTTTTTTTTTTTTTTTTTTTTTTTTTTTTGGTAATGTTGTTGGTTTAATTGGTGCATGTGAATCCTTTTTAAGCTACGTGCCAATTAATTTTATTTTATTTTATTTTTTTTTATTTATTTAATTTTTTTTGGTAATGTTGTTGGTTTAATTGGTGCATGTGAATCCTTTTTAACCTACGTGCCAATCAACTTTTTTTATTTTCATTTTTTTTGTTATCTTGTTGGTTTAATTGGTGCAGGTGAATCCTTTTAAAGCTACGGGCCCATTAATGTGCCATGTGTACAGACTACAGATAGGACTGTCGATCAAGCTCATTATTTGCGAGCGGGTGTTAGGTTCGAAATAAATTTGGGATTATCCGGTTATCTAATAAACAAACTGAATACAATTTAAATTTTTCAATTCGAAATCATCATGAGCTGAGCATAAATTTTGGTTAGTTCCCTCGTATTTGACTCACAAATTTCGTTGCCTAGTGTCAAAAAGACATACAATTGTCAAATTTGAAGGTCTCCGTGCTAACAAGTTGTTTTCAATAATTTAACTTTTGAATCGACGATCGATTTCGTTATACTTAATTTACGTTATTAAAAATATCTAAAAATTAAATTTTATAAATTTTCGACATTATTTATATATTAAATAAATAGTTTAAAAATAAATGGCTGAGAATAAAAATTTTATAAAAAATTATGATAAAAGACTTAAATTTCAAACCCAAAAGTTTTATCTTACTTTTTATATTAAGTAGAATTTTTTATTAAAATTTCACGTAATTTGAATTGTTCAACACCGTTGAACTTACAAACGTATTACATCGACCATATTAAAAGTGTTATTTTTGAAACCTTTGATCACTTGGTAAATGATATCGAAAAAATATAAAATTTAGTTTATGAATATTTTCAATAGCATAAATTTAGTCTAACGAAATGGATCGTTGATTCGGAAGCCGTCTCATTGAAAATAACTTGATAGTACGGAGACATTCATGCTACCGATATTATAGTAGCCGGACTTTATATATACATTAGATCTACCATTAGATCTAACCCTTTGATTAATTCTATTCTTTATATATACATTAGATCTACCATTGGATCTAACTCTTTGATTAATTCTATTCCTTACATCATACTATTCCACCAACCACCCACTAAACCTAAGGGGCCGACCATCATCCTAACCGCACATTCCTATATCCAAAAATAAAAAACTCACAAGCACAAATAATTTGGTGCTTGTACAAGCACCAAGCAATTTGTGCTTATAAGTTTTCTACCGTTAGATCTAATCCTTTGATTAATTCTACCCCTTAGATCATACTATTCCACCAACCACCCACTAAACCCAAGAGGCCCACCATCATCCTAACCGCACATTTCTACATCCAAAGGTAAAAAATTCACAAGCACCAAAGGGTAAAAAATTCACAAGCACAAATAACTTGATACTTTTACAACCATCCACTAAACCATACATCTACCACTATCAGCCTAATCGCTCATTCTTTTATCAAAGGGCTAAAAAGTTAATAGTACCAAGTGTTTGGTACTATTGATAGTATAGTAGTCTCGTATATATATATATATTTGGGTTATTTTTTTTCTACAAAGTCAATTTTTCATATTTATTTTTCAAAAATTTTAAAATATATATATATATATATATATATATATATATATATATATATATATATTATATAGAATATAAGTAAAATATTAATTTTGTTCTTTCAAATATTTTTTTTTTTCTAAATTTAACTATTAAAATATTATAAAAATATTTTAAAAGATAAAAATATAAATTTACTTTATTAATTAGTTCAATATTAAATATTTAATTTAGGTTCATTATATATATTTTTATAATTATTAACGGTAGGATTATATATATATATATAAAAATATTTTTTAAAAAATAAATATAAAAGTGAGTGTACATTTTCAAGTGATAAATAAAATTCACCCCATCCTTAAATGAATGAAATGTAAAATTTATACTTCATTTAGAGTGTACACTTAGTCTTTTCCTTTATATATTATTTTATTTTTTCTTTCTTTCTTTCTACGACTGACCTTTCCGTAGTTGTCGAAGTTGGTCTTGAGGATGTGCTCGACGACGGCGGGGTCGGAGGTGTAGATTTGGTTGCGGGAGGGCGCGAGCAGGCGGAACGTCTTGTGCCGGCGGGACAGCTGCGCGTGGTAGTCGTGAAGCCGGCGGACGTAATAAAGCTGGTGGAAGATGGTCCCGACTACCGGCGGATATCTTCTTTTCGTCCCGCCTCGGCGCCGACTTTTCAGCACTCCCCATATCAACACGGCGATCAGTAGCCCGACCGCCGCGGTGGCCGCGGTGGGGAAGAGAGAAAAGAGCGAGAGATTGCTATTGTTGTTGTTGTTGTTGTTGTGATCATCATCCATGGTATGGTATGGTATGGTATGGTATGGGAGTGAACTAACTTTTGTGAGGAGATAGATTGAGGGCATGGCGGTGGCGGTGTCCTATTTTTATATAGAGAATTGCTCTACTGTTCAAAAAGTCAATAATAACTTCGCACCCTCTTCGCTTATTTATACTATAAAATTTGATTAGGGTAATATAAAAAATTAAACCAAAAAATATAATAAATTAAAATTAAAAAAAATGTAATTTAACAGGACACAAACAGCAGGTACTTGCTATATGTAATGGATGGATAGCTTTTCTTGCAGGGTTTGTTTTCTCCATAATTTTTGACTTCTGCAATTATCATACTTGCCAGGAAGCCGAATACTATCAAACACACCTTTATAATTTTTTACTTCTGCAATTACCAAACACACCGTTATATTATTCTAATTTATGAATCTTTATACTCTAGTACACTGCATGTACACCTTGAGGGACGGGGTGACGTAGAGGCCGACAATAACCATTGGTTCCAGTATTTTTAAAATTATATAAAAATTTTATACTTAATTAATAAAATAATTAAAATATTATAAAATTTAGAAGTCAAAATAATTTTTTTAAAAAAGTTTACCGTTTCTTGTAGATCAAGAAATCTGCATTTTGCAAAAGACAAAAAGGAAAAAAACAAAAATTGAGATGACAATGATGTAACTCAGTCACTGGATAAAGGGGTGTAAATTTTTTTTTTAAAAATAAAATAAAGTGGACTAAAATTTTATTTTTAGATTTTTCAAACAGATCATAAATTTTTCTAGTTTTGAACTTATTCAACTTTGTCCGGAGCAGAACCTTCCTATCTTGGACTATGTTTGAATTTTCTTCTATCACATGGCTTGCCTTTCATGGCAAGTCTTTTGTTTATACATTACAATTTGTACACTGTCACCTCATATCTAATTGATCATCCGTATAATTTTATACCATAAATTTATTAGTTCTTTATTTATTTATATCTTAAACTCAGGGTTCAAATTTTTATATCAAAAAAAAATTATAACTTACTTGATAAATACGAAATAGGAAATAAAAAACTTAAAAAAGAAGTTAAACATAAATATATCTCTAAATAATAAAAACTTATAAGATAATAAATATTACTTTTAATAGCGCATTCCATTAAATATTAATTTTCTTCAATAGCACATTCCATTAATTTTTTTTTATTATATATATATATATATATATATATATATATATATATATATATATATATATATATATATATAATATAAGATAATAAATATTTTAATTTTTTAATAAATATATATAATGTTTTTTAAGACAATACAAATAAATTATGTATGGTGCAATCTTTTTTTTCCTTTAAAACATATAAATTAAATTTATAAATGAGAATTTTATTACTTTTATTCATTTAAGAAATATAATAATATTTTAATAAAATTAATATTTTATATATAATAAATTTTTTATTATATTAATAGTATGTGTCCATATTGTAACTCGTGTCCTAATTTTTTTAAGGGTGCGTTTGGTAACGGGGATAAGGGGAGAATAACCTCTTATTCCCAAAGTAATACCCAAACGGTAAGTAAGGCGGGGGGGGGGGGGGGGGGGGAGATTACTAAACCTCCCCTTAGCGGGTTATCCCAGGAATAGTGGAATAGAGTGGATTTTAGGGGCGCGGTTACCGAGGTATCTCTCTCTCTCTTATTCATCTTATTCTTCTTATTCCTTTTTAACTTACCAAACACAATTTTCCCTAAACCCGGTATAACTCTTAAACCGAACCAAACGCAAATTTACTCTAGTTCCGGCTAAAACCATAATTTATACCTATCCCCGGTATAACTAAATTTTTCTTAAACCCGAACCAAACGGAGCCTTAAAAGTCTTGTTCGATTCCTGTGACTTTTAGAAATATATATAAATACACCTGGTGTAGGCAATAGTTTTTCTTATCTTAGTTAGTTAATTTACAAATTACAAACTATTGAAATTCGAATTAAACGGTTCGTAACAATTTTTTCTTAAAAATTCAAAATAAAATATGAATTTTTGGATAATTTTAATAATTCGCGAATAATTTGACAGACGCAAATTATTTAGCGAAAAATTTATGCAATTTTTGTCACGTCCCGGGTCCTTTATGTAAATTCATTTTAGAAAAATCAGCAAAAAATGTATAATTTTTTTTTTTTAAAAAAAATACCTTATAATATACCCCGAAACACACACAGATCCGCCACATGAACAAAATTTTTTCTATATAAACGGATAGAATCTTCCCTATATATACACGATGTAACACCTGAATACAACACAACCAAACATACAACCACAACGAGAAAACAACCACTAACAGAAGGAAATCAAAGAATAACATAATCCACAAGTATAAATCAATTAACACAATGTACATGAAACAACGATTAAGAATAATCAGTAAGTAAACTAAAATAAATCATGAGATCTGAATAAAAAACTATATATACCAACTAAATTGAAGTACTCTACTAATCTAGGACCAATCTAAACGAAGAGCGGAAACACAAAGAATCATCCATGATCAACGTTAGATGTATGCCCCAGAAGCCAATCTGGTCGACACATGTATTCTTTGTAGGATATAAATTTGTATTTGACATTTTACATTATGAATGTTATTGAACTTTTATTTCCATTCGTGTTGTGTATGTGTTCATAAATTGTCCAAGGAATTAATAAGATGATGATACGTATTCTCAAGAGTTGAGAATTTGAGACATGTATAATTAAAAATTAATTCATAAATGCTCTCGATCGATGGATCATCATGGGGACAGTGATTGATCCGGTAAGATTGGTGCACAGGTCGCTTCCCTTTTAGGGTAGACGAGTCTCGAGTCAACAGTGTGGGGACACTGGAGCGAATGTGCAAGTGGTTGTTGGAGAACAATGGCACTGAGCGTGACCATCACGAGAAGTCACTTGGATGTCTACTCACTCGTCAGTGACTTACTCGATGTTGCAGTAGTGTGACTGGTCCCTTTGACATGCGGTGTCTCGGCTATTCACAATGGGGTTACTGTAGTTTGGCTATACATACACTTGGTCCCTAGTCATTTGGGTCCTTGCAGTGCATGTTGGCTGCAGTAGGTTCGTTGTAGGAATAGGGTGTGCACCTATATAGAATCTATCGCCCTTAGTAGATAAGGGAGTTAGTCCTATGTGATTTATGAGATCGAGTTTAGAAGACCTTGGCCAAGGCGTAGTAAATAACAGAAAGGGTTTCTGATATTATAAACTCGAGTCGAATAAATTTGACATATGACAGACGGTAGGGTTTGACGAGCAATTCCATGACTTCGTCTAGTCGGGACTCCTGATAGAAGGATTATATCACACGTTAACTGCACCTAGAGGTTCAGTATTCCATTCTACTGGAATGCCACTTTATGCTGTTAGGCGTCACTGGTAGATTGTGAGACTCACGAGAATTATCTGGATGATTGATAATTCTTATTGGGTTGAGTTGGAAGTGTTCCGACCTACTGAAAAGAGTTTAAGTAATATTGTTGATGGTGATCATAATATATCTCACTACCAGATAGAATAGAACCTATAGAATCACAAACATAAGAGGTTATGACTGATCGGATAGTTGGATTGCGATTTTTGAATCGTCTGAAGACTTAATTATCAATATGTTGATAATTGGACTAATTTGTAATTGTTATAAATTAGGGATATTAATGTGCAAATGTTGCAAGAGATGACTTACTAATAATTAGTGAGTTGTGGGAGGATTTAAATGCAAATGCTGCATTAATGATTTGATTTGATCAAATTAGGATTGAGTTCAAGTCGATTTAAATAATCCTTTAATCGATTGAACCGATTAGAGATAAAATAAATTTAAATCTAATTTTAAATTTATTTTAATATTTATCTTAATATTTATAAAGGGGAATATATCCCTCTTTATACGTACGAGTTTTTTTAAGAGAAAGAAAAAAAAAAAAAAAAAAAAAAAAAAAAACTCTAGTCGTCATCTCTTTCCTCGTTTTCCTCTTTTCTAAATATCCACATTCAAGGAAAAACGTTCTCTGCAAGGGAGCTAGCACCCCGGTGAAAATTTCGAACAGATCGACAACATTGTGTTGATACCCGTAAAGGCCGGACGCATGTGCGGCTTCAAGATTACCAAATTCCACGATCATCACATTGCGGTATAGATCTTCATGCGCAAAGGTGAAGATTAGATCTTCCTCTTCCTTTTTAATCTTAAATACATGAGGGATCATATTTTGCGTAGTTCTTGAGATCGGATCTCAAGTTTTTCAAATTTTTGTTTATTTGATTTCTTTTTCCGCTGCGTTTATTTTGCGCAAAAACCTAACAATCAAAGCTCGGAACAGAGCTCTCTAGTATCGTCCTCACGCATTGTCCCGATCCTCACTACCTGCAGTACCTGGAACATGGGGGGTAGTGAGAAACCACCAAGGGTCTCCTAATGGGTACCGCATGTCACGCCCCGGGATCGAAATTGCGATCCGAGCTCGCCAACAGATCCGCCACCCATACGAGAAGCCCCGCATGGGCGAAGCGTCTAACCTGCAAAAGATAACAACTAACAACTATACAGATATCAGAACAAAAATAAAACTGCTATCAAATAAAGTACATACATCCACTATACAAGTCAGATCCTCACAATACAATTGTCTCTCAAAATAAAAGATACAAAACACTCAGCTGACTGTACAAAATCTCCAAAAGGGTCGCCGGAGAAGGAAGCTGACATCTTCTTCTTTTTCCTCGGATCCGACAAGGTAAGGTCTCCCTCTCCGTTGGATTTTCTTGCCATGAGTCACTAGCAGTCCCTCCCCTACCCCTTGGTTAACCTCCATGCAGAGCCCCGACCTCAGGAATGCGCCGGGTTGCCAGCGGGGACTATGGACCCGCCGGAACCCTAGTTGGCGCCGCCTCTTGCGCGCACTTTTCCCAGTAGCTCAGGACCATATCTAAGATGCTGGGCATCTTCCTCTGGACCTCTGTAGATCCCCCATGAAGTTTTATGGGATGGTCGAGTGTAGACTCATCAGTGTGAAGCCCTAGTTTGGCTAGTTTTTTGCCTTGGCCCGCGCTTGGCCCGTAGCGCGCCGCCGCCGCTCCGCGCCGCCAGCCAAACACCCAGCAAACTCTCCTGCATCGAGGGAAGCTACCAGGGCCCTTGCATGGACATGTAACCCACTGTGTAGCCATCCACCATTGTTGCACCTTGGTGTAACCGCAAGTTCCAACCCCGGCCAACTACCATTCTCTGGCGCCAACAAGATACTCAGTGGAGTTCCTGCCACCTCTAGGGAACCTCTACTAATGATGCTTGTCCTGGTCTTCTCACAGAACCCGAGCTTCAACAAGCTCGACCAACTTGGGCTTTAGAGCACCTAGCCTTGACCACCTTGCTCCATTTACTGTTCCGGCGGCTCTCCGACGACAGCAAGGTGAGCCCTCGACTTCTGTTAGCCTCCTGAGCTTGATGCTCACCTCTGAGCAGAGTTTGGATGGGTGGTTAATTAGTTCTAGCAAACCAAGCCTTATGAGACCTAATTTTGGACCACTTTGCTCTATTTACTATTTCGGCAGCCTCGCAGCTCCCCGAAGGTGAGTCTCTGAGTCCCCTTGACCTCTTGAGCATGATACTCACTTCAGAATTGGGTTTAGTTGAGAGGTTAAGTCATTGTAGCAACTTAAGCCTTTATGACTTAATGCAAGTTGAGCCATCTCTGTTATTGGGCTCTGTGCCACCTTCCAATAGCTAGCGAGCACGGAGATCAGCATGTCGAGACTCATCTACTAGTGCCTTCGGATCAGCCCTAAAGTCCTCAGATTTTGTTAACAAGTCAAAACATCGTAAATTTAGAGGTTTTAATATAATTTCTCATAAACCTAAGGGTTTTTTTGCAATTATGATCACATGGGCTGTTTTGGGCAGTGTGTACGAAGCCTTTGAACTTTTCGTTCAAGGTTAAATGCCTTTCGTTGGGCGGGAATTGGGTTACAAACCGTAAATCAGCAAAATCGTCGGTTAATCGGCGTTTTGACTTTAATCACGTAATTCGAGAAATTTAAGTGATTAGTTGTGAGTGTCAGATGCCCTTGCCAGTGACTTTGGTTTAGCGTTGGCGACTTTCGGAGCCGAAATTGGCTTTTCCGGAAGTGTTTTCAATATTTATGGCACCGTTTGAGTACAGAGTCGCACCCGGTTGAATTTGAGTGCCCGAACGTCTTCTGTAAAGCATCCCGGGGCAACACATCAAGTTTCGTTAAATTCGAAAACCCGTAGGCACAGATCGGGTCATAGTTGGTCGATCGGCGGATTACCGAAAATTCCGGCAAATCCCGGAACGTCTGCGAAGTTCCTTGTTTAAGCTTTCTGCGCACAGTTAGTCAGTGGGTGGGGAGTGTGAGAGTCTTTTACTGACCTGTGATTATGATTCAGGTCCCAGCAGTCAGCCGCTAGCTCGTGAGCCTTCCAACCTGGCTCACCAGCCGATTTCTGGACCGCCTACGTTGAGGTGGGTGCTTCGGTCCGGTCTTTATCATATCGTCACCTATGGGGTACCGTATTCGGTCGGACCCTTGTGATTGTTGCAAGCCCTGATCCTATTCCTTAAGCTCTTTTGTCTTTCTTTCAGTATAGTAGTTTACTACTCTTTTATTTTGTCTGCTTAGCTTATACCTGAACTTTTGCCATGCCTTATTGGTCATAAGCTAGTGATGATTGCAGTCCAGTTATTTCAGCATACTCCTGTTTAGTGATTGTAGTATTTCCCTATTATGATATTGCATGATAGTATAGGGACCAGTTGTTATTGTTCAGCATGATGTGATTATATAGTTATTCAGCTTCAGTTATTTCAGTTTATGCTATTCAGCTTCAGTTATTCAGTTTCAATTTTACAGCATCAGTTGATATTACAGCTTTCAGTATCCCGACATGAATTTTTTGGCTTTATGCCGATTGTTTGGTCTTTCGACCGAGAGCTTGAGCATCAGCATTATGATCGCCACAGAGCCAGCTGTACTTTTCACGTACACTAGCGGGCTGATCCCCCGCAGTGGTGTACTTTACCGGTAAAGTGGTCACAGTGACTTGTGAGCCTAGAGTTCACACAGTGTCTGTAGATGGTGTATAGGTGGTATTTAGCCTAAGGTTCTCGTGACCAATAGGGGCAGGTGATTGGGTACTCTACTTCTGGTATTGATGCATGATTTATTGATATTGTTGCTCCAGCATTTATTTAGCATGACTGGCACGTTAGGTTAGCAGATTGGTGTACACGTGGTATTTAGCCTGAGGTTTTCTCGTGATAATAGGGGCGAGGGTGATTGGGTACTCTACTTCTGGTATTGATGCATGATTTATTGATATTGTTGCTCCAGCATTTATTTAGCATGACTGACACGTGATTTCAGTATTTCTCTGTTACAAACATTGATATTTATTGATT
>CM054934.1:5142971-5152975 GCA_029168755.2 Tillandsia fasciculata | reverse complement strand
CAACATTGCCTTGCCGGGGTGATAAGATACGCAGCTCGTAATCCTTTAGCATCTTCCGAACCCCCGTTCGTTGCTCAATTCCACTCCGTTTTTGGGTGAGACAGATACTCAGCTCTTGTGATCAGTATAGTATCATCGCAAATGTTTCACCTACAAGTTATGCCAGCCACAGCTTCAGAGCAAACCCACCGCTGCCAACTCCAGATCATGAGTAGGGTAATTTTTTCTCATAGTCCTTCAATTGCCGCGAAGCATAAGCAATCACCTACCCTGCTGCATCAACACACACCCCAGACCACTAAGTGAGGCATCACTATAAATCACAAATCCTTCCCCCATAACTGGGAGGGCAAGGATCGGTGCGGTCATCAATCGCTGCTTCAGCTCCTCAAAACAGCTCTGGCAAGTCTCACTCCAAACAACTTAACCCCTTTCCTGGTCAGACGAGTGAGGGGAGAGGAAAGCTTCGCAAAGCCTTCCACAAAACGCCGATAGTAGCCCGCCAAACCAAGAAAGCTCCGCACCTCAGTGATAGTCGTCGGCCTCGGCCAATCACGAATAGCATCCACCTTGGCCGGATCCACCGCCACTCCAGCAGCTGAAACCACATGACCCAGAAAGGCGACCTCCCGGAGCCAAAACTCGCACTTTTTGAACTTAGCATACAGCTTCTTCTCTCGCAGAAGCTGTAGCACGGTCCTCAAGTGCTCCTCGTGCTCCAAATCACTCCGGGAGTAGATCAAAATATCATCTATAAACACCACCACAAACCGGTCCAAAAACGGCTGAAAAATCCTGTTCATCAAATCCATGAATGCGGCAGGGGCATTTGTCAACCCGAAAGGCATCACAGTAAACTCATAATGCCCGTACCGCGATCTGAAAGCCGTCTTGGAGATGTCCTCGGCCCTCACCCTCAGCTGGTGGTAACCGGACTGCAGATCAATCTTCGAGAACACCGATGCTCCCTGTAACTGATCAAACAAATCATCAATCCGGGGGAGGGGATACTTGTTCCGGATGGTCACTTTGTTCAATTCCCTATAATCCACACACAACCGCAGTGACCCATCCTTCTTCTTCACAAACAACACAGGCGCTCCCCACGGAGAAACACTGGGTCTGATGAAGCCCCTATCCAAAAGATCCTGAAGCTGGGCTTTCAACTCCCTCAACTCAGCTGGCGCCATCCTATAGGGTGCCTTTGAGATTGGTGCAGTTCCAGGAACTACATCAATCACAAACTCAATCTCCCTCTCCGGCGGCATCGTCGTCAACTCAGGGGGAAATACATCTGGGAACTCGCGGACAATAGGGATATCCTCGAGTCCCAGTGCCGCCGTAGGCACCTCCACCACAGTGGCCAAAAAGGCAGTGCAACCCCTACTCATCATCCTCCTAGCTCTGGCCGAGGAAATGGTCGCTGCGAACAGCGTGCTCTGGCAGCCTCTGAAGATGAACTCCTCCTGTCCTGGCTCGCGAAGAGTCACCGTCCTCTCTCTGCAGTCGATAGTGGCGGAATACCGTGACAGCCAATCCATCCCTAGCACCAATCAAAATCCTGGAGCTGCTGCAAGACAAGCAAGTCTGCAGGCAAAATCCAAGGCCCCAACTGCACCGGGCAAGCCACACAACGCTCCTCGACATGCAAAACGTGATCAGGAATCCGCACCTCTAATGCATGTGACAAGGACTCTACCTCTAGACCATGCAGGGATGCAAATGCTCGACTAATGAAAGAATGAGATGCTCCAGTGTCGAATAAAGAGCGAGCCCGAATACCAAAAAGTAAAGTAATACCTGCCACCACCTGGTCTGCCGCTGAAGAATCTGCTAACTGGGCGGCATACACCCGCCCGCTCGGTGCTGGAGGTCGAGAATCTGTAGGATAAGAGGTGGACGGCCTGCTCGCTGGAGCATAAGGCCGTTGCTGCTGAGGGGAATATGGAAGCCGATGCCGAGGAAGGTGCCGAGGAAGTAGTAAGGGGGCAGGTAGCTCGCACATGCCCGGCTGTCCACAACGGAAGCATCGACCCCATCTCTGGTCACAAGTATGGCGGCATGCTGACCCCTGCAAAAATACATCGGTCAGAAGATCGGGGCTGTCTCGGCTGCTGCTGTCTAGAGGACTGCTGCTGAGATCTCTGCTGCCTCGGCTGCGATCTCTGCTGCTGGTGCTGCTGCTGATGCTGCTGCGGTCTCTGGGGTCCACCAGGCCCTCTCCTCTCTGATCGCCCACGGCCATAAGACTGGGACTGCGGCGGCCGTGGCGGTCTCCAAGAGCTGGCCTGTCCCCCGTCCTCTGGGGCTGGTCGCTTCCTGTCGGAACTCTGCGCGACCGCGGCCCTCCGTCTGGCCACCTCCTGATCACCTCTCTCCACCCACTGTGCATGCTCTGCGGCTGCCTCCAGGGTCTGAAATCTCTGAGCATGCACAAGTGTGTAAATCTCTGGACGAAGGCCTCCCTCGAACAACTCAACCTGGTGCGGACCGTCACGAGCGACGTAAGGCACACAGTTCAGCAACTCCCTGAACTCCTGGAAATAGGCATGGGCCGATCGATCGCCCTGCTGCAGATTCTTCAAATCGTCCTCCAACTTCTTCTTCACACTGGTAGAAAAATAGGTGTCCAACACCATCCGTCTGAACTCCTCCCAAGGTAACTGCCGGTGATCCGGAACTCCAGTGGCTCAACTCGCTGCCACCAAAAATCAGCATCTCCGTCCAAACAGTGCACCGCCATGTGCACTCGATACTTCGGGTCGATGAAGAAGTCCCGAAAAAGCTTCTCCATCGCAGAAAGCCAAATCCCAACAGCCCGGGGCTGAGCATCCCGCCCCGAGAATCTAGGTGGTCCCCGCTTGACAAACACAGCGAGTTTGTCAGCAAAATCCCGCTCCTCCTCCGCAGTCAAAGGCTGAAAAGCCGCAGGAGCCCCGCTACTCGAAGATGGCGCTGACGGCACAAAAGGTGCAACAAGAGGCACAGGGACCTCCGGAACAGCTGGGGGTGGTGCCTCCCTCTGAGCAAGCAGCTGCTCAATCCTCTGCTCCTGGCGGCGCTGACCCTCCGCCAACTGGGCCACCAAGGCCCTCAACTCAGAAAGCTCGGGGGGTGTAGGCTGCTCTGGCTCAACAGGGGGCGAAGGGACACCCCGGGTGGGAATCCGACGTCGTGGAGGCATCCTGCCACAAGAAACCAAGCATCAGTAACAAAACCCCACACGACCCAATCTGGCGAAAGTCAAAGGACATCCCCCTATTTCTGTAACCTTATGTTGTCTGCAGCCAACATAATGGTTCAACAGAAATAGACTATGTCGATCACTCTTCACTCACAGGAAGAGTTAACAATAAAAATCACCGACTTTCGCAACAAGTCACGCCTCTCACGCCCTATAAGCCTAGGGTCTGTCCAAAAGCCTAGGGTTTCCTAAGTCCCAACTGACCTATCCCTAAGCTCTGATACCAACTTAATCTGTCACGCCCCGGGTGTAAACCAGAACCCGGGCCCGTCTACAGATCCGCCGTGCATGCGGTATTTCCCACATACACGAAGCGTCGGTAACCTGCTCAGATAAGAAGTAGATAATAAAAGAGCATAATAATCAGAGCTAAACTAAAACTACTGTATCTCAGACAGAAGCTGGAAGTAAAAGTACAACAGTAAAATAAATACAGATGTCTCTCCCAGCTCACAACAAAATACAACCAGCTGGCAGAAGCCAGACCCAAAAGAAGTAAAATAAAACTGTCTGAGAAGTCCGGGTACCAAAATATCCAGCTACATCTCTCGGTGGCTCGCTAACTAGTCCGCGATCCTCTTACCTCGATCAGTTGCTGACGGCCCAGCAACTCCCACAGAGGACTCTGCAAAACAAAGGGAAAAGAGACAAGAAAGACAATGGGGGTAAGTACTACTATAAACAGTAGCCTCCCCTAGTGGGTAAAGCCTCAGCTCAGATATGCCCACCAGGTGATCAGAGGCAAAAAGGGAAAGGAAAAGAAAGGGGGGTGCAGATAAGTAAGCAACTGATAAAATGCTATCCCTAATATGCCTCTACATGACCACTCAACACAGATGGGAGAAGGAATGCATCAGTAAAAAGAAGCCTGTCCAAAGGACCCAATCTGACCGCCAGTGAACACTGGCACTGCCTGCTCTGCCGCGACGGGTATGCCAGCCTATGCATAACACCGAAGCAAAAGGAGTCCCCAGGACTCAAAGTCTGCCTGCCGCGCACTCCGGAGTGGCACTCGTGGGGAGCGACCCACACGAGGAAAGTAAGTAACCACAAGTAACCTGATATAGCAGGACTGGATCGAGACTCAATGAAGTGGGAAAAACCCTCCACTAAAGAAAGCCCGATCCCCATAACACCCAATCTGATGCAATAGTATAAACCGGTCAACCACCCAAGATCCGTGGTCGCCGCAACACCCTGTCATACCCCCAACCTGTCCCAAATCCCCAATACCTGACTACACTGTCCAACACACGCCTCGAACCTGAGCGACTAAGCCGCACGTGTCAACAATAGGAGAAGAAAAGAGTAAAAGCATGGTTTCTCCTAAGTCAAGTCCCAAAATAGTGTAGCAGTAAAAGATGACAATAATTATGTGACCAATTTAATCATGCATGGTTCCAACATTTTGTCCAATTCCCAAGTATAAACAGTTTAGAATAATAAACTAGGGTGACCGTCTCACATGAACAAACATCAGTTTTGCAGTCCTCTATTTCTATTTGTCTCCAAGTATACAGTTCCAGTGATTAATCTAACAATAATTTATTAGAGATCTGATAACCAATAATCAATTTCCTAGAGCATGCAAGTCTACCAATCAACACATTTGGCATTGTCATAGCAAGGGTACTCTGATATTCCTAGTGGGCATACAAAGAGAGGAGTACAACAACCACCCACCTGAAGCGCAACTGTCCCAACTCGTACAGTCAGAAAATACCAAAATTCCAAATCCTCGCTCCCACAATTTTAGCACACCCGCAACATTCCTGATACATCAAGAAGTCCACTAATTACACTAGACTCCCAAATTCAGCACTTAATCACATACAACCTCGAATTCAGAACTGCTTAATTATCACCTGCAGAAATTGCCCAGAAAATTCCAATAAAAATATCACGGCGATCCTTGCGTCGATAGCTTCGAAACGGTACCTTGCACGTCCAAATCGGAGTTCGGTAAGTCTAGATAAAAATTCGGCAAGAGAGCACTCTCATACAATAATCTGGATTAAGGACTGATTACTGTTCACAGAGAAATCATTAATTCTCACCTCGAAAGAAAATTCACAAAAATCCAATAAAAATACGAGCGCGTTCCTTGCGATCCGTAGATGAAAAAGTTGTATAGGCTCGTTTCCGTCGACGCTCGTGCGCAAAGATATAGCCGAAACACTCCGCTGCTGTCAAGGAATTCCATACAGAAAATGGGGTCACTTGTTGCCTCGAAATCCGTGCCAAAACCTCGAAACGGGAAAGCGCGACCAAAACGAAAGATGAAGTCCTACCTCTTAGGAGTCCACTGGTCCAAGAATCGCAGGAAAATGATGTCGGGGTAGCCCAGGGGAGCAAAAATACGATCGCTGCGCCGAAGAAGAACACTAGGAAGCAACGTCGCGCCGCACCGTAAAATGGGGAACCTCGGGATTCGTGCCTCCTAAAATCTTGAAACTTGGCAGGGAGATCAAGGACTTAAAGATGAAGATTTTTGCTAGAAATAAGCTTGGGCTGAAGAGGCTCGGTTTGGGAGATAAAGGGAAAAGAGTGGAGCTCGGGCTGCCTTTAAATAGGCTGAGGAAACAAATGGATTAATTCCCACTGTGTCCAACTTTCGGGCGCTCGGCCCCTTTTCGGGCGCGCACAGTGCGGCCCGGCCCAAGATTTCCGGGCGCGCACAGTGCGGCCCGGTCCACCACACAGCCCAGTCCACTACACACAGGGGCCCCGCTGCACCCGGAGCACCTGAGCCCGCCAATGGCGATGCGCCACGTGGCCCGGCAGCCCGTGCACCGCGCACGTCGCGGCGTGGACCGCGCACGTCGCGACTGACCCGGGCGTACGGTCACCTGCCCCGGTCATCAGTCCACTGTTGCGTGGACCGGCGCACAACACCGGACCAACAAACCTCGCCACGTGTCCCCCGGTCTACCGTGCACCCGGACCCAATTTCGGTGGACCGCGCCCGCTGCGCCGGCCAACCAGGAAGCGCCACGTGGCCCGCCCCCGGTGCACGACCCTCGCGGTGGACCGCGCGCCTGTCCGAGGCGCGCCGCCGCCCGCCGCCAACGCCCGCCGCGCCGCCGCGCCGGTGATCGCCGGCGACACTGTTCCGGCGTGAACAGTACCCGCGAGCTCAAAATCGACAAGTAAATAGCCCATCTTGACCGTTTTCGCGCGCTGATTCCAAAAACGAGGTCCGTTTTGCCAAATTCCGCCTCCAAAATTTGCCGGAGGCTCCCGCAAGCGCCGAAAACTGCCAAAACTTCCGGGAGTCCGCTTTTGGACATCCGGACTCAGAATTGGCAAACCAAAAGCCAATCTCAAGCGTTTTTCCGCGCTGAATCCAAATCCACCATCCGTTTGGCCTAAATCCTTTTCTAAAATTCGGCAAAAGCAGCCGATGGCCAATACAGTCAACCAAAGCTCACAGGGTCCATCTGTGGCATCCCCTTGATGCACTATGGGCCAGGTACACCATCAACAGGTGTTTAAATAGTGGATTCACGGGAAAAAGCTGCAGAGGAATCAGGGGTCCTACACAATCACACATACAACTGCAATGTTGGAACAACCACTAACAAGAGGAAATCAAAGAATAACATAATCCACAATTATAAATCAGTTAACACAATGTACTTGAAACTGCGATTAAGAATAATCAACAAGTAAACCAAACTAAACCAGGAGATACCAACTAAACCGAACGACTATACTAACTAAACCGAACTACTATACTAATCTAGGAACAATCTGAACGAAGAGCGGAAATACAAAGGATCGTCCATGATCAAAGCTCGGAACATGGCTCTCTAATATCGTCCTCATGCACCGTCCTATTGGTCCATATCGTTACATTTGGTATCAGAGCCAATCATCAGCCGGAAGTGTGTGACCAGTCTCGGCTGAGCCTAGATCTAGATAACAACGCTAGCGAGACAAATCTCATATCACCTGATGATCTTGGGCTGTGTGTGTGTTTGGGGTGATGATAACGTCAAGCCTAAATAGAAAAGTCTGTGACACCACAAAGTCTCACATTGGATGGAAATAGAATTATAATTGGGTATATAAGAGGCATGAACAAAAATAATAATAATTGAGCTTAATTATTTTGGGCCGTGGTTTATGCCCAACGAATTATTCGGGCAAAATATTTTGATAAAATTTTTGTGTATCCAACTATTCGTTGGCTCGCCCTAAAAAAATAATAATAAATCTCTCGCTCAAAATAATTTCTCGCTCACCATTTATTTTATTTTGTAGCTCACTATTTTAATATTCTAAAGAATTATAACTATTTATACTAGTTGTATAAATTTAGGAAAAAAAGTTTAATTTAATAGCCGAATTTTTGATCCTTTGGTAATCGTATAATTTTTGTATAAATCACACATCCTAATAATTAGCGAATTCATTATTTTTTAAGTTTACTTTTTTTAATAAATTTAAAAATTAGGATATAAATTTTATTCGTTTTATATTCGTACCGAAATTTTACCAAATCCGAATTTACTATGTAACTTATGATGGTAAAGCCATATATTTCAAGAAATTCTCTTAAGAATTTACATATTTCTAATATTTAACTAAAAAATTTGAAACCTTACTTCATTTAAGTTTTCCACAACAAAGTTAAAAACTTTTGGCCCACAATATTTCCTAACACTTAACAGAAGTAATCCAATTCAAATCTCTTCAGACATCCAGCGTCATACAATTTTAATTTATTCTTATAAGGAATAGAGTCGAGAAATACAATTTTCAATTTTAATCATAAAAATTAATGAGCATGGTTAGCATTTAACAATGCTTGAAGCAATTTCCCAAACTCGATCAGCTTGTCGACTTCGGGCATTACTTCTTTCACCGCATCATTCGCGCAAAATTGATCGGCCCAGGCAACAAGTAGAGGCACCTTCGCCTCGTCGAGTAGTTTGATGTTTAAAATTTGTTCTGATGCTTTGATCCACCCAATAAATGAGCCCAAAATAATATCTAAGTATCCAATATTGTCTCCGCCGAAAAAGCGCTTCCCCTGGCTGCAGTTCTCAAATGCTGCTTCTAACTGCAGGAGAGCAGCTGTTACTTGTTCCAGCGCTTCTGCGGTATCCCCTTTCATTGTTCCCCTCAAGATGCGAAGTGAATGATGTAACTGTTGCAAATAATCAAAAAGAATAATAAATATATAATTTAAGACAGTGCGAAAAATTATCGTTGTATTTTAACATCGTAAGTTTATTAAAAGAACTATAGAAGGTCATAATTATTCTAGCGTACATTTTTTTATTTAAAAATAAAAAATTGATAATATCAATAATTTTATAGTATTAATAATTTAGTAGTTTAATTCTATACATTAAGTTCGACGATTATATTGTCGATAGCATCAAACATTTAAAACAATTAAATTTTTTATCGTTTATATATAATATATATATATATATATATATATATATAGAGAGCTAGAGAGAGAGAGAGAGAGAGAGAGAGAGAGAGAGAGAGAGTAGAACTTATATGCTTTCAAAAACACAAATCCAATTATATTTGTGAAACTTTTACCATTTGATTTGTATTGAGATTTATACTATTGTATTTTTTCTTTCTCTCTTTTTAATTGACTTTACAATAGCACAAATCCTAATACAAATTTAATGGTAAAAAATTTATAAATATAGTTAGGCTTCTATTTTTAAAAGTATATATAAGCTCTATTATATATATATGAGTAGGACTTGCGTGTTTTAGAAACATGAAGCCTTTCGTAGGACTAGCGTGTTTTAGAAACATGAAGCCTTTCGTGCTTCCAAATTATTTTTAATCTTGGAAATTCTGATTAGGCAATCGGCTCTGCTAGACTTGATTTAGAGTATTTGAAATATTTAAAAAATAAATTTTATGATTTTTTCTTATCATTTATCTAGTAATCGAAATGGCACAAAATCAATTGCTGAAAATAAAAATCTAAAAAAAAAAATAATGATATGATATTAAAATTTTAGATCAAAAGTATAAATCTTATTCTATATAGTATAAAAAATTTTCTATCAAAATTTAAAGTGATTTGGTTATTTCTACACCATTAAACTTGCAAACGGCACACTACGACCATTAAAATAGTTGATTTCAAACCACTTTGATCATCAAGCAAATGATATCGAAAATTCGCAAAATTTAATTTCTAGGCCTTTTAAATACTCTAGATCAAGTTTAACGTAGCCGATCGTCCATTCGGAAATCCCAATATCAAAAACAACTTGGAAGCCTCCGTATTTTTAAAAGCACACAAGCCTATATATATATATATATATATATATATATATATATATATATATATATATATATATATATATATATATATATATATATATATATATAGTAGAGCTTATATACTTTTAAAAATACAAGCTGAACTATACTTGTGAAATTTTTTATTATTGAATTTGTATTGAGATCCGTGCTATTGTATTTTCTCTTTCTCTCTCTCTAGTCGGTTTTACAATAGCACAAATCTCAATACAAATCTAATGATAAAAAATTCACAATCATAGTCGGGCTTAACTTTTAAAAATATATAAACTCTACTATATATATCGTCCGGCTACTATGCTATCGATAGCACCAAGCATTTGGTGCTATCAAGTTTTTCACCGTTAGATCAACCCCTTTAATCATTTTCATCCGTTAGATCATACTATTTTTCCAACAACACATTAAACCCTAGGGGCTCACTATCATCCTAACCACACATCTCTTAATC
>CM054934.1:5052971-5140471 GCA_029168755.2 Tillandsia fasciculata | reverse complement strand
AGCCCAACTATATTTGTGAATATTTTACTATTAGATTTGTATTGAAATTTGTGCTATTGTATTTTCTCTTTCTCTCTCTTTAGTTGAATATATAATAACACAAATCTCAATACAAATTCAATGATTAAAAAAATCACAAGCATAATTAGATTTTATTTTATAAGTATATAAGCTCATACTATATATATATATATATATATATATATATATATATATATATATATATATATAATATATATATATAGCGTGGTGCTACTACACTCTTATCAGTATAAACTCCTTTGTACTCATAACTTTTTCACCATTGGATGAAGGAATGTGCAGTTAGGATGATAGTGGTCCTCCTAGGGTTTACTAGGTTGTTGGAAAATAATAAAAATCTTAGGAACTATTATAATCCTAACCGCACATTCCTTCATCCAAGGGATGAAATTTATAAGTACAAAATTTTTTTACTCATAAGAGTATAGTAGCCCGACCCTATATATATATATATATATATATATTATATATATATATATATATATATATATATATATATATATATATATTATATTGCTATATATTAATAGTATTAAGTTATTGGTGATATTAAATTTTTAAATTTTGAATGAAAAAATATACGGCTAGAATGATGTAGTAGTTTTTTAGATTGTGTTTGGCAATCGAGATAAGGGGGATAAGAGGGTTATCCCCTTTTATCCCCAAACAACATTTAGTGAGAGGGGAACAACGGTTCCTCCCTTTTACCAGGTTATTCCGGATAACCTGGTATAAGGGGGGAATAACTGTTCACCCCATTTGGTGGAACAAGGTTGGTTCCAACCTTATTCCACCTCGTTCCTTTTTATTTTATTTTTTAATTAAAAAATTTTAAATTATAACTTATTTAAATTTATAAATATTAAAATTTATTTTTTTATTTTATAAATTTTAAAACTTTTAATTTTACTTTTTAATAAATCTAAAAATTTAATTTTTTTAATTTTTTTAAAAATTTATTAATTTATACAAATTTTTTAATAATTTTTTTTAAAATTACACAAATTTTAAAATTAAAATTTTTACTTCCACTTTTGTAATTTTTTAGACAATTAAAATTAAAATTTTTAACATTTGTAAATTTTTAACTTTAGAGAATTTTTAAATTTTATGCTTTTAAAATTTTTAACTTTAATTTTTAATAAATTTAAAAATTTATAAAATTTTTAAATTTATTAATTTTAAAATTTATACAAATTTTTAAATTTTTAATTTTAATTTTTAATAAATGTATACAAAATTTTTAAAATTTTAAAATTTATACTTATTTTTATATATAAAATTTTGAATTTTTAAAATTTTATAAATTTTGAAAAATCCAAAATTTTTTAATATTTTTTTTTATATATAAGTAAAATATAAATTTTAATAAATTTTTTAATAAATATTTTAAATTAAATATTTAAATTTATATCAGTAAAATTTTTATCTTAAATTAAAATTTTAATCCTCTTATTTTTCTGATTTTTCTTTAACTTACCAAATATAATTTTTTTTATTTACGGTACAATTTTTATACTCAACGAAGTATAAAGTTATTTTAATCCTACTTGTATATGAATTTATATCTATTCCGAAAATACTAGTTTTCTCTTATACTCGAATCAATCGCAGCCTTAAAATTTAGTAAAATGTTAAAAAAATAATATAATATAAAAAGTAAAAATAAATTGTATATTTAAAAATTTAAAATTAATGATTTAAGTAAAAAATCTAATACAAAGGGCCTCACCTTATCGTCAATATAGGCGGCCCAGAATCGCGCGGTGGCGCGGTCGTATGGATGGGAGGGGAGGATGGAAGGGCCGTCGTCGGAGGGCCAGGCGTCGTCGATGTATTGGACGATGATGGCGGACTCGCAGACGGGGCGGGCGTCGTGGATGAGGACGGGAATGAGTTTGTGGACTGGGTTGGATCGGAGGAGGAGCTCGCTCTTGCGGCCCAGCTCTTCCTGAAGGAACTGGTACCTCACCCCCTTCAGGTTCAGCGCGAATCGCACCCTCATCACGAACGGGCTCGCCCATCCCCCCACCACCTTCACCTTCACCTCCTCTCCTTCCCCTTCCCCTTCTTCCATTCTACTTTCTCTCTCAGAGGGTTTGGTAGAGTAATTGTTTTTAATATTATAAAAAACAAGTTTAACACCAATCAATCTCTAAATATTATTGGATTAAGAATCAATTACTCAACTAGTACATTAATTACTAGTAGGTGAATTAGTAACACCAGAATAAAATTATAAATATTTAATTATTATTTTAAATTTATTATATAATATATTATTATTTTAATATTATATTTAATTATAAAATATAATTTATTTTTTTATTTTTTTATATGACTAATTTATATTAATAAAAAATAAAATTAATTTAGTTAATTTTACAACGTTGATTATTAATTATTAGTTCGATCAAACGATTCAAAATAATTATTTAATTTATCAATTCTAAAAATAAATCAAATTTATTTTATAAATTGAATAAGGTCGAACCAATCACAAGAAAAGGGAATAGGAAAATTGCTTTCTGGTTGGTGGGTCGTTGGTGTGACGTCACCACTTAGATCATTTTTTGGGTCCAAAAAGGACGCTGATTTGGAGAGTCTAACATGCGAACTATTGCTTAATGTAATTTTATTTTTTTTTTAAAAAAGTTCATCTAATTTTTTTTAAAAATATTAATAATTTTGTTATGATTAGAAAACATAAAAATATATAATTAATATTTTACTGTCGATATCAACGACGGTTGATATTCGTGACCCGAGTTCGAAGCTGGGTTATTTCATATTTCCAGCTAAGTTTATTTGAAAAATAAACAAAACAGGTAGAATATTATTTAATTTTATTATTATAATAATTATTTTTATTAGAATTATATACTGAATATGAGTTGACATAATTAAAAAATATATATAATATAAAATTAATATAATTATATTTTATTTGTAAATAAAAGTAATATAATAACAATCAAAAATACTCCAACCGAGTTCAAACAAGTAATATTAATTTTTTTTTTTTTCTAGTCGGTCCAAATAAAGTTATATTAAAAATACTTTTTTTTTATATTTTAAGAAAAGACTATATGAGATATTTTTTTTCTTCAAATACAACATCAATACAATTACATTAAAGGGTGAGGCCTCAATTTTTTCTCCGCTTCTCCGCGTTTTCGGCTACGTGGGTCCCTCCACTCTCCGTGTTTTGGGACTTCTTTCCTATCGCCGCTTTTCCGTCCCGAGCCTACCCTGGCTCCCATCTCCTTTTCCACTCTCTCATCCTCTTATCTCTCTCATCTCTCTCGATCCTACCCTAGCTCTCATATCTCTTCTATGTGCCTCAGCCCTATTTGCGACGTGCTCGCATCGGCGCATGCCTTATTGGCGACGTGCTCCCATCGGCTCATTTATTACCGCCGCGGATTGCTGGAGTTGGTGCCCTCTCTATTTCTCCCTTCTTCTCTACCTACCGCGAATCGGCGAGAAGATCGCCCTCCTCCTCTATGGTACTCTCTCTGCCTCTCCCCATTCTGTTGACGGAAAGTTCCGTACGGTTGATCCCCTGTATCTCCAGCATTAAATGTAGCCGATCGGCGCCGTACGATCATAGCTACGGCTTTGCTGTTGGCATGCTCTCTATTTTTTCTATCTTTTTTCCCCCGATCAATAAAGTACGACCGAGCTACGACCCACAGCTCTCTCTCTCTCTCTCTCTCTC
Organism: Tillandsia fasciculata; assembly: GCA_029168755.2. Classification (NCBI taxonomy): domain Eukaryota; kingdom Viridiplantae; phylum Streptophyta; class Magnoliopsida; order Poales; family Bromeliaceae; genus Tillandsia; species Tillandsia fasciculata. Next base: position 5,136,708 of record CM054934.1, on the reverse strand, counting down.
TCCCTCCCTCCATCTCTCTCTCCCTCTCTGTCCAGCGCCGTCTGGCTGTCTACTCGCGTGGTCACGCTGCTCTGCACTCCCTTACTTTATCCGGCTATATATACTGTTGGAATGGTGAGTTCCTTTGCCCACTTGCTTTATATCTTGCAACTTCTTCTTCCTCCTATTGCTGTCTACATCTGCAGACAAGGGCTTGGTCCTGCTCCTGGGAAAGTGCTTTTCTTTTGTTTCTTCTGGTGGCCTACATTTATTTACAAGACAGAGGTTTCATGCTCTCGCCTTTTACTGTAGTTGTGGTGATTGATTCTTAGATGCTTATTATATGCTTTCCTATTCTCATCTCCTATGTAATAGCATGTTAGGCTTTTCTATGCATTGTTTTTCACATGGCTGCTATGTGATGACCCGGATCTCTGCGAAGATCTTACAAAGTGAATTATGGCTTCTGGAGGCCTATGATGTGTGTTGGAGATGGTAGCGCAAATCAGACCTTAAGATCAGACCTAGCACAAAATTTGGATTAAGAATACCTGTCCGGATGCCTTCGACAAATTTTAGAAGTGGAATTTGACAAAACGGACATCGGATTTGGACTCAGCGCGCGAAAATGATGAAAATGGGCTATTTACTTGTATTTTTCAGAGCACGAATGCCAAAACACGGATTTCGAGGCAAGATTACTGTTCTGGCAGGTCAGGGCAACACCGGCGGCGAAGCGTGGCGGCACGTGCGCGGGCACGGGCAGGCACGTTCGCGGCGACGGGCAGGCCGGTCCACGGGACTTGGCGTGCACCGGGACCAGCAAACGAGGTGTGGTACCACGTGGCGCGCGCGGATTGGGCGGTCAACGCACGCGCGACAGCTCACCGGGCGCGACGCACCGTGGACCCCGCCAGGTCATATTGTAGTGGCCCTAGTTCCCATGCAGTGTTTTTCCGATGAATCCACTGTTGGAACACCTAGTATTGGTGTATTTGGCCCACCGTGCATCAATCGGATGCTACTGATGGACCCTGTGTGCTTTGATTTGCTGTTTTGGCCTTCGGCTGGGTTTGCCGAAATTTCTGGAAAGATTTAGGCCAAACGGAGGTCGTAGATGGATTCAGCACGGAAAAACGCTTGAAAATGACTATTTATTTGCTTAATTTGGAGACCGGATGCCCAAAAACGGACACCCGGAAATTTTTAGTGGAAAATGGTGCATGGGATGGGCCGTAGACCGCCGGGATGCCACGTGGCGGCCTGTCATTGGCCGGCTCAGGATGCGCGGTCCACAGAGCTGCGCGGCGGGGTGCACAGACCCGGCGCATGGACACGTGGCACCGCCTGATTGGCGGGCCCAGGGCGCGCGGTCTACCGGGTGTGCGCGGCGGTGCATGGACCAGGCGGGGGGACACGTGGCAGCCTCCGGTTGGTTGGTGCACGCGGCGCGTTCCACGAAATTCCTGTCGAAGGCGTGGACCGGGTGCAGGGGACACGTGTCACTCCCTCATTGGTGGGTGCAGCACACGCGGTGCACGGAACGCGCGCGGTCGGTGCCTCGGGAAGCGTGCGCACGTGCGACCCACGTCGCGCGACCGGGCGCACGTCGCGCGGTCGGCGGGTCAGCCGGGGACACGTGGCGCCCGCTCATTGGCGGGCGCAACCGCCTTACTGTGCTGGCGGGGTGGACACGTGGCGGTCGCTGAGTGGTCCGCGATGGTGTTTCCTGTTTGGCGGGACACGTGGCAGTCGCTGAGTGGCCTTGCACCGGTGTTGCCTGTTCGGGGGGACACGTGTCAGCACGTGGAACTTCCGGGCGTGAACAGTGTTGGGCCGGGCCCAACACTGTAGGCGCCCGAAAGTTTTCGGGCGCCCGAAAGTTGGGGCCCGAAATAGTGGGCTTTGTCTTTTGGGCTGTTTTCTTTGGGAGCCTATAAATAGGCCCCTTTGGGCCGAAAATTCCTGCCTTTCTCGTGGGAATTAGCTCTTGAGCCTTATACAAAAATTCTTCCTCTCCCTCTTGTGCATCTTCCGGTGAAGTTTCAGATTTTCTGGAAGCCGCGACGACAGCATTTTCTGCCTCGTAGTGCGGAGCGACGGTATACTGTTGGAGGCCCATTTCCGTCGCAGTTTAGTCTGGGAGACCTGCAGAGCTACCCCGACCTCATTTTTGGACGATTTTTGCGACAGCGGTTGCATGAGAGGTACATCTACGTTTTCCGTGTTGATCATATTTCCCAGAAATGAGCTTTTATAAGGGTTTGGGGTACATTTTTACACCTCTTTGCAACAGTTTGGAATCCTGACAGCAGCAACTTCGCAGAATTTTATCTTCACTTCTGGATATCGGATTTCGACGATTCAAGAGCCTATCGACATCTACACTTCGCGAGAATCGTCGTGATATTTTTATTGGAATTTCTGGAAAATTATTTTCAGGTGAAATTTTCGTGTGAACAGTAACCTTGCTTGCAGATTTTGGAATAGTATTTGTTGTGTGTAAACTGTGTATAATTGAGAAGTGTTGTTGTATTCAGGACTGTAAGAGCACTTTTTCTGTGCTCCTTGCGCTGTGGATCTGGGAAATTGTCGACTTCTGGACTGTTTATCTGTACCGTCCCGGACAGTTAGCGTGTTCAGGTGGGTGATCCTGCTTTCAATATCTATGGACTGCACTCTAATTCTGCGATTATAAATGCATGCATGATAGTATTTGAGCTAATTAATCCGTGCAAACTGTATGTTAGTAACCACAGTTGATAATTGCTAAATCTGATAATCTTATTGAAACTTTTGCAACATATGAATCATTTTAATCTGAGAACTTGTCTTAGCACATCTATTATGCATTGTATACTCAGACGACTACAGTTAGATTTATGCATTGCTTTAGGTCTCCCACTTTGCTTGTTACCCTTGTCACTCTGGACATAGTAGTTTTCCCCTGAGTCGTGGGTTGGGAGGTCTAGTAGCTGTGGATGCATTGTACTCGCGTCTGGGGACCGAGTAGAGTTGGTAGCAGTCTGTAGATTGTTTATCTTTGAGATAGTGACATGTTGGATCTGGGATCTTTGGGAGATGATCATAGTGACAGTGTGGATTCTTAGTTAGTGAGTGAGACAGTGATTGGATCATAGCCTGCAGGAGCCATACTTGAGATCGACAGAGATGCGCGGATACTTTGCTCGGTGGGGTCGCTACCCACGAGTGCCACTCCGGAGTTGGGCTTGCTACTTCTATCGCGGATTGTCGATGCTGGTGTCCCTCTGGCTGAGCCAGTTTTGGCAGTCATGGACATCGTCCCTCTAGCTGAGCCAGTTTTGGCAGCTACGGACATACCTACAGCAGTAGGTAGGCGCAGGTTGGACTGGACCGTTATGGCAGTCAGTTTGGATTGGGTGATTTGAGTCGAGTATCAGTAGAGACATTTTGATCTTCAGTCCTTCTTCCTTGAGCATTTAGATAGAGGCATAGTAGCATTAGATATTTTACTTGCCAGCTTTTCTATACTGCATTTTCTTTTGTTACTTTATGCCTCTTGTAGACTTAGTGGGCAGGCCGTCGGGCTTGTTGGCGGCACCCATTGAGAACTACTGTGGGAGGTAGTTCTCACACCCGTTGTGGTGTCTTTTTCCCCAGGGACTTCAGCTCCAGTTCCTGTGGTGCCTGTTGCTGATCCAGCTCCTACAGACCGAGGTAAGGGAATCGCGAGATAGATCCCTTTTTCCCTTTCATCATCAGCGAGAGATAGAGATACCCGATGTTACTTTTGGTTGTGTCTATGTTTGAGAGATCTGGTAGTGAGGGATCGAGTTGTACTTTTTTTATTTTCTTTTGAGAGACTCCTGTATTTCTGGTGAGGATTTTATGTATATTTTCTTTGAGAGATTGTTCTACTTCTTGTAGATGGTTAGTTTTCTTTATCGCTCTGATACCACTCTAATCTGTCACGCCCCGGGGTCGGAACTGTACCCCGGGCTCGCCAACAGATCCGCCGCCCCTACAGGAAGCCCTGTAGAGGCCCCTACAGGAAGCCCTTAGGGCAATACCTTATGTGAAGATCCTTTGGAGCAACCATGAGGAGCGAGAGGCTACCTGGGAGCTTGAGACGGCGATGCGAGATGCCTACCCTTTTCTGTTCGAGACTTCTGGCTGAGGTACGTTTGTTTTTGCTCTGTTTCGTTTCGAGGACGAAACTTTCTTTTAGTGGGGGAGGATGTAGTGGCCCTAGTTCCCATGCAGTATTTTTCCGATGAATCCACTGTTGGAACACCTAGTATTGGTGTATTTGGCCCACCGTGCATCAATCGGATGCTACTGATGGACCCTGTGTGCTTTGATTTGCTGTTTTGGCCTTCGGCTGGATTTGCCGAAATTTCTGGAAAGATTTAGGCCAAACGGAGGTCGTAGATGGATTCAGCACGGAAAAACGCTTGAAAACGACTATTTATTTGCTTAATTTGGAGACCGGATGCCCAAAAACGGACACCCGGAAGTGTTTAGTGGAAAATGGTGCATGGGAGGGGCCGTAGACCGCCGGGATGCCACGTGGCGGCCTGTCATTGGCCGGCTCAGGATGCGCGGTCCACAGAGCTGCGCGGCGGGGTGCACAGACCCGGCGCATGGACACGTGGCACCGCCTGATTGGCGGGCCCAGGGCGCGCGGTCTACCGGGTGTGCGCGGCGGTGCATGGACCAGGCGGGGGGACACGTGGCAGCCTCCGATTGGTTGGTGCACGCGGCGCGGTCCACGGAATTCCTGTTGAAGGCGTGGACCGGGTGCAGGGGACACGTGTCACTCCCTCATTGGTGGGTGCAGCACACGCGGTGCACGAAACGCGCGCGGTCGGTGCCTCGGGAAGCGTGCGCACGTGCGACCCACGTCGCGCGACCGGGCGCACGTCGCGCGGTCGGCGGGTCAGCCGGGGACACGTGGCGCCCGCTCATTGGCGGGCGCAACCGCCTTACTGTGCTGGCGGGGTGGACACGTGGCGGTCGCTAAGTGGTCCGCGATGGTGTTTCCTGTTTGGCGGGACACGTGGCAGTCGCTGAGTGGCCTTGCACCGGTGTTGCCTGTTCGGGGGGACACGTGTCAGCACGTGAAACTTTCGGGCGTGAACAGTGTTGGGCCGGGCCCAACACTGTAGGCGCCCGAAAGTTTTCGGGCGCCCGAATGTTGGGGCCCGAAATAGTGGGCTTTGTCTTTTGGGCTGTTTTCTTTGGGAGCCTATAAATAGGCCCCTTTGGGCCGAAAATTCCTGCCTTTCTCGTGGGAATTAGCTCTTGAGCCTTATACAAAAATTCTTCCTCTCCCTCTTGTGCATCTTCCGGTGAAGTTTCAGATTTTCTGGAAGCCGTGACGACAGCATTTTCTGCCTCGTAGTGCGGAGCGACGGTATACTGTTGGAGGCCCATTTCCGTCGCAGTTTAGTCTGGGAGACCTGCAGAGCTACCCCGACCTCATTTTTGGACGATTTCTACGACAGCGGTTGCACGAGAGGTACATCTACGTTTTTCGTGTTGATCATATTTCCCAGAAATGAGCTTTTATAAGGGTTTGGGGTACATTTTTACACCTCTTTGCAACAGTTTGGAATCCTGACAGCAGCAACTTCGCAGAATTTTATCTTCACTTCTGGATATCGGATTTTGACGATTCAAGAGCCTATCGACATCTACACTTCGCGAGGATCGTCGTGATATTTTTATTGGAATTTCTGAAAAATTATTTTCAGGTGAAATTTTTGTGTGAACAGTAACCTTGCTTGCAGATTTTGGAATAGTATTTGTTGTGTGTAAACTGTGTATAATTGAGAAGTGTTGTTGTATTCAGGACTGTAAGAGCACTTTTTCTGTGCTCCTTGCGCTGTGGATCTGGAAAATTGTCGACTTCTGGACTGTTTATCTGTACCGTCCCGGACAGTTAGCGTGTTCAGGTGGGTGATCCTGCTTTCAATATCTATGGACTGCACTCTAATTCTGCGATTATAAATGCATGCATGATAGTATTTGAGCTAATTAATCCGTGCAAACTGTATGTTAGTAACCACAGTTGATAATTGCTAAATCTGATAATCTTATTGGAACTTTTGCAACATATGAATCATTTTAATCTGAGAACTTGTCTTAGCACATCTATTATGCATTGTATACTCAGACGACTACAGTTAGATTTATGCATTGCTTTAGGTCTCCCACTTTGCTTGTTACCCTTGTCACTCTGGACATAGTAGTTTTCCCCTGAGTCGTGGGTTGGGAGGTCTAGTAGCTGTGGATGCATTGTACTCGCGTCTGGGGACCGAGTAGAGTTGGTAGCAGTCTGTAGATTGTTTATCTTTGAGATAGTGACATGTTGGATCTGGGATCTTTGGGAGATGATCATAGTGACAGTGTGGATTCTTAGTTAGTGAGTGAGACAGTGATTGGATCATAGCCTGCAGGAGCCATACTTGAGATCGACAGAGATGCGCGGATACTTTGCTCGGTGGGGTCGCTACCCACGAGTGCCACTCCGGAGTTGGGCTTGCTACTTCTATCGCGGATTGTCGATGCTGGTGTCCCTCTGGCTGAGCCAGTTTTGGCAGTCATGGACATCGTCCCTCTAGCTGAGCCAGTTTTGGCAGCTACGGACATACCTACAGCAGTAGGTAGGCGCAGGTTGGACTGGACCGTTATGGCAGTCAGTTTGGATTGGGTGATTTGAGTCGAGTATCAGTAGAGACATTTTGATCTTCAGTCCTTCTTCCTTGAGCATTTAGATAGAGGCATAGTAGCAGTAGATATTTTATTTGCCAGCTTTTCTATACTGCATTTTCTTTTGTTACTTTATGCCTCTTGTAGACTTAGTGGGCAGGCCGTCGGGCTTGTTGGCGGCACCCACTGAGAACTACTGTGGGAGGTAGTTCTCACACCCGTTGTGGTGTCTTTTTCCCCAGGGACTTTAGCTCCAGTTCCTGTGGTGCCTGTTGCTGATCCAGCTCCTACAGACCGAGGTAAGGGAATCGCGAGATAGTTCCCTTTTTCCCTTTCATCATCAGCGAGAGATAGAGATACCCGATGTTACTTTTGGTTGTGTCTATGTTTGAGAGATCTGGTAGTGAGGGATCGAGTTGTACTTTCTTTATTTTCTTTTGAGAGACTCCTGTATTTCTGGTGAGGATTTTATGTATATTTTCTTTGAGAGATTGTTCTACTTCTTGTAGATGGTTAGTTTTCTTTATCGCTTTGATATCTGTTAGTATAGTTGATCTATTTTTGCAGGTTAGACGCTACGTCTCTACAGGGCTTCCTGTAGGGGCGGCGGATCTGTTGGCGAGCCCGGGGTACAGTTCCGACCCCGGGGCGTGACACATATGTCGCCCACTCATTGGCGGGCGCAGCGACCCGGCTACCCCGCCGTGAACCGTGGACCACGGTTTCCGCCGTGGACCGCGCTGCCACGCGACGCGCCGCGATTGGCGGGCGCATGTGCACGGGGCGCGGAGCGGGCCACGTGGCGCACCCTGGGGATTTCGGGCGCTCACAGTGTCGGGCAAGGTCGGGCCAGATTCGGGCCCCCGAATCTTGCGCCCGAATCCGGATCCCCCTTTGGTTGGGCTTGGGCTATAAATAGCCCATGTGGGCTTCATTTTTTGGCTTTTCCTACGAGCTTTTGTGCCCATCTTCGGCAGGGAGTGTCGTCTGCGAGTCTTCTTAGATATTTGTGATCTCGAAGATTTTTGGGAGTCATGCCATCTGCGTTCTTCTCGACATCGCGAGCTTCGATGCGCCTTTGATACCGAGTTTTTTCGTCGACGCTTCTTCCGCGAGCTCCCAGGACTGACGGGAGGGAGTTTTTGGCCGATTGTGGGATACATGTTGCACTCGTGCCTTGGGGCCAAGTGGAGTCTGGTAACTGATTTTAGACCAGTGCTAGAGTCGGGAGTCGTTTGGCTAGATGGTGGTCCTGGGCCGTTGAGTATGTTCCGGCCAGTGTTGTTGGAAACCGTTTGGGTAGACGGTGGTCTCGGGTCGTTGAGTGTCGTCCGACCGATTTTGTTAGCCCTTGAGTTGTGGGTCGATCCCGGCTGTGGAGTATCTCCGGCTAGTGAGTATAGTGTGGCGAGTTGGGTGTTTTATTTTGGGAGCCGTTTGGATTGACGGTAGTCCCGGCTGTTGAGTATTTCCAGCCAGTGGGTTGTGTCACGAGTTGGTTGAGTTCGCTAGTGTTTTGAGATTCGTGAGGGCTTTATTAGTTTGAGTCGTTGAGAGTACTCCAACCTTTGTGTGAGATGCTTGAGGATCTTGATCCGTTCCGTTCTGAGAGAGAGCGTGGATTCTGACTATAGCCTGCATGAGCCAAAACGAGCTCGACAGAGTTGCGCGGATACTTTCCTCGGTGGGGTCGCTCCCCTCGAGTGACGCTCCGAAGCTGGACCTGTTACTTATTTTTCGCAACTTGTCGACGCAGTCCTAGTAGGACCGCCTATATAAGTCCAGTCTTCCGTGGATGTAATGGCAGTGGGTAGGCGCAGGCTTGATTGGACCCTATGTGGTAGCCAGTTCGATTGGGTCGATTGAGCACCTCCTGTTTGAGTGGTTACATATCTTTTCATCTATATCACCCATTGAGCATTTAGATAGAGGTACGGTAGTTGTAGAGTTATTTCCAGCTTTTTTCTTATGTTACTGCAAAGTTATCTTATGTCTCTAGTACACTTAGTGGGCAGACTGTTGGTTTTGGAGACGGTACCCACTGAGAACTACTGTTGGATGTAGTTCTCACACCCTCTGTCGGTGACAGTTTTGTAAAGGCATCTACTCCAGTTCCTACCCCTGCTCTTGCCGCTTCTACTGATCAAGGTGAGGTAGTCGCGAGCTAGATCCCTACCTATCCGTGGAGAGTAGTTGTACCCCTTGTTGGAGATTTTTAGTACAATCAGTTGGATTATTGTATATTTTACTCTTTTGAGAGTTTTTCTTTATTTTGAGAGACTGATGTATTATGAGGATCTGACTTGTACTGTGATCCTGTACGCTAATGTATTATTATTTTAGTTTACCTCCCTTTTTAGATTCATAGATATTGTATCTGGAAATATTGTATTATGATTTTTGGGAGATGGATCTTGTACCTTTATTTTCAGTTATACAGGGGCTTGGATGTTTTATTACTGCAGTTTATTTTTCGCTCTGATATCTGTATAGCTGTAGTACTATCTTTTGCAGGTTAGACGCTTCGCCTATGCGGGGTTTTCCATATGGGTGGCAGATTTGTTGGCGAGCCCGGGTCGCAATTTCGATCCCGGGGCATGACACCCGAAACCCCCTTTATGCTCTAATTTACCTTATGTCACGCCTCAGGGTCAAAACTGCGACCCGGGCCCGCCAACAGATCCGCAGCTCATACGGAAAGCCCCGTATGGACGAAGCGTCTAACCTGTAAAAGATAATACTACAGCTATATATATATCAGAGCTGAAAAGTATACTACTGAAATAAGATAATACATCTCCAAATAGTACAAGTCTGAACCTCACAAGACAAAAGTCTCTCAAAAATAAAACTCTCAAAAGTAACTATCTACTATAATCCAGCAAACTGTACTACAAAGCTCCAAAAATGGTACCATTATACTCCAAGGATGGGTAGGGAACTAGCTCGCGACTCCCTCGCCTCGATCAGCAACAGAAGGATCAGCAACACCCGCAGAAGACTCTACAAAACAAAAAAGAGGAAAGAGGAAAGGGGGGAACCCCCAGCGGGTGTGAGAACTACACCAACACGTAGTTCTCAGTGGGTACCGCCACCAAGCTCGACGGTCTGCCCACTAAGTCTACTAGAGGCATAAAGTAACAGATGCAGTACTATAAGGGAAAGGCTGGAAATAACTCTACAGCTACTATGTCTCTATCTAAATGCTCAAAGGGTGATACAGATGAAACATGATGCATCGACTCTAACCAAATATACTAAATCAACCCAATCACAGTGACTGCCACATAGGGTCTAGTCAAACCTGCGCCCACCTACTGCCATTACATCCACGAGGGACTGGACTTACATAGGACGTTCGTGACTGCCTAAAAAAGGCCCAGCCAGAGAGACTGCGTCGACAAGTCGCGATAGTAAAGTAACAGGCTCTGCTCCGGAGTGGCACTCGAGGGGCACGACCCCATAGAGGAAAGTATCTACGCATCTCTGTCGAGCTCAATATGGCTCATACAGGCTATAATCCAAATCCACGATCAACAAGATTGACTGTACTTGTCATGCCCCAGCGTTGAAACTGCGACCCGGGCTCGCCAACAGATCCGCCACCCATACGGGAAGCCTCGTATAGACGAAGTGACTAACCTGCAAAAGATCAACTACACTATACAGATATCAGAGCTGAAAAGTAAACTGTTGAAATAAAAAATATACAACTCCTCAAATAGTACATGCCAGGTCCTCACAAAATATAAGTCACTCCAAAACTAAAACTCTTAAAATGTAAAATGTACAAGATACATCCAAAAAATACTGACAGTACTAGAACATCACCAAAAAGGGTACATCTACTCTCATTGGAAGAAGATTGGTAGGGATCTAGCTCGTGACTCCCTTACCTCGATCAGTAGGATCAGCAACTGGAGGAGCAGTAACTAGAGTAGAGGTCCCTGGGGAAAAATCACCACGGCGGGTGTGAGAACTACATCCCACAGTAGTTCTCAGTGGGTACCGCCAACAAGCCCGACGGTCTGCCCACTAAGTCTACTAGAGGCATAAAGTAACAAATGCAGTACTTAAAGTAAAGGCTGAAAAATAACTCTACAGCTACTATGCCTCTATTTAAATGCTCAAGGAGTGGAACAGATGGAAACATAATGCATCTACTATCTCTCAATATATAATCACTCAATCTACACTGACAGCCACATAGGGTCCAATCAAACCTGCACCTACCTATTGCTGTTACATCCAAGGAGGACCGGACTTACGTAGGGCGTCCGTGACTGCCAAAACTGGCCCAGCCAGAGCGACTGCGTCGACAAGTCGCGATAGCAATTAACAAGCCCAACTCCGGAGTGGCACTCGAGGGGTGCGACCCCACCGAGGAATGTATCCACGCATCTCTGTCGAGCTCAAATGCGGCTCATGCAGGCTATAGTCCAAATCAACGATCAACAAGATCGACAGTAATCAACAATACCAACTCTCACTCACAGGCTAGAAAACCACACAGCCGGGACCCACCGTCGACTCAGACGGCTCCCAAAATAAAACACTGATCTAAACACTGCTACCAGACTCCACTCGCCCCCCAGGCATGAGTGTAACATGCATCCCACAACAACCCGACTACTCGGCCCACTACCCGGGCGAGGAAACTCTAAGTCCAGATAAAATAATAGATAGCAATGTGGGAATGTCTAAAGCATAAATAACCTAGCCCAAGTTGGAGTTTTTCTACTAGTCTGGTTAAACATGTAGCATATGACGGGGTGCTAGGTCAAGTTCCAATGATAACATTAATTTAACATATTTAGGGAGCAATAAAACAACCCTGCTCATCATAGCAACACAAGGAGTATCAACTTTCTCTTTCTAGCATGCTTCCTAGTACATCACAAAATCATGCATGTTCCCTACTCAATAGAGTTAATGAACTGTCCATTGGTTTTGAAGACGAAGTAACCCACCGAGAAGTGCAAATTGATCCAAAGTCCAAAAAGGCTGAAACTACACGGGGACAATCCTCGGATTTCCACAATTCCAACGGGTCCAAAAACACCCAAAAACACCTCCTGGGTACAAAGACATAGCCCAACATTACAATCAACACAAAATTTCCAAGTGTACAATCTGCTGAAAATTCAGTCTCAAAGAAGCTTAATTATCACCTGCGAGATAAACTCCAAAAATTCCAATAAAAATATGACGGCGATCCTCGCGATGCGTAGATGTCGATCGAGTTCTCACACATCAAAATCTGATACCCAAGCGTGGAGATAAAAATCCAACACTGCGCTGCTGTCCAGGAAAACCACCAGCAAAATAGGGGCTTAAAGATGTACCAGAAACCCCTAAAAAAAATCAAATTTGGGAGGAGTGGAAAATATAAAAATCGTAGATTTACCTCTCCTGAATCCGACGCCGCAAAAATCGTCCAAAAATTCCGTCAGAGTAGCTCTGTGGACCTCGTGGACCAAAACGCGATGGAAACTGGCCACCGAAGAAAGAACGTCGCACTGCGCTAACTCGCCGAAGACGTAGATACCGCGGCCACCAAAAAATCCGAGCCTCTTTCAAAAGATGCAAAACAAGAAGATCAACAAAGTTGCTAGAGTACTCCAGAGGATTTGGGCTCGGGAAAAATGTCCAAGAGCCCAAGGAAGAGGGCTATTTATAGGCCTCCACCAAAGAAACCCGAAAAATCCCCTTTATTGGGCTTTTGGGCCCAATTTTCGGGTGCCTTGGGGTTTCGGGCTGCTACAGCAGCCCAAAAAAGCCCTCCGGCCCGGCCTGCCAACCGCGCCCGAAACTCCCACGGGCCGCCACGTGTCCCATCTGCGCCCCGCACGCCCGCCAATCTCGGCGCGCCGCGTGGCCGCGCGGTCCACGACGGGGACCGTGGGCCGCAGTTCACGGCGGGCCGCCAGGTCACTGCGCCTGCCAATGAGCGGGCGATACGTGGCCCGGTGGGGTCCACCATGCGCCGCGCACGGTGCGGTCCACGCGCTGTCGCACATGCGTTGACCCACCAATCGGGGCGCGCCACGTGGCAGCGCCCTCCATTGGCTGCTCCCGGTGCACGCCAAGTGGGCCGGGACCGGCCCACATGAGAAATCGGCCCGTTTCACCCGTTTAGCCCGAAAATAACTGATTTTCAACATTTTCACGCACTGAGTCCGTTTTTGGCATCTGTTTGACGCACAACGGGCTCGATACACCAATAATAGGTGTTTTCTCACCGCCGACCACCCAGACAGGTCGTACGGAAAAACCGGGACACCACAGTACTCAAATCAAATCTCTAACTCACTGGCTGGAAATACTCGACAGCCGGGACCGCCGTCAACCCAATGGCTCCCCAAATAGGACATCGACCCAACATGCAAACTCACTAACATGGTATACTCACAGCCGACAACAATGAAGGGTGCGAAAATCCCGAAAGACTAGAACCTACAACCCAAATCAAATAAGAACAGGCTCTAGGCATAGCCTCTCATTGTTCTCGACCCAAAGAAAAAGACAACCCTTAGAATCCAGATCACTCGAACCCTCTCGGGTAAGGAAGTTTACAATAAAATGTGATATTTAAAACTGAAAACCATTTTCACTCGAACCCACGCGGGGTGAGGATTAAAAGTAATTCCTTTTTGTAAAACCATCTTGATTTAAGAAAACCTATTTTAATGAATTTTAGCTATTTTAGGAAAATCAGTTAGAAAACAAGTTTTATTCCCAAACCCCGAAAGGCTAATGCCTTCGCCAGATCAGACAGAACAGACTCTGGCGACCCTTCGATATTTGGAAGAAAAATATTAGTTTACTGAAATCATGTGTATCCAAAAAGATTCTGAATTCAAGGTCTTGTTATCACTGGTACACCACCGCCACGAACACAGTGGTGACAAACAAATCGAAGAACTCGATAACCCGGGACCACCGTTTACCCAAACGGCGCCCGCCACTAGTACAAGACTAGCTACATATACCAGACTCCACTCGGCCCCCAAGCACGAGTGTAACATGCATCCTACACTAAGAGAAATTCCGACCACTCAGCCCACTACTCGGGTGACGAAAATACTATCTACTGGATAAGAATGTAAAGTGTGGATGTCTAAAGTATAAATAAACCTAGCCCAAGTGAGAATTTTCTACTAGTCTGGTTGAACATACATCATATGACAGGGTGCTAGGTCAAGTTTGAATAATAATATTTGTTAATACAATTAGGAAGCATTAGTTGACATGAACTCAGTAACAACACAAGAAAGTATCATCTCTTACTCTAACATGCTTCCTAACTCTCTCGCAATCATGCATGCAATTCTATTCAATAAAATTAGAGAACCGTCCACCGATTTTGGAGACGAAGCAACCCACCTGAAAGTGCGCATCGATCCAAGGTCCAAAGGGGCTGAAACTGAACGGGGATAATCCTCAGATTCTCACGATTCCAACGAGCCCAAAAACACCACAAAACTCCTCCTGGGCACAAAGATACACTCCAAATATCGCAGTACAAGCAAAAATCCCCACGATCACAAATCTGCAGAAAGATCAGTCCAAAAGAATCCAAAATATCACCTGCGGCATGATCTCCAAAAATTTCAATAAAAATATGGCTGCGATCCTCGCGAAGCGTAGTTGTCGATCGAGTCCTCACAGGTCGAAATCCGATAACCGAGCAAGGAGATAGAAATCCGACAAGCTCCTTTATCCATAAAAATCACCAGCAAGAAAGGGGTTCAAAGATGTTCCAGAAACCCCAATAAAAACCCAAAACTGAGAGGAGTGGAAACACGAAAAACGAAGATCTACCTCTCGTGAAATCGATGCCGCAGAAATCGACCAAAAACTCCCTCCCATCAGCCGAGGGGAGCTTGCGGAAGAAGCGTCAACGAAAAAATTCGGTATCAAAGGCGCGTCAAAGTTCGCGATGTCGAGAAGAACGCAGATAGCACGACTCCCAAAAATCTCCAGGATCCCAAAAGTCAAAGAAAACCCGATGAAGAAACCCCCTGCCGAAGATAGGCTCAAGAGGGCTCAGGAAAAGCCCTAAAAAAGGAGCCCAAATGGGCTATTTATAGCCCAAGCCCAACCAAAGGGGGATCCGGATTCGGGCGCAAGATTCGGGCGCCCGAATCCGGCCCGGCCCGACACTGTGCGCGCCCGAAATCCCCCGGGCGCGCGCGTGCCCCGCGCACGCACGCCCGCCAATCGCGGTGCGCCGCGTGGCAGCGCGGTCCACGGCGGGAACCGTGGTCCGCAGTTCACGGCGGGGCAGCCGGGTCACTGCGCCCGCCAAGGAGCGGGCGACACGTGGCCTGGCGGGGTCCACGGTGCGCCGCGCCCGGCGCACTGTCGCGCGCCCGTTGACCACCCAATTCGCGCGTGCCACGTGTCACACTGCTCCGTTGGCTGGTCCCGGTGCACGCCGAGTTCCATGGATCGGCCTGCCCGCCACCGCGCACGCGCCCGCGCCACCGCGCTCCGCCGCCGATGTTGCCCTGGCCTGCCGGAACAGTAATTCTTGCCTCGAAATCCGTGTTTTGGCATCCGGGCTTCGAAAAATACAAGTAAATGGTCAATTTTCATCATTTTCGCGCGCTGAGTCCAAATCCGATATCCGTTTTGTCAAATTCCGCTTCTAAAATTTATCGAAGGCATCCAGATAAGCAATCTTAATCCAAATTTTGCGCTGGGTCCAATCCTGAGATCCGATTTGCGCGCAACCATCTTCAACACACATCATAGGCCTCAAGAAGCTACATTTCACTCCGCAAGACCTTCGTGGAGATCCGGATCATCACACCTTAAATTATGTTAAATCACTACGGTAAATTGCTTATCACATATGATAATCATTTATGTCTCTGGCTCACCCGGATATAGGTTTTTGGACTCCAATCGGACCTCGGATAACGACACGACTTCCGAGACATCACGTGCTGCCCGGTATCGGCATTGGACTAATTTTCAATCGCGAGATCAGTGGTATGATATGTTTTTCGTGTAGGTTATTATTTAATGTAGATAATTACACCGGTAGGATTTTGGGGTGCAAATCACACCTATACATATTTTCGGACAGTGCGAACGTGGCGAGTGGGATTGTGAACTGTTTGTCTTCTTTTGAACGACGGTGAGGTCGTTCGGGTCATGTTTTGATCGGGGAACTGATTGGTGCGACAGTTCGAGAATCGGGGATTCATTCCGGAAGTGGTTTTCGGAATTGATCGCGTCGTTTGAGTCTAATATTGCACAAGTTAATTGTTTTATCGTTTATATCTATTCACCCCCCTCTTGGTATAATTTTACCTATTTAGATCTTAGGGTTTCATAACTAACAATTTTTTTTAGTTTTGTTTAATGAGATGGATTGAGGAAAGAAAATAAAATATCCTCTCCCTCTTGTTTCCAATTATGAATTAAATAAAGATTAAGCATGAGAAAAGAGGGAATCGGATTGAGCCAAGCTTTTTGTCAGGTTTAATATGTTCAATTGAGATCTAAAGTATTGGACTGGCTCAAAATATTATAGATATGATCAAGTGTTTTTATTTATTTTTATTTTTATTTTTAGTCTCTAACTTACAAACTAAAACCAATTATAGTAACATGTATTGGGGTTTTTGTTTTTTGCTGGTACTATTAAATCAATCACAATAAATGTTAGATATTGTTGAAATCGAAAAATCACCATGTGGCAAGAGGTATGGCTGAGCCCTTAAACTAAATTAAAAAGATGACACGTGGTATTGAAGTTGGTCAACAAGTCAACCAATCTAGACGGATCGAGAAGAGATATGAGCCGATGAAAAATACCTAAACTCTAACAGAGGATAGGCAGGGATCGAATGTCTAAGTAAAGGATCGGTCATCGGGTCTATAAGCTGATTAAGGATAAGATTCGAGATATAAAATCGATTATTAGCTTTATAAGCCGAGTGAGGACAAGGACCAAAACCCAGGATATTTAACGCTTAAGGTTAATAATGCAAAATCGTAGGGCGCAGATGCTGCAGCCGACGCAATTTTGGCCATGATGCAATTCATCAATCACGACCGAGGATCTCACCACGATTCATAATGGCGTGCAATACTCGAAAATAACGTGGCCGAAAAAGGCACTACTACCTCATTGGGACAAGAAGTTTCCGAATGAACGTAGCCGAATAACACGCCATTATCCATAATGACGGTTAATCTTAAGAGGAGTTCACACTAGTATTAATAAGTGAACTCTCCTCTGAAGAAAAGGTCCTGCAATCGGGTAAGCCAGAGACCTCTGCTTTTTCAATTCCCTTCAATTCTCGCATCTACTGCTTTCTAGATTAGCTTTCATGCTTTCCTAGAGTAGTTTTCCTGCTTTGTTACAGCTTTCCTAAGCGTAGTCGTGGTCCTATAACTAATCCCTGTAACCCATTCGAATTCCATGCCACCATATGTAATACAAAGTTATTCGGCTTGTTCGGTCTAGTCTATTTTTCGAAGCTTTTTGAGTTCTTGTTTGATAAATTATTCGACTCCTCTAAGTCGAACTCCGTTCCATGTTTGAAGTAAGCAGAATTCGATTGAGCAGATCCCTCTTCAACCCGATCGCTTGATCCGAGGTGCACTTCAGAGGGTCAACTCTGAAACTGATCGATTACCAGATCAGGTCATCAGTCAGCATCTGATTCGGCACCAGCATCTATGTCTTGAATTATGAAACCGAAAGATTTTCTAATCCTATTCTATTTTGGTTATCCCATTAAGTTAAGTTTAGATTATATCTAATCTTCTTAAAAGTATTCATAATTTTAGTGAATTTGTATTCCTAGTTGTATTAGGATTTAGCGACAATTATGAATATATCCTTTATTCCACTAATTTGGAGCGGAAGATGAGAAGAAGTGTGACACCCCTGAAATGTGTATTAGTCCTATATATAAATGATATAATATGACTAAATTTCTTAACCCGACTATAGCATTTTGGGTGGTAGCAAGGCTCAAGAGGTTAAGAGAGTTAAGCGTGCTAGAGCTAGAGTAGTTCTAGGATGGGTGACCCCCTGGGAAGTGGGGCGTCATAGTTGGTATCAAAGCCATTCACCAGTCGGAAATATGAGATGAGTCTCGGCTGAGCCAGGGTTATATAGCGGGTAGAGCGAGGCTTCCCGGCTAATGACCGTCGTGGGTGGAGTGCAGCTCCCCACAAAGTTGGCTAAGGCTAACGAGACGTGTCTCACATCGCCTGGTGCTTGTGAGTGTCTTTGAGCCTGACGAGGACATCAGAGCTTAAAGGAGGGGAGAATGTGACACCCCTGAAATGTGTATTAGTCATATATATAAATGATATAATAGGACTAAATCTCTTAACTCGGCTATAGCATTTTGAGTGGTAGCAAGACCCAAGAGGTTAAGAGAGTTAAGCGCTCTAGAGCTAGAGTAGTTCTAGGATGGGTGACTCCCTGGGAAGTGGGGCGTCACAAGAAGTATGAGTGCATTTTTGGAATTATGGTTTTGTGAGAGGGACATATTTTGTACAGTATTTTGACTATAATGAAAGCCTCTGCTCTGTCTTCACCCGTGGATGTAGGCCAGTGGTCGAACCATGTAAATATGTGTGTGCTTTATTTTAGGGCGTCGATGAAATTTGAGATCGAGAAGTTTGATCACTGAAGCAGTTTCGCTATACGACAAGTTGTCATTTTGATGAAGCACAGGTTGCCGAAGGCGTAACTAGAGAATGAGAAGATTGACACTTCAGAGAACCCCATAGATTTGCTCATTAAGTCTATTTCGGTGACCAAATTCAAGAATTTCATAAATTTGGTTTGCATGTGCGGCAACATTTCAGGAGTTTTTGGAGTTTTGATGGAGAATATAGATAATTCAAAATAATTTGGAGATGGTTAGATATGTCTCGAATTCAGAAACCATAAGATTTCCTAACTTTATTAAGTTTTGGTTATCCCATTAAGTTAAGTTTAGATTATGCATAATCTTATTGAGATTATTTCTAATTTTAGTGGATTTGTATTCCTAATTGTATTAGTATTTAACCACTATTATAAATATACCTTTTATTCTATTAATTTGGTGTGTCAGATGAGAAGTATGAGTGTATTTTTGGAATTAGGATTTTATGAGAGAGTCATATTTTGTACACCACTTTTGTTATAATTAAAATTTTTGCTCCGTCTTCGTCTGTGAACGTTGGTTAGTGGCCGAACCACATAAATATTTATGTGTTGTATTTTTCTCCTCTCATTCTCGATTCTCTTTTGCTATATATTTTTATGCTCAACGAATTAGATCTATCCGCTTTTGTCATAACAATAAATTCATCACTTGCTGAATGAAAAATAATTAGCATCATTCCCACATTTTTAAATTTTCCTTTCAAAATGTTTCAAAGTCTTTATATTGTAAAAGAAACTATAAAGCAATACACAAATACATGCTACATGGGCACAACGCACTTTGATCCTTCACCACTCTAAAGCTGATTATTAAACTCTTTTATTCATTTTACTAAACACGTTTCCTTTTATTTGCGACAAACTTGTTTGCTGTAGTATTTGAATAGTAAATTAGCTGTTTGGGGCACTAGGCGTCCCATATAGCTTTGAGCACCTTTGAATATAACTCTACCAACTTGTCAGTTTTTGGGATATGCTCCTTCACAGTCACAATGGAGCCGAACCGCTCTGCCCATTTTGCTATCAGAGGAAATTTTGCCTCGTCAATGAGTTTGACATGTGATATCTTCTCTATTGCCTTCACCCAGCCAAGAACGCTTCCAAAAACGAGGTCAAGATAGCCCACATTGTTTCCGCCGAAGAAGGGCTTCTCTTTGGAGCTTTTCTCATAAGCCTCTTCCAGTAAAGTAAGTCCTGCGAATGATTCTTCTACAGCTTCTGCCTTTTCTTTTTCTGCCTTCTCTTTTATAATATTTATTAAAGCAGGAATCAACTGCATATAAAGAGAGATAGAGATACCAAAAAAAAAAAAAAAACCTTTAATATATACTTCTTAATCTATTGTAATATCACGTCGAAACCAACACAATAAAGTTAGAATTAAAAAATTATACATCGTTATATCCGAAATTCTGTAACTGAGACTTGAATCCAAAACCGCTCACAAATTCAAAGTCATGCCTTGCAACTGGATTGGCTTAATGGGTCAAAATTTAGATGCCTACATAATACTTACAGCATTTTCATAAATAAAATCACTAAAACAATTTAGTCCATTATTCTTTAACATCTAGCAACCAGTTTGTGTTTGGCCTAGATTATTTTAGAATCAGTTCCTCTACTCAATCAAAATGAATTTTCTTTTTTTTTTTTTTTTTAAGAGGAAAGTAGCATACTACCTTTTCATTCAAAAAGAAATTGAATTAGGCTATAAGGCGAAGTAACTAGGTTTCATTCAAAGTCAGAAAAAAAAAAAAAAAAGATAACCCTAATTGCAAAATGAGTAGGACTAAACAAAATGATTTTATGATGAAGCATAAGTAGGACTAAACAAACTGCAAATCTAGAATAACATACCTTGTCGTCAATGTAGCTAGCCCAAAAGCGCGCGATGGCACGTTCATATTGATCCGAGGGAAGGATTGAGGGCCCAGCTCCAGCCCAAACTTCATCGATGTATTGGAGGATGATCGCGGACTCGCAAATTGGCTGATCTTTGTGGATCAAAACAGGCACCTTCTTATACACGGGGTTTGATTTGATGAGAAGTTCACTCTTATTTTCCCTAAGTTGTTGCTCCAGGTATTCGTAGCTCACCCCCTTGAGGTCTAAAGCAATTTTCACTCTAATCACGTAGGGACTTGGCCACGTTCCTAAGAGTTTCACTTCATCTCCTGACGCTGCCATATTATATCGAAAATTGTTTTCTTCCAAAGAAATGCAATCGTTAAGTAAACAATTATATGGAGCTGGGCAACAAATGTGGTGTGGTTTGTGGGTTTATGGTAATGTGGGTATTTATAGAGAGGTATGAAAGGAGTAGTTGAATATATAGGTGAGGAATTGCGTACAGTATGACGTTGTTGCATGCGACTTGTTGAATAGTGCTAGAGATATAAGTTTGGTACAGCGCATTGGGTTTAATGATCTGTTTTCATACGTAAATTATTTAAATTATTTTATCTTATATATAAAATTAAGCTATACTATAAATAGAATTAAGTTGTAAGTATTATTAGATATCTGGCTTTGGATAAAAAAAATGTACGATTAAAATAATAGTGATTTTTTTAAAATTTAGTGAATGATTAATAGAATAATATGATCTAAGAGGTGAAAATTATTAAAAAGATAAATTTAATGATAGAAAATTTGATAGTATAAATGGTTGATGTTATATATATATATATATATATATATATATATATATATATATATATATATATATATATATATATATATATATATTATTTGGATGTGAAAATAAAATATTCAATAATAATTTATTTCGTAATAATTTTTTTTTGTAATGTTGGATATATTAATAGTTTAATTTTTATTCCATAAATGGTATGGATGATACGTATAATTTTGCAGTATAATATATTTATTTACAAAGTAATTTATTTTATTTCAAAAAAAAAACTTAAAAATCAAAAGAGATATTTCAAATAAAATACTTAATGGAGATAGTAGGAATTGAGCTTTTGTGCTTTTAAAAGTATTAAGTCATTAATATGAGTTCGGCTAGAATACTATCGATAGTATCAAGCAATTGATATTATCAAGTTTTTAGCTTTTGGATGAAAGTATGTGCGGTTGAAATTACAGTAGTCTCCTAAGATTTTTATTATTCAATCAACCACCCACTGAATTCTAGAGAACCACTATGATTCTAACCGCACATCTCTTAATTCAAGGGCTAAAAACTTGATAGTACCAATGATTTGGTACTATCGATAGTATTCTAGCCTAATTTCATTAATATTTATAAATTTTTAATTTTTTTAATAAAATTCTATAGAATTAGAATAATAATAATTTTCTTGAATTCAGTAGGTAATTAATAAAATAATATAATTTATAAAATAAAATTAATTAAATAAATAAATTTAATTAATTGTGAAAAATATAAGAGCATTAAATATTTGATGCTTTTGCCAAAACAATAATCTAGAAACTCTAGCTTATTAGTTTATAAGAACAATATTTTAGAGAGGGCTGCTGATCTTACTCCCGTTTTACATATAATCTTAAAAATATTAATTAATGGAAAATAAAATTCATGATATGCACGACTTTCAAAGTTCATTAATCACATAAAATGAGTCAATTCGTCATTGCTGATGTAAATCTGTTACTGTTTAGTCTCCGAGAAGTAAATATTATTTTATTAATTTTTTTTTTTTTTAAGAGATTGAGAGGACTTTTCTGTTGAATTCCCTGCTTTCGAGGAGACGAAAATGACTAACTGCATAGATGTCGCCACGGCTGTCGTTCGCTCATCGATCTCCCCCTCATAATTTGAACAAGTTAATTTACTACGTGTTAAAGCCATATTTTAGACCTACATACAAAAGTTTTTCTTACTCCTTTAAGCCATATTTTATTAAAAAAAAATTATTTATATATTTTTAAAAAATATAAATTTTATATTTTATCTATTTAATGAATAAGATATTGCTGAGTGAATGATACCTATTCATTGAATGAATAGAGTATACATATATAATACACTCATTTTGTATTGCTCTATTTTATTTATCTTTTTTACAATTTCAATAACTTATTGAATAACTTAATTTACTACTGTGTGTTAAAGCTTTAGTTATGACCATAAATTTTAGATACAACTACAAGCTTTAATTTATTGCACTTTTAATCCATATTTTATTTAGAAAAATACTATTTATACATTTCAAATTAATATAATGTATATTATACACATCACTTAATAGCGAGATAAATTTTACCAGTCATATCAATAAGAATAGTAGATTTTTTTTTTTTGTCACGGGGTGTATATATGATGTATTTTTCATCCATCCAACAATAAAGATTCTTTCACTAATCACATTAAAATAACTAATAAAATTTATTTCATTCTAAAACGGATAAGATGTAAGATGTACATCTCATTTAGGATATATAAAAAGTATTTTTCTTTGTTTATCTCACCACACTAAAAATTACTTCAATTATCTTGTACATTTACCTAATATTTTAAGCTGGTCCCTAAATTTAAAATAATTGGCTAATTAAATCGTAAAATTTTACTAGAAAAAAATTGGTTATTCTATATCTCAACATCTGTCTAATTTTCAACTTAAAAAATATATAAAAAATTAGATAAAGGAGATATCATATTTTTACTAATACTATCAAAATTGATGGTTTGATGAATAATGTAATTCAATTTATATGATGGTACGTTATTAATTGTAACTAATTTTATCTACCAATCTATTTTTACAAAGATTATAATTGAATTCAACAATTATCATAAATTTTTTAATATATTTAAAATAATGATAAAGTGTAGGAAAAAATTGAGGCAAGTTTTAATTAATATAGGAGTGATTGAGACGAGCCAAAGTGCAAGGAATTATTTTATTTTTTTAATTTAACTTTAATTTTATAAAAAATATTACTTGCTCACCATTCATAGGGATGCAAATTGTACATCCTCGTGTAATTCGCATATTCCTGCATCGAATGGTATAAAAACCCTCTCTTGGATTTATTAATTTTTTTATTATTTTTTTTTTAAAGGACAAAATAAGTAGAAAAAAATGGACCACAAAAAATTTAAGCCGCAAGCTTTACACCTATAGTGTAAGATTTATGAATACGCTCAAATTTTATAACAATATTGGCCTAAACTTTTTGGGACAAATTGAGAATTTACAAATTTTTTAAAATTGATGAGTTGATTAGTCTAGTTGGACAATCGGTTTGGTTTGATTTGGTCCGATTTTGTAATTAATTTTTTATATTTGTTATGAATTAATTTAAAATTTAAGATTCAAATTTAAATCATTATAAAATCACACACAAAAATTTAATTATAAATATTATGTTTTAAAAAATATGTGTGGATATATGAGTTTGATTTGATTATAAATATAAAATCTTAATAAATAGTTTACATAAAAAATATAAAAATATATTAATTAGTATTTGATTTTCAGTTCGGTTTGGTTAAGAAATGTGTTCAAATTGAACCAAAATAGAAACCAAATTTTAGTAAATTTCAAAATAGAATAGAATTGAAAATCATATAAATTAAACCAAATAGCATTATTTTGGTTTGGCTTGGTTTGTTTTGGTTTTCAATTTTGGACCAAACTGTGTACACCCCTACATGAGCTCTATCATTATAATTGTTATACATATTTTGACCATTTTTATGATATTGGCTTTATGGGTAGCATGATATGAGAACCACTTATAAATCATTTTATTTTAAAAAAATTTGATCTTGATATCGATTCTTATTTTTGTCATTGTATACTAGGTTGAATTTTTTGTTGATACTAATAATATTTACAAACCAAAATTAATTGGTGAAAATATATTTTGTCGGCACGTCACCTCTGCTGATCCTCATAATAATTAATCACAGTGTCTGCGCAATTTTCAATGGCTGTTCTATCACCAACAGAGACCGTTGACTTAAGTATGAGCCGATTGCGCTGGTATGAGCCGAGACGTCACCCCCACATCGCCTCAATGCGTTCGACTCTCCACAAGCTGGTTCAGCTCTCCACATCCTCCCCTTCGTTAAAAAGAGTTTCGTCCGTGAAATTGGTTTACGCACTTTGGCCAAACAACCGAGGAAAGCGCTCTTGGATGGAATTCTCGAACTCCCAAGTCGCTTCCCGCTCGTCGTACCGAGTCCACAACACTTTCACATAAGGGATGAAACGATTTCTCAACTTTTTCTTACATCGGTCGATAACCTCAACCGGTTACTCATCATAGCTCAAATCTTCTCGTAGGTTCAAAGGTGGATAACTCAGAATGTGAGTTGGTTCGGACATATACTTGGAATAACGACACATGAAACACATCGTGTACTCCAGCCAAGTTTAATGGTAAGGCGACCCGATAAGCTACCGGGCCAATTCGTTCTAAAACATCAAAGGGCCTAATGTAGCGGGAACTCAGCTTCCATCGTAACCTGAATCACTTCATTCCTCGGGTCGACGAAACCTTTAAAAGCACATGATCTCCAACACTTAAGGTTAAGTCTCTTCATCGCTTATTAGAGTAACTCTTTTGTCGGCTCTGCGTGGTCAGCAATCTTTGACGCACAATTCTTACTTTCTCCTCGGCCTCTTGCACAATGTCTGGGCCTAATGCAATCCTCTCTCCAACTTTATCCCATTGTAAAGGAGATCGACACTTCTTGCCGTACAGTGTTTCATAGAGTGCCATCCCGATGCTAGACTGGTAATTATTGTTGTAAGCGAACTCCGCCATCGGCAAGTACTACTGCCATCCGGCTCCAAAGTCAAGGGCACACGCCCGAAGCATATCTCTCGAGGATTTGATTGGTCCTCTTCGATTGCCCGTCACTCTGCGGATGGTAGGCCGTTCTGAAGTCGAGGCGTGTCCCCAAGGCCGCATGAAAGTTCTCCCAAAATTGAAACACAGATTGGGGATCTCAGTCCGAAACAATAGACGTTGGCACTCCATGCAGGCGTATCACCTCATTAATATAAACTCGCACCAACTTATCCCACGACCAGGTAGTATAGATCGACAAAAAAAGACCCAATTTTGTCAGGCGATCTACTATTACCCAAATCATGTCGTGGCCTACTTGAGAACAGGGCAAACCCACAATAAAGTCCATAGCAATATTCTCCCACTTCCATATCGGTATCAATAGTTGTTGCACCTTGCCTGCTGGGTCAATGCTCCGCATTCACTTGTTGGCACGTTAGGCAATGGGCCACAAAACGCCCAACATCTTATTTTATTCTCGACCACCAGAAATGCACCTTCAGATCCTTGTACATCTTGGTGCCACCAGGATGGATGGTGCTGCAAGATTGGTGTGCTTCCCTCAAAATCTCCTCTTAAATTTTTAGGTCATTCGACAGACACAACCGGTCCTTGAACCTCAGAATCCTATCCGAGCCTGAACTGAACTCTTCAGCTAAGCTGGCCACTCTCCAAATCGGTTCAAGTCTTCAGAAGTTTCTCATTCGAGCCTTACTTCTCTTTGATCCTATCCAACAAGGTCCGCTGTACCCTAATACTTATTAGTCTTGCTAAGTTATCGCTCGCAATAACCTCCAAGCCGAATCGCCTCATCTCTTCTTTCAATGTGGTTAATCGATGATCATCATCGCAAGGTTTCCCATGGATCTTTGACTCAGAACATCGGCTACTACATTCGCCTTTTCACGATGATAGGAGATTGTAACGTCGTAGTCCTTTAGTAGTTCCAACAAAAGATGTTGCCTCAAGTTCAACTCCTTCCGGGTGCATAGATACTTCATACTTTTGTGATTTGTATCCATTAATCTCGCAGTGTTCTCCATAGAGATAGTGCCGCCAGAGCTTCAAGGTGAAAATCACCATAGCCAACTCAAGGTTATCGGTGGGATAATTCATCTCATAACTCTTCAACTATCGGGAGGCGTAGGCAATGACCCTATCCTCTTGCATCAAAACACATCCGAAACCACACCCCAACGCATCACTGTACACTACATATCCTTTACCCGCGGTGTGTAGGGCAAGGATAAGAGCCGATATTAGTTTTTCCTTCAAGAGCCGAAAGTTTCGATTATACTCTTCACTTCAAATAAACTTGGCTCCTTCGCAAGTAAGGCGTGTAAGCGGAGTAGTGATTTTTT
Source organism: Tillandsia fasciculata (assembly GCA_029168755.2). Classification (NCBI taxonomy): domain Eukaryota; kingdom Viridiplantae; phylum Streptophyta; class Magnoliopsida; order Poales; family Bromeliaceae; genus Tillandsia; species Tillandsia fasciculata. The sequence goes on along the minus strand of CM054934.1, from coordinate 5,110,188 downwards.
AAAACCCCTCCATGAACCGCCTATAGTACCAAGCTAATCCAACGAAGCTTCATATATCACTCACATTCGTCAGTTATGGCCAATCCTTGATCGCCTCAACCCTCTTAGGATCACTCAAGACTCCTCCTTTTGAAATCACATGGCCCAAGAAAATAACTTTTCGGAGCTAAAACTCACACTTCTTCAACTTCGCGAACAATCTTTGTTCTCTTAACACCTTTAAGACTTGCCTTAAGTGTTCTTCATCACTCCGACAATAGACTAAAATGCCATTGATGAAGACTATCACAAATCGATTGAGGAATGGTTGAAAAACTTGGTTGAAAAACTCAGTTCTTGAGGTCAGGGCATTGGTAAGCCCGAACAACATTATAGTGAACTTATAATGACCATACAGAGATTTGAAAGCCGTCTTGTGCTAATCCTCTGGCTTAATCTCAACTATTGGTTATCCCGATTGTAGGTCGAACTTTGAGAATACCTTGAACCCTTGCAACTGATCGAATAGATCATCAATTCGGGGCAACGAATATTTGTTCTTCACAATAATCTTGTTGAGCTCTTGGTAGTCCACGCACAACCGAAGAGATATATCATTCTTCTTTATGAATAATATTAGGGCTCTCCAGAGCGAAACACCTGGCCTGACAAGCCTTTGTCCATCAAATTCTCGAACTGGGCCTTGAGCTCCTTCAATTATACGAGTACCATTCGGTAGGGCGCCTTGGAGATTGGCACCATCCCGAGAATCACATCGATCACGAACTCAATCTCTCGGCTCGGTGGCATATCCGGCAACTCTTTCGAAAAAACATCCGGGTACTCTCGAACTGTAGGGATATCCTCGAGTGTCGAAAATTTCGCTCGTTCTATCACTACCATCGCTAAGTAAGTCGTACCCTCACCGTTGATCAATTTCCTGGCTCGGGTCGGAGAGATCATCATGGCGAATAGCATACTTTTTTGACCTCAGTAGACCAACTCCTCCTGTATCGGCTCTCGAAAAATGATGGTTCAGCTCTCGTACTCGATTGAAGTATAGTATCGAGTGAACCAATCCATTCCCAACACAACGTCAAATCCCTCTGGTAGCTTCAACACAAAAAGACTCACGAGCATGATCCAATTGTCGATTTGTACTGGGCAAACGGGGCAGAGCTCGGTAATGTAGAAAGCATGGTCGGGAACTTGTACTTTCTTAAAATCACCTTTTTCTAATATACTAACTCTATGGGTCAAAGCAAACACTCTACTTATGAAGGAGTGTGATACCCCTATATCAAACAAAACTTTACATCTAACACCATGTAAGAGAATAGTACCTGCTATCACGTCGGCTGTTGCAGGTTCCTCCTCTCCCAGCTGAGTGGCGAATATCTATCCACTTGGTGCTTGTCGCGAGTCTTCTGATTGTCTCGGCACAGCGGGTTGCCTAGCCGATGAAGCTGTAGGGGACCAACCCGAATGCTACCTCAGCGTAGCAGGAACAAAAACTTATGATGGTGCTGGTAGAGCTCCTTAATGACACTCAGTCGGCCACTCTGAAACACCGACCCCCGCGCTTGTCATAGTGGTACGCTCGGTAGCCCCCACCACAGATCTCACACCGCTTTGAAGACTGAGAAAGATGGGATCCTTCAAATTGGGATTGCGCGTGCGAAAGTTTAGAAGGTCGCTTGCCACTCGACTAACCTCCACTCGGCTATCGTTGCTTCTCATTCTCTTTTCCCTTCTCAAACATCATGCGTGATCCATGATCTCCCAAAAGTTCTAATTGTTGAGCGGTTGGATCTTGTGACACCCCAATAGTCTCACATCGGATAAGAATGAGATTGTGATTGGGTATATATGAGACAATGGACACTAGTAATAATAACTAGGCTTAAATATTTTGGGTCGGTAGTTTATGCCCAATGAGTTATTATCATTAGTGGATCGTGTCGTTACGTATGGTATCAGAGAAATAGGTTATACGATACCTATGATTGGCTAGGATTGAGACCCAAATGCGATGAAGCCAAATCGCTACCTTATCGGTCTCGTTGAGCTGAACGACGTGGTGGCATCCGTTTTCATGTTCAGCACTCGAAAGACTCAAAAAATGTGTAAAACTCTATTTTTATAGTGTACAATTGCAAATAACCCTATATTTTATGCATGGAATTGAGTGAAATTACATGTAAAGGGACCTCTTGGCATATTGTATCTACAGTTAGGGGCCCATGCAAAAATATCCAAGCTATAGGGACTAATTAATATGTTTTGCATTCTCTATATAAGAAACTCTAGTGTTTTCTCTCGGGAAACCCTAGCCGCGCTTTGATCCGAGCCCTAGCCACCCTCACGTCTCTCTTCTCCCTTCCTATGTCTTTCTCGAGCTATCCCATCGCCAGCAGTCGCCTCCCATCATCGAAAAAGAGAAGCTAGCAACCTTTTCTTATTGGATCTCGGGTGTAGAAGGAGGGGAGGCAATCAAGTCCTGTCAAACTGATCCTGAGGCATTTAGGGGTCCTAATCCTTCTCTGGAGATCATTCCTAAGGAGCCCCACCGCCTGTCGCCTCCGCACAATGCTGGTGAGCCCATCAATTCCTTCTCATTCTTCTTCTATGGACAGAGGTAGCTCACTCCCCTCATCTTTGATTTTCTTGGACTTTCTAGGTCTCTACTCTTCTCCTGACTCCCTGAGGATCCTCCTAGTGCAGCCCCAAAACCTGGAACCTTCTTGTTAGTCAGCAAGAGCATAAGGTGGTCGGAACCCTAGAGTTGGTCAGATTTTTTCGAGCACTGCCTCCGGTGACTCAGCTGGGGATCAAAGTAGATGGGCTTCTTCTGATGGACCTTTGGAGACTCCCCATTAACTCTCAGGCCTCCCTATTCAACCACGGCGCCGCAAATCGAAACCCTAGTTTTCCATGACTAGGGCTCGGCTTAGCTTGGTTTTGCGCAGACGCTGCCACTCCCCGTCGCCGACCAACTACCTGGCTAGTCCTCTCTTTTCCAGAGCAAACTTCCAGTACCTTTAGTTGCACCTCTAAGCTGCCAAATTCATTCCCTCTCCATTCTTACATTAGGTACAGTCGAGGTCATCTATTTCGGCCATCCGCCGTCTCTTGATGCCGGTGCCGGACCTAGTTGCATCCCTAGCTCTCTCTTAGATCCTCTGGTGTTGCTGCTTGCCTTGGTGTTCATCCTAAGCCTGAGCCAACCGAGGTTGTCCAACGCGAACTCTTGGTGACCTTGTTGTTAGCCAACTTGCTCCGGCCATCTTTTCGACGACTCTCCGACTATTGAAAGGTGAGCCCTTGACTCTCCTCGAACTCCTGAGCATAATGCTTATCTTAGTTGGGGTCAGATGGGTAAATATTCATAAATTACAACTTAGGCTCTCTATGCCTTATGTAGGTTGACTTTATGCCTTCCTCGAACTCCAATCAGCCCTCGGACAGCGAGCACGGGTCTCAGCGCATCGAGGCCCATATGCTAAAAATCCTCGGATAGATCCCAAACTCTTCAGATTTATGTAACAATCCAAAACACTCAAATTTAAGTGTTATTATGCAATTTCTAGGTTATTTAGAGGTCTAGTTGCAATTGTGACCACTTGGGCTTCTTCGAGCAGTGTGCACATGACCTCTAAACTTTTTCGTTTGGGTTAGAAGGCTTTTTTTAAGCGAAAATTGAATTATAAGTCATAAATCGGCAAAATCACTGGTTTATCATCGGTTCGGCACAAAACACGAAATCTGAACTGTCTTAATGACCAGTTATTGTTGCCAGGTGGCCCTAGCTATTCCCAACACTGTCCTGGCTGTCCAGTGACTTCTGTTTCACGTCGGTGACTCCCAGAGCCAAAATTGGCGGTTCCAGGTATGTTATTGGTAGTTATGGCACAGTCAGGACTATTAGTGGCCTAGTACTGATTGTTACTGCTTGGACACATTAAACGAAGTGTTCCAGGGCAGCACGTGAAGTTTCATTAAGTTTGTTAACCTGTAGGCGCTAATCGGAATGTTATCGATCGATCGGCGAATTATCGAAATTTCCGGCGGATCCCGAGACTTTAATATAAGTCAGCAGTTTAACCATTTTGTACACTATGAGTTAGTGGGCTGGGTATGAGTGAGTCAGTTACTAGCATATGGTTGTGATTCAGGCTCGAGCTGTCAGGAGCCCCTACGCGAGCTGAGCAGCGGATTGTGGGACCGCTTAAACTGAGGTAGGTATTCTGCTCCAGGTATTGGCATAGTGTAACCTAATTGGGTACCGTAGTAGATCGGACCTTGGTTATCTTGCTAGCCCTTTGTCAGTCATTTCATTCTACCTTGTGATTTATCTCTACTTTATATTTATATGCCGTGATTTTCACAGTGTTAGTAGACATTTCCAATTATCGTTGATAGATATCTCCTACTGCTACTTTTATATTGTCATTATTAGATCAGAATTATTATGCATGATACAGTAGCAGGATATTATTATCATTATGGCATTTATTGGCACTATGATTGATTTTGGATCCCGTATGGGAGTTCTCAGCTTTTCGCCGTATTTTGGTCTCATTTAATTTTCTCGATTACCACAATATTGGCTAGGCATAGAGTAGTGTTCATTCTACCTGCATAGTATAGTTGTTTACAGTTCTCTTTATTTATCTATGTATGCCTTGATTAGACCTAGTGGGAGAGGTGCCCAGGTCGGGGCCGAACCGACTGGAAACTTCTTTTAGTTCTTACCTCAATTTTGTAGAGCCCTTACTGAGCGTAGTGGCGCAGAATCGTGGCTTGGGCGTAACGCTCTAGATAGTGGCCTCGGATATAGGTCATCCTGAATTGTGATAGAGATTGTTTTTCATTTTGAACGAACTTGTATAGGTTTCATTATGCTAAAATGTATTATAATATATAAAAAAATTGTGAGCTGCATGTGACACCCCCTAATAGTCGCACATCGGATAGAAATGAGGCTGTGATTGGGTATATAAGTGACATGGACATTAATAATAATAAATGAGTTTAAATATTTTGGGCTGTGGTTTGGACTCAACGAGTTATTATTGCTAGTGGGTCGGGTCGTTACATTTGATATCAGTGCCAATCACTAGCCGGAAGTGTGTGACGAGTCTCAGCTGAGTTAGGATCTGAAAGACAAGATGATGGATTATGTCAGGAGTCTGAATGACAAGACTAGCGAGACAAGTCTCACATCGCCTCGTGATCTAGGATTGTGTCTGTTTGAGCTCACAAGGACGTCAGGCCACCCCAATAGTCCCTCATCGGATGGGAATGGGATTGTGATTGGATATAGAACACTAATAATAATAACTGGACTTAAGCATTTTAAATTGTGGTTTGAACCCAACGAGTTATTATTGCTAGTGGACTGCGTCGTTACACTGCATAAATGTAATAGTTAAATGTTTAGTTAAGTTTATATTTCTTACTCTATGATATCATCTCTTTATCTGATTGAAATTCATACGCACATACCGAAACTGACCAAATAGGTGGGCTCGGAGCGTGACAATACCCATTTTTGTAAACAAGAAAAAAGCTTGTACTATTTTGGAAAAATGATTATGTGATGTAAATTTTAAATTTTAAATTGCAATGATTTACATTCTAGTATTGTGATACTTTATCGTACTCCATCATATATGAGATTGTACATGTTGACGTATGATTTTACTTTATTTGGAAACAAGAAGTCTTGCTCATTCGGCGAGTTTTTTGCACCTACCTAATTAGGTCTAATTGGTGGTTTCGGGATGTGACAATACATATTCGTATCTGAATTTGCATTTGTAAAACAGCTTAAAAAGTGAATGCAAAGTTTTTTAAAAAATATGGCCGTATTTGACTGTTTTCATCTTTAAAGATAAAAAAGATGTAAATATACTGTAGAAAGATAATATAATTTTTTATAATATTATTCACTTATTTTATTATGAATTTCACATTAAGTTTGCATTTGTATTTATGAAAATATTAAATTTTATTGAAAAAAATATAGATATATGAAGTTTAAATATAAGTGTACACCTTTAGTTACATTACTTATGTTATTCACGCTAATTTTATTTTATATTTATATATGCATAGTAATATATATTATTATTTGAATAATATTTAAATACAAATTCGAGTCATATCTGAATCTGAATTCGTTTTAAGTGCATATTATAATAAAAAAATTAGCATCCGACACATATCCGAAATTTAAAATTATATCCGAAAAAAAAAAATTGTGCTATACATGCTATACTATCAAATCAATCACAATAAATTCATCACCTGCTGAATGAAAAATAATTAGAATTATTCCCACATTTTAATATTTTTCTTTCCAAATGTTTCGAAGTTTTCATATTGTAAAAGAAACTATATATAAAGCAGTACGCAAATACATGCTACACATAGGCATATTGTAAAAGAAACTATATATAAAGCAGTACGCAAATACATGCTACACATAGGCACAACGTACTTTGACCCTTCACTGCTCTGAAGTTGATTATTAAACTTTTTTATTCATTTATTAAACACGTTTTCTTTTATTTGCGACAAACTTTTTTGCTATTGCTATAGTATTCAAATACTAAATTAGCTGTTTGGGGCGCGAGCGTCCCATAGAGCTATGAGCACCTTCGAATAATACTCAATTAGCTTGTCAGTTTTCGGAATATGCTCTTTCACAGCCGTAATGGAACCAAAGCGCTCTGCCCATTTCGCTAAGAGAGGGAACTTTGCCTCGTCGATAAGTTTAATATCCGATATCTTTTCTATCGCCTTAAACCAGCCCAGATAGCTTCCCAAAATGAGGTCGAGATAGCCCACATTGTCTCCACCGAAAAAGGACTTCCCTTTGAAGCTTTTCTCATAAGTCTCTTCTAATAAACTGAGTCCTGCGAATGATTCTTCTATAGTTTCTGCCTTTTCCTTTTCCGTCTTGACCTTTATAATTTTGAATGTAGAAGGAAACCACTGCATATAAAGAGAGAGATAGAGATACAGGAGAAAACTTAATAAACTTTTTGATTTATCGTAATATCACGTAGCAACCAACACAAGAAAGCAAGGTAGAATGGAATAGTTATACATTTCTATCCAAAATTCTGCAATTAAGACTTGAAACATCAACCGTCTCTAGTGCAAGTGGCAAAATGGTTTGATGGTTGATATCTGAAATCCGATTTTAAAACCAAATTGCTTTATATTTCTAGCTAAGTTTATTTTAAAAATAAATGAACCGATTAACATGCTACCTCTCTCTCTCTCTCTCTCAAAAAAAAAAAAAAAAAAAAAAAAAAAAAAAAAAAAAAATTGAATCCAAAACCCCTTCCAAATCCAAGGTCATGCCTTACCACTGGATTAGCTTCATGGGTCAAATGTAGATGAATATATAATACATAGAGAGATATGGCATTTTCATAAATGAAATCACTAAAACAATTTAGACCAATATTGTTTTCACTGTTCTTTAACATCTAGCAACCAATTTGTGTTTGGTCCAAATTATTTTAGAATCAGTTGCTCTACTCAATCAAAATGATTTTCTAACAAAGCGTAAGTAGGACTAATTAAGCAAACTGCAAATCTAGAATAACATACCTTGTCCGCAATATAGCCGGCCCAAAAGCGCGCGATGGCACGTTCATATGGATCCACGGGAAGGATCGAGGGCCCTGCTCCGGCCCAAACTTCGTCGATGTATTGGAGGATGATCGCGGACTCGCAAATGGGCTGATCCTTGTGGATCAATACTGGCACCTTCTTGTACACGGGGTTTGATTTGACGAGGAGCTCACTCTTATTTTCCCAAAGTTGTTGCTCCAGATACTCGTAGCTCACCCCCTTGAGTTCTAAAGCAATTTTCACTCTAACAACGTAGGGGCTCATCCACGCTCCTAAGAGTTTCACTTGGTCTCCTGGAGCTGCCATATTATATGTGAAATTGTTTTATTTCAAAATGGGCAACAAATTTGGTGTGGTTTCGGGGTTTATGGTGATGTGGGTATTTATAGAGAGGTATGAAAGGAGCGGTTGGATTTATGGGTGAGGAAATGCGTGGAATATGACTTTGTGGCGGCTTAATTGTTGACTGGTGGTGCTTTGGATAATTAGATACGGTAGAACGCTTTTACTGATCTAGTGCCTTTAATTGGTTGTTTTTATATTGATGAATAATATATTATTTTTAAATTTCAAACACAAATTAATTAGAACTTTTTATCTTATATTTATTAATATAATTAGTTTCATTTGGATGTATATAATAATAACTTATTTCATATTAAATTTTTCTTATAATATTGAAAATTAGAATTTTGTCGTGAGGTCTATAATTTAATAAACTAATATATATTTTATGTATAAAATAATTCAATTTATTTTAAAGAATAATTTAAAAATAAAAATGATATCTATAATATCTATCCTTGATGTTCAATTGCACCTTAATTTTATAGGTCAAATATTTATGTATTCAAATTGAGGATAATAGTTTACAAGAACAATATGTTAGTGATTCTTGTAGTTTTTCTTTAGCTTAATGTGTGTTTGATTGGGCAGCATAGAAATTTATTTTTCGGTGTTTTTGCTTAGTGTGTGTTTGGTTGGGCATAAAATACACAATAAATTATTTTTTGGTTTGAAAATCATTTTTTGTAGTTTTGTTTGTTTATAAATTTTTTTTTTCAAAAAATTATGTTCACAAATTTTTAGAAAATAATGTATTTTTATTTTTCGTTGATTTTTGACAGAAAATAAAAACTAAAGCTGTATAATTTTTTTTTTAATTTTTTTTTCATCTATCCAAACAAATATATATATATATATATATATATATATATATATATATATATATATATATATATATATATATATATATATATATATATATATATATATATTCAACCAAACAAATACTGATAAATTTTTTTACTACAAATCAAATGCCAAACTTTTTTCTGTGGAATTTTTTTTTCACCAAAACTTTATTTTTTTCGAGTTTACCTGCACCAAACAACTCCTTACCTTAAACTTAAAAATGATGTTGAAAATAAAAATCATAATTGATGTGCACGACTTACGAAGATCATTAACCACATAAATGAGTCAAGTATACTTGGACCTGATTTACTTCGTCTTTGCTGATGTATGCTAATTTAGTCCATCTAGAATAAATATTTATTATTATTATTTTTAAAGGGAGAGAGAGTATTCTTCCTTGAATTTTCTGCTTGGAAAAAAGGATTGCATGTCGCCACTGCTGTCGTCAGCTAGTCAACCTCGTCTATTAATTTTAAGGGATAATTTTATGTAGTTTTTTTAAAACAAATGGGATAACACAGTACATTTTTATATTTAGTTTTACAAAAATTTAATGACATTCATATTTATTTTTTTAATTTGTTGTTGTTAATTTATTATTTATTTTTTAATAAAATATAAATAAAATATTAATTTTGTCATCATAAATATATTCCACCAAAAGTCGAAACGGTTAGAATCGTAAAAAAATATATTTTCAAAATAAATTTTTACTGTGGTAATCTTCTTTGTCTATATAAAAAAAAAAAAAAAAAATACTATCCATCATTATTGGCTTGTTCTCACACTCCTTTTCTTCTTTATCTATCTAATATTTTGCTTTTTCACTCACGGGTTCGAAACTATACGACGGATAGAGGTGAGGAAGAGAAGAGTTTTCATTGCTAGAGTTTTGACTGAGAAAAGAAGGTAAAAAATAAATAAAAAGTTTTGATCGCGAGGGTTTCGAATGTTGGTTCACCTTCAACCAGGGGTAGGACCCATTTCAATGACGTTGGTTCGTCTTCAATTAGAGTTAGGACCCATTTTAATAGAATTATAATATTAGAAAGGTAGGAACGTTAATTTATCTCACACATTAATAAAGATTAAGTATATTAATATTTATAGAATTTTCTAATGGACGCTAATGGTAGAAGTATATTTGAAACGGTTAGAACTTTTGAATTAATAAATATAAAAATTTGAACTTTGTAAGTAGCCGAATCTGTCTGTGGTGAGCCGAGTGCTTTAGGTGAGGGCGAGGTGCCATCTCAGCTCCCTGCCGGGGGAGATCGGTTCATAAAAGTCAACGAGCCTTGTAGTTTATGGGATAGCTTGATGGGACAGGGCTAACATGGTGGTGTAAATTATGAGGTTTGTGGGAGGAGGCGACGTGCCGTGCATCGCAAGATCTGCCACGTCGCGTCGCGCCACCCGATCGACGCTGAACGGTCACATCTGTCCCCTGACTACTAGTTGGTCCGCCTATTTATAGTGTTGGAAGCAAGCCTACTTAGAGGGAACTCTATTTGGGAGAGAGATCTGCTCGAGCCGAGAGGGATCGAAATCTTCAGGAGTCAAGAATTCTTGAGGATCACTTCTTCGGTGTGAGCCGCCTGGAGGAGAGTTTCTTAGCGGGCGTAGCGGTTGATCACCACCATTCCCCAGACATTTCGGCTTGAGGTGGGGGATATCGTCAAGCAGGGGTGATCTCTTACTTTGTATATCGATTGTGTTTGGTTGGTTTGATTGCTAGCTTTCTTTCTTACTCTAGAGGTTGAGTAGGGAGTTGTTGGGAGTTGTTTTGAGCCCCTGACTTTTGAGGTTCTGTCCTAATAGGCCTGGGGAATTTGGTGTCTGTGTGTTTTTGCTTGTGGACCTTAGGATAGAACCAAGTGAGTTGAAGAACTGTGGGATCGGTTGAACACGTGAATATGGCTTGTAGTTTCTATCTTAAGTATAGCCTAAGAAAAGTCTAGAGATGAAATTCTAAAAATGGTGAGACGGGTAGCCGGCCTTCGGGTTATTGTGGCGACAAAGCATTTGATGGAGGAGTAATTCGATACTTTCGATTCCTCTAGAAACGGATGTACATAGCTAATGATGGGTGTGACGATAGTGGTAGAATCCTGGACTCCCATATGGTGTTGTGGATATAGCCCATCGAAGAATGACGTGGATACGTTTCGGTTCTCCAGGCGTCGCGCAATTATGGTGAAAAACCCACTAAGAGCCACGAAGGTAGTGTCCCGGCTCTCCTGGCAACTGGATTGTTTAACTAGGTGGTGGCGAGCGCGAGTTCCTTCGGCGCCCTACTTGGCATCCAGAACCAATCTAGGGAGCGTACGAACAGCCGACTTCGCCTAAACGAATGTATAGGTTGCCGATGGGAGTACAGGTCGATGATTCGACCTCTGCTTGGGGTTCATATAGGTCAATCGAATTGGGGAAGGTGTGATCCCGTTCGGGCTCTGCGTTGGTGAGTTGTACTCGGCATACTTGAGTCGAGATCCTTGGTAGATGCGGTGGGATGGTTGGGTGTTAGTGAAAATGGTTGAACATAGGCTAATTAAATGTGAACTAGAGTTCAAGTATGTGTAAATTAGAATTGTTTGAACCCTAGAAGTCCGATACTTAGGGTGTAATAGTAAAACATACGCGATCTTTCGAAAGTGTTAAAGAAAAAAGGGAGGTGTGTGAATAATCGATTCACTATGAGATACTTCAGGAAGTTCGAGAGCAACCGATCCCATTTACCTACTGATTGAATGAAGTGTGTCAGCGATCAACTCTCCATGAGGTGTAATAAGAAGAAAACTAAACTTCCAATTTGGTTAAAGGAAATGTATAATTTAGAGGTATGAAATGGTTAGACACACAAATTGAATTAGGTAAACTTGTAAAACCGCTAGCGCATCTTGTTGTAATTGAGGCATTATAGTTGTAATTCATTTATTGCATTTCTACTGTTGAGCTAAATATATTGTTTATCGCTACTATCTATTAATGCATTCTTTGTATCGAGTGAGTGAAGAGCACCACTTTCGGCGATTACACCCACTAGGAACTAACTGCAATTCTCATTCCTTTGTTATTTTCTCTTTTTTAGATCTTACGATCACCGATGAGGCCGAAGACGACGGAAAGGTATCGCGGAGTAGTGGATCTAAAGAAAGCCCTAGATGTACCCCTATTTGTAAATAAGAAAAGAACTTGTAATATTTTGAACAAAAAATATTATGTGATGTAAACATTAAATTTGACGTTACAATGATTTAGTATCTAGTATATTCACTCTGATACATTATTGTGATGGAATTTATATGGTATAAAATAAAATCGAATATATACCAAATTCAGGATCATAAATAAAACTGTAAAATAACTTACAAAGCGCCATCGAGAAGAAATTCTTTATTAAACAGCGGAAGCAAGAAATTCGGTTCAATACTAAATATTACCGACCGAACTAGGTAATCTGGTTTCTCCTCCTTTCTCAGGCGTTCTTCCGTATGGTGTGGATTTAATGGATAATCTTACCAGAATGCACATGAGTAGGTACGTGGCAGGACCAGTACCTCTTTATATAGATTCTAGATCTACTTCCCATCAAAGTCTGATTAGGATCCTATTTAATTTAAATGAATGGGAAAGGGATAAGATATACCATATCAAGTAATTCTATATCTTTTAGGATTGACCTTATCTATAGTAAATCCAAATTTAAATATAATTAATTAGGCCACATATATGGAAATCCTAACAATCTCCCACTTGGCTTATATTAATTATATTTCATGAACGAATTTCTATACTCCAAACTTTATTGCGCATTATTGGAAACTTTACGGTCAAATACCTTAGAACTCACTTGATCCTTAACTCAAACTAAAAGACTACAATGATAGGAACTATGGCGGTCCACTTCTCTATATTGAAATTTTCCTTCCATAATTACCATATCATCTTCATCTCCTAGCCAAGCACTTTATATGACACAACTTTATGAATGAACTAAAAACTATATGCCCATTCGTTAACAGACAAAGCTTTATGTCTATTAAACGGTCCAATACAGCTGCATCAAAATTGTAACTTTATTAAAAAAAGATAAAAATAATGTCATAATCTTATACATCAAAAGAACTCATTAGACCCATACTACAAACATGATCTTTATATGACCCAGGTGCTAGCCGCTTGGTCATTGGGTCTGCAACCATACACTTGGTACTGATGTATTCAATTCTAACATATTCTTCATCTATCTTCTCTCTCACAACAAGATACTTGGTGTCCAAGTGTTTACACCCCGTCGTAATCTTGTTGTTATTGGCAAAGGAAACTGCAGCTGAACTATCACAGAAAATCTTTATTGGACGAGCAATGGAGTCCATAATCTTTAAGTCTGTGATAAAATTCCTAAGCCAAATAGCCTATGATGTGGTCTCATAACATGCAATGTACTCTGCAGCCATGGTCGAAGGAGCAGTAATACTTTGTTTGCTACTCTTCCATGAAATCACTCCACCAGCAAATAAAAAAATATACCCAGTTGTAGACTTTCTGGTATCTGGGCATCCCGCAAAATCAGAGTCTGAATATCCGATCAGCTCCAAATGATTTGATATCCTGTATATCAGCATATGATCCAAAGTACCCTTCAAATACCTCATAACTTTCTTAGCAGCATTCCAATGCTCCATACCTGGATTACTTTGATGCCTGCCAAGCAATCCAACGGCAAAAGCAATATCCGGACGTGTGCACGTCTGTGCATACATAAAACTACCAACTGCAGAGGCATATGGTATGGTATTCATCTGTTCAATTTCTAATTGATTCTTGGGACACTGAAAAGCATTAAGCTTATACCCTTTCTGAACGGGAGCAGCACTCGGTTTACAATTATGCATTTCAAAATTTCCCAAAACTTTCTTTATGTAGGCCTTTTGAGATAGACCGAGTAAACCTTTATGTCTATCTCTTTTAATTTCAATACCAAGAACATATGAGACCTCACCTAAATCTTTCATTCCAAAATTTTGGAAAAAAAATTCTTTAGTGTCATGCAATAGTCCGAGATCATTACTGGTAAGCAAAATATCATCAACATAAAGGACTAAGAAAATTATTTTACTCCCACTAACCTTCAGATATATACATTGATCAACAATGTTTTCTTTAAAACCAAAGGTTAAAACGGTTTGTTTAAACTTTAAGTACCATTGTCGGGAGGCCTGTTTTAGTCCATATATTGATTTCTTTAATTTGCATACCAAGTGCTCCTTTTTCTTTTGCGAGAATCCTTCAGGTTGACTCATATATACCTCTTCATGAAGATCTCCATTTAAAAAAGCAGTTTTTACATCCATCTGGTATAGCTCGAGATCGTAATGAGCAACCAGAGCCATAATCACACGGAAAGATTCCTTTCTCGATACCGGAGAGAAAGTCTCTTTATAATCAATGCATTCTTTCTGAGTAAACCCTTTTGCCACAAGACGGGCCTTGTATTTCTCTATGTTACATTTGGAGTCCTATTTGATTTTATAAACCCACTTGCATCCTACAGGTTTAACTCCTATAGGTAACTCAACAAGATCCCATACCTTATTGTGGTTCATGGATTCAATCTCATCTTTCATGGCATTGTACCATTCTGTTGCATTACTGCTATTTATGGTCTCGAAAAAACTAAGAGGATCATCAAGGTTCTGACCATTCTCATAAAGATAGACAATATAATCGCTAAACATAGCCGGTCTTCTCTGTCTTGAAGATCTTCTTAAATCTATCTGATCATCCACTTGTAAATCTTGATGTGGATTATCAATGATAGGTTCACCTTCACTTTGTGGTTTCAAAATAACTTGTTGTTCTACTGGAACTGGAACCATCAAATTATTAGGAACAATAATGGGTATATTCTGTACAGAATCTAAATGCTTTTGAATTTCATCAAATTCAACGAATCGAGGTTCAGAGCTCTCACTAACTGTTTCATCCTCAATAAACCGTGCCGTTTTAGTTTCTGCAATCTTTATAGGAAGTGATGGACAGTAAAACTTATACCCTTTGGACCTTTCTGAATAACCAATAAAATATCCTGAAATGGTTCGAGGATCCAATTTCTTTATTTGTGGGTCATACAATTTGGCCTCAGCTTGACAACCCCATATATGAAAATGTCTTAAACTGGGTTTCCTACCTGTCCAAAGCTCAAAAGGAGTCTTAGTGACAACCTTAGTAGGGACCCGATTAAGAATATATAGGGCAGTTTTGAGCGCCTCACCCCACAATGATATCGGAATGGTAGAATTACTGATCATACTCCTGAGCATATCAATTAATGTGCGATTCCTTCTTTCAGCAACACCATTCTGATCAGGTGTGCCTGGCATGGTGTACTGTGGAACAATCCCGCACTGCTATAGAAACTTAGCGAAAGGCCCAGGAACTTGGCCTTTATCTGTCTGTCCACCAAAATATTCACCACCCCTATCTGATCTGACCACTTTTATCTTTCTCTCGAGTTGATTCTCTACTTCAGCCTTATATACCTTAAAGGCATCTAATGTTTTAGATTTCTCTTTAAGCAAGTAAAGATAGCCATATCGAGAATAGTCATCAGTAAATGTGATAAAATATTTATGGCCAGTAAACGTAAGAGGGAGATGTAAGAACTCGAATTTTTGTAAATGAAAATAAATAAAGTCAAGTTGGATTTGAATCATGAAAAGCACGAATAGTCTAAGAGCCCCTTTTCTGCAGTGTAAATGGCACAGTTAGTGGGCCAGAAATAGCACTTTTCAATTCGAGCCTGATCTCGAAGATCCGAGACCACGAGTGCGACCGTCATGACGAACTGAGTGAAATCCATATTAAACTTGTTCAGATCTGACGGTCGGATCTTCCAGAAATCAGCGTGGAAGCCGGCGGGACCCGCGACTTAAGTCGCGGGTACAAGTGAACAGTAAACCCTATTTTCGAACTCCTCTCGCGCCAACATTGAGCAAATTCACTGTCCGGAAGCCGAACATAGCACTTCAAATAGTGGATTTTAACAGTTTCGTCGTTCTGGACGCAACGGCGCTGACGGAATTTCCTTTTGACGACTCTAAGTCTCGAAAAACGCAAAAATAGTGTTTCAGAGCTGTATTTTATGGACCGAAAATTTATCCAGGCACTTTCTCGAAAAAACAAAGATCGCTACCTGATAGGATTCGTCGAGCCGGACGTCGTGCCGAAGTCCTTTTTCGAATTGACGATCAGATTTTCTCGAAAAGCGTAAAATACAGTGAAAAATGCGAAGTTTGCACATGAAACCCTAAAAAACTTGTCTCGGAAAGTGTGCCGCTGCATAGGGAGGGACCTAAGTGCAAGGTTGTTGCTACTGTGATGGACCAAGGTCGAAATACCTAAGCTGGGAGGGCTAAAATGCAAAGTTGCAAAATTCTATATAAGTATGCATACCCGAGCTAGGGTTTTCCAAAAACCCTCGTAGCCTTCAGCCCTCGGCCGCTGCTCTAACGACCCTCCTCCTCTCTGCCATATCCCACGGAGCCCCGCACCGGCCGCCGTCTCCACCGATCGCCGGAGAAGAAGAGTGATCAAGCCTTTCTTGATCTCGGGTCGTGTGGGGGAGGTGGCTTGGGAGGACCCTGGGTGGACCAAGCCTACACCTGGGGCACCCTCTGTGAAGCCGCGTCCGAGCCAAGGTGATCCCGGACCCAGCCGCCGCCGCGCGCCGCCGCGGGGGATCCTTCTCCTCCAAATTTTCCGGCGAAGGTGAGTTCTTGGGACACTTCTTTTTATTTCGGCATTTGGGCACGACCATTGCACTCCTGACATCGAGGCCACCCCTAGGGTGCAGACCCAGCCGCAGCCGCCGTCCCGATCGCCGGCGGGAGCAACCCCGCCGGATTATTGTTCCCTTGGCCGCCGCTGATCGCCGCACTCATCCGACCGCTAAACCGGAGATCGGAACCGTCGGATCGACTCTCCTCGGTGACTGCAACATCTCCATGAAGTCCCATCGCGATCGGTTGAAGATCGGGCACGATCGACCTTGCCCTAAGAAACCGGTCTACTTCGTTTTGGCCGACAGCTGCCGTCCGGCGCCGCCGCGGCCTCCTGTCGCCGGCCACCACTGCACCGAGCCTCGTGGGGTGGAGTAGAAGCTTTTGACCCATCTCGCTCCGACCCGGACCCGCCGCGCCGGATTCTGCCATTAACGGCTTTTGGACCTCGGCCGAGCTTCGCCGCCGCGCGTCGCCGGCGCCTCCAAACCACCGGAAACTGTGCAGGTAGGCCTAATTTATCATTTTATGATGATTAGTAGCATTGCATGGCATCCCTAACGTGGGGTTCTGGACCTCCAGAAATTGCACCCGACTTGGCTCAAGGTTGGCCTCCGGCGATCCCCGGCGGTTTGGGCTCCGGCCACCTCGACAGGTAAGCTCTAAATGATGATTCTAAGCACTCCATGATTTTGGTTTTGGCCTAGGACCCCCTTTGTATTGGCTCTCCAACCTTGCACCCGAGAGCATCACCTCGGGCTTGCCTCCGGCCGCCGCCGCCTCCGGCCGCCGGGGCTTGACCCCACACGGACCCGAGAGCTCCTGGGGACCCCCACTAACCCGTACTCACCTTGGTTCCAGGTCTGGACCAGAGTTGCTCCAAGAATACCAACCCGAGCCCTAGCCCGAGTTCAAGCCTTGCTCCGGCAAGCTTCCCGGCCGGCCTCCGACGCGCGCAAGGTGAGCCCCACTGTCCACAATACATGCTGAACATGATGCTCCTGTTATATTTTAAAAAGATCAAATATGTATTAAGTTTTAGCAAAGTAGTGAATTGGACCTTTAAAGATCATGGACCAACTTTGAAATTGGGCCCCGTGCCAGCCCAACCTTGTGAGCACGGGATCCGTCTCGACGTAACGGACGCGCTGGAACTTACGGCGTCGTCGTCGGATTCCCGGATTGTAATAACGAGCCAAAATAGTTAAATAACTTAAGATTTTATGCAATTTAAGAAATGTTATGGACCAAAATGAGATTTGAACACGATGATGACCCTTAGACAGTAATTATACAACTACTGGACATTTTATTAGGGTTCCGTAGGTCCTCGTTGACCGGGAATCGAATTTTGACCGATAAATCGGCCGATTTGACCCGTTTAAGCTTTCCGAAAATGTCGTGTCGTCGGGATGGGTTTGTGCGAGTCTATTACTGATTATATTTACTGATATAGGGCCCAGTTGTTCAGCACCAGCCTCCCAGTAGCTGCGTGGGAGTTCGAGAGTCTGCCTTCATCCAGGTGGGTTATCTTCGAACCGGGCCTCAGCTTTTTGGCCCTCTGGTTGCTTTAGTTTGTCGGACCCCTGTTTTTGATTTCCATGCTGATTATATGACCTATCTTGACATATCATGATTTCACTGATCGACACTGACTTGATTAGACCTGGGATTGAGATTGCTTGTTCACAATCAGCCCGATTATTATCTACATACTACCTGATTATTCCTGACTGATCCTGATTGATTGATATATAGATTTGCATGATTAGTTGATACCTACTGATTCCTGTCACTGAGATGTTATTTGATATATTGTTCATATGCATGATTGATTGATTCCGATTGATAGATATAGACAGATGATTCCCTGTTGGGATCTCGGCATGTTGCCGACTACCCGGTCACTAGACCGTGAGATTGATCATTATGATTTGCCATGCACTGCTGTACTTCACGAACATGACCGGGGTAGCTCCCCGTGGAGATTGTTCTTTACCGGTAAAGTGGTCTGATGATAGACCCGTGAGCCCTCGACAAGGTTATGTCAGCTGAAAAGGTGCCGAACAGTGGCATTGCCTGAGGTCCTGCGAGACCAATATGGCGCACGATTGGGTACTTGGGTTTTACCTTTGACGCATTACTTGTACCTTGTACTATTGTGCAGTTATTCCAGTGTTATTACCTGTAGACATGCTTTTATCACTTGCAGTTCTTTATGCCTGATTATTGTTGATATCTCCCGATTTCTAGCATGCATGATCTACAGTTTTTATGATTGATTATCATTGTATACTCTGATTTACAGCATTCTTATCTGCAGTCTTTATGAGTGATTACCTGCCTATCTGTGGATTCTGATTATTAGTAGACATCTATACCTTTCAGCTTTTCCTATTGACTCTTACTATCCGCAGATTTTAGTACCCAGTAGGTACGATTAGCTGGTGCTCGGCTCGTCGTGCCCACTGGGATACATGTATAGTGTATCTCACACCCCCTGGGTGACCATTTTTCAGGTCTGTCGGGTGGTGAGATGTCGGGACGATCCAGTGAGCCGGTCACGATAGAGCTGTCCCCATGAGCATATATCGATGACTTCTGCAGACTTTTATCTTCCCGCATTTCATTCCAGTTTATATTTGATTTAAACATGTAAAATGATGATGTAATAACTGATTCTGATTTATCCTTGCTAAGTAGATTAGTAGTAGTGACTGAGATATCTGTTGTTCTCTGATGATGTTTATTAGCCGTGCATATATAGGGGAATCTCTGTTCTTGGGATAGAGGGTCTCCTATATGTGTGGCGGTCTGTTGCGCCCCGTTTGCGAACTCTGATTTCAAAAAAAAAAAAAAAAAAAAAAAAAAAAAATTTAGACCGGATTTTTAAAACTCGGGGCGTGACAGGAGAGGTCCGCATATATCCGTATGAATCAGCTCTAATGTTCCATCACACCTTTTTGCACCTTTAGAGGAGGTTTTGGTCTGCTTTCCCTTTATGCAGTCCACATACGTTCCAAAATCAGAGAAGTCGAGATCATCCAAAATTCCTTCTCTAATTAACCTTTGGATTCTCTGTTTTGATATGTGTCCCAACCTCCTATGCCATAACATGGATAACTTTTTATTATTAATGCCACGTTTTGATCCAACATTTCCGTGCATGGTAAGAAGGATTTCACTATACGAATGATCTAAAAATACTTTATATAGATTGTTTTCCAAAACACCAGAGCCAACTATCTCAGATTTGTAGGATAACGAAAAAACTTTATTATCAAAATTGAAACTATATCCCAAACCAACAAGTTTCGAAATAGAAATTAAATTCTTTAAAAATTTTGGAACATAAAAAGTATTACTTAGATCCAAAACATAACCACCAGAAAGAACTAATCTAAATATTCCTACAAATTTAACTTTAGTTGGATTTCCTTCAGCAGTATAGATAGTGGCTTCATCTTTATTGGATTTTCTGCGGTTTAGAAATCCCTGCACGGAATTCGCCACATGACATGTGGCACCAGAGTCAATCCACCAAGTATTAGATGGAACAGAAACTAAAAGCAACTCATGCATCAAAATCAGAAACTTACCTTTCTTCTGGAGCCATTTCTGATACTTTAGACAGCCTTTATTTATAGGACCCTTTTTCTTGCAAAAGAAGCACTTGGGAGTCCAATTACTTGATTGGCTTTGTGAACCAGACACGACTTCCATGTTCTTCTTTTTTGAGTCATTCTTGCCTTTACCATTCTTAGTACGCTTTATTTGTCCCTTGTGAGAAACAAAGTCAACTGTATTTTGTTTTTCTTGTATCAATCTGCCTTCCTCTTGCACACACATAGTCAACAATTCATTGATTGACCATTTATCCTTATGTGTGTTATAAGAGATCTGAAATGGTCCATATTCAGATGGTAAGGAGTTCAAAATAAAGTGCACTAAGAATAAATCAGAGATGGTTCCTTCAAGTGCAGTGAGCTGCGCTGCAATATCTCGCATTTCCATAATGTGCTCGCGAATCGAGCCTTTTCCGGAGTACTTCATGGAAGATAGTTTATTCATTAGGGTACTCGCCAAAGCTTTACTGGAGCTTATAAACTGTTGCTCCACAGCATTTAAGAAATCGCGGGCTGTCTTACATTCAGGAATTGAGTTCCGAATGTTTTTACCGACACACGCCTTCATCAGCATCAAAGTAAGTCGATTAGAGCGCTCCCACTTTTCCAAAAATGCTGTTTGGATTGGCGTACTTTGATCTGTAAGAGGAAGAGGTTTTTTTTCTCTTAGAGCCAAATCGAGATCCATACACCCTAATGTAAGCATAATCTGTTCTTTCCACTCCGAGTAATTAGAACCATTGAGCATAGGAACAGAATCACCAATAGGAACAAAGGATGAAGTCATAACTGAAAAATAAAATGCATGTCTTTATTTATAAGAAATCACATCATAATATTCCACACCAAAATTAGAAAAATATAATTTATATGACATCACAACACCTCATTTGGGAGCAGAATTATGAGCATAAATATTTTTCTTTCTTTCTTTATGCATATACTTTATATGACATCATAACCCCTCCTTTGGGAGCAGAGTTACGAGCATAAATATGCAATTTCTTTATCAGAAATTAATTTAGACTTTCTGTAGATCGTAATAATTTCAAGTTTTCCATATAAAGAAATTGTCAGCTTTGGCCAGGCAAATTTCTCCAAACGAGTTACAAGAAAATTACCATCCTACACCACCCATATACCTTTATGTCTAGAATCGTACTAAATAAAAACAATAGGGTGCAATTTCTACATGCACTTCTTTAAAGTGATTAATTCACTATTTTTTCTGAACGAGGCCGCTTTGGCTTGCACCCGAACAGTTGAAACAATAAATTAATTTGACTTAATTAGTGCCGTATAATTAACATGAAAATTATCCAAAAGAACGTTACTTTAAAGTAAATTAATTTATTATTCTTTAGTTAGGGCCGCTTTGACTTGCACCTAAATAATCGAAATAATAGATTAATTTAACTTAGCGTCTAGATTTAAATAATCTAACAACAATTATGATTATTTAATTTTCATGTTATGTCTGATCAAAATAACACTTTATGATATACATAAGTATAGATGCAATAATTTAAAATATAACATTGCAATTATAAAAATTATGAATATCCATTATATTACCATAAATATCAGATAAATGAATTTATGATAAATTAATATTGTATGCAAAATTTAAATCCTTATGTGAACGGATTCTTTATGTTCACAATACTTTATTAATTCATGAATCGAAATAAGATGAATTAATAAACTTAATAATTAGAAATGTATTTTTTTTTTTTTCATGAATTCGGAACAGATAAATAGATTTTAATAACAGATTAAAATCCAATATGTAACGACCCGGCCCACTAGCAATAATAACTCATTGGGCCCAAATCACAGCCCAAAATGCTTAAGCCCAGTTATTATTACTAGTGTCCATGTCCTCTTATATACCCAAACACATCCACATTAGAATCCAATGTGGGACTATTGGGGTGTCACAAACTCCCTCCGTTTATGCCTGACGTCCTCGTCAGCCCAAACAAACACACAACAGCAGCCCAAGATCACCAGGCGATGTGAGACTTGTCTCGCTAACCCTGTCATCTAGACCCAGACTCAGCCGAGACTCGCCACACACTTCCGGCTGGTTATTGGCTCTGATACCAAATGTAACGACCCGACCCACTAGCAATAATAACTCATTGGGCCCAAATCACAGCCCAAAATGCTTAAGCCCAGTTATTATTACTAGTGTCCATGTCCTCTTATATACCCAAATGCATCCACATTCGCATCCGATGTGGGACTATTGGGGTGTCACACAATAAAAGAAAGATAGCCACAATCGTAAGAATTACATTGTCTCGGATCCAGAAGAGGCACAAACCAAAATTTTATTTTTCTTCAATTAATTGGATTTCATTCAAACAACCCATAAAATCCCAAAACAATGACAAGCCATGCTCATGCAATGGTGTCGTACTGTAAGGTCACACATAAACAAAACCGAGTGGCCTTAAGACGCCTTTTTCAAAATTGGAAAACTAAGAAATAATGATATCCAAATTAAAAAAAAGGTGATGATTAAAGAAGAAAAATAAAGCACATCAACAACAATAAGATGGTCATGAACAAATCATACGATGTGGCAATATTTCAAGAAAAACTTGACTATATATGATTAGATTCAAAGTCTAAAATCTATTTTAAAAAATAAATTCATCATTATTCAATTCAATTTAATAAAACATACAATATTAAATTTATCTAATTGGCTCCGATACCAATTGATGAAATTTATATGGTATAAAATAAAATCGAATACATACCAATATTCAGGATCATAAATAAAACTGTAAAATAACTTACAGAGCGCCATCGAGAAGAAATTCTTTATTAAACAGCGGAAGCAAGAAATTCGGTTGCAACACTAAATATTACCGACCGAACTAGATAATCTGGTTTCTCCTCCTTTCTCAAGCGTTCTTCCGTATGGTGTGGATTTAATGGATAATCTTACCAGAATGCACATGAGTAGGTGGCAGGACCAGTACCCCTTTATATAGATTCCAGATCGACTTTCCATCAAAGTCTGATTAGGATTCTATTTAATTTAAATGAATGGGAAAGGGATAAGATATACCATATCAAGTAATTCTATATTTTTTAGGATTGACCTTATCTATAGTAAATCCAAATTTAAATATAATTAATTAGGCCGCATATATGAAAATCCTAACATATTGTACTCTATATATCATATGTGAGATTGTGCAGGTTGATGTATGATTCCACTTCGTTCGAGTAGGAGATGTCTTCCCTATTTGGTAAGTCTTTTGCACGTTTCCGAGCTGGCCCAATTAGTGGTCTCGGAGCATGGGAACACATATTTGTATTTGAATTCATATTTGAAAAAAAAAAAGTATAAAATTGAATGCAAAGTTTGTTAAAAAATCTGACCATATTCGAACGTTTTCAACCCTTAAAAGATAAAAAAGATGTAAATATATATTGTAGAAAGATAATATGATTTTTTATAATATTTTTCGTTTATTTTGTTATGAATTTAACGTTAAGTTTGCAATTGTATTTACAAAAATATTAAATTTTATTGAATAAAACATAGATATATGAAGTTTGAATATAAGTGTGAACCTTTAGGTGTATTGTGTGTCTTATTCACGCTAACTTTATTTTATATTTATATATGCATATTAGTATATATTATTATCAGAATAATATCTAAATATAAATTCGACTCATATCTAAATCCGAATTCATTTAAAGCGGATATTATAATAAAAAAACTAGCATTCGACACATATTTGAATCAGAAATCGCGTCCAAAAAAAATATGGATGCGATTATGATTTTGTCAAAATCTGATTGTATTTGACTATTTTCAACTAAGGCAAGACTCAGGCTCGCAAGCAAACTTAATTACAGCCGGCTTCTTTCAGCTTCCTATGCTTAATTAATTAATGCAGCCTGGCCTCTATATTTATAGCTTACAAATTAGAGTTCGAATCCTAATTAGACTTCAACTAATTCAAATTTTAAACTATCACGTTTAATAATTAAGTAATAAATAATTTAATTCTAATCTTATTAATCATTAGCATTATTATTCCGTCCTTGAAATTGATGAATGAAGCCATTACTCATTTAATAAATATTAGTTTTGAAATAAGTATGTCATTTAGTTTTGCTATAAATTGTCTTTTCATTTTTTTATAAAATTAATGTGTCTTTTAGTATTCCTAAAAATGTCTTTTAAATTTTCTATAAAATTTATGAGTGAGTTAATATATAGGGATGTTGAAAGATCTTTTGAGAGGATATATATATATATATATATATATATATATATATATATATATATATATATATATATATATATATAATTTATAATGAAAGAAACAAGTTAAGTTGAATATTCTACTTTCATTTGAGAAGAAAGATTTTTTCTTATTTTGCTCCTATCTCCTAGCTCGCTACAACAAAATTAGGTTATAGGGATATATGTTTGTGACACTTTTGTATAAGTGTCCTATCTATATTCCACCTATATCCAAAATTAGGTTATAGGGATACATTTTTGGAACACATTACAAAAATGTGTCGCTATACACCCTAGCGACGGCACATATAACAACATTTACAATAAGTGTCGGTATTTTTGTCAGCGACACTTTTTTTAGATTTTAGAAACACTTAAAAGTGTCGCTATAGCCTAATTTTATTGTAGTATAGATGAAGTTTCTATGAGAGAAGAGTGTTACTTGATCGCTGTAGTTGGTGGAGTTCTTGCGGTGGCAAGTGTTACTCAACCATTGCATTGGTGGATTCGCGTAGTGGTGAGTGTGCTCGAGTTCGACGCGGTGGATTCTACGGCGGGCCGAATGTTTAATTGTTCGTTTTTGTCCTATCTCCGCTCCCCTCTAAGTTCCAGCATCAGATTGGTATCGGAGCCTTGGTTCAAGGCGGCTAACAAATATCGTAAACCGGTGGCATTCAAAGAGGGTGATTTAGTGTGGATGCATCTTCGCAAAGAACGATTTCCACAGGGCCGACATGGCAAACTTAAACCGAGAGCAGATGGACCATTCAAGGTATTAAAAAGGATCGGTCAGAATGCCAACAAGATCGAGTTGCCCGGCAAGATGTTTCAGCGACTTTCAATGTGGCAGATCTTTCACCGTATTATACTGAACTTGAGGACAAGTTCTTTTCAACTAGAGGAGAATGACACCGTCCTTAAAATTGATGAATGAAGTCATGACTTTTTAAGTTGGTGATCTATTTTTTTCCCTTCTTTTATTATTTGTTAGGTCCAAAAAAAAAAAAAAACTTTGTTTTCTATTTTATTGTTGATGGCTTGTAAATGATATATTCATACTTTTTATGCGCTTCACTTTTTATATAACTTTTTATTTTAAATGAAAGATAATAATACATACCCAAATAATAGCAATTTAATGACTCTCTTGGCTTTTCCTTCTTTTATTGTTAGGTTAATAGCATTTATACTCTCTAAACATAATAGTTTACATGATATTCTATTATTTTATTTCTTTCTTTAGCCAAAACTTACTAATGATTTATTATATTGTGCAGTGTATCAAATATCATGACTAGTAGAACCAAAGGAGTGCGTAAGAACAAAGGTCCATATTTTAAAAGACCAGAATATGCTGAGAAGGAATTACAAGCTAATTTTGAGCCAGAGCAAACCCTCGGTGAAGGAAGTCAACCTACAAATACCTATAATACGCGAGATATAAAGTAAGATAGGAGACAAATATCACAATTTAACTGTAAACCATTAATATTTGTCACTTTTAGTATAGATCATTATACTAAACTTTATTTACATAAAACTAAAGACATTAGCCACAGAATAATCCTGATCTGGAACTAAATAACTCAAACTTGAACTCAATTTTTCTGGTATTTCATTCAAGTTGATAATTATAGATTCATTTAATGTTTTCAAGTTCTGTTATTGTTACTTTTAGTTTAGATTTATCATATACAAGAATGGTGTACCTATTTATTGTTATTGATTATCAAGTTTGTTTTATATGCAGCATGCAGTCTACTATGGCTAGTAGGATTAAAGAAAGGCGTAAGACTATTGTTAATGCTTCGGAACCTATCCAAATACAAGGTGAAGCTAATAATTCAGCAGAGTTCTCCACTACACAAGATACGGGGCAAAGTAGCGCTAGTAAGATTCAAGTTTCTTATATAGTGTTTTTCTCTAAATTACTTTCTTCTACTATTTGATTTCTTATCTAGTTTTTTAACAAATAGTTAAATTACATTTGGTTAGGTTCATGTACTAATAGAAAGAAGGCACGAGGAGAGTCTCGTAACTTGAAACTATTACTTGATTTTTCCAAAGGCGGAGTGCTAGTTGAATTCAAGAACGGCAAACCTGTAGGTGACTTCGCTCAATACTTGATCACTGAGATAGGTGTAGTCTTGAAAAATCCATACAATGCTCCTCTCAATCTTAAGTGTTGGGATGATATTGACAGCAAAAAAAGGACAAGATCTGGATGATATTGAAGGTTTAAAATGATAAACTCTTCCATATACTTGTAATTAACTATCTTATTATTGTTATTATTATTATTATTATTTCTAAACTATCTTCTATTGCTTTTGTAGGAAAAATTTATTATATCGGAGAGCAACAAAGAACACACCATGGACATGTTACGTGATCGGTATAGACAAAGAAAGTATAAGATGAAAGCAAAATATTATAATCCTAAAGCAACTTATCAACAAAATATACGAAATAAACCTCCTTCAGTCCCAGAAGATCAATGGAAGTGGTTGGTTGATTACTTTGGTTCTGAGAAGTTTCAGGTAAAAATATTAGTAGGTTAAAAAGTTTTCCTAATTGAATTAGAAAACTCATCATTAGTATGTGTAAAAGAAGGTAGTTTATTTGTTTGTAAGATTGATTTTTTATATAAATGATATAGGAACATACATATTTATATTATCTAAATGTTAGAATATAATTGATAGTATAGAGATTTCCGTGCTATTTTCTCAATTTTATAAGTCATTTGACAACTACATAGGGATCTTATGCAACTAAAATTGATTGTCCACTTTATAGGAAATGAGTTCGAGAAACACGACAAATAGATCCTTGCAAACAATGGCACATACAACTGGCTCAAAAAGTTATGAGCGACTGCGTGAAAATAAGGTATAGAATTTCAACACGTTATATCATGTTTTGTTTTAATTTAGTATATATTTATATATTAAGTAAACTTATATATTTCTTGTAAAGGGCAAAGGGCTATCCGATAAAGACTTTTTTGAGCTAACTCATAGAAAGAAAAATGGTGATTGGGTTGACACATCTTCAAGACAAATTATGGTAATAGTGATTTGATTTTATTCTTAATCTATTTACTTATCTCTTAAAAATAAGATTTTGCTTAAGTTAGTTTGCTTAAATGATATAGGAAAAATATGAAAAAGAGATCAATGAGATCCAAGCTGAGGATGCATTTGCTAGTATTGAAGACAATGAGATATTTGCTGAAATAATTGGACAAAAAAAACGTGGAAATATAAGAGGTAAATTACGTCGAGCGCAAGAAATTCAAGCGATGCGATTACAAATTGAAGCAGAGGTAGAGGCAAAATGGGAAGGAAAGATGAAAGAAATAACTGATAAACAACGAGATATGGAAATAATGATGACTAATATTTTGAAACATTTGGACGGTACTGCATCTTCTCGACAAGTTGACAATGAAATACAGTCTAGCAAGGCATAGTAAGTTTTTATCTTTTTTTTTTATTAAAACTTAAATTATTTGTATATTCTTTTTAGAAACTTGATAGTCATTTGAATTGTTGTATTGTTGCCAACATACGGTAATATGTGTTTCATTTTTTGAATTGATCAAGATTCATTTGCTGAGGGAAAAAAAAATAAGTTGATTATGTTTGTTTTAGTATGTAGATACGTTGTTTCATGTTATTAACAAATTTTATTTATTTTTAATTTATTGCAGGTGAGGATGAATGGTGCAATTTCTACGTGGTGTTAGTTTTCGACAGTCCTTTTATTTTGGATGTGGACCATAAAATCAAATGTAGTTGTTTCAAATTGAATCATTTTTAGTTTGAATTTGAAAACTATTTTTTCTGTACTTAAAAAATTAGAGATATTGGGTGCCAGTTTGTATGACGAATATGTGAATATTACTGTCTTTTCGTTATTAGGACTTAAAACTTTCATCGATTTGCTTTCATCATAAATATAAGTTGGTTGTTTTGAACTGTATCAAATATAATTATAATTTATATTATCATTAAAATAAATTTTTGTAACACATTGAAATACATATTTGTTATTACTGTAATATTTTATGACTGATAATATAGTGACAAATATTTAGTGACTGCAATATTTAGTGACTGCAATATTTTATGACCGCAATATTTAGTGACAGATGGTGATGTCACTAACTATTAGTGACAGCATATATTGTCACCGAATATTACTATTTTTAATGTTTAATCGTTCTATAAACATTATTTGGTGACACAAGAGATAATATTTAGTGACAAATTAACTTATCATTAATATTATTTTTAGTGACAATGGTTTTTTTTTTGTGGCAAAATCTATTCGCCACGGAACCTACTATGACAACTTATAGTGATTGTAATTGTCGTCACTAACACTATTAGTGACAATTTTTTTATTTTTGGTGACACATTTTTTTGTCACTTATAAATCATTTTTTTGTAGTGTGATCATTACTCACTTAATAAATGTTAGTTTTGAAATAAATGTTAGTTTTGAAATAAATGTGTCATTTAGTTTTGCTATAAATTATCTTTTCGTTTTTCTATGAAATTAATGTGTCCTTTAGTATTTCTAAAAATATCTTTTAATATTTCTAAAAATGTCTTTTAGATTTTCTATAAAATTTATGAGCGAGTTAATGTATAGGAATATTGAAAGGTCTTTTGAGAGGCTATATATATATATATATATATATATATATATATATATATATATATATATATATATATATATATATATATATATATATATATATATATATATAATAATTTATAATGAAAAAAACAAGTTAAGTTGAGTTGAATTTTCTACTTATATTTGAGAAGAAGGATTTTTTTTTTTTATTTTGCTCCTATCTTCTAAATGAATTTTTTATAAGAGAAGAGTGTTATTTGATCGCTGCAGTTGGTGGAGTCCTTGCGGTGGCAAGTGTTACTCAACTATTGCGTTGGTGGATTCGCATAGTGGTGGGTGTGCTCGAGTTCAACGCGGTGGATTCTACGGCGGGCCGAATGTTTAATGGTTCGTTTTTGTCCTATCTCCGCGCCCGCTCTAAGTTCCGGCGTCACATTGGTATCGGAGCCTTGGTTCAAGGCGGCTAACAAATGAAAGGTCTTTTGAGAGGCTATATATATGTAATAATTTATAATGAAAGAAATAAGTTAAGTTAAGTTGAATTTTCTACTTTCATTTAAGAAGAAAGATTTTTTCTTATTTTGCTCCTATCTCCTAGATGGATTTTCTGTGAGAGAAGAGTGTTACTCGATTGGTGGAGTCCTTGTGGTGGCAAGTGTAACTCAACCATTGCGTTGGTAGATTCTGGGTAGTGGTGAGTGTGCTCGAGTTCGACGTGGTGGATTAATCTACGGCGAGCCGAGTGTTTAACGGTTCGTTTTTTTCCTATCTCCGCGCTCCCTCTAAGTTCGGGTGTCACATTATCTCTAACACAAATATTGTTTGATAAAATGCATATTCTTTGAGAAGAGTAGATATTGCTTTGGCAAAATCAATATCATATTATCTTATTATCTTATTTCATATTGTTTGTTTCTGTCATTGTTGTTTTATGATAATTTGTTCTCTAATTATCTCGATATAAAAAGTTTACACTAAATGGACACTGATATTTAACCACTTACCCTTGTGAAAAAAGAAAAATGAAGCAATTGAAAATTAGGTAAGTTGTCTTTTTAGAGCGGTTCATATACACGTAGAATTTGTACTTATAATTCAAATTTAAGTTATTAAATTTGCTTTGTCTACTGTAAAATAAGATTTGGTCAAGTTACGTCTACACACTTTTAGATGCTCATTTTTTCAGTTTTGTTTAATGAGATGGACACTACAACAAAACTAGATTTTAGCTGCGATTATTTTTTACTTTTCCGGTGATTATAATTGCCGCTAAATAGTTTTACGGCAATTATAATAAATGTCGCTATTGGTAGGGTCGCTAAAAATTATTGCTGCATTTGTTTCGGCGGTTGGTAAAAGCCTAAACAAATGCCGCTAAATACTATCTAATAGCAACTATTATAAATGCCACTATAATTATCGCTGGCTCGGCAGTAACGGTGTTTGTGGCGTTTCTTCGGCGCAGAGGAAGATCATGCACAAGTGCGCTAAATTCGGCATCAAGATGAGTGACGTGGACGCCTTCTTGTTCCTGGATTTTGCCAGTCCTGCGACCTGAACGGTCAGGTATGCTAGATGGTCTTCGAGTCTTTGGTGGTTTTCTTTTTCTATGTTACAAATCTGCTCTTGGAATGTGAGAGGTTTGAACGATTTAACAAAGCGCGGGCTTGTTAAATCGGTGGTAGGAGGTCTTAGAGAGTCTATTTTATGTTTTCAAGAAACCAAGGTGAACTCGTTCTCACGCTCTTTTCTTAACTCTTTTGCTGGATCGGGCTTCGACAAATGTCTTTTCATCCCCTCGATTGGGGCTTCGGGCTGCTTAGTTACCTGTTGGAACTCCAAGAATTTCAGTTGCTCCGAAGTATTAGTGCGTGACCACTCACTTACGCTGCACTTGAAGAACACCTATAGTGGCCTTTCTTTTTTCTTAACGAACGTGTATGGACCTCCTGCTTGGGAAGGAAAGGCCGACTTTTGCCACGAACTGGGTGCGCTTAAAGCGGCTTGCTTAGGCCCTTGGGTGATGTGTGGAGACTTCAATCTAACGCGTTTTCAGTCCGAGAGAAGAGGTCGTACTTGGTGCAACCAACTAATGAACATGTTTTCTAATATGATTAACGAGCTGGAATTGGGGGATCTTCCTATGGCTAACCAGAGCTTCACGTGGTCAAATATGCAAAGCACCCCCACTTTAGCCAAACTTGACCGCTTTCTGATCTCGACCGACTGGGACCTCTCCTTTCCCTTCTCTTCGGTCTCGGCGCTCCCCAGAATCACCTCGGATCACTCCCCACTTCTTCATAAAACGAAAAGGTGTCAGGCCCCCAACTTATTCAGATTCGAAAAGGTCTGGCTCACCCGGAACGACTTCAATACAATGGTACCGATTTGGTGGCAGGAAATTGACGACAGGCAAGGGAGGCAAGGGAGTATACTCACTTTTACTGCTAAACTACGACACTGCCGCAAGAGGATTAAAGAGTGGCGCTCCTCCAACTTTCATAGCATTTCAAGAGCAAAGCGGGCCACGGCGGAGGAGATCCAAAGGTTTGATTCGTTGGAGGAACATCGATGCCTGACCCCCTGCAAGCAAGAGTCGAGACAAAGACTCAAGACACAACTGAAAGGAATTATAGGTGAAGAGGAGATTCTTTGGAAGATCAGAGCCAAACAACATTGGCTCAAAGAAGGGGACGGGAACACCAAATTCTTCCACGCCATGGCAAATGGTAGACACAGAGCTAACTGTATCGGGGTTATCGAGGATGAGGACACCAGACTTGACAGGGAGAAGGATAAGAGCGATTACTTCTTCCACAAGTTCAAGGACAGATTTGCGCCCGAAAATCTCCCTCACTCTTCTTTCGTAGACCGGAGCAATCTCTTCCACGACAATTCCTTGCTGAGTCCGAAAAATCTCACATCCCCCTTCTCGCTAGAAGAGATTAAGAAAGCAACATTCCAGTTGAGCGGGGAGAAGGCACCCGGACCCGACGGCTTTAGTATGGTTTTCTATCAGAAGTTCTGGGAGGTGATCAAAGACGACCTAGTCAAAATCTATGACGATCTATTCGAGGGTACTCTGAACACTGGCCCCATTGACTACTCGCACATCTGCCTGATCCCCAAATCAGAAGGTGCCAAATCTGCTAACGACTTTCGGCCTATCTGTCTTATCAACTGTGTTCAAAAAATTATCTCCAAAGTACTCGCGAACAGGCTAGTTAACGAGATGCACAAGATCATCTCCCCCGTGCAGTCGGCCTTCGTAAAAGGTAGATTTATCTTAGATTCTTTTGTAACAGCTAGCGAGCTAATAAGTTGGGGCGTGAGCAAGCACATCAACTGTGTTTGCGTCAAGGCAGATTTCGAAAAAGCTTTTGATAAAGTGAACTGGAGTTTTCTTAAACATATTCTTTGTTGTCTTGGCGCCAACCAAAAATGGTGTGGGTGGATTGATCAGTGTATCTCCAATGGAAAGGTCGCCATCCTAGTCAACGGAACCCCCACCAAATGGTTTAAACTGAAGAGGGGCCTTCGCCAAGGGGATCCTTTGTCACCATTCCTGTACCTATTGGTGGCAGAAGGTTTGGCGAGAATGACCAATAGAGTTGTCCAAAACAACCTAATTACAGGCGTTGGCCCCACAGGGGAGGCGAAAACTTCCCTCATCCAATTTGCGGACGATACCATTTTCTTTTGCGAGGCAAAAGTCAGGCAAATTCGCAACCTCCGCTTTATGTGGCTGATTTTGTTAAGAAATTTGTGTTGGTGTATTTCGTGAAAGTGGCCAAGTCTTGAAGATTGAAGATGAAGAAGCTTGGATCATATACCTCAATCTCAAGAAAGAAGAATTCAAAAGGATCAGATACGTTTAACTAAATAATTTTGGTGATCCGAATACTTCTTATAGTGTAGAAACACTTGGATGGATTTTTAATTGCATAAAAATTAAAAACTGGACATGTTATATGTTCAGGATCCGGATCAGGAAACTACAGTCCGGACCCCGAACATAGGGTAGTTCATGCGCAAATCCAGTCCGGAACACATTTGTTCAGTCCGGACCCCGAACGTGGATTTTGCAGAAACTGCATGAACAGTCCGGACCGTGGAACTTCAGTCCGGACCCCGAACGTGTGTTTTTCTGGAAAAAGTCTGTTTAGCTACGACAGTCCTGATCACAGTATTCCAGTCCGGACCGTCGTCCTGAAAAATTCCAGATAATGTTAGTTTTTGATTCTTATCCTCTTCCAATGGTTTCTAACCTATAAATAAACCCTACGATTCATTTAGGGTAAGCCGAATAATCCGAAAAAGAGAAAAATCCACATATAGAGAAGAAAGGAAATAACTAGATTAATTCTATGTTTCTTCATCTATATTAATTAATTTGATTCTAGGATTTCAAACTCAGATTTTGAATAGAATTAAATTAATGAATACTTAGATGGTATTTCCGATCTATCTTTGATCTAAGTATTCAGCGGATCATCACCACCCAAAAACAACGATTTTTTCCAAAATCGGCGCGTGGACTCGCGTGACCTTGTGGATTCAAGGTGCTACCGCTCTCGTGGATTCAGAGCGAGGTGCATTCGTGGATTCGAGACGTACCACTGGGTGAAGGCCGTGGATTCGGTCAGACGTCGTGGATTCGACGTTGGACGCCGTGGATTCGGCGTTGGACGCAAATCGTGGATTCGAGGAGCGTTGCGGAGCGAGCGGAGAAGATCTACTAGGAGCGTATGGAAAAGGTTGAGTCATGAGTGAGTGCGTTACATCACCTTGTACGTGTTATAATTCTAGTGGATTTCACCGTGTTATCGGTCCCGTGGTTTTTTACTCCTGGTTTTGGAGTTTTTCCACGTAAAATCTCTGCGTGTTATTTATTTTTTCGCATTGGGTTTTATTACGCAAAGATTTTTGAGTGTTTATTGTTTACACCTATTCACCCCCCCTCTATGTGTTTTTTCCCCTATTTAGACCCATATTAGACATAACCCAACAGATTTTCGAGTGGGCTTCTGGACAAGATCAACAGGAGCAAGTCGGAACTGTTCTACCTAGGCAACAGAAGCAACAAAGGAGAGAAGCTTGCGGCTGTTCTAGATTGCAATCGGGGCTCGCTTCCGATAAAATATCTGGGGCTACCGCTGAAGAAGGGCAATATTCGGAAGGTAGACTGGTACCACATTATCACCAAGATTGAACAAAGAATTGCAGGGTGGCAGGCAAAACTGCTCTCACAAGGTGGGAGGCTCACCCTAGTAAACACAGTGCTCTCGAATGTAGTAATCCAGAATTTAAAAATCTCTGTTTGCTTTTAAATATTTAAATTGTCAATTTTGGCAAAAGTGGAGAGATAGTGGGCCAATAGTGGGCCCAGAAATATCGACTTTTGGTTGGGGACTGATCCGGAAAATCCGAGATCACCATTGCGATCGTCTCGTCGAAACATAGAAGTTTCATATTCATATATTTTCGATCCGACGGTCGAATTTTCCAGGAATCAGAAATTAAAAAGCGGGCCCCGCGACTTAAAGTGAATAGTAACCCTCGAATTTTTAATCCCTCGCGATCATGAACGGCCAAACTACTATCCAGAGTTTAACATAGGAGTATGAGTAATGAACCCTAGCTAATTTCGACGTTTTGAACGCAATGGCACTGACGAAAATTCTGTTTGGAGACCCTGGAATCTCAGAAAGTGTAGATAACTGTATTTTTGTACAGTTTTTATGGAGCAAGATTTTATTTGATCATCGTATCAAAAAACAAAAATCAGTACCTTATAGATTTCGACGTGCTGGACGTCGTGACGATGTCCGTTTTTCGTTTTGACGAGCGAAACGCCTCGAAAAATGTGAAATACGGCGAAAAATACTATATTTTGCGGAAAAACCCCTATATTCTTTGCTCCAAAAGATGTGCAGCTTATAGATGAGGGACTTAACAGTAAGAGGACCAACTTTTGTTAAGGACTTATGTCCAAATACTGTTAGTTGAAGGGGTTTTGTGCAAATGTGCAATTAACACATGCATACACGTGTGGAAGGATACCCGAGACCCTGCCTCTTCCTCTTCAGTAACTGAAGCTCCACCAGCATCTTCAGACCATAACCGACGCGGCCCCTCGGCTGCTGTAACCTCCGGCCGCTCGGGTCGCCGGAGTTAAGGTAAGAAAGCTATTAATAGGAGCTTCTCTTGAGTTCTTGAAGCAGAGATCAACCAAGAGTTGTAGGGATAGCCCAACCTTCTTCTGAGAGCTCCATCGTGAGGCCGCAACCAACCTCTGGTGAACCCGACCCCGGCCGTCGCCGAGCGCCGTCGCAGCCACCTTTTCTTTCTTCCTTACTCCGAAGAAGTGTGAAGTTGGACCAGACCTCTTCAAGGTTGGATTGGGAGGTGTCTGAGGAGTCCCTGGTGCTTGAAGGACCTTGCTGGAGCAAGCCGTGGCCGCGCGTGGAGAGGGAACCAAGATCCGGCTTCCTCCTTCTTCCCCGAGCTCGACCAAGGTGAGGGTTTCAAACCAATAATTGTTAGCCTCCAAGACCCCTAGCAGTAGATTCTGTATGTTCTAAGCATCCTCCCTGCAAAACCAGAGCCTCCCATGCAGCACGGTTGGCCGGCGGCCACAATGGGTCGCCGGAAATCTAGTTTAGCTCCACCTTTGAAGAACTCGGCAACCACTGGACTTTAGCACACCAAAATTGGTGTGTAGGGACTGTAGGACATATAGAAGAAATCTGCAAAGTATGGGGGAGGAGGGTGGAGTAACTTAGGAGAAAGTTGATGCCCTAATTTTGAGCTTTTTATGCATGCGGCCGAGAATGCAACTCCGGCGCCGGCGAGCTTTTCCGACGCCGGCCACCTACCCAGAAGCCTTACTGGGAATGAGAGGAGTGCTCCCATGCATTTGCATGGCACCCATGCAGCATCAAAATGATGCGGCCATGGATGAACCCGAAATTTATAACTTTGCGGCCGCCGGAGCTCCGGCCACTTCCGGCCGGGGGGGGGGGGAGATGGTTGGGAAGCTTCGTGGTGACTCAAGGAGCATTTCCCTCCAAGTTATAGAGCTCCAGGTGGTCTTTGTGCAAATTCGCCATTAGAGCCCATTGAGCTCCAAACCGGAGCTTGCTCCGCCGCGCCGCCGCCGCACCCCGGGGCCAGCCGTATGCATGGAAAGTTTCAGTAGGGTGAGTTGCACCTATTGGTGCATTTAGTTGAGCCCCAGACCCTCTAGTTGGAGCATCACGATTTTCAATGTTATCCCCATTTTCTTCTTCCTCGAGCTCGGCCATCTGAGGGGTTTCGAGTTGCTCCAAGTAGGGGGGAAAAGCTCCAGATTCTTCATGGATCAAATCAATCCAAGTTAGACTGCCTCTAGTTTAGTATTTGTAGAGATTCCAACTTCAAAGTTGCTTATGTGTATGTGTATATAATATGCCCCTAAGATGTTTGATTAAATGCCACTGAGAAGAAAGAGTTGGAATTTGACAAAACTTTGTATATGAAACTTGCTCTAAATAGTCCCCTGAGCTCTGTGCTCACTTCAGTTCAAACAGAAACTGAGTGGATTAAAGTTTGGTGCATTGTGAATTAGGGTATAAGCTTGACCTTGGTTCTGCTTGAACCAGCACCCCTGGGCCTCAACCAGGGTGAGCACTGAGGTCCTGGCAGTGCCCAGACCAACTTTCATATACAAAGTTTGCTGGTTTGAAGTTTAGATTAAAAGTTATAGTAAAATCAACATAAAACAATAATGTTGGGACAAAACCTTATTTTAAAGTATTTGCGAAGCCGCGACAGTGTGCCCAAGGCTAATTTGGGGTCACTCGACGCGATGCTCTCGTTAAAATTTCTGTTTGAAGTCCCGAAGAAACAAAATGACATTAAGGCTGTGTTAGTGCATATATTATGGGCCAAAGTTTGCCTCGGAACCCGTGATGCCACAAATGGGTGAGCACGGTGTTCAGCATGACATAAGTAACCTGCTGGAAGTGACGGAATGTTAAAATGAATCTCCAGTTGAAAGAACGAGCGAAAACAGTGCCCAAATTGGCACTAAAAGTGTAAATTTAAAAGCTCTAGGGGTCTAGTTGCAAAAATCACATCGTATACTGGTTAGTAAACTGATTTCTGAACCTTAATTCACATTCAGGGTTACTTGGTAGCATCTGGTGTGCTGAGCGTACAGTTGGTTCAGATTAGCCGCCTGCGTTATATCAGGTGGGTTATCTTCGGTCCGGATTTTATCAGTTCGGCCCTCTGATGTGCGATACTGGTTGGACCCCTGTTTTTGGTAGCTTAACCTGATTACTTTGAGCCTGCCTTCCTTTTGATTCAGATTATACTGCTTCATGCCTGAGTTATGACTTTTATCAGTTATCTGCTGCTTTACATGATTAATCATAATGCTTCCAGTATTCATATCATTATTCTGGATATTGCCATGCCTGATTGGTTATTAGATTCTGAGCTTGCTTTCCTGATGATCAAATATTACACTGCTGAACACATAATTTTAATCAACCAATGTTTTACCGAGCTTCGTAGGGTCGCCGGAGTCTGTTCTTGTTTGATAGGACAAAGGCAATTGCTCTGCGAGGTTTGGAAACCCAAGCTTCGTAGTGTCGCCTGAGTCTGTTCTTGTTTGATAGGACGAGGGCAATGCTCTTCGGGGTTTGGACTTTTCAAAATAGTTTTCTCAAAAATATGCGTTCAGTTTTGTATGTTTGGTTGGTCTGCCTGATTTAGTTGAGATTTGCTGTTGATCTTATGTTGAGTTGAGATTTGCC
The DNA here is from genome assembly GCA_029168755.2 of Tillandsia fasciculata. NCBI lineage: Eukaryota > Viridiplantae > Streptophyta > Magnoliopsida > Poales > Bromeliaceae > Tillandsia > Tillandsia fasciculata. The sequence continues at coordinate 5,072,213 of CM054934.1, read as the reverse complement.
TTTGATCTTGCATATGAGTTGAGATACAGTTGATTATCTGCTGATTATTCCTGCATGAGAGTTGAGATTCAGTTGATTTTGCTATCGCATCCCAGTGGGGATTTTCCGGCTTGTTGCCGATTACCCGGTCAGTGGACCGTGAGCTTGAGCATTTGCATATGATTCGCCCGCATCGTTGTACTTCACGAACATCAGCGGATTTGCTACCCGTAGCGATGTTCTTTACCGGTAAAGTGGTTAGCAGTTGCGACCCGTGACCCTAGTTTGGGGAATGTCAACCAGGTGGTGCCAGGTGGGCAGCCTTGCCTGAGGTCTTGTGAAGGCCAATATGGTAGCTTGTGATTGGGTCTTTGTGTTTTCATCTATTTGATGCATGTGCTGTTAAGTTTCTTTAACATACTTTCTTATGATCATTGTTATATTGCTGATTGTCCTAACTCCCTGATGCCTTGATTATAGTTTCATAGTTATGTTACCCTGCTCTAGCTATGACCTGCTTCTATCCTGATATATGATTGTTTGGGTTTTGTTTCCTTTTCTGCTAAATTATCTCCTATACTTGTACCCAGATTATGAGTTTTGCTTTCTTTACAGCACCAGTTATATATTTGCTTTACCCTAACCCATGATCTATTACTATCCTCTAGCATTGTATATCAGTAGGTACGATCTGCTATTTCTCGGCTCGTCGTGCCCACTGGGATACACTCCGGTGTGTCTCACACCCTCGGGTGACTATTTTTCAGGTCGAGCGGGTGTTGAGATGTTGGGACGAGTTGGTGAGATCACGAGATAGAGCTTTACCCTGGACAGCCGATAGATCAAGTATTTAGTTATTTGTTGTATCAAGTGTAATGCAATGTAATTGAGAAGTTATTGATATTGTAATTTAATCTTGCTTAGTAGATGTACGTAGTTAGTACTCTGATTGTATGCCAAGTGAGCCGTGCATATATAGAAAAGGCTCAATCCCCAGTGGGATTGGGACTCTTCTATATATGTGGCAGTCTGTTGCGCCCTGGCTGGTTTTAAACTCTGATTTCAAAAAAAAAAAAAAAAAAAAAAAAAAAATTTAGACGCTGGTTTTTAAACTAGGGGCGTGACAGATTAGATGGTATCAGAGAAATAGGAAACACGATGTCTAAGTTTGGCTAGGAACGAACCCTAGGATGACCTGTGTTACGAGAGAGCGCTGGGTAGTGTTCTAAGTCTGATAGGTCAAAACAGAAGTTGTGGGTCGACTGTACTAAAATAAGTTATTGACTATTGCAGTTATGGCTCGCACTCGGCGTGGTGCTGGTGGTGGTCGAGGGACTGGCATGGGTCGGGGGGCTGCCCAAGCAACTACTGAAAGTGGGGGCCCAGAGATCCCCGACAGAATGCAAAGATTTGAGGACCAGTTGGCTCAAATGGCTGCAATGATACAGCAGTACATGCAGCGGGAGGCCAGTGTGCATGCTGCACCTGCACCACCTGCAGCACCAGCCTCTGCGAATGAGGAACTTCCTGTTCCTCCTGCACCAGTACCTCCGGCTGAATCGGCTACATCTGAAGCCGTTGCTGCAACTGTTGATGCTCCCGGGGTGGCGGGGGGTAACAATCCTAACAGTCCTGCGGCCCTAGAAGCTGCCAGAGCAGCATACAGGGAAGAGAGATCAAGAGTCAGGGGAGTTCTGCGGGATTTTAATAAATTCAAGCCCCAAGAATTCACAGGCCGTGAAAAGGACCCCTGAGCTCTTGAAGAATGGCTAAATCACATGGAAAAGCTGTTTAGAGATTTGGACACTGAGGAGCAAGACAAGGTGACACTGGGGGTACATTGCCTCGGTGTCAGCGCAAGCATGTGGTGGCTGCGCTACCAACGCCACAATTTTGCTCCTGAAGCCCCTAAGCCTACGTGGGAGCAATTTAGGGCGGCTCTGTATCACCGCTACCTAAAAGAGACCGCACGAGAGGCTTTAGAGCGGGACTTGGAAAACATGTGCCAAGGAGACCGCACCCTGAGGGAGTACGAAGAAGAATTTACAAAGATTGCTGACCTGGTGCCACATGCGGTGCAGGACGAGCGTCGCAAGATTAGATTATTTACTCAAGGCCTGCGATCCGAGATCCGTCGTCAGTTGTCTTCACATTTAATCACCGACTACGACGAATGTATCGAACGCTGCCTTGCCATTGAGGCTGAATTGGCAATCTCCCGGGCTGAGCGGGCAGCAATGGATAAAGGAAAAGGGAAAAAGCGACTGTTTGCAGGAAATGGAGAAGGATCATCTGGATCAAATAGAAGACCCCCTAGACCCCCAGGAAATCAGAACCAAGCAAGTGGTTCTAGGGCCTTCAATCAACAACAAAGGGCAAGGCCTTGCGTCTTCTGCGGGGCAGATCATCGATCTATCTCTTGCGATCTGCGCCACGGAAGATGCTATAATTGTGGTCAGCCTGGCCATATCTCTGCCAACTGCCCGCAGAGATCTGCTTCAAACCCACCAGCGTTGGCTATACCACCTCTTGCTGCCCGGCCTCCAGCGCCAACCCAGAGCGTGGCTGCCTCAAATCGTCCATCATCGCGCCAAACTGATGAACCTCGCCAAGTGTCGGGAGGACGGGTCTATGCGCTGACCCAGCATGGCGAGCCATCGGGGGAAGGCCCATCGGGAGCCAGAAGTATTGAAACAGTGATGTAATAAAATTAATACATAGGGAACTGATGTTTTTGGTATTTTAGAAAACTTTTAAAGTACGTTTTGTTAAGTTTCGGGGACGAAACTTTTTAGAAGTTGTGGGTGATGTAGTAATCCAGAATTTAAAAACCTCTGTTTGCTTTTAAATATTTAAATTGTCAATTTTGGCAAAAGTGGAGAGATAGTGGGCCAATAGTGGGCCCAGAAATATCGACTTTTGGTCGGAGACTGATCTGGAAAATCCGAGATCACCATTGCGATCGTCTCGTCGAAACATAGAAGTTTCATATTCATATGTTTTCGATCCGACGGTCGGATTTTCCAGAAATCAGAAATTAAAAAGCGGGCCCCGCGACTTAAAGTGAATAGTAACCCTCGAATTTTTAATCCCTCGCGATCATGAATGGCCAAACTACTATCCAGAGTTTAACATAGGAGTATGAGTAATGAACCCTAGCTAATTTCGACGTTTTGAACGCAATGGCACTGACGAAAATTCTGTTTGGAGACCCTGGAATCTCAGAAAGTGTAGATAACTGTATTTTTGTACAGTTTTTATAGAGCAAGATTTTATTTGATCATCGTATCGGAAAACAAAAATTACTACCTTATAGATTTCGGCGTGCTGGACGTCGTGACGATGTCCATTTTTCGTTTTAACGAGCGAAACGCCTCGAAAAACGTGAAATACGGCGAAAAATACTATATTTTGCGGAAAAACCCCTATATTCTTTGCTCCAAAAGATGTGCAGCCTATAGATGAGGGACTTAACAGTAAGAGGACCAACTTTTGTTAAGGACTTATGTCCAAATACTGTTAGTTGAAGGGGTTTTGTGCAAATGTGCAATTAACACATGCATACACGTGTGGAAGGATACCCGAGACCGCCTCTTCCTCTTCAGTAACTGAAGCTCCACTAGCATCTTCAGACCATAACCGACGCGGCCCCTCGGCTGCTGTAACCTCCGGCCGCTCGGGTCGCCGGAGTTAAGGTAAGAAAGCTATTAATAGGAGCTTCTCTTGAGTTCTTGAAGCAAAGATCAACCAAGAGTTGTAGGGATAGCCCAACCTTCTTCTGAGAGCTCCATCGTGAGGCCGCAACCAACCTCTGGTGAACCCGACCCCGGCCGTCGCCGAGCGCCGTCGCAGCCACCTTTTCTTTCTTCCTTACTCCGAAGAAGTGTGAAGTTGGACCAGACCTCTTCAAGGTTGGATTGGGAGGTGTCTGAGGAGTCCCTGGTGCTTGAAGGACCTTGCTGGAGCAAGCCGTGGCCGCGCGTGGAGAGGGAACCAAGATCCGGCTTCCTCCTTCTTCCCCGAGCTCGACCAAGGTGAGGGTTTCAAACCAATAATTGTTAGCCTCCAAGACCCCTAGCAGTAGGTTTCGTATGTTCTAAGCATCCTCCCTGCAAAACCCGAGCCTCCCATGCAGCACGGTTGGCCGGCGGCCACAATGGGTCGCCGGAAATCTAGTTTAGCTCCACCTTTGAAGAACTCGGCAACCACTGGACTTTAGCACACCAAAATTGGTGTGTAGGGACTGTAGGACATATAGAAGAAATCTGCAAAGTATGGGGGAGGAGGGTGGAGTAACTTAGGAGAAAGTTGATGCCCTAATTTTGAGCTTTTTATGCATGCGGCCGAGAATGCAACTCCGGCGCCGGCGAGCTTTTCCGACGCTGGCCACCTACCCAGAAGCCTTACTGGGAATGAGAGGAGTGCTCCCATGCATTTGCATGGCACCCATGCAGCATCAAAATGATGCGGCCATGGATGAACCCGAAATTTATAACTTTGCGGCCGCCGGAGCTCCGGCCACTTCCGGCCGGGGGGGGGGGGAGATGGTTGGGAAGCTTCGTGGTGACTCAAGGAGCATTTCCCTCCAAGTTGTAGAGCTCCAGGTGGTCTTTGTGCAAATTCGCCATTAGAGCCCATTGAGCTCCAAACCGGAGCTTACTCCGCCGCGCCGCCGCCGCACCCCGGGGCCAGCCGTATGCATGGAAAGTTTCAGTGGGGTGAGTTGCACCTATTGGTGCATTTAGTTGAGCCCCAGACCCTCTAGTTGGAGCATCACGATTTTCAATGTTATCCCCATTTTCTTCTTCCTCGAGCTCGGCCATCTGAGGGGTTTCGAGTTGCTCCAAGTAGGGGGGAAAAGCTCCAGATTCTTCATGGATCAAATCAATCCAAGTTAGACTGCCTCTAGTTTAGTATTTGTAGAGATTCCAACTTCAAAGTTGCTTATGTGTATGTGTATATAATATGCCCCTAAGATGTTTGATTAAATGCCACTGAGAAGAAAGAGTTGGAATTTGACAAAACTTTGTATATGAAACTTGCTCTAAATAGTCCCCTGAGCTCTGTGCTCACTTCAGTTCAAACAGAAACTGAGTGGATTAAAGTTTGGTGCATTGTGAATTAGGGTATAAGCTTGACCTTGGTTCTGCTTGAACCAGCACCCCTGGGCCTCAACCAGGGTGAGCACTGAGGTCCTGGCAGTGCCCAGACCAACTTTGATATACAAAGTTTGCTGGTTTGAAGTTTAGATTAAAAGTTATAGTAAAATCAACATAAAACAATAATGTTGGGACAAAACCTTATTTTAAAGTATTTGCGAAGCCGCGACAGTGTGCCCAAGGCTAATTTGGGGTCACTCGACGCGATGCTCTCGTTAAAATTTCTGTTTGAAGTCCCGAAGAAACAAAATGACATTAAGGCTGTGTTAGTGCATATATTATGGGCCAAAGTTTGCCTCGGAACCCGTGATGCCACAAATGGGTGAGCACGGTGTTCAGCATGACATAAGTAACCTGCTGGAAGTGACGGAATGTTAAAATGAATCTCCAGTTGAAAGAACGAGCGAAAACAGTGCCCAAATTGGCACTAAAAGTGTAAATTTAAAAGCTCTAGGGGTCTAGTTGCAAAAATCACATCGTATACTGGTTAGTAAACTGATTTCTGAACCTTAATTCACATTCAGGGTTACTTGGTAGCATCTGGTGTGCTGAGCGTACAGTTGGTTCAGATTAGCCGCCTGCGTTATATCAGGTAGGTTATCTTCGGTCCGGGTTTTATCAGTTCGGCCCTCTGATGTGCGATACTGGTTGGACCCCTGTTTTTGGTAGCTTAACCTGATTACTTTGAGCCTGCCTTCCTTTTGATTCAGATTATACTGCTTCATGCCTGAGTTATGACTTTTATCAGTTATCTGCTGCTTTACATGATTAATCATAATGCTTCCAGTATTCATATCATTATTCTGGATATTGCCATGCCTGATTGGTTATTAGATTCTGAGCTTGCTTTCCTGATGATCAAATATTACACTGCTGAACACATAATTTTAATCAACCAATGTTTTACCGAGCTTCGTAGGGTCGCCGGAGTCTGTTCTTGTTTGATAGGACAAAGGCAATTGCTCTGCGAGGTTTGGAAACCCAAGCTTCGCAGTGTCGCCTGAGTCTGTTCTTGTTTGATAGGACGAGGGCAATGCTCTTCGGGGTTTGGACTTTTCAAAATAGTTTTCTTAAAAATATGCGTTCAGTTTTGTATGTTTGGTTGGTCTGCCTGATTTAGTTGAGATTTGCTGTTGATCTTATGTTGAGTTGAGATTTGCCTTTGATCTTGCATATGAGTTGAGATACAGTTGATTATCTACTGATTATTCCTGCATGAGAGTTGAGATTCAGTTGATTTTGCTATTGCATCCCAGTGGGGATTTTCCGGCTTGTTGCCGATTACCCGGTCAGTGGACCGTGAGCTTGAGCATTTGCATATGATTCGCCCGCACCGTTGTACTTCACGAACATCAGCGGATTTGCTACCCGTAGCGATGTTCTTTACCGGTAAAGTGGTTAGCAGTTGCGACCCGTGACCCTAGTTTGGGGAATGTCAACCAGGTGGTGCCAGGTGGGCAGCCTTGCCTGAGGTCTTGTGAAGGCCAATATGGTAGCTTGTGATTGGGTCTTTGTGTTTTCATCTATTTGATGCATGTGCTGTTAAGTTTCTTTAACATACTTTCTTATGATCATTGTTATATTGCTGATTGTCCTAACTCCCCGATGCCTTGATTATAGTTTCATAGTTATGTTACCCTGCTCTAGCTATGACCTGCTTCTATCCTGATATATGATTGTTTGGGTTTTGTTTCCTTTTCTGCTAAATTATCTCCTATACTTGTACCCAAATTATGAGTTTTGCTTTCTTTACAGCACCAGTTATATATTTGCTTTACCCTAACCCATGATCTATTACTATCCTCTAGCATTGTATACCAGTAGGTACGATCTGCTATTTCTCGGCTCGTCATGCCCACTGGGATACACTCCGGTGTGTCTCACACCCTCGGGTGACTGTTTTTCAGGTCGAGCGGGTGTTGAGATGTTGGGACGAGTTGGTGAGATCACGAGATAGAGCTTGACCCTGGACAGCCGATAGATCAAGTATTTAGTTATTTGTTGTATCAAGTGTAATGCAATGTAATTGAGAAGTTATTGATATTGTAATTTAATCTTGCTTAGTAGATGTACGTAGTTAGTACTCTGATTGTATGCCAAGTGAGCCGTGCATATATAGAAAAAGCTCAATCCCCAGTGGGATTGGGACTCTTCTATATATGTGGCGGTCTGTTGCGCCCTGGCTGGTTTTAAACTCTGATTTCAAAAAAAAAAAAAAAAAAAAAATTTAGACGCTGGTTTTTAAACTCGGGGCGTGACATCGAATCTCCCCCTTACTTCTTCTCTGTCTTCAGAGCCCTTGTTTGGGCTCTCCGAAGAATCGACTCGCTTCGGAGAGCCTTCTTTTGGAAAGGAAGAAGCTCCGTGTCTGGGGGCAACTGCCTGGTTAGCTGGAAAACGGTTTGCAGAAACAGGAGGGACGGGGGATTAGGTGTCATGAACTTGGAGAGTATGAACACCGCTCTGCTGGTGAAGTGGTGGTGGAGATACTTCTCAGCAGATGCGACCCCTTGGGGATCTCTCCTCAAGGGACTCTACTATCTACGCAAAAGACCCCTAAACGAAGGGACCTCGTTCAAACCCTATTCTCAGTGGTGGAGGAGTGTGCTAGGCATGATGGAGCTTTTCAAATGCGGCACGACCCACTCGGTGGGAGATGGCGAACTGACAGGCTTCTGGTCAGATATTTGGATAGGGACTTCACCCCTATCGACCCAATTTCCAAGCATCTTTGATTTGGTACGCAACAAAAACTTACGTGTGAAAGACTGTGTTGGACGGAACGGTTGGAATTGGGGGAAAATTCTGGCGGGTTTAGGGACTGGTCCCTTAGGCCTCGAGGATTTAATTCGAAACTTGAAAGAGACCACCTTTAGCCTGTCCCTTACAAACAGCAAAGACGAATTCCTCTGGCGCTGGACCAAATCCAGACTTTTCTCAGTCAAGTCTATGTATTGCATCTTACAAGATAGCAGGGAAGTAGACTCTTGCTTCGATAAACTCTGGAGCATCAAGATACCGCTGAAAGTGAAAATCTTTGTTTGGCTGGTACTTAGAAGGAGGGTTCTGACCAGGGACATCTTACTGAAAAGAAACTGGAGTGGGGCCAGTTGTTGTGTCATCTGCTTAGGTCCAGAAGAAACAGCGGATCATCTCTTTGTATCCTGTACCTTCGCAAAAACTCTGCTGGAGGTCTTGCTGCCAAACAAACTGGAGGTCCGCAGCTGTACAACCGTCGATAGGCTCTGGGATGCGAGCTCTCTCAAGAAGGGTGCCTTGGGAAAAAGGGTTCTAACCACCATCGCGGCCACCTGGTGGAACATTTAGTTGGAAAGAAACAGAAGGACTTTCGAAAACAAGAAACGTTGCCTCGGTGCTCTACTAGCTGAAATTAGGCTTTCCCGATCGGACTGGACCAGGTTCTGTGCCTAGGTTCTGTGCCGTTTCTTTTTTTTTTTTTTTTTTTTTTTTTTCTTTTTGGCCCGGCTGCTCTACTGCGGAAACCAGCTGCCCCGTTGCTAAGTTCATTTGCGCCATGAATGAAGCGGCAGCATGCTGCCTTTCTCTCAAAAAAATTATCTATAATTGCCACTAAAAACATATTAAATGACTAGTAAATAGAAACTATAGCGGCAATTGCAACGAGCCAACGACATATGATTATTAGTTAATAACATCACATCAGATTGGATGTGCACCAGCTATTTGGATTAACAGTATTCTGTCACGCCCCGAGTTCAAAAACCAGCGTCTAAATTTTTTTTTTTTTTTTTTTTTTTTTTTTTTTTATCAGAGTTTCAAAACCAAGTCAGGGCATGACAGACCGCCACATATATAAAAGAGTCCCAATTGTCCTTGGAATTGAGCCTTTTCTATATATGCACGGCTAAGCTTAAACAACAATACCAGAGTACTAACTACGTACAACTAAACAAATATAAAACAAGTATTACAATACTCTACAATTTAATTACAATATCTCTCTTTGACAAATGCTATTACATAAATATCGGCTGTCCAGGGTTGACTGCTAACACGGAACCTTATCAAACACGTCCCGACATCCCAGCACCCGATCGACCTGAAAAATGATCACCCAGGGGGTGTGAGATACACTGTACATGTATCCCAGTGGGCACGACGAGCCGAGAAATAGCAGATCGTACCTACTGGTATACAATACTAAAAAAATAGTAATAATCAGGGGTTAGGATAATCAGATATATATAATCATGGAACTGAAATTAAAAACATCATATAACATCTTAATCATGTATAGGCTGATAACAGGAAATCAAATCAGTTAATCAAAGAGATGTGACGGAAATAGGTTTATCAAACAACAACATATGCATCAATAACTGAAATAGTAAAGTAACCCAATCTAATGCCACTATCGGTCTCACAGAACCTCAGGCTAAATACCACTTTCGGTCTCACAGAACCTCAGCCAAATGCCACTATTTGTCTCACAGAACCTCAGGCAATGCCACTATTGGTCTCACAGAACCTCAGGCTAACATGCTATCATAACCCTAACGGGCTCACGGGTCGTTGTGACCCTTTACCGGTAAAGAACACCATGACGGTGGCCAAACCGTCGGTGTACGTGACTGAAAGCGGGCGCAGTGGTGATCACAATGCTGATGCTGAAACTTACTGTCAAAACCAGGTAATTGGCAGAAAGCCAGAACAATTTCAACAGAAATGCAATAACAGAATCAACTGAATTTCAACTCATATACAGGAATAATCATCAACTAATCCAACCAAGGATGAAATATCAGAATCAATTGAATTTCAACTCATATACAGGAATAATCATCAACTAATCCAACCAAGGATGCAATATCAGAATCAACTGAATCTCAACTCATATGCAGGAATAATCATCAACTACTATAGCATGGATCAGATATAATCAGGGAGTACTGATAATCAGGTATGTAAACTAGCAAATGACCAAAATCCCAATAAGGGTACAATGTAGAATAGCCACTAAATCTCAATCATATGCAGAATATAATCAACAACTACTAGAGCATGGATCAGGATATACTGATAATCAAGTATAATTGTGCAAGCTAGCTAATGACCAATCAGGCATGGCAAATGTCCAGGAATAGAGTCATAATATCTGGAAGCAACTAAAGATCAGTAAGGCAACAGGTAACTGATAAAGATAATAATCAGGCAGATAACAGTATGAACTGAACAAAAGGAAAGGCAGGCTCAAGGTAATAATTAGGCTACAACAACAGGGGTCCAACCAATACTGTATCCCAGAGGGCCGAAATGATTAAGCCCGGACCGAAGATAAACCCACCTGTCGTTTCGCAGGCGATCTTTCGACTCCAAAAGAAAGCTCGAAACTGTGCCAACCTAATTCAAAAATGCTGATCAGGGAACAACTCAAAACCAGGACTTAGGCCAAGATCAACTCGAAACCTCAAACTACTTAAACATCAGTGTTTGACAACAACACTTAGACCAACACACTGTTCTAAACAGTACTCATTGCCATTTTGCATTTAGACCCCCAGAGTTTTCGAAAATCACACTTTTAGTGTCGTTTGAACACTGTTTTCGCTCGTTCTTTCAATTGGAAACTCATTTTCACGAACCGTCACTTCTAGCAGGTGACATTTAACTTGCTAAACACCGTGCTCACCCTATTGCAGCAGCACAGAACCCGAGGAATACTTCGGGCCATAAAATACTCCTCTAACATAGACCAAATGCATTTTTATTTCTCCGGCTCATCGAAACTTAATTCCGACGTGAGCATCGCGTCCAGTGACCACAAATTAGCCAGGAGCTCACTGTCGCTACTTCGCAAACAGCCCAGAACCACCTTGGGCCATAACACTTATTCTAGAGCTTGACAACCACATAACTTAATTTTTACTGTGCCAAATCCAATTCTGTTTGAACCATATGCTTAAAATGACTCAAGAACCACAGGGCTTGCCCTAATGCAGCCCAGTATAGTTGGATCAACCAGAACCAACACTAAGCTCTCAAACAACATTCACAATGCTCCAATCTTTAATCCTCACAGATCAGCTTTGCTCTGAAGTGAGCATCAAGCTCAGGGGATGAATTGAAGCAACTTTCGTATTTAAATCGAAGCCTAATTCCAACTTTTTCTTCTCTGGGACATTTTATCAAATACCTGGTGTGCATCCTATACATACAAGCATTTAACCCAAAACCCGAGTTGGTTCTCAGCCTACACTGCACCAGAGGCATTCTAACATGGATAAAATTTATCTACTAAGTTGCAGGAGTATTTCCCATCAATTTGGAGCAACTTTGTTCCACAACTTAGCCGCGGCACAAGGAGGAAGATGAAGCTAAAAGCTTCGAATTTCGTGACCAACCAACTAATACACCTGGGACCCAACCACTTGCCCATTTGGATGCTAATACTCATAACAAACTCACCTGGACCCGTGCCCGGCGACAGGGCACGGCGGCGGCGCGGCGGAGCAAAGCTCGGTTTGAGCTTCACCTCCAACAATGGCAACTTTTCATTCATCGGGTTTTAGGTGCAAAGGACAGCACCAATAGCTTCCTAACAAGCTTTTAGGAAGGTCTGGACCTGACCCTGCCGTCGGAGGTCGCCGGATGGCCGGCCGCCATTAATGGCCTCGAGCTTGGGCCATCCATGGCCGATCCTCATTTGGGCTGCATGGGTCGCATGCAAGAGCATGGGTGGAACCCTCTCACACCCAGAAAGCTCACCAGCCACTTGGCCGGAGACGGGGAGGCTTGCCGGCGCCGGAGCACAAAGCTCGGCCGAAGTGCAATATTCCCAAAAACTAGGGCACAAATCTGCCATTGATCCGCTCTATCATACTCCACCAAATTTGGTGGGGTTGATTTTCATCCCCTACAGTCCATGCCTACCAACTTTGGATCATTTTGGTCCATTGGTTGAAAAGAACAGCCGCGACGGAGTTTTCTTAGGTTTCCGGCGATGGTTTTCCCCCGCCGGCCAACCAAAGTGCATGGGGGCTCGGGGCTGTGCAGAGAGTATCCTAGGGACCTATCTATGCTACTGCTAGAGGTCCCGGGCTCATGCAACCAGAGGTTTGAGAGAACTTACCTCGCTGGAGTTGGTGAAGAAAGGAAGAAGCCGGGTTCACTTCTCCTTCCTCGCGCGGCCACGGCAACCACCCAGGAGCTCTTCCAGTCACAGAGGAACACCTCAGGAACTCCAGATCCAACTTTGGAAGAGTTTGGTTCCAACCTTCTTTGCTCTCTCTCTCTCTCTCTCTCTCTCTCTCTCTCTCTCTCTCTCGGGTTCACCTCTCTTTGGTTTATGTCCCTCGGCCTCCAGCACTTCGGGGCTTGGTCTGGGAGATACATAGGATTTCTGGTGATGCTTCGGATTTCCCCCCACAGACCCCTCGTGAACCAGCCACAAGAACCCAAGAGCCACATTGGAATTAAATGCAAGGTTTTGCAAATTTCAGTTTAGTCCTCAACCAACCAACCCTAAGCCTTAGGGTCCCTGCTGTAGATCTCTTAGGCTGACAGGACCCTATCCTAAATACCTTTTAATTTTTGGTCCATAAGATTTAAAGTTTCATCCAAAATACACCCTTTTTCGGTGTTTTTCACGCATTTCGAGACTACGGCTCGTCAAATTGCGAAACGGACTTCGCCACGACGTTCAGCTCGTCGAGACCTGTCAAGGAGCGTATTTGCTTGCTTGATTTGGCGCTCGAGTAAAATCTCGGACCATAAAGTTCTGTAAGTTGTAAAACAACGCACGCATTTCGATCCACCCGGATCGCCAAACACGAATACCGCCAGTGCCATTGCGCTCAGAACGTCAAAAATAGCTAGGATTGACTACTCATACCCCCTATGTTTGGTGTCCAGACGGCGAAACGGCCGACGATGATCAAAAGGAGATTTAAAATAGGGGTTACTATTCACAACTTAAGTTGTGGGGCCCGCTTCTTCTTCGCTGTTTTGCGGAAGATCCGACCGTCAGATCGTCGACATATGTATATCAATTTTTCATGTTTCGACGAGACGGTCGCAATGGTGATCTCAGATTTTCGAGATCAGACCCCGATCAAAAGTCGATGTTCTATGGCCACTATTGTACTACTAATTGCCTATTTTTGCCATTTAAATAATCCAGAAAATTATTTAAACTTAAATTTTAGATTTTAAAAATCACGGTTACTACATCAGATTATTTAAACTTAAATTTTGGATTTTAAAATCACGGTTACTACATATTCATATTGCAAGGCAAGCACAAATAGCAAATATAACTGTCAAAATACCCTCATCAATAGCAATAAGTGCTAATTAACTACAACAAATTACATGATTAATGAGTTTTTTGCCACCATTGCACCCAGTGACAAGTGAATTAAATGGATTAATATCTAAAGTTGGCAGACTGTCAGAACATATTAGTCAATTTCGAGGTAATTCCAAACTTCAATTAGCCTCCCAAACGTGCAGTTGATGGGGAAGGCTCCTGCAGAGCGAATGTTGACTCTTCTTTGGCCAGTGATTGAAACATCTGCAAATAACAAATCAGACAACTCAGAATTCTCAGACAAAGCAGAATTCTTATATACCAATAAAAATTAAAAAAAAACCTTCATTATTCTATAATTTAGCGGCCAGTTTACAGTTATCAATAAGTTGGACCAAATTAGTAAATGTGGATAGTGTAGAAGAACATGTTCAGTTTTCTATAGCAGATAATGCTCTTTCTTCATATCTCACCAAGCTAATCCAACGAAACTTCATATCTCACTCACATTCGTCGGTTGTGGCCAATCCTTTGCCTCAACCTTCTTAGGATCACTCGAGACTCCTCCTTTCGAAATCACAGGCCCAAGAAAATAAATTTTCGGAGCTAAAACTCACACTTCTTCAACTTTGCGAACAATCTTTGCTCTCTTAACACCTTTAAGACTTGCCTTAAGTGTTCCTCATCACTCTGACAATAGACTAAAATGTCGTCGATGAAGACAATCACAAATCGATTGAGGAATGGTTGAAAAACTTGGTTGAAAAACTCGGTTCTTGAGGTCCGGGCATTGGTAAGCCCGTACGGCATTACAGTGAACTCATAATGACCATACAGATATTTGAAAGCCGTCTTGTGCTAATCCTCTAGCTTAATTCTCAACTAATGGTATCCCCATTGTAAGTCGAACTTTGAGAATACCTTGAACTCTTGCAACTAGTGGTCGCAACGAGCCGAACACGAGCGAGTTGGGGTCGGCTCGTGTTCGGCTCGTTTAATAAACGAAACATGAGCTGGCTCGTTTAAATATCGAGCTGAAAAATTCGGCTCGTGTTCGGCTCGTTTATTAACGAGCTGAACACGAGCTGGCTCGCGAACAACAAGTTTGATTTTCATTCCTACTATTAGGCGTAAAGTTGAAAGAAAATTAAAAAATTAAAATTTTAATCTAATAATTAAAATTCACAAAAAAATTGATGGCCTAAAATCTAAATAGTAAAGTTTATATATATATATATATATATATATAAAAGAGCTGAATTGCCATCCCTACTTGCAACTGATCGAATAGATCATCAATTCGGGGCAACAAATATTTGTTCTTCACAGTAATCTTATTGAGTTCTCGGTAGTCCACGCACAACAGAAGAGATCCATCATTCTTCTTTACGAATAATATTAGGGCTCTCTAGAGCGAAACACTTGGCCTGACAAAGCCTTTGTCCATCAAATTCTCCAACTGGGCCTTGAGCTCCTTCAATTATGCAGGTACCATTCGCATGACCTCTAAACTTTTTGTTTGGGGTCAAAAGACTTTTGTTAAGCGAAAAACGGATTATGAGTCATAAATCGACAAAATCGTCGGTTTATCGTCGATTCGGCGCAAAACACGAAATCTGAACTGTCTAAATGACCATTATTGTTGCCAGGTGGTCCTGGCTGTTCCCAACACTGTCCTAGCTGTCCAGTGACTTCTGTTTCACGTCGGTGACTCCCGAAGCCGAAATTGGCGGTTCCGGGTATGTTATTGGTAATTATGGCACAGTCAGGACTATTAGTGGCACAGTACTAATTGTTACTACCTAGACACATTAAACGAAGTGTTCTAGGGCAGCACGTGAAGTTTCATTAAGTTAGTTAACCTGTAGGCACTAATCGGAATTTTATAGGTCGATCGGCGAATTACCGAAATTTTCGGCGGATCCCGGGACTTTAATATAAGTCAGCGGTTTAACCATTTTGTACACTGTGAGTCAGTGGGTTGGGTATGAGTGAGTCAGTTACTGGCATATGGTTGTGATTCAGGCTCGACCCGTCAGGAGTCCCCGCGCGAGCTGAGTAGCGGATTGCGGGACCGCCTAAACTTAGGTAGGTACTTCGCTCCGGGCATTGGCATAGTGTAACCTAATTGGGTACCGTAGTCGATCGGACCCTTGGTTATCTTTCTAGCCCTTTGTTAGTCATTTCATTCTGCTTTGTGATTTATCTCTACTTTATATCTATATGCCATGGTTTTCACAGTGTTAATAGACACTTCCAGTTGTCGTTGATAGATATCTCCTACTACTACTTTTATATTGTCGTTATTAGATCAGGATTATTAAGAATGATACAGTAGCAGGATATTATTATCATTATGGCATTTATTGGCACTATGATTGATTTTGGATCCCGTATGGGAGTTCTCGGCTATTCACCGTATTTTGGTCTCATTTAATTTTCTCGATTACCACAATAATGGCGAGGCATAGAGTAGTGTTCATTCTACCTGCATAGAATAGTTGTTTACAGTTTTCTTTATCTTTCTACGTTTGCCTTGATTAGACCTAATGGAAGAGGCGCCCAGGTCAAGGCCGAACAGACTGGAAACTTCTTTTAGTTCTTACCCCCGATTTTGCATAGCCCTCATCGAGTAGTGGCGCAAAATTGTGGCTTGGGCGTAATGCTCTAGATAGTGGCCTCGGGTATAGGTCATCCTAGATTGTGATAGAGACTGTTTTTTATTTTGAACGAACTTGTATAGATTTCATTATGCTAAAATGTATTATAATATATAAAAAATTTGTGAGGTGCATGTAACACCCCCAATAGTTTCACATCGGATAGAAATGAGACTGTGATTGGATATATAAGTGACATGGACATTAATAATAATAAATAGACTTAAATATTTTGGGCTGTGGTTTGGACCAAACGAGTTATTATTGCTAGTGGGTCAGGTCGTTACATTTGGTATCAGTACCAATCACTCAGCTAAAAGTGTGCGACGAGTCTCAGCTGAGTCAGGTCTAAAAGACAAAGTGACGGGCTATGTCAGGGGTCTGAATGACAAGACTAGCGAGATAAGTCTCACATCGCCTTGTGATTTAGGGTTGTGTGCGTTTGGGCCGACAAGGATGTCAGGCTACCCCAATAGTCCCACATCGGATGGGAATGGGATTGTGATTGGATATATAAGAGATATTGACACTAAAAATAATAACTAGGTTTAAACATTTTGGACTGTGGTTTGGGCCCAACGAGTTATTATTGCTAGTGGACTGCATCGTTACACTGTATAAATGTAATAGTACTTAAATGTTTAGTTAAGTTTACATTTCTTACTCTGTGATTTCATCTCTCTATCTGATTGAAATTCATATGCACGTACCTGAACTGACCAAATAGATGGGCTCAGAGCGTGACAATACCCATTTTTGTAAATAAGAAAAAAACTTGTACTATTTTGGAAAAATGATTACGTGATGTAAATTTTAAATTTAAAATTGCATTGATTTACCTTCTAGTATTCATTGTGATACTTTATTGTACTCCATCATATATGAGATTGTACATGTTGATGTATGATTTTACTTTATTTAGGAATGAGAAGTCTTGCTCGAGTCTTTTGCACCTACCTAAGTAGGTCTAATTATTGGTTTCCGGACGTGACAATACATATTCGTATCTGAATTTGCATTCGAAAAAAAGCTTAAAAAATGAATGTAAAGTTTTTTAAAAAATATGACCGTATTTCACTGTTTGCATCTTTAAAGATAAAAAAGATGCAAATAAATTGTAGAAAGATAATATAATTTTTTATAATATTATTCGTTTATTTTATTATGAATTTCACATTAAGTTTGCATTTGTATTTATGAAAATATTAAATTTTATTGAAAAAATATAGATACATAAAGTTTGAATATAAGTGTGAACTATTAGTTACATTACGTGTATTATTTACGCTAATTTTATTTTAAATTTATATATGCATATTAGTATATATTATTATTTGAATAATATCTAAATATAAATTCAAGTCATATCTGAATCTAAATTTCTTTTAAGTGCATATTATATTAAAAAATTAGCATCCGACGCATATCCGAAATTTGAAATTGTATTCGAAAAAAAAAATTATGCTATAAATGCTACACTATCAAATCAATCACAATAAATTCATCAGCCTGCTGAATGAAAAATAATTAAAATTATTCCCACATTTTAATATATAAAAGAAATTATATAAAGCAATACGCAAATACATGCTATACATGGCACTACCTACTTTGACCCTTCACTACTCTGAAGTTGATAATTAAACTTTTTATTCATTTTATTAAACACGTTTTCTTTTATTTGCGACAAACTTTTTTGGTATTGCTACAGTATTCAAATACTAAATTAGCTGCTTCGGGCGCGAGCGTCCCATAGAGGTATGAGCACCTTCGAATAATACTCAACTAGCTTGTCAGTTTTCGGAATATGCTCTTTCACAGCCGTGATGCAACCAAAGCGCTCTGCCCATTTCGCTAAAAGAGGGAACTTCGCCTCGTCGATAAGTTTAATATCCGATATCTTTTCTATCGCCTTAAACCAGCCCAGATAGCTTCCCAAAATGAGGTCGAGATAGCCCACATTGTCTCCACCGAAAAAGGACTTCCCTTTGAAGCTTTTCTCATAAGTCTCTTCTAATAAACTGAGTCCTGCGAATGATTCTTCTATAGTTTCTGCCTTTTCCTTTTCTGTCTTGACTTTTATAATTTTGAATGTAGCAGGAAACCACTGCATATAAAGAGAGATAGAGATACAGAAGAAAACTTAATAAACCTTTTTTATCGTAATATCACGTAGCAACCAACACAAGAAAGCAAGTTAGAATCGAATAGTTATACATTTCTATCCAAAATTCTGCAATTAAGATTTGAAACATCAACCGTCTCTAATGCAAGTGGCAAAATGGTTTGGTGGTTGATATCTGAAATTCAATTTTGAAGCTTAGTTGTTTTATATTTTTAACTAAATTTATTTCAAAAATAAATGAATCGAGTAACATGCTACACTCTCTCTCTCTCTCTCTCTCTCTCTCTCTCAAAAAAAAAAAAAAAAAAAAAAAAAAAAAAAAAAAAAAAAAAAAAAAACTTGAATCCAAAACCCCTTCCAAATCCAAGGTCATGCCTTACCACTGGATTAGCTTCATGGGTCAAATGTAGATGAATATATAATACATAGAGAGATATGGCATTTTCATAAATGAAATCACTAAAACAATTTAGACCAAAATTGCTTTCACTGTTCTTTAACATCTAGCAACCAATTTGTGTTTGGTCCAAATTATTTTAGAATCAGTTGCTCTACTCAATCAAAATGATTTTCTAACAAAGCATAAGTAGGACTAATTAAACAAACTGCAAATCTAGAATAACATACCTTGTCGTCAATATAGCCGGCCCAAAAGCGCGCGATGGCACGTTCATATGGATCCGAGGGAAGGATCGAGGGCCCTGCTCCCGCCCAAACTTCGTCGATGTATTGGAGGATGATCGCGGACTCGCAAATGGGCTGATCCTTGTGGATCAAAACTGGCACCTTCTTGTACACGGGGTTTGATTTGACGAGGAGCTCACTCTTATTTCCCCTAAGTTGTTGCTCCAGATACTCGTAGCTCACCCCTTTGAGTTCTAAAGCAATTTTCACTCTAACAACGTAGGAGCTCGCCCACGCTCCTAAGAGTTTCACTTGGTCTCCTGGCGCAGCCATATTATATGTGAAATTGTTTTATTTCAAAATGGACAACAAATTTGGTGTGGTTTGGGGTTTATGGTGATGTGG
>CM054934.1:4982056-5052871 GCA_029168755.2 Tillandsia fasciculata | reverse complement strand
CCATATTAGACATAACCCCAACAGATTTTCGAGTGGGCTTTCTGGACAAGATCAACAGGAGCAAGTCGGAACTGTTCTACCTAGGCAACAGAAGCAAGACAAAGGAGAGAAGCTTGCGGCTGTTCTAGATTGCAATCGGGCTGCTTCCGATAAATTCTGGGGCTACCGCTGAAGAAGGGCAATATTCGGAAGGTAGACTGGTACCACATTATCACCAAGATTGAACAAAGAATTGCAGGGTGGCAGGCAAAACTGCTCTCACAAGGTGGGAGGCTCACCCTAGTAAACACAGTGCTCTCGAATGTAGTAATCCAGAATTTAAAAATCTCTGTTTGCTTTTAAATATTTAAATTGTCAATTTTGGCAAAAGTGGAGAGATAGTGGGCCAATAGTGGGCCCAGAAATATCGACTTTTGGTTGGGGACTGATCCGGAAAATCCGAGATCACCATTGCGATCGTCTCGTCGAAACATAGAAGTTTCATATTCATATATTTTCGATCCGACGGTCGAATTTTCCAGGAATCAGAAATTAAAAAGCGGGCCCCGCGACTTAAAGTGAATAGTAACCCTCGAATTTTTAATCCCTCGCGATCATGAACGGCCAAACTACTATCCAGAGTTTAACATAGGAGTATGAGTAATGAACCCTAGCTAATTTCGACGTTTTGAACGCAATGGCACTGACGAAAATTCTGTTTGGAGACCCTGGAATCTCAGAAAGTGTAGATAACTGTATTTTTGTACAGTTTTTATGGAGCAAGATTTTATTTGATCATCGTATCAAAAAACAAAAATCAGTACCTTATAGATTTCGACGTGCTGGACGTCGTGACGATGTCCGTTTTTCGTTTTGACGAGCGAAACGCCTCGAAAAATGTGAAATACGGCGAAAAATACTATATTTTGCGGAAAAACCCCCTATATTCTTTGCTCCAAAAGATGTGCAGCTTATAGATGAGGGACTTAACAGTAAGAGGACCAACTTTTGTTAAGGACTTATGTCCAAATACTGTTAGTTGAAGGGGTTTTGTGCAAATGTGCAATTAACACATGCATACACGTGTGGAAGGATACCCGAGACCCTGCCTCTTCCTCTTCAGTAACTGAAGCTCCACCAGCATCTTCAGACCATAACCGACGCGGCCCCTCGGCTGCTGTAACCTCCGGCCGCTCGGGTCGCCGGAGTTAAGGTAAGAAAGCTATTAATAGGAGCTTCTCTTGAGTTCTTGAAGCAGAGATCAACCAAGAGTTGTAGGGATAGCCCAACCTTCTTCTGAGAGCTCCATCGTGAGGCCGCAACCAACCTCTGGTGAACCCGACCCCGGCCGTCGCCGAGCGCCGTCGCAGCCACCTTTTCTTTCTTCCTTACTCCGAAGAAGTGTGAAGTTGGACCAGACCTCTTCAAGGTTGGATTGGGAGGTGTCTGAGGAGTCCCTGGTGCTTGAAGGACCTTGCTGGAGCAAGCCGTGGCCGCGCGTGGAGAGGGAACCAAGATCCGGCTTCCTCCTTCTTCCCCGAGCTCGACCAAGGTGAGGGTTTCAAACCAATAATTGTTAGCCTCCAAGACCCCTAGCAGTAGATTCTGTATGTTCTAAGCATCCTCCCTGCAAAACCCGAGCCTCCCATGCAGCACGGTTGGCCGGCGGCCACAATGGGTCGCCGGAAATCTAGTTTAGCTCCACCTTTGAAGAACTCGGCAACCACTGGACTTTAGCACACCAAAATTGGTGTGTAGGGACTGTAGGACATATAGAAGAAATCAGCAAAGTATGGGGGAGGAGGGTGGAGTAACTTAGGAGAAAGTTGATGCCCTAATTTTGAGCTTTTTATGCATGCGGCCGAGAATGCAACTCCGGCGCCGGCGAGCTTTTCCGACGCCGGCCACCTACCCAGAAGCCTTACTGGGAATGAGAGGAGTGCTCCCATGCATTTGCATGGCACCCATGCAGCATCAAAATGATGCGGCCATGGATGAACCCTAAATTTATAACTTTGCGGCCGCCGGAGCTCCGGCCACTTCCGGCCGGGGGGGGGGGGAGATGGTTGGGAAGCTTCGTGGTGACTCAAGGAGCATTTCCCTCCAAGTTATAGAGCTCCAGGTGGTCTTTGTGCAAATTCGCCATTAGAGCCCATTGAGCTCCAAACCGGAGCTTGCTCCGCCGCGCCGCCGCCGCACCCCGGGGCCAGCCGTATGCATGGAAAGTTTCAGTAGGGTGAGTTGCACCTATTGGTGCATTTAGTTGAGCCCCAGACCCTCTAGTTGGAGCATCACGATTTTCAATGTTATCCCCATTTCTTCTTCCTCGAGCTCGGCCATCTGAGGGGTTTCGAGTTGCTCCAAGTAGGGGGGAAAAGCTCCAGATTCTTCATGGATCAAATCAATCCAAGTTAGACTGCCTCTAGTTTAGTATTTGTAGAGATTCCAACTTCAAAGTTGCTTATGTGTATGTGTATATAATATGCCCCTAAGATGTTTGATTAAATGCCACTGAGAAGAAAGAGTTGGAATTTGACAAAACTTTGTATATGAAACTTGCTCTAAATAGTCCCCTGAGCTCTGTGCTCACTTCAGTTCAAACAGAAACTGAGTGGATTAAAGTTTGGTGCATTGTGAATTAGGGTATAAGCTTGACCTTGGTTCTGCTTGAACCAGCACCCCTGGGCCTCAACCAGGGTGAGCACTGAGGTCCTGGCAGTGCCCAGACCAACTTTCATATACAAAGTTTGCTGGTTTGAAGTTTAGATTAAAAGTTATAGTAAAATCAACATAAAACAATAATGTTGGGACAAAACCTTATTTTAAAGTATTTGCGAAGCCGCGACAGTGTGCCCAAGGCTAATTTGGGGTCACTCGACGCGATGCTCTCGTTAAAATTTCTGTTTGAAGTCCCGAAGAAACAAAATGACATTAAGGCTGTGTTAGTGCATATATTATGGGCCAAAGTTTGCCTCGGAACCCGTGATGCCACAAATGGGTGAGCACGGTGTTCAGCATGACATAAGTAACCTGCTGGAAGTGACGGAATGTTAAAATGAATCTCCAGTTGAAAGAACGAGCGAAAACAGTGCCCAAATTGGCACTAAAAGTGTAAATTTAAAAGCTCTAGGGGTCTAGTTGCAAAAATCACATCGTATACTGGTTAGTAAACTGATTTCTGAACCTTAATTCACATTCAGGGTTACTTGGTAGCATCTGGTGTGCTGAGCGTACAGTTGGTTCAGATTAGCCGCCTGCGTTATATCAGGTGGGTTATCTTCGGTCCGGATTTTATCAGTTCGGCCCTCTGATGTGCGATACTGGTTGGACCCCTGTTTTTGGTAGCTTAACCTGATTACTTTGAGCCTGCCTTCCTTTTGATTCAGATTATACTGCTTCATGCCTGAGTTATGACTTTTATCAGTTATCTGCTGCTTTACATGATTAATCATAATGCTTCCAGTATTCATATCATTATTCTGGATATTGCCATGCCTGATTGGTTATTAGATTCTGAGCTTGCTTTCCTGATGATCAAATATTACACTGCTGAACACATAATTTTAATCAACCAATGTTTTACCGAGCTTCGTAGGGTCGCCGGAGTCTGTTCTTGTTTGATAGGACAAAGGCAATTGCTCTGCGAGGTTTGGAAACCCAAGCTTCGTAGTGTCGCCTGAGTCTGTTCTTGTTTGATAGGACGAGGGCAATGCTCTTCGGGGTTTGGACTTTTCAAAATAGTTTTCTCAAAAATATGCGTTCAGTTTTGTATGTTTGGTTGGTCTGCCTGATTTAGTTGAGATTTGCTGTTGATCTTATGTTGAGTTGAGATTTGCCTTTGATCTTGCATATGAGTTGAGATACAGTTGATTATCTGCTGATTATTCCTGCATGAGAGTTGAGATTCAGTTGATTTTGCTATCGCATCCCAGTGGGGATTTTCCGGCTTGTTGCCGATTACCCGGTCAGTGGACCGTGAGCTTGAGCATTTGCATATGATTCGCCCGCATCGTTGTACTTCACGAACATCAGCGGATTTGCTACCCGTAGCGATGTTCTTTACCGTAAAGTGGTTAGCAGTTGCGACCCGTGACCCTAGTTTGGGGAATGTCAACCAGGTGGTGCCAGGTGGGCAGCCTTGCCTGAGGTCTTGTGAAGGCCAATATGGTAGCTTGTGATTGGGTCTTTGTGTTTTCATCTATTTGATGCATGTGCTGTTAAGTTTCTTTAACATACTTTCTTATGATCATTGTTATATTGCTGATTGTCCTAACTCCCTGATGCCTTGATTATAGTTTCATAGTTATGTTACCCTGCTCTAGCTATGACCTGCTTCTATCCTGATATATGATTGTTTGGGTTTTGTTTCCTTTTCTGCTAAATTATCTCCTATACTTGTACCCAGATTATGAGTTTTGCTTTCTTTACAGCACCAGTTATATATTTGCTTTACCCTAACCCATGATCTATTACTATCCTCTAGCATTGTATATCAGTAGGTACGATCTGCTATTTCTCGGCTCGTCGTGCCCACTGGGATACACTCCGGTGTGTCTCACACCCTCGGGTGACTATTTTTCAGGTCGAGCGGGTGTTGAGATGTTGGGACGAGTTGGTGAGATCACGAGATAGAGCTTTACCCTGGACAGCCGATAGATCAAGTATTTAGTTATTTGTTGTATCAAGTGTAATGCAATGTAATTGAGAAGTTATTGATATTGTAATTTAATCTTGCTTAGTAGATGTACGTAGTTAGTACTCTGATTGTATGCCAAGTGAGCCGTGCATATATAGAAAAGGCTCAATCCCCAGTGGGATTGGGACTCTTCTATATATGTGGCAGTCTGTTGCGCCCTGGCTGGTTTTAAACTCTGATTTCAAAAAAAAAAAAAAAAAAAAAAAAAAAATTTAGACGCTGGTTTTTAAACTAGGGGCGTGACAGATTAGATGGTATCAGAGAAATAGGAAACACGATGTCTAAGTTTGGCTAGGAACGAACCCTAGGATGACCTGTGTTACGAGAGAGCGCTGGGTAGTGTTCTAAGTCTGATAGGTCAAAACAGAAGTTGTGGGTCGACTGTACTAAAATAAGTTATTGACTATTGCAGTTATGGCTCGCACTCGGCGTGGTGCTGGTGGTGGTCGAGGGACTGGCATGGGTCGGGGGGCTGCCCAAGCAACTACTGAAAGTGGGGGCCCAGAGATCCCCGACAGAATGCAAAGATTTGAGGACCAGTTGGCTCAAATGGCTGCAATGATACAGCAGTACATGCAGCGGGAGGCCAGTGTGCATGCTGCACCTGCACCACCTGCAGCACCAGCCTCTGCGAATGAGGAACTTCCTGTTCCTCCTGCACCAGTACCTCCGGCTGAATCGGCTACATCTGAAGCCGTTGCTGCAACTGTTGATGCTCCCGGGGTGGCGGGGGGTAACAATCCTAACAGTCCTGCGGCCCTAGAAGCTGCCAGAGCAGCATACAGGGAAGAGAGATCAAGAGTCAGGGGAGTTCTGCGGGATTTTAATAAATTCAAGCCCCAAGAATTCACAGGCCGTGAAAAGGACCCCTGAGCTCTTGAAGAATGGCTAAATCACATGGAAAAGCTGTTTAGAGATTTGGACACTGAGGAGCAAGACAAGGTGACACTGGGGGTACATTGCCTCGGTGTCAGCGCAAGCATGTGGTGGCTGCGCTACCAACGCCACAATTTTGCTCCTGAAGCCCCTAAGCCTACGTGGGAGCAATTTAGGGCGGCTCTGTATCACCGCTACCTAAAAGAGACCGCACGAGAGGCTTTAGAGCGGGACTTGGAAAACATGTGCCAAGGAGACCGCACCCTGAGGGAGTACGAAGAAGAATTTACAAAGATTGCTGACCTGGTGCCACATGCGGTGCAGGACGAGCGTCGCAAGATTAGATTATTTACTCAAGGCCTGCGATCCGAGATCCGTCGTCAGTTGTCTTCACATTTAATCACCGACTACGACGAATGTATCGAACGCTGCCTTGCCATTGAGGCTGAATTGGCAATCTCCCGGGCTGAGCGGGCAGCAATGGATAAAGGAAAAGGGAAAAAGCGACTGTTTGCAGGAAATGGAGAAGGATCATCTGGATCAAATAGAAGACCCCCTAGACCCCCAGGAAATCAGAACCAAGCAAGTGGTTCTAGGGCCTTCAATCAACAACAAAGGGCAAGGCCTTGCGTCTTCTGCGGGGCAGATCATCGATCTATCTCTTGCGATCTGCGCCACGGAAGATGCTATAATTGTGGTCAGCCTGGCCATATCTCTGCCAACTGCCCGCAGAGATCTGCTTCAAACCCACCAGCGTTGGCTATACCACCTCTTGCTGCCCGGCCTCCAGCGCCAACCCAGAGCGTGGCTGCCTCAAATCGTCCATCATCGCGCCAAACTGATGAACCTCGCCAAGTGTCGGGAGGACGGGTCTATGCGCTGACCCAGCATGGCGAGCCATCGGGGAAGGCCCATCGGGAGCCAGAAGTATTGAAACAGTGATGTAATAAAATTAATACATAGGGAACTGATGTTTTTGGTATTTTAGAAAACTTTTAAAGTACGTTTTGTTAAGTTTCGGGGACGAAACTTTTTAGAAGTTGTGGGTGATGTAGTAATCCAGAATTTAAAAACCTCTGTTTGCTTTTAAATATTTAAATTGTCAATTTTGGCAAAAGTGGAGAGATAGTGGGCCAATAGTGGGCCCAGAAATATCGACTTTTGGTCGGAGACTGATCTGGAAAATCCGAGATCACCATTGCGATCGTCTCGTCGAAACATAGAAGTTTCATATTCATATGTTTTCGATCCGACGGTCGGATTTTCCAGAAATCAGAAATTAAAAAGCGGGCCCCGCGACTTAAAGTGAATAGTAACCCTCGAATTTTTAATCCCTCGCGATCATGAATGGCCAAACTACTATCCAGAGTTTAACATAGGAGTATGAGTAATGAACCCTAGCTAATTTCGACGTTTTGAACGCAATGGCACTGACGAAAATTCTGTTTGGAGACCCTGGAATCTCAGAAAGTGTAGATAACTGTATTTTTGTACAGTTTTTATAGAGCAAGATTTTATTTGATCATCGTATCGGAAAACAAAAATTACTACCTTATAGATTTCGGCGTGCTGGACGTCGTGACGATGTCCATTTTTCGTTTTAACGAGCGAAACGCCTCGAAAAACGTGAAATACGGCGAAAAATACTATATTTTGCGGAAAAACCCCTATATTCTTTGCTCCAAAAGATGTGCAGCCTATAGATGAGGGACTTAACAGTAAGAGGACCAACTTTTGTTAAGGACTTATGTCCAAATACTGTTAGTTGAAGGGGTTTTGTGCAAATGTGCAATTAACACATGCATACACGTGTGGAAGGATACCCGAGACCGCCTCTTCCTCTTCAGTAACTGAAGCTCCACTAGCATCTTCAGACCATAACCGACGCGGCCCCTCGGCTGCTGTAACCTCCGGCCGCTCGGGTCGCCGGAGTTAAGGTAAGAAAGCTATTAATAGGAGCTTCTCTTGAGTTCTTGAAGCAAAGATCAACCAAGAGTTGTAGGGATAGCCCAACCTTCTTCTGAGAGCTCCATCGTGAGGCCGCAACCAACCTCTGGTGAACCCGACCCCGGCCGTCGCCGAGCGCCGTCGCAGCCACCTTTTCTTTCTTCCTTACTCCGAAGAAGTGTGAAGTTGGACCAGACCTCTTCAAGGTTGGATTGGGAGGTGTCTGAGGAGTCCCTGGTGCTTGAAGGACCTTGCTGGAGCAAGCCGTGGCCGCGCGTGGAGAGGGAACCAAGATCCGGCTTCCTCCTTCTTCCCCGAGCTCGACCAAGGTGAGGGTTTCAAACCAATAATTGTTAGCCTCCAAGACCCCTAGCAGTAGGTTTCGTATGTTCTAAGCATCCTCCCTGCAAAACCCGAGCCTCCCATGCAGCACGGTTGGCCGGCGGCCACAATGGGTCGCCGGAAATCTAGTTTAGCTCCACCTTTGAAGAACTCGGCAACCACTGGACTTTAGCACACCAAAATTGGTGTGTAGGGACTGTAGGACATATAGAAGAAATCTGCAAAGTATGGGGGAGGAGGGTGGAGTAACTTAGGAGAAAGTTGATGCCCTAATTTTGAGCTTTTTATGCATGCGGCCGAGAATGCAACTCCGGCGCCGGCGAGCTTTTCCGACGCTGGCCACCTACCCAGAAGCCTTACTGGGAATGAGAGGAGTGCTCCCATGCATTTGCATGGCACCCATGCAGCATCAAAATGATGCGGCCATGGATGAACCCGAAATTTATAACTTTGCGGCCGCCGGAGCTCCGGCCACTTCCGGCCGGGGGGGGGGGGAGATGGTTGGGAAGCTTCGTGGTGACTCAAGGAGCATTTCCCTCCAAGTTGTAGAGCTCCAGGTGGTCTTTGTGCAAATTCGCCATTAGAGCCCATTGAGCTCCAAACCGGAGCTTACTCCGCCGCGCCGCCGCCGCACCCCGGGGCCAGCCGTATGCATGGAAAGTTTCAGTGGGGTGAGTTGCACCTATTGGTGCATTTAGTTGAGCCCCAGACCCTCTAGTTGGAGCATCACGATTTTCAATGTTATCCCCATTTTCTTCTTCCTCGAGCTCGGCCATCTGAGGGGTTTCGAGTTGCTCCAAGTAGGGGGGAAAAGCTCCAGATTCTTCATGGATCAAATCAATCCAAGTTAGACTGCCTCTAGTTTAGTATTTGTAGAGATTCCAACTTCAAAGTTGCTTATGTGTATGTGTATATAATATGCCCCTAAGATGTTTGATTAAATGCCACTGAGAAGAAAGAGTTGGAATTTGACAAAACTTTGTATATGAAACTTGCTCTAAATAGTCCCCTGAGCTCTGTGCTCACTTCAGTTCAAACAGAAACTGAGTGGATTAAAGTTTGGTGCATTGTGAATTAGGGTATAAGCTTGACCTTGGTTCTGCTTGAACCAGCACCCCTGGGCCTCAACCAGGGTGAGCACTGAGGTCCTGGCAGTGCCCAGACCAACTTTGATATACAAAGTTTGCTGGTTTGAAGTTTAGATTAAAAGTTATAGTAAAATCAACATAAAACAATAATGTTGGGACAAAACCTTATTTTAAAGTATTTGCGAAGCCGCGACAGTGTGCCCAAGGCTAATTTGGGGTCACTCGACGCGATGCTCTCGTTAAAATTTCTGTTTGAAGTCCCGAAGAAACAAAATGACATTAAGGCTGTGTTAGTGCATATATTATGGGCCAAAGTTTGCCTCGGAACCCGTGATGCCACAAATGGGTGAGCACGGTGTTCAGCATGACATAAGTAACCTGCTGGAAGTGACGGAATGTTAAAATGAATCTCCAGTTGAAAGAACGAGCGAAAACAGTGCCCAAATTGGCACTAAAAGTGTAAATTTAAAAGCTCTAGGGGTCTAGTTGCAAAAATCACATCGTATACTGGTTAGTAAACTGATTTCTGAACCTTAATTCACATTCAGGGTTACTTGGTAGCATCTGGTGTGCTGAGCGTACAGTTGGTTCAGATTAGCCGCCTGCGTTATATCAGGTAGGTTATCTTCGGTCCGGGTTTTATCAGTTCGGCCCTCTGATGTGCGATACTGGTTGGACCCCTGTTTTTGGTAGCTTAACCTGATTACTTTGAGCCTGCCTTCCTTTTGATTCAGATTATACTGCTTCATGCCTGAGTTATGACTTTTATCAGTTATCTGCTGCTTTACATGATTAATCATAATGCTTCCAGTATTCATATCATTATTCTGGATATTGCCATGCCTGATTGGTTATTAGATTCTGAGCTTGCTTTCCTGATGATCAAATATTACACTGCTGAACACATAATTTTAATCAACCAATGTTTTACCGAGCTTCGTAGGGTCGCCGGAGTCTGTTCTTGTTTGATAGGACAAAGGCAATTGCTCTGCGAGGTTTGGAAACCCAAGCTTCGCAGTGTCGCCTGAGTCTGTTCTTGTTTGATAGGACGAGGGCAATGCTCTTCGGGGTTTGGACTTTTCAAAATAGTTTTCTTAAAAATATGCGTTCAGTTTTGTATGTTTGGTTGGTCTGCCTGATTTAGTTGAGATTTGCTGTTGATCTTATGTTGAGTTGAGATTTGCCTTTGATCTTGCATATGAGTTGAGATACAGTTGATTATCTACTGATTATTCCTGCATGAGAGTTGAGATTCAGTTGATTTTGCTATTGCATCCCAGTGGGGATTTTCCGGCTTGTTGCCGATTACCCGGTCAGTGGACCGTGAGCTTGAGCATTTGCATATGATTCGCCCGCACCGTTGTACTTCACGAACATCAGCGGATTTGCTACCCGTAGCGATGTTCTTTACCGGTAAAGTGGTTAGCAGTTGCGACCCGTGACCCTAGTTTGGGGAATGTCAACCAGGTGGTGCCAGGTGGGCAGCCTTGCCTGAGGTCTTGTGAAGGCCAATATGGTAGCTTGTGATTGGGTCTTTGTGTTTTCATCTATTTGATGCATGTGCTGTTAAGTTTCTTTAACATACTTTCTTATGATCATTGTTATATTGCTGATTGTCCTAACTCCCCGATGCCTTGATTATAGTTTCATAGTTATGTTACCCTGCTCTAGCTATGACCTGCTTCTATCCTGATATATGATTGTTTGGGTTTTGTTTCCTTTTCTGCTAAATTATCTCCTATACTTGTACCCAAATTATGAGTTTTGCTTTCTTTACAGCACCAGTTATATATTTGCTTTACCCTAACCCATGATCTATTACTATCCTCTAGCATTGTATACCAGTAGGTACGATCTGCTATTTCTCGGCTCGTCATGCCCACTGGGATACACTCCGGTGTGTCTCACACCCTCGGGTGACTGTTTTTCAGGTCGAGCGGGTGTTGAGATGTTGGGACGAGTTGGTGAGATCACGAGATAGAGCTTGACCCTGGACAGCCGATAGATCAAGTATTTAGTTATTTGTTGTATCAAGTGTAATGCAATGTAATTGAGAAGTTATTGATATTGTAATTTAATCTTGCTTAGTAGATGTACGTAGTTAGTACTCTGATTGTATGCCAAGTGAGCCGTGCATATATAGAAAAAGCTCAATCCCCAGTGGGATTGGGACTCTTCTATATATGTGGCGGTCTGTTGCGCCCTGGCTGGTTTTAAACTCTGATTTCAAAAAAAAAAAAAAAAAAAAAATTTAGACGCTGGTTTTTAAACTCGGGGCGTGACATCGAATCTCCCCCTTACTTCTTCTCTGTCTTCAGAGCCCTTGTTTGGGCTCTCCGAAGAATCGACTCGCTTCGGAGAGCCTTCTTTTGGAAAGGAAGAAGCTCCGTGTCTGGGGGCAACTGCCTGGTTAGCTGGAAAACGGTTTGCAGAAACAGGAGGGACGGGGGATTAGGTGTCATGAACTTGGAGAGTATGAACACCGCTCTGCTGGTGAAGTGGTGGTGGAGATACTTCTCAGCAGATGCGACCCCTTGGGGATCTCTCCTCAAGGGACTCTACTATCTACGCAAAAGACCCCTAAACGAAGGGACCTCGTTCAAACCCTATTCTCAGTGGTGGAGGAGTGTGCTAGGCATGATGGAGCTTTTCAAATGCGGCACGACCCACTCGGTGGGAGATGGCGAACTGACAGGCTTCTGGTCAGATATTTGGATAGGGACTTCACCCCTATCGACCCAATTTCCAAGCATCTTTGATTTGGTACGCAACAAAAACTTACGTGTGAAAGACTGTGTTGGACGGAACGGTTGGAATTGGGGAAAATTCTGGCGGGTTTAGGGACTGGTCCCTTAGGCCTCGAGGATTTAATTCGAAACTTGAAAGAGACCACCTTTAGCCTGTCCCTTACAAACAGCAAAGACGAATTCCTCTGGCGCTGGACCAAATCCAGACTTTTCTCAGTCAAGTCTATGTATTGCATCTTACAAGATAGCAGGGAAGTAGACTCTTGCTTCGATAAACTCTGGAGCATCAAGATACCGCTGAAAGTGAAAATCTTTGTTTGGCTGGTACTTAGAAGGAGGGTTCTGACCAGGGACATCTTACTGAAAAGAAACTGGAGTGGGGCCAGTTGTTGTGTCATCTGCTTAGGTCCAGAAGAAACATCGGATCATCTCTTTGTATCCTGTACCTTCGCAAAAACTCTGCTGGAGGTCTTGCTGCCAAACAAACTGGAGGTCCGCAGCTGTACAACCGTCGATAGGCTCTGGGATGCGAGCTCTCTCAAGAAGGGTGCCTTGGGAAAAAGGGTTCTAACCACCATCGCGGCCACCTGGTGGAACATTTAGTTGGAAAGAAACAGAAGGACTTTCGAAAACAAGAAACGTTGCCTCGGTGCTCTACTAGCTGAAATTAGGCTTTCCCGATCGGACTGGACCAGGTTCTGTGCCTAGGTTCTGTGCCGTTTCTTTTTTTTTTTTTTTTTTTTTTTTTTCTTTTTGGCCCGGCTGCTCTACTGCGGAAACCAGCTGCCCCGTTGCTAAGTTCATTTGCGCCATGAATGAAGCGGCAGCATGCTGCCTTTCTCTCAAAAAAAATTATCTATAATTGCCACTAAAAACATATTAAATGACTAGTAAATAGAAACTATAGCGGCAATTGCAACGAGCCAACGACATATGATTATTAGTTAATAACATCACATCAGATTGGATGTGCACCAGCTATTTGGATTAACAGTATTCTGTCACGCCCCGAGTTCAAAAACCAGCGTCTAAATTTTTTTTTTTTCTTTTTTTTTTTTTTTTTTTTATCAGAGTTTCAAAACCAAGTCAGGGCATGACAGACCGCCACATATATAAAAGAGTCCCAATTGTCCTTGGAATTGAGCCTTTTCTATATATGCACGGCTAAGCTTAAACAACAATACCAGAGTACTAACTACGTACAACTAAACAAATATAAAACAAGTATTACAATACTCTACAATTTAATTACAATATCTATCTTTGACAAATGCTATTACATAAATATCGGCTGTCCAGGGTTGACTGCTAACACGGAACCTTATCAAACACGTCCCGACATCCCAGCACCCGATCGACCTGAAAAATGATCACCCAGGGGGTGTGAGATACACTGTACATGTATCCCAGTGGGCACGACGAGCCGAGAAATAGCAGATCGTACCTACTGGTATACAATACTAAAAAAATAGTAATAATCAGGGGTTAGGATAATCAGATATATATAATCATGGAACTGAAATTAAAAACATCATATAACATCTTAATCATGTATAGGCTGATAACAGGAAATCAAATCAGTTAATCAAAGAGATGTGACGGAAATAGGTTTATCAAACAACAACATATGCATCAATAACTGAAATAGTAAAGTAACCCAATCTAATGCCACTATCGGTCTCACAGAACCTCAGGCTAAATACCACTTTCGGTCTCACAGAACCTCAGCCAAATGCCACTATTTGTCTCACAGAACCTCAGGCAATGCCACTATTGGTCTCACAGAACCTCAGGCTAACATGCTATCATAACCCTAACGGCTCACGGGTCGTTGTGACCCTTTACCGGTAAAGAACACCATGACGGTGGCCAAACCGTCGGTGTACGTGACTGAAAGCGGGCGCAGTGGTGATCACAATGCTGATGCTGAAACTTACTGTCAAAACCAGGTAATTGGCAGAAAGCCAGAACAATTTCAACAGAAATGCAATAACAGAATCAACTGAATTTCAACTCATATACAGGAATAATCATCAACTAATCCAACCAAGGATGAAATATCAGAATCAATTGAATTTCAACTCATATACAGGAATAATCATCAACTAATCCAACCAAGGATGCAATATCAGAATCAACTGAATCTCAACTCATATGCAGGAATAATCATCAACTACTATAGCATGGATCAGATATAATCAGGGAGTACTGATAATCAGGTATGTAAACTAGCAAATGACCAAAATCCCAATAAGGGTACAATGTAGAATAGCCACTAAATCTCAATCATATGCAGAATATAATCAACAACTACTAGAGCATGGATCAGGATATACTGATAATCAAGTATAATTGTGCAAGCTAGCTAATGACCAATCAGGCATGGCAAATGTCCAGGAATAGAGTCATAATATCTGGAAGCAACTAAAGATCAGTAAGGCAACAGGTAACTGATAAAGATAATAATCAGGCAGAT
This sequence comes from Tillandsia fasciculata, assembly GCA_029168755.2. Classification (NCBI taxonomy): domain Eukaryota; kingdom Viridiplantae; phylum Streptophyta; class Magnoliopsida; order Poales; family Bromeliaceae; genus Tillandsia; species Tillandsia fasciculata. The sequence goes on along the minus strand of CM054934.1, from coordinate 5,038,720 downwards.
AACAGTATGAACTGAACAAAAGGAAAGGCAGGCTCAAGGTAATAATTAGGCTACAACAACAGGGGTCCAACCAATACTGTATCCCAGAGGGCCGAAATGATTAAGCCCGGACCGAAGATAAACCCACCTGTCGTTTCGCAGGCGATCTTTCGACTCCAAAAGAAAGCTCGAAACTGTGCCAACCTAATTCAAAAATGCTGATCAGGGAACAACTCAAAACCAGGACTTAGGCCAAGATCAACTCGAAACCTCAAACTACTTAAACATCAGTGTTTGACAACAACACTTAGACCAACACACTGTTCTAAACAGTACTCATTGCCATTTTGCATTTAGACCCCCAGAGTTTTCGAAAATCACACTTTTAGTGTCGTTTGAACACTGTTTTCGCTCGTTCTTTCAATTGGAAACTCATTTTCACGAACCGTCACTTCTAGCAGGTGACATTTAACTTGCTAAACACCGTGCTCACCCTATTGCAGCAGCACAGAACCCGAGGAATACTTCGGGCCATAAAATACTCCTCTAACATAGACCAAATGCATTTTTATTTCTCCGGCTCATCGAAACTTAATTCCGACGTGAGCATCGCGTCCAGTGACCACAAATTAGCCAGGAGCTCACTGTCGCTACTTCGCAAACAGCCCAGAACCAACCTTGGGCCATAACACTTATTCTAGAGCTTGACAACCACATAACTTAATTTTTACTGTGCCAAATCCAATTCTGTTTGAACCATATGCTTAAAATGACTCAAGAACCACAGGGCTTGCCCTAATGCAGCCCAGTATAGTTGGATCAACCAGAACCAACACTAAGCTCTCAAACAACATTCACAATGCTCCAATCTTTAATCCTCACAGATCAGCTTTGCTCTGAAGTGAGCATCAAGCTCAGGGGATGAATTGAAGCAACTTTCGTATTTAAATCGAAGCCTAATTCCAACTTTTTCTTCTCTGGGACATTTTATCAAATACCTGGTGTGCATCCTATACATACAAGCATTTAACCCAAAACCCGAGTTGGTTCTCAGCCTACACTGCACCAGAGGCATTCTAACATGGATAAAATTTATCTACTAAGTTGCAGGAGTATTTCCCATCAATTTGGAGCAACTTTGTTCCACAACTTAGCCGCGGCACAAAGAGGAAGATGAAGCTAAAAGCTTCGAATTTCGTGACCAACCAACTAATACACCTGGGACCCAACCACTTGCCCATTTGGATGCTAATACTCATAACAAACTCACCTGGACCCGTGCCCGGCGACAGGGCACGGCGGCGGCGCGGCGGAGCAAAGCTCGGTTTGAGCTTCACCTCCAACAATGGCAACTTTTCATTCATCGGGTTTTAGGTGCAAAGGACAGCACCAATAGCTTCCTAACAAGCTTTTAGGAAGGTCTGGACCTGACCCTGCCGTCGGAGGTCGCCGGATGGCCGGCCGCCATTAATGGCCTCGAGCTTGGGCCATCCATGGCCGATCCTCATTTGGGCTGCATGGGTCGCATGCAAGAGCATGGGTGGAACCCTCTCACACCCAGAAAGCTCACCAGCCACTTGGCCGGAGACGGGGAGGCTTGCCGGCGCCGGAGCACAAAGCTCGGCCGAAGTGCAATATTCCCAAAAACTAGGGCACAAATCTGCCATTGATCCGCTCTATCATACTCCACCAAATTTGGTGGGGTTGATTTTCATCCCCTACAGTCCATGCCTACCAACTTTGGATCATTTTGGTCCATTGGTTGAAAAGAACAGCCGCGACGGAGTTTTCTTAGGTTTCCGGCGATGGTTTTCCCCCGCCGGCCAACCAAAGTGCATGGGGGCTCGGGGCTGTGCAGAGAGTATCCTAGGGACCTATCTATGCTACTGCTAGAGGTCCCGGGCTCATGCAACCAGAGGTTTGAGAGAACTTACCTCGCTGGAGTTGGTGAAGAAAGGAAGAAGCCGGGTTCACTTCTCCTTCCTCGCGCGGCCACGGCAACCACCCAGGAGCTCTTCCAGTCACAGAGGAACACCTCAGGAACTCCAGATCCAACTTTGGAAGAGTTTGGTTCCAACCTTCTTTGCTCTCTCTCTCTCTCTCTCTCTCTCTCTCTCTCTCTCTCTCTCTCGGGTTCACCTCTCTTTGGTTTATGTCCCTCGGCCTCCAGCACTTCGGGGCTTGGTCTGGGAGATACATAGGATTTCTGGTGATGCTTCGGATTTCCCCCCACAGACCCCTCGTGAACCAGCCACAAGAACCCAAGAGCCACATTGGAATTAAATGCAAGGTTTTGCAAATTTCAGTTTAGTCCTCAACCAACCAACCCTAAGCCTTAGGGTCCCTGCTGTAGATCTCTTAGGCTGACAGGACCCTATCCTAAATACCTTTTAATTTTTGGTCCATAAGATTTAAAGTTTCATCCAAAATACACCCTTTTTCGGTGTTTTTCACGCATTTCGAGACTACGGCTCGTCAAATTGCGAAACGGACTTCGCCACGACGTTCAGCTCGTCGAGACCTGTCAAGGAGCGTATTTGCTTGCTTGATTTGGCGCTCGAGTAAAATCTCGGACCATAAAGTTCTGTAAGTTGTAAAACAACGCACGCATTTCGATCCACCCGGATCGCCAAACACGAATACCGCCAGTGCCATTGCGCTCAGAACGTCAAAAATAGCTAGGATTGACTACTCATACCCCCTATGTTTGGTGTCCAGACGGCGAAACGGCCGACGATGATCAAAAGGAGATTTAAAATAGGGGTTACTATTCACAACTTAAGTTGTGGGGCCCGCTTCTTCTTCGCTGTTTTGCGGAAGATCCGACCGTCAGATCGTCGACATATGTATATCAATTTTTCATGTTTCGACGAGACGGTCGCAATGGTGATCTCAGATTTTCGAGATCAGACCCCGATCAAAAGTCGATGTTCTATGGCCACTATTGTACTACTAATTGCCTATTTTTGCCATTTAAATAATCCAGAAAATTATTTAAACTTAAATTTTAGATTTTAAAAATCACGGTTACTACATCAGATTATTTAAACTTAAATTTTGGATTTTAAAAATCACGGTTACTACATATTCATATTGCAAGGCAAGCACAAATAGCAAATATAACTGTCAAAATACCCTCATCAATAGCAATAAGTGCTAATTAACTACAACAAATTACATGATTAATGAGTTTTTTGCCACCATTGCACCCAGTGACAAGTGAATTAAATGGATTAATATCTAAAAGTTGGCAGACTGTCAGAACATATTAGTCAATTTCGAGGTAATTCCAAACTTCAATTAGCCTCCCAAACGTGCAGTTGATGGGGAAGGCTCCTGCAGAGCGAATGTTGACTCTTCTTTGGCCAGTGATTGAAACATCTGCAAATAACAAATCAGACAACTCAGAATTCTCAGACAAAGCAGAATTCTTATATACCAATAAAAATTAAAAAAAAACCTTCATTATTCTATAATTTAGCGGCCAGTTTACAGTTATCAATAAGTTGGACCAAATTAGTAAATGTGGATAGTGTAGAAGAACATGTTCAGTTTTCTATAGCAGATAATGCTCTTTCTTCATATCTCACCAAGCTAATCCAACGAAACTTCATATCTCACTCACATTCGTCGGTTGTGGCCAATCCTTTGCCTCAACCTTCTTAGGATCACTCGAGACTCCTCCTTTCGAAATCACAGGCCCAAGAAAATAAATTTTCGGAGCTAAAACTCACACTTCTTCAACTTTGCGAACAATCTTTGCTCTCTTAACACCTTTAAGACTTGCCTTAAGTGTTCCTCATCACTCTGACAATAGACTAAAATGTCGTCGATGAAGACAATCACAAATCGATTGAGGAATGGTTGAAAAACTTGGTTGAAAAACTCGGTTCTTGAGGTCCGGGCATTGGTAAGCCCGTACGGCATTACAGTGAACTCATAATGACCATACAGATATTTGAAAGCCGTCTTGTGCTAATCCTCTAGCTTAATTCTCAACTAATGGTATCCCCATTGTAAGTCGAACTTTGAGAATACCTTGAACTCTTGCAACTAGTGGTCGCAACGAGCCGAACACGAGCGAGTTGGGGTCGGCTCGTGTTCGGCTCGTTTAATAAACGAAACATGAGCTGGCTCGTTTAAATATCGAGCTGAAAAATTCGGCTCGTGTTCGGCTCGTTTATTAACGAGCTGAACACGAGCTGGCTCGCGAACAACAAGTTTGATTTTCATTCCTACTATTAGGCGTAAAGTTGAAAGAAAATTAAAAAATTAAAATTTTAATCTAATAATTAAAATTCACAAAAAAATTGATGGCCTAAAATCTAAATAGTAAAGTTTATATATATATATATATATATATAAAAGAGCTGAATTGCCATCCCTACTTGCAACTGATCGAATAGATCATCAATTCGGGGCAACAAATATTTGTTCTTCACAGTAATCTTATTGAGTTCTCGGTAGTCCACGCACAACAGAAGAGATCCATCATTCTTCTTTACGAATAATATTAGGGCTCTCTAGAGCGAAACACTTGGCCTGACAAAGCCTTTGTCCATCAAATTCTCCAACTGGGCCTTGAGCTCCTTCAATTATGCAGGTACCATTCGCATGACCTCTAAACTTTTTGTTTGGGGTCAAAAGACTTTTGTTAAGCGAAAAACGGATTATGAGTCATAAATCGACAAAATCGTCGGTTTATCGTCGATTCGGCGCAAAACACGAAATCTGAACTGTCTAAATGACCAATTATTGTTGCCAGGTGGTCCTGGCTGTTCCCAACACTGTCCTAGCTGTCCAGTGACTTCTGTTTCACGTCGGTGACTCCCGAAGCCGAAATTGGCGGTTCCGGGTATGTTATTGGTAATTATGGCACAGTCAGGACTATTAGTGGCACAGTACTAATTGTTACTACCTAGACACATTAAACGAAGTGTTCTAGGGCAGCACGTGAAGTTTCATTAAGTTAGTTAACCTGTAGGCACTAATCGGAATTTTATAGGTCGATCGGCGAATTACCGAAATTTTCGGCGGATCCCGGGACTTTAATATAAGTCAGCGGTTTAACCATTTTGTACACTGTGAGTCAGTGGGTTGGGTATGAGTGAGTCAGTTACTGGCATATGGTTGTGATTCAGGCTCGACCCGTCAGGAGTCCCCGCGCGAGCTGAGTAGCGGATTGCGGGACCGCCTAAACTTAGGTAGGTACTTCGCTCCGGGCATTGGCATAGTGTAACCTAATTGGGTACCGTAGTCGATCGGACCCTTGGTTATCTTTCTAGCCCTTTGTTAGTCATTTCATTCTGCTTTGTGATTTATCTCTACTTTATATCTATATGCCATGGTTTTCACAGTGTTAATAGACACTTCCAGTTGTCGTTGATAGATATCTCCTACTGCTACTTTTATATTGTCGTTATTAGATCAGGATTATTAAGAATGATACAGTAGGAGGATATTATTATCATTATGGCATTTATTGGCACTATGATTGATTTTGGATCCCGTATGGGAGTTCTTGGCTATTCACCGTATTTTGATCTCATTTAATTTTCTCGATTACCACAATATTGGCGAGGCATAGAGTAGTGTTCATTCTACCTGCATAGAATAGTTGTTTACAGTTTTCTTTATCTTTCTATGTTTGCCTTGATTAGATCTATGGGAGAGGCGCCCATGTCAGGGCCGAACAGACTGAAAATTTCTTTTAATTCTTACCCCCGATTTTGCATAGCCCTCATCGAGCGTAGTGGCGCAAAATTGTGGCTTGGGCGTAATGCTCTAGATAGTGGCCTCAGGTATAGGTCATCCTGGATTGTGATAGAGACTGTTTTTTATTTTGAACGAACTTGTATAGGTTTCATTATGCTAAAATGTATTATAATATATAAAAAATTTGTGAGGTGCATGTGACACCCCGAATAGTTTCACATCGGATAGAAATGAGACTGTGATTGGGTATATAAGTGACATGGACATTAATAATAATAAATAGACTTAAATATTTTGGGCTGTGGTTTGGACCAAACGAGTTATTATTGCTAGTGGGTCAGGTCGTTACATTTGGTATCAGTACCAATCACCAGCTAAAAGTGTGTGACGAGTCTCAGCTGAGTCATGGTCTAAAAGACAAAGTGACGGGCTATGTCAGGGGTCCGAATGACAATACTAGCGAGACAAGTCTCACATTGCCTTGTGATTTAGGGTTGTGTGCGTTTGGGCTGACAAGGACGTCAGGCCACCCCAATAGTCCCACATCGGATGGGAATGGGGTTGTGATTGGATATATAAGATATATTGACACTAAAAATAATAACTAGGTTTAAACATTTTGGACTGTGGTTTGGGCCCAACGAGTTATTATTGCTAGTGGTCTGCGTCGTTACACTGTATAAATGTAATAGTACTTAAATGTTTAGTTAAGTTTACATTTCTTACTCTGTGATATCATCTCTTTATATGATTGAAATTCATACGCACGTACCGAAATTGACCAAATAGGTGGGCTCGGAGCGTGACAATACTCATTTTTGTAAACAAGAAAAAAGCTTGTACTATTTTGAAAATATGATTATGTGATGTAAATTTCAAATTTAAAATTGCAATGATTTACCATCTAGTATTGTGATACTTTATCGTACTCCATCATATATGAGATTGTACATGTTGATGTATGATTTTACTTTATTTGGGAACAAGAAGTCTTGCTCATTTGGCGAGTTTTTTGCCCCTACCTAATTAGGTCTAATTGGTGGTTTCCGAATGTGACAATACATATTCATATCTGAATTTGCATTTGTAAAACAGCTTAAAAAGTGAATGCAAAGTTTTTTAAAAAATATGGCCGTATTTGACTGTTTTCATCTTTAAAGATAAAAAAGATGTAAATATACTATAGAAAGATAATATAATTTTTTATAATATTATTCGCTTATTTTATTATGAATTTCACATTAAGTTTGCATTTGTATTTATGAAAATATTAAATTTTATTGAAAAAAATATAGATATATGAAGTTTAAATATAAGTGTGAACCTTTAGTTACATTACTTGTGTTATTCACGCTAATTTTATTTTATATTTATATATGCATAGCAGTATATATTATTATTTGAATAATATCTAAATACAAATTCGAGTCATATCTGAATCTGAATTCGTTTTAAGTGCATATTATAATAAAAAATTAGCATCCGACACATATCCGAAATTTAAAATTGTATCCGAAAAAAAAAAAATTGTGCTATACAGGCTATACTATCAAATCAATCACAATAAATTCATCACCTGCTGAATGAAAAATAATTAGAATTATTCCCACATTTTAATATTTTTCTTTCGAAATATTTGGAAGTTTTCATATTGTAAAAGAAACTATATATGCCCGTCGATCTGCCTACTCTGCTTCAGGAGCGAAGAAAATCTCAAGCACATTTTGTTCGAATGTGTTTACGCAGTATTAGTTTGGAGCAGAATCCTTGCTGGAAGGCCGACTAACAATGGACACTCCAACACTACTTCGGGTGACCTGACTCTCAGATGGCGGCATCTCAGATTGTCGACATCTTCCCACGAAAGATCCCTTCTCGACCTCGCTTTCGCTGCCACCTGCTGGGAATTATGGAAAGAGAGAAATGCGCGTATCTTCAATAATCGGCAAGCCCCTTTCGAGGAGCTGGAGGGTAGAGTTAAATCTTTGGTAAGGTTTTGGGTTTTGATGGCTAAGAGGTAGTCAGTCTGCTTGAGGAGTGTGTTCTTTGTGTTCTGTTGTTCCTCGCCCCCCCCGGCGACTGCTTGGACCATTGGCCGCTTTGAAGCCGGATGGTCTTATGGTGTCTCAACTTCTTCTTCTAGCCAGCCAAGCGTCGGGCTTCTCTCTTCTCTCGGCTCTTTGAATAGCTGGGCTTGATGACGGCTCTGTATCATTGGTGGATTGTGGATATTACACCATGGTCAATGGTGCTTTTCCTCCGTTCCTGTTTTGACTCCGGCAATCAAGTAGACTGCAGGATCCTATTTTAAGAATCGGGGTTGGTTGTGCTTTTCACCAATTTATGGTGTTTGGAGCTCTGCAGCTTCGGTTGATGGCATGGGTTCCTTGCCTGATTGCTTTCCAGGGATTTCTCGACTGCTTCTTCCAGCGAATATGGGTGAGGGGCACTCCAAGACTCTTAGCTATTCCAAAGGGCCAGCGATGATCCACCATCTGTATGCGCCAGCTGGGTTTGTGCAGAAGTATTAAGGCAATTTCTGAAGTTTTAAGCATTTATTCTCCAATGTTGAGGATCTTGTACTAGAAGCATTCTCAATTTTTTTCTCCTGTAAGGTCTAAGCTTCACAAGGAATTCTGAGGACCTATCTCTGAATTGGCAAGCGATATGCCTTTGTGATTGCATTTGCAGTGTCGCTTCACAGTTCTCTTGCTTCTTCCAATCATATCCAGTTGGGGCTCTAACTTGTCTAACTGCTGGATCTGGCTACTATGTTTTGACCCCTACTGTGATGGGTGTGTCGGCTTGTTACTTTGGTATGGAAAAAGAGGTGCCGAGATGCTTTTGGTTATCTGTCTGGTGATGATTGAAAATTGGGTCCGAGGGAAATCAGCGACGCCAAGCTCCGCTAACTATTTGCAACATTGCTACGAATGGAGGATTGGCAACTTGGTTTACATTATGCTGGTTATCAAGATTTTATTAGCGAGTTGCCGGATCTTATCTAGTCTTACATCCCTGAGCGGAGGGTATATCCCTGAGCGGAGGGTAACTGTTTGCGGTCGAGGCGGTCGAGACACCTTTGGAACTCCCTATCTAACCAACTGTTCCTTGCAATCACTTTGTTCCCTGAGAACCAATCTCTTAAGTACACAGATCCTTTTACGCGGCTATCCATCTCGCAGCAAACTACATGGGGATCATCAAGAGGATGCAACAAGGCAATGCCAAATACGTCTCTAATGCGTCTCTATGATGGCTTGGGTCTTTGGGTTGGTCTGAATTTTCTCCCAGTGTTTGAGATAGCTCCTCTTAACCTGTATAGTCCTTTGCTTGTTTTATTGGGAGTCACTTGCTTAATTTTGCGATTCGACTATATGTGTTGGTTCGAACGCTGGGTCCTCTTTTGTTATTTAAGCTTCGCTGTAACCTCTCTTTAGGTTCCGTCCTGTACGTTTCAAATAGGGTATATCCCTGTTTAATCAAAAAAAAAAAAAGAAACTATATATAAAGCAATACGCAAATACATGCTACACATAGGCACTACGTACTTTGACCCTTCACTGCTCTGAAGTTGATTATTAAACTTTTTTATTCATTTATTAAACACGTTTTTTTTTATTTGCGACAAACTTTTTTGCTATTGCTATAGTATTCAAATACTAAATTAGCTGTTTGGGGCGCGAGCGTTCCATAGAGGTATGAGCACCTTCGAATAATACTCAACCAGCTTGTCAGTTTTCTGAATATGCTCTTTCACAGTCGTGATGGAACCAAAGCGCTCTGCCCATTTCGCTAAGAGAGGGAACTTTGCCTCGTCGATAAGTTTGATATCCGATATCTTTTCTATCGCCTTCAACCAGCCCAGATAGCTTCCCAAAATGAGGTCGAGATAGCCCACATTGTCTCCACCAAAAAAGGACTTCCCTTTGAAGCTTTTCTCATAAGTTTCTTCTAATAAACTGAGTCCTGCGAATGATTCTTCTATAGTTTCTGCCTTTTCCTTTTCCGTCTTGACTTCTATAATTTTGAATGTAGCAGAATACCACTGCATATAAAGAGAGATAGAGATACAGAAGAAAACTTAATAAACTTTTTGATTTATTGTAATATCACGTAGCAACCAACACAAGAAAGCAAGTTAGAATGAAAAAGTTATTCATTTCTATCCAAAATTCTGCAATTAAGATTTGAAACATCAACCGTCTCTAGCGCAAGTGGCAAAATAGCTTGGTGGTTGATATATATCCAAGATCCGATTTCGAAGTCTAATTGCTTTACATTTCTAACTAAGTTTAGTTTAAAAATAAATAAAACGGGTAACATGCTACCCCTCTCTCTCTCTCTCTCTCTCTCAAAAAAAAAAAAAAAAAAAAAAAAAAAAAAAAAACTTGAATCCAAAACCCCTTCCAAATCTAAGATCATGCCTTACCACTGGATTGGCTTCATGGGTCAAATGTAGATGAATATATAATACATAGAGAGATATGGCATTTTCATAAATGAAATCACTAAAACAATTTAGACCAATATTATTTTCACTGTTCTCTAACATCTAGCAACCAATTTGTGTTTGGTCTAAATTATTTTAGAATCAGTTGCTCTACTCAATCAAAATGATTTTCTAACAAAGCGTAAGTAGGACTAATTAAACAAACTGCAAATCTAGAATAACATACCTTGTCGTCAATATAGCCGGCCCAAAAGCGCGCGATGGCACGTTCATATGGATCCGAGGGAAGGATCGAGGCCCCAGTTCCCGCCCAAACTTCGTCGATGTATTGGAGGATGATCGCGGACTCACAAATGGGCTGATCCTTGTGGATCAAAACTGGCACCTTCTTGTACACGGGATTTGATTTGATGAGGAGCTCACTCTTGTTTTTCCAAAGTTGTTGCTCCTGCAGATACTCGTAGCTCACCCCCTTGAGTTCTAAAGCGATTTTCACTCTAACAACGTAGGGGCTCGCCCACGCTCCTAAGAGTTTCACTTGGTCTCCTGGAGCTGCCATATTATATGTGAAATTGTTTTATTTCAAAATGGGCAACAAATTTGGTGTGGTTTTGGGGTTTATGGTGATGTGGGTATTTATAGAGAGGTATGAAAGGAGTGGTTGGATTTATGGGTGAGGAAATGCGTGGCATATGAAATGAGTGGCATATGACTTTTTGGCGGCTTAATTGTTGACTGGTCAATTGTATACTTGGACCTGATTTACTTCGTCATTGCTGATGCATGCTAATTTAGTCCATCTAGAATAAGTATTTATTATTATTATTTTTAAAGGGGGAGAGAGTATTCTTCCTTGAATTTTGTGCTTGGAAAAAAGAATTGCATGTCGCCACTGCTGTCATCAGCTAGTCAACCTCGTCTATTAATTTTAAGGGATAATTTTATGTAGTTTTTTTAAAACAAATGGGATAACACAGTAAATTTTTATATTTATTTTTAAAAATATTTAATGACATTCATATTTTTTTTTAAAATTTGTTGTTGTTAATTTATTATTTATTTTTTAATAGAATATAAATAAAATATTAATTTTGTCATCATAAATATATCCCACCAAAAGTCGAAACGGTTAGAATCGTAAAAAAAATATTTTCAAAACAAATTTTAACTGTGCTAATCTTCTTTCTCTATAAAAATAAATAAATAAATAAATACTATTCATCATTATTGGCTTGTTATCTCACTCCTTTTCTTCTTTATCTATCTAATATTTTGCTTTTTCACTCACGGGTTCGAAACTATCACGACGGATAGAGGTGAGGAAAAGAAGAGTTTTCATTGCTAGAGTTTTGATTGAGAGAAGAAGGTGAAAAATAAATAAAAAGTTTTGATCGCGCGAGGGTTTCGAATGTTGGTTCACCTTCAACCAGGGGTAGGACCCATTTCAATGACGTTGGTTCGTCTTCAATTAGAGTTAGGACCCATTTTAATAGAATTATAATATTAGAAAGGATAGGAACGTTAATTTATCTCACTCATTAATGAAGATTAAATATATTAATATTTATAGATTTTTTTAATTGACGCTAATGGTAGAAGTATATTTGAAACTGTTAGAACTTTTGAATGAATAAATATGAAAATTTGAACTTTGTAAGTAGCCGAATCTGTTTGTGGTGAGCCGAGTGCTTTAGGTGAGGGTGAGGTGCCATCTCAGCTCCCTGCCGGGGGAGATAGGTTCATAAAAGTCAACGAGCCCTGTAGTTTATGGGATAGCTTGATGGGACAGGGCTAACATGGTGGTGGAAATTATGAGATTTGTGGGAGGAGGCGACATGCCGTGCATAGCAAGATCTGCCACATCGCGTCGCGCCGCCCGGTCGACGCTGAACGGTCACATCTGTCCCCTGACTACTAGTTGGTCCCCCTATTTATAGTGTTGGAAGCAAGCCTACTCAGAGGGAACTCTATTTGGGAGAGAGATCTGCTCGAGCCGAGAGGGATCGAAATCTTCAAGAGTCAAGAATTCTTGAGGATCACTTCTTCGGTTTGAGCCGCCAGGAGGAGAGTTTCTTGGCGAGCGTAGCGGTCGATCACCACCATTCCCCAGACATTTCGGCTTGAGGTGGGGGATATCGTCAAGCAGGGGTGATCTCTTACTTTGTATATCGATTGTGTTTGGTTGGTTTGATTGCTAGCTTTCTTTCTTACTCTAGAGGTTGAGTAGGGAGTTGTTGGGAGTTGTTTTGAGCCCCTGACTTTTGAGGTTCTGTCCTAATAGGCCTAGGGAATTTGGTGTCTGTGTGTTTTTGCTTGTGGACCTCAGGATAGAACCAAGTGAGTTGAGGAACTGTCGGATCGGTTGAGCACGTGAATATGGTTTGTAGTTTCTGTCTTAGGTATAGCCTAAGAAAAGTCTAGAGATGAAATTCTAATAATGGTGAGACGGGTAGCCGGCCTTCGGGTTATTGTGGCGACAAAGCATTTGATGGAGGAGTAATTCGATACTTTCGATTCCTCTAGAAACAGATGTACATAGCTAATGATGGGTGTGACGATAGTGGTAGAATCCCGGCCTCCCATATGGTGTTGTGGATGTTGGAAAAATCCGGTACTCGCCCCGGTACCAGATTCTCTGAATCCGCAACCCGCTTCGATACCGCAATCCGCTCTGGTACCGCATAGAGTTGGGATTCCGCAGCGGAAACGTCAAATCTGATTGTTACCAAAAACCCGTCTCCTCAACAAAACTGGAACCAATACAACCACAAAGAGAAGAAAAACCAAAACAGAAAATATGCGGGTGAAATAAGATCCATTAACAAAGAGAAGAATTACACTGATTACACTGACTCCTATTCTGCAATAAAGTAGCTTCAACACGAGCCCTCCTCCCGAATCTCTCTCACCCTTCTCTCGTCTTCTATAAACCTAGAAGACTATGGGTGTGGCTAAATCTTAGCCCCCACCACCTCCATTGGTGTTACCACCATCATAGGTGCGAATACCACTAAATAGGTGTGGCTAATTCTAGCCCCCACCACCTCCATTGGTATTACCACCACCGTGGGTATATCCTCCTTAACACCACCTTAAAATAATAACACATATGCTATATTTATAGCTTACATCAAAAAGCTATCCAAATCCTAGTGTAAATAGATTTTTATTCTAATTAATATTTAAATATTAACAAACTTATCTCTTTAAGATTTAATTATTAATCTTAATCCAACTAGGATTCAACTACAAATATAATCAAATCCTAACAATCTTTACCTTGATTTGATTTGTAGTTTTCAATCGCTACATCAAGCTCTCTTCCGCTCCACCTTGAGCGACTGCATCTCCGATCTCGCTTTTGGACTCTCTAGCTCCATCTGAAGCCGAAAAATTACATACTTTCGAGTCCAACACGCCTAGCGAGATCAAATTGTGATCGCCTCCCGTGATGATCGGTAATCCAGTACTCTGATGTCGATATCTCCTGAGGATCGCCAACCTTTAGCTTCGATACCAATTGTTGGAAAAATCCGGTACTCGCCCCGGTACCAGATTCTCTGAATCCACAACCCGCTTCGATACCGCAATCCGCTCTGTTATCGCATAGAGTTGGCATTCCACAGCAGAAACGTCAAATCGGGTTTTTACCAAAAACCCGTCTCCTCAACGAAACTGGAACCAATACAACCACAAAGAGAAGAAAAACCAAAACAAAAAATATGCGGGTGAAATAAGATTCGTTAACAAAGAGAAGAATTACACCGATTACACCGACTCATCTTCTGCAATAAAGTAGCTTCAATACGAGCCCTCCTCCCGAATCTCTCTCACCCTTCTCTCGTCTTCTATAAACCTAGAAGACTATGGGTGTGGCTAAATCCTAGCCCCCACCACCTCCATTGGTGTTACCACCATCATAGGTGTGAATACCACTATATGGGTGTGGCTAATTCTAGCCCCCACCACCTCCATGGGTTTTACCACCACCATGGGTATATCCTCCTTAACACCACCTTAAAATAATAACACATATGCTATATTTATAGCTTACATCAGAAGCTATCCAAATCCTAGTCTAAATAGATTTTTATTCTAATTAATATTTAAATCTTAACAAACTTATCTCTTTAAGATTTAAATATTAATCTTAATCCAACTAGGATTCAACTACAAATATAATCAAATCCTAACAGTGGATATAGCCCATCGAAGAATGACGTGGATTCTTTCGGTTCTCCAGGCGCCGCGCAATTATGGTGAAAACCCCACTAAGAGCCACGAAGGTAGTGTCCCGGCTCTCCTGGCAACTGGTTTGTTTAACTAGGTGGTGGCGAGCGCGAGTTCCTTCGGCGCCCTACTTGGCACCCAGAACCAATATAGGGAGCGAACGAACAGCCGACTTCGCCTAAACGAATGTATAGCTAGGTTGTCGATGGGAGTACAGGTCGATGATTCGACCTCTGCTTGGGGTTCATACAGGTCAACCGAATTGGGGAAGGTGTGATCCCGTTCGGGCTCTGCGTTGGTGAGTTGTACTCGGCATACCTGAGTCGAGCTCCTTGGTAGATGCGGTGGGATGGTTGGGTGTTAGTGAAAATGGTTGAACGTAGGCTAATTAAATGTGAACTAGAGTTCAAGTATGTGTAAATTAGAATTGTTTGAACCCTAGAAGTCCGATACTTATGGTGTAATAGTAAAACATACGCGATCTTCCGAAAGTGTTAAAGAAAAAAGGGAGGTGTGTGAATAATCGATTCACTATGAGATACTTCAGGAAGTTCGAGAGCAACCGATCCCATTTACCTACCGATTGAATGAAGTGTGCCAGCAATCAACTCTCCATGAGGTGTAATAAGAAGAAAACTAAACTTCCAATTTGGTTAAAGGAAATATAGAATTTAGAGGTATGAAATGGTTAGACACAAAAATTAAATTAGGTAAACTTGTAAAAGCACTAGCGCATCTTGTTGTAATTGAGGCATTATAGTTGTAATTCATTTATTGCATTTCTATTGTTGAGCTAAATATATTGTTTATCGCTACTATCTATTAATGCATTCTTTGTATCGAGTGAGTGAAGAGCGCCACTTTCGGCGATTACACTCACTAGGAACTAACTGCAATTCACATTCCTTTGTTATTTTCTCTTTTTTAGATCTTACGATCGCCGATGAGGCCGAAGACGACGGAAACGTATCGCGGAGTAGTGGATCTAAAGAAAGGCCTAGATGTACCCCTATTTGTAAACAAGAAAAAAACTTGTAATATTTTGAAAAAAAAATATTATGTGATGTAAACATTAAATTTGATGTTACAATGATTTAGTATCTAGTATATTCACTCTGATACTTTATTGTACTCTATATATCATATGTGAGATTGTGCAGGTTGATGTATGATACCACTTCGTTCGAGTAGGAAATGTCTTCCCTATTTGGTAAGTCTTGTGCACGTTTCTGAGCTGGCCCAATTGGTGGTCTCGGAGCATAGGAACACATATTTGTATTTGAATTCATATTCGAAAAAAAAAGTATAAAAATGAATGCAAAGTTTGTTAAAAAATCTGACCGTATTCGATCGTTTTCAACTCTTAAAAGATAAAAAAGATGTAAATATATATTGTAGAAAGATAATATGAATTTTTATAATATTTTTCGTCTATTTTGTTATGAATTTAACGTTAAGTTTGCAATTGTATTTACAAAAATATTAAATTTTATTGAATAAAATATACATACATGAAGTTTGAATATAAGTGTGAACCTTTAGTTGTACTATGTGTCTTATTCATGCTAACTTTATTTTATATTTATATATACATATTAGTATATATTATTATCAGAATAATATCTAAATATAAATTCGACTCATATCTAAATTCGAATTCATTTAAAGCGGATATAATAATAAAAAAACTAGCATTCGACACATATTTGAATCAGAAATCGCGTCCAAAAAAAAAATAGATGCGATTATGATTTTGTCAGAATCTGATTGTATTTGTCTATTTTCAACTAAGGCAAGACTCAGGCTCGCAAGCAAACTTAATTACAGCCGGCTTCTTTCAGCTTCCTATGCTTAATTAATTAATGTAGCCAGGCCTTTATATTTATAGCTTACAAATTAGAGTTCTAATCCTAATTAGACTTCAACTAATTCAAATTTTAAACTATCACGTTTTATAATTAAATAATAAACAATTTAATTCTAATCTTATTAATCATTAGCATTATGATTCCGTCCTTGGAATTGATGAATGAAACCATTACTCACTTAATAAATATTAGTTTTGAAATAAGTATGTCATTTAGTTTTGCTATAAATTGTTTTTTTAATTTTTTATAAAATTAATATGTCTTTTAGTATTCCTAAAAATACCTTTTAGTATTTATAAAAATGTCTTTTAAATTTTCTATAAAATTTATGTGTGAGTTAATATATAAGGATGTTGAAAGGTCTTTTGAAAGGCTATATATATATATATATATATATATATATATATATATATATATATATATATATATATATATATATATATATATATATATATATATATATAATTTATAATGAAAGAAACAAGTTAAGTTAAGTTGAATATTCTACTTCCATTTGAGAAGAAAGATTTTGTCTTATTTTGCTCCTATCTCCTAGATGAATTTTCTATGAGAGAAGAGTGTTACTTGATCACTATAGTTGGTGGAGTTCTTGCGGTGGCAAGTGTTACGTACTCAACCATTGCGTTGGTGGATTCGCGTAGTGGTGAGTGTGCTCGAGTTCGACGCGGTGGATTCTATGGCGGGCCGAATGTTTAATGGTTCGTTTTTGTCCTATCTCCGCGCCCCCTCTAAGTTCCAGCATCAGATTGGTATCGGAGCCTTGGTTCAAGGCGGCTAACAAATATCGTAAACCGGTGGCATTCAAAGGGGTGATTTAGTGTGGATGCATCTTCGCAAAGAACAATTTCCACAGGGCCGACATGGCAAACTTAAACCGAGAGCAGATGGACCATTCAAGGTATTAAAGAGGATCGGTCAGAATGCCAACAAGATCGAGTTGCCCAGCAAGTACAATGTTTCAGCGACTTTCAATGTGGCAGATCTTTCACCGTATTATACTGAACTTGAGGACAAGTTCTTTTCAACTAGGGGAGAATGACACCGTCCTTAAAATTGATGAATGAAGTTATTACTCACTTAATAAATGTTAGTTTTGAAATAAATTTGTCATTTAGTTTTGCTATTAATTATCTTTTCGTTTTTCTATGAAATTAATGTGTCTTTTAGTATTTCTAAAAATGTCTTTTAGATTTTCTATAAAATTTATGAGTGAGTTAATGTATAGGAATGTTGAAAGGTCTTTTGAGATGCTATATATATATATATATATATATATATATATATATATATATATATATATATATATGTATATATATATATATATATATATATATATATATATATATATATATATATATATATATGTATATATATATATATATATATATATATATATATATATATATATATATATATATATATATATATATATATATATATATATATATATATATATATATATATATATATATATATATATATATATATATAATGAAAAAAATAAGTTAAGTTGAGTTGAATTTTCTACTTTTATTTGAGAAGAATGATTTTTTCTTATTTTGCTCCTATTTTCTAGATGAATTTTTTATGAGAGAAGAGTGTTAGTTGATCGCTGCAGTTGGTGGAGTCCTTGCGGTGGCTAGTGTTACTCAACTATTGCGTTGGTGGATTCGCGTAGTGGTGGGTGTGCTCGAGTTCGACGCGGTGGATTCTAAGGCGGGCCGAATGTTTAATGGTTCGTTTTTGTCCTATCTCCGCGCCCGCTCTAAGTTCCGGCGTCAGATTGGTATCGGAGCCTTGGTTCAAGGCGGCTAACAAATGAAAGGTCTTTTGAGAGGCTATATATATGTAATAATTTATAATGAAAGAAACAAGTTAAGTGTTGAGTTGAATTTTCTACTTTCATTTGAGAAGAAAGATTTTTTCTTATTTTGCTCCTATCTCCTAGATGGATTTTCTGTGAGAGAAGAGTGTTACTCGATTGGTGGAGTCTTTGTGGTGGCAAGTGTTACTCAACCATTGCGTTGGTGGATTCTGCGTAGTGGTGAGTGTGCTCGAGTTCGACGTGGTGGATTAATCTATGGCGGGCCGAGTGTTTAACGGTTCGTTTTTGTCCTATCTCCGCGCTCCCTCTAAGTTCGGGCATCACATTATCTCTAACACAAATATTGTTTGATAAAATGCATATTCTTTGAGAAGAGTAGATATTGCTTTGGCAAAATCAATTTCATATTATCTTATTATCTTATTTCATATTGTTTGTTTCTGTCATTGTTGTTTTATGCTAATTTGTTCTCTAATTATCTCGATATAAAAAGTTTATACTAAATGGACACTGATATTTAACCACTTACCCTTGTGAAAAAAGAAAAATGAAGCAATTGAAAATTAGGTAAGTTGTCTTTTTAGAGCGGTTCATATACTCGTAGAATTTGTACTTATAATTCAAATTTAAGTTATTAAATTTGCTTTGTCTACTGTAAAATAAGATTTGGTCAAGTTATGTCTACACACTTTTAGATGCTCATTTTTTTAGTTTTGTTTAATGAGATGGATCACTACAACAAAACTAGATTTTAGCGGCGATTATTTTTTACTTTCCCGGCGATTATAATTGTCGCTAAATAGTTTTACGGCAATTATAATAATTGCCGCTATTGGTAGGATCGCTAAAAATTATTGCGGCATTTGTTTCAGCGGTTGGTAAAAGCCTAAACAAATGCCGCTAAATACTATCTAATAGCAACTATTATAAATGCCACTATAATTATCGCTGGCTCGGGCAGTGTGACACCCCCGGAATTTGGATTAGTCCTCTATATAAATGATATAATAGGACTAAATCTCTAACCCGGCTATAGCATTTTGGATGGTAGCAAAATCCAAGAGGAACATGAGAGTTAAGCGTGCTAGAGCTAGAGTAGTTCTAGGATGGGTGACCCCCTGGGAAGTGGGGCGTCACAGTTGGTATCAGAGCCATTCACCAGCCGGAAATGTGAGATGAGTCTCGGCTGAGCCAGGGTTATTTAGCGGGTAGAGCGAGGCTCCCCGGCTAATGACCGTTGTGAGTGGAGTGCAGCTCCTCACAAGGTCGGCTAAGGCTAGCGAGACGAGTCTCACATCGCCTGGTGCTTGTGAGTGTGCTTGAGCCTGACGTGGACGTCAGGGCTTAAAGGGGGGAAGAATGTGACACCCCCGGAATTTGGATTAGTCCTCTATATAAATGATATAATAGGACTAAATCTCTAACCCGGCTATAGCATTTTGGATGGTAGCAAAATCCAAGAGGAACATGAGAGTTAAGCGTGCTAGAGCTAGAGTAGTTCTAGAGTAGTTCTAGGATGGGTGACCCCCTGGGAAGTGGGGCGTCACAGGCAGTAACGACGTTTGTGGCGTTTCTTCGGCGCAGAGGAAGATCATGCACAAGTGCGCTAAATTCGGCATCAAGATGAGTGACGTGGACGCCTCCCTGTTCCTGGATTTTCCCAGTCCTGCGACCTGAACGGTCAGGTCTGCTAGATGGTCTTCGGGTCTTTGGTGGTTTTCTTTTTCTATGTTACAAATCTGCTCTTGGAATGTGAGAGGTTTGAACGATTTAACAAAGCACGGGCTTGTTAAATCGGTGGTAGGAGGTCTTAGAGAGTCTATTTTATGTTTTCAAGAAACCAAGGTGAACTCGTTCTCATGCTCTTTTCTTAACTCTTTTGCTGGATCGGGCTTCGACAAATGTCTTTTCATCCCCTCGATTGGGGCTTCGGGCGGCTTAGTTACCTCTTGGAACTCCAAGAATTTCAGTTGCTCCGAAGTATTAGTGCGTGACCACTCACTTACGCTGCGCTTGAAGAACACCTATAGTGGCCTTTCTTTTTTCTTAACGAATGTGTATGGACCTCCTGCTTGGGAAGGAAAGGCCGACTTTTGCCGCGAACTGGTTGCGCTTAAAGCGGCTTGCTTAGGCCCTTGGGTGATGTGTGGAGACTTCAATCTAACACAATTTCAGTCCGAGAGAAGAGGTCGTACTTGGTGCAACCAACTAATGAACATGTTTTCTAATATGATTAACGAGCTGGAATTGGTGGATCTTCCTATGGCTAACCAGAGCTTCACGTGGTCAAATATGCAAAGCACCCCCACTTTAGCCAAACTTGACCGCTTTCTGATCTCGACCGACTGGGACCTCTCCTTTCCCTTCTCTTCGGTCTCGGCGCTCCCCAGAATCACCTCGGATCACTCCCCCCTTCTTCTTAAAACGCAAAGGTGTCAGGCCCCCAACTTATTCAGATTCGAAAAGGTCTGGCTCATCCGGAACGACTTCAATACGATGGTACCGATTTGGTGGCAGGAAATTGATGACAGGCAAGGGAGGCAAGGGAATATACTCACTTTTACTGCTAAACTACGACACTGCCGCAGGAGGATTAAAGAGTGGCGCTCCTCCAACTTTCATAGCATTTCAAGAGCAACGCGGGCCACGGCGGAGGAGATCCAAAGGTTTGATTCGTTGGAGGAACATCGATGCCTGACCCCCTGCAAGCAAGAGTCGAGACAAAGATTCAAGACACAACTGAAAGGAATTATAGGTGAAGAGGAGATCCTTTGGAAGACCAGAGCCAAACAACATTAGCTCAAAGAAGGGGACGGGAACACCAAATTCTTCTACGCCATGGCAAATGGTAGACACAGAGCTAACCGTATCGGGGTTATCGAGATGAGGACACCAGACATGACAGGGAGAAGGATAAGAGCGATTACTTCTTCCACAAGTTCAAGGACAGATTTGCGCCCGAAAATCTCCTTCTCTCTTCTTTCGGAGACTAGAGCGATCTCTTCTACGACAATTCCTTGCTGAGTCCGAAAAATCTCACTTCCCCCTTCTCGCTAGAGGAGATTAAGAAAGCAACATTCTAGTTGAGCGGGGACAAGGCACCCGGACCCGACGGCTTCAGTATGGTTTTCTATCAGAAGTTCTGGGAGGTGATCAAAGACGACCTAGTCAAAATCTTTGACGATCTATTCGAGGGTACTCTGAACACTGGCCCCATTGACTACTCGCACATCTGCCTGATCCCCAAATTAGAAGGTGCCAAATCTGCTAACGACTTTCGGCCTATCTGTCTTATCAACTGTGTTCAAAAAATTATCTCCAAAGTACTCGCGAACAGGCTAGTTAATGAGATGCACAAGATCATCTCCCCCGTGCAGTCGGCCTTCGTAAAAGGTAGATTTATCTTAGATTCTTTCGTAACAGCTAGCGAGCTAATCAGCTGGGGCATGAGCAAGCACATCAACTGTGTTGGCGTCAAGGCGGATTTCGAAAAAGCTTTTGATAAAGTGAACTGGGGTTTTCTTAAACATATTCTTTGTTGTCTTGGCGCCAACCAAAAATGGTGTGGGTGGATTGATCAGTGTATCTCCAATGGAAAGGTCGCCATCCTAGTCAACGGAACCCCCACCAAATGGTTTAAACTGAAGAGGGGCCTTCGCCAAGGGGATCCTTTGTCACCATTCCTGTACCTGTTGGTTGTAGAAGGTTTGACGAGAATGACCAACAGAGCTGTCCAAAACAACCTAATTACAGGCGTTGGCCCCACAGGGGAGGCGAAAACTTACCTCATCCAATTTGCGGACGACACCATTTTCTTTTGCGAGGCAAAAGTCAGGCAAATTCGCAACCTCCGCTTTATGTGGCAGATTTTCGAGTGGGCTTCTGGACTCAAGATCAACAGGAGCAAGTCGGAACTGTTCTACCTGGGCAACAGAAGCAACAAAGGAGAGAGGCTTGCGGCTGTTCTAGATTGCAATTGGGGCTCACTCCCGATCAAATATCTGGGGCTACCACTGAAAAAGGGCAATATTCGGAAGGAAAACTGGTACCACATCATCACCAAGATTGAACAAAGAATTGCAAGGTGGCAGGCAAAACTGCTCTCACAAGGTGGGAGGCTCACCCTAGTAAACACAGTGCTCTCTAATCTCCCCCTCTACTTCTTCTCCGTCTTCAGAGCCCCTGTTTGGGCTCTCCGAAGAATCGACTCGCTTCGGAGAGCCTTCTTTTGGAAAGGAAGAAGCTCCGTGTCGGGGGGCAACTGCCTGGTTAGCTGGAAAACGGTTTGCAGAAACATGAGGGGCAGGGAATTAGGTGTCATGAACTTGGAGAGCATGAACACCGCTCTACTGGTGAAGTGGTGGTGGAGATACTTCTCAGCAGATGCGACCCCTTGGGGATCTCTCCTCAAGGGACTCTACTATCTACGCAGAAGACCCCTGAGCGAAGGGACCTCGTTCAAACCCTATTCTCAGCGGTGGAGGAGTGTGCTAGGCACGAGGGAGCTTTTCAAATGCGGCACGACCCACTCGGTGGGAGATGGCAAACTAACAGGCTTCTGGTCAGATATTTGGATAGGGACTTCACCCCTATCGACCCAATTTCCAAGCATCTTCGATTTGGTACGCAATAAAAACTTACGTGTGAAAGACTGTGTTGGACGGAACGGCAGGAATTGGGGGAAAATTCTGGCGGGTTTAGGGACTGGTCCCTTAGGCCTCGAGGATTTAATTCGAAACTTGAAAGAGACCACCTTTAGCATGTCCCTTACAAACAGCAAAGACGAATTCCTCTAGCGCCGGACCAAATCCAGACTTTTCTCAGTCAAGTCTATGTATTGCTTCTTACAAGATAGCGGGGAAGTAGACTCTCGCTTCGATAAACTCTGGAGCATCAAGATACCGTTGAAAGTGAAAATCTTTGTTTGGCCGGTACTTAGAAGGAGGGTTCTGACCAGGGACATCTTACAGAAAAGAAACTGGAGTGGGGCCAGTTGTTGTGTCATCTGCTTTGGTCCAGAAGAAATAGCGGAACATCTCTTTGTATCCTGTACCTTCGCAAAAACGCTGTTGGAGGTCTTGCTGCCAAACAAACTGGAGGTCCGCAGCTGTACAACCGTCGATAGGCTCTGGGATGCGAGCTCTCTCAAGAAGGGTGCCTTGGGAAAAAGGGTTCTAACCACCATCGTGGCCACCTAGTGGAACATTTGGTTGGAAAGAAACAGAAGGACTTTCGAAAACAAAAAATGTTGCCTCGGTGCTCTACTAGCTGAAATTAGGCTTTCCCGATCGGACTGGACCAGGTTCTGTGCATAGGTTCTGTGCCGATTTTATTTATTTATTTATTATTATTATTTTTTTTTTGGCCCGGCTGCTCTACTGCGGAAACCGGCTGCCCCGTTGCTAAGTTCATTTGCGCCATGAATGAAGCGGCAGCATGCTGCCTTTCTCTCAAAAAAAAATTATCTATAATTGCCACTAAAAACATATTAAATGACTAGTAAATAGAAACTATAGCGGCAATTGCAACGAGCCAACGACATATGATTATTAGTTAATAACATCACATCAGATTGGATGTGCACCAGCTACTTGGATTAACAGTATTCATATTGCAAGGTAAGCACAAACAGCAAATATAACTGTCAAAATACCCTCATCAATAGCAATAAGTGCTAATTAACTACAACAAACTACATGATTAATGAGTTTTTTGCCACCATTACACCCAGTGACAAGTGAATTAAATGGATCAATATCTGAAAGTTTGCAGACCGTCAAAACATATTAGTCAATTTGGAGGTAATTCCAAACTTCAATTAGCCTCCCAAACGTGCAGTTGATGGGGAAGGCTCCTGCAGAGCTGATGTTGACTCTTCTTTAGCCAGTGATTAAAACATCTGCAAATAACAAATCAGACAACTCAGAATTCTCAAACAAAGCAGAATGCTTATATACCAATAGAAATAACAACAAACCTTCATTATTCTATAATTTAGCGGCCAGTTTACAGTTTTCAATAAGTTGGACCAAATTAGTAAATGTGGATATATAGTGTAGAAGAACACGTTCAGTTTTCTATAGCAGATAATGCTCTTTCTTCATATCTCACCAAGCTAATCCAACGAAACTTCATATCTCACTCACATTCGTCGGCTGTGGCCAATCCTTGATTGCCTCAACCTTCTTAGGATCACTCGAGACTCCTCCTTTCGAAATCACAGGCCCAAGAAAATAAATTTTCGAAGCTAAAACTCACACTTCTTCAACTTCGCGAACAATCTTTGCTCTCTTAACACCTTTAAGACTTGCCTTGACTTGCCTTAAGTGTTCCTCATCACTCTGACAATAGACTAAAATGTCGTCGATGAAGACTATCACAAATCGATTGAGGAATGGTTGAAAAACTCGGTTGTTGAGGTCCGGGCATTGGTAAGACGGTATGGCATTACAATGAACTCATAATGACTATACAGAGATTTGAAAGCCGTCTTGTGCTAATCCTCTGGCTTAATTCTCAACTAATGGTATCCCCATTGTAAGTCGAACTTTGAGAATACCGTGAACTCTTGCAACTAGTGGTGTCAACGAGCCGAACACGAGCGAGCTGGGGTCGGCTCGTGTTCGGCTCGTTTAATAAATGAGTCGAACACGAGCTGGCTCGTTTAAATATCGAGCTAAAAAATTCGGCTCGTGTTTGGCTCGTTTATTAACGAGCTGAACACGAGCTGGCTCGCGAACAACAAGTTTGATTTTCATCCTACTATTAGACGTAAAGTTGAAAGAAAATTAAAAAATTAAAATTTTAATCTAATAATTAAAATTCACAAAAAAATTGATGGCCTAAAATCTAAATAGTAAAGTTTATATATATATATATATATATATATATATATATATATATATATATATATATATAGAGTTGTGCTGGAATGCTATTGATAGCACCAGCCCAACTTTACCACCCATTTTGTAGCTCTTGGATCGCATTGAGATTCGTGCAAGCCCTTTAATTAAAAAGAAAAACTTTTTACTTTTTACTTTTTCTTTTCTCTTTTTTTCATTAAAGAGCCTCCACGAATCTCAATGTAATCCAATGGCTAAAAAATGGGTGGCAAAGTTGGGCTGGTGCTATCAATAGCATTCCAGCCCAACTCTCTCTCTCTCTCTCTCTCTCTCTCTCTCTCTCTCTCTCTATATATATATATATATATATATATATATATATATATATATATATATATATATTCGAGCTGTTATCGAGCCGAACACGAGCGAGCTGACCCCAGCTCGTGTTCGGCTCGTTTGTTAAACGAGCTAAAAAATTCGGCTCGTGTTCGGCTCGTTTACTAAAGGAGCGATTCGATCTCGAGCTCATTTCAAGCCGAACACGAGCTGAATTGCCATCCCTACTTGCAACTGATCGAATAGATCATCAATTCGGGGCAACGAATATTTTTTCTTCACAGTAATCTTATTGAGCTCTCGGTAGTCCACGCACAACCGAAGAGATCCATCATTCTTCTTTACGAATAATACTAGGGCTCTTTAGAGCGAAACACTTGGCCTGACAAAGCCTTTGTCCATCAAATTCTCCAACTGGGCCTTGAGCTCCTTCAATTATGCAGGTACCATTCGCATGACCTCTAAACTTTTTGTTTGGGGTCAAAAGACTTTTGTTAAGCGAAAAACGGATTATGAGTCATAAATCGACAAAATCGTCGGTTTATCGTCGATTCGGCACAAAACACGAAATCTGAACTGTCTAAATGACCAATTATTGTTGCTAGGTGGTCCTGGCTGTTCCCAACACTGTCCTAGCTGTCCAGTGACTTCTGTTTCACATCGGTGACTCCCGGAGCCGAAATTGGCGGTTCCGGATATGTTATTGGTAATTATGGCACAGTCAGGACTATTAGTGGCACAGTACTAATTGTTACTGCCTAGACACATTAAACGAAGTGTTCTAGGGCAGCACGTGAAGTTTCATTAAGTTAGTTAACCTGTAGGCACTAATCGGAATGTTATCGGTCGATCGGCGAATTACCGAAATTTTCGGCGGATCCCGGGACTTTAAATAATAACTAGGTTTAAATATTTTGGACTGTGGTTTGGGTTCAACGAGTTATTATTGCTAGTGGGCCGCGTCGGTACACTGTATAAATATAATAGTACTTAAATGTTTAGCTAAGTTTACATTTCTTACTATGTGATTTCATCTCTCTATCTGATTGAAATTCATATGCACGTACCTGAACTGACCAAATAGATGGGCTCGAAGCGTGACAATACCCATTTTTGTAAATAAGAAAAAAACTTGTACTATTTTGGAAAATTGATTATGTGATGTAAATTTTAAATTTAAAATTGCAATGATTTACCTTCTAGTATTCATTGTGATATATACTTTATTGTACTCCATCATATATGAGATCGTACATGTTGAGGTATGATTTTACTTTATTTAGGAATGAGAAGTCTTGCTCGTTCTGCGAGTCTTTTGCACGTACCTAAGTAGGTCTAATTATTGATTTCCGGACGTGACAATACATATTCGTATCTGAATTTGCATTCGAAAAAAAGCTTAAAAAGTGAATGCAAAGTTTTTTAAAAAATATGACCGTATTTGACTGTTTGCACCTTTAAAGATAAAAAAGATGTAAATAAATTGTAGAAAGATAATATAATTTTTTATAATATTATTCGTTTATTTTATTATGAATTTCACATTAAGTTTGCATTTGTATTTATGAAAATATTAAATTTTATTGAAAAAATATAGATATATGAAGTTTGAATATAAGTGTGAACCTTAAGTTACATTAGGTGTATTATTTACGCTAATTTTATTTTATATTTATATATGCATATTAGTATATATTATTATTTGAATAATATCTAAATACAAATTCGAGTCATATCTGAATCTAAATTCCTTGTAAGTGCATATTATAATAAAAAATTAACATCCGACACATATCCGAAATTTGAAATTGTATCCAAAAAAAAAATTATGCTATACTTCCCACATTTTAATATTTTTCTTTCGAAATGTTACGAAGTTTTTTTATTGTAAAAGAAACTATATATAAAAGCAATACGCAAATACATGCTACACATAGGCACTACGTACTTTGACCCTTCACTACTCTGAAGTTGATCATTAAACTTTTTTATTCATTTTATTAAACACGTTTTTTTTTATTTGCGACAAACTTTTTTGGTATTGCTATAGTATTCAAATACTAAACTAGCTGTTTGGGGCGCGAGCATCCCATAGAGCTATGAGCATCTTCGAATAATACTCAATCAGCTTGTCAGTTTTCGGAATATGTTCTTTCACAGCCGTCATGGAACCAAAGCGCTCTGCCCATTTCGCTAAGAGAGGGAACTTTGCCTCGTCGATAAGTTTAATATCCGATATCTTTTCTATCGCCTTCAACCAGCCCAGATAGCTTCCCAAAATGAGGTCGAGATAGCCCACATTGTCTCCACCGAAAAAGGACTTCCCTTTGAAGCTTTTCTCATAAGTCTCTTCTAATAAACTGAGTCCTGCGAATGATTCTTCTATAGTTTCTGTCTTTTCCTCTTCTTATAATTTTGTATGTAGCAGGAAACCACTGCATATAAAGAGAGATAGAGATACAGGAGAAAACTTAATAAACTTTTTGATTTATCGTAATATCACGTAGCAACCAACACAAGAAAGCAAGTTAGAATCGAATAGTTATACATGTCTATCCAAAATTCTGCAATTAAGACTTGAAACATCAACCGTCTCTAGTGCAAGTGGCAAAATGGTTTGATGGTTGATATCTGAAATTCGATTTTAAAGCCTAGTTGCTTTATATTTCTAGCTAAGTTTATTTTAAAAATAAATGAATCGAGTAACATGCTACCTCTCTCTCTCTCCTCTCTCTCTCTCTCTCTCTCTCTCTCTCTCTCTCTAAAAAAAAAAAAAAAAAAAAAAAAAAAAAAAAAAAAAAAAAAAATTGAATCCAAAACCCCTTCCAAATACAAGGTCATGCCTTACCACTGGATTAGCTTCATGGGTCAAATGTAGATGAATATATAATACATAGAGAGATATGGCATTTTCATAAATGAAATCACTAAAACAATTTAGACCAATATTGTTTTCACTGTTCTTTAACATCTAGCAACCAATTTGTGTTTGGTCTAAATTATTTTAGAATCAGTTGCTCTACTCAATCAAAATGATTTTCTAACAAAGCGTAAGTAGGACTAATTAAACAAACTGCAAATCTAGAATAACATACCTTGTCTAAATATAGCCGGCCCAAAAGCGCGCGATGGCACGCTCATATGGATCAGAGGGAAGGATCGAGGGCCCTGCTCCGGCCCAAACTTCGTCGATGTATTGGAGGATGATCGCGGACTCGCAAATGGGCTGATCCTTGTGGATCAAAACTGGCACCTTCTTGTACACGGGGTTTGATTTGACGAGGAGCTCACTCTTATTTTCCCAAAGTTGTTGCTCCAGATACTCGTAGCTCACCCCCTTGAGTTCTAAAGCAATTCTCACTCTAATAACGTAGGGGCTCATCCACGCTCCTAAGAGTTTCACATGGTCTCCTGGAGCTGCCATATTATATGTGAAATTGTTTTATTTCAAAATGGGCAACAAATTTAGTGTGTTTTTGGGGTTTATTGTGATGTGGGTATTTATAGAGAGGTATGAGAGGAGTGGTTGGATTTATGGGTGAGGAAATGCGTGGAATATGACTTTGTGGCGGCTTAATTGTTGACTGGTGCTTTGGATAATTAGATACGGTAGAACGCTTTTTGTGATCTAGTGCCTTCAATTGGTTGTTTTTATATTGATGAATAATATATTATTTTTAAATTTCAAACACAAATTAATTAGAACTTTTTATCTTATATTTATTAATATAATTAGTTTTATTTGGATGTATATAATAATAACTTATTTCATATTAAAATTTCTTATAATATTGAAAATTAGAATTTTTTCGTGAGGTCTATAATTTAATAAACTAATATATATTTATCTATAAAATAATTTAATTTATTTTAAAGAATAATTTTAAAATAAAAATGATACCTATAATATCTATCCTTGATGTTCAATTGCACCTTAATTTTATAGGTCAAATATATGTATTCAAATTGAGGATAATAATTTACAAGAACAATATTTTAGTGATTCTTGTAGTTTTTCTGTAGCTTAACGTGTGTTTGGTTGGGCAGCATAGAAATTTATTTTTTGGTGTGTTTGCTTAGTGTGTGTTTGGTTGGATATAAAATACGCAATAAATTATTTTTTGGTTTGAAAATTATTTTTTTTGTGTTTTTGTTTGTTTATAAATTTTTTTTTTCAAAAAATTATGTTCACAAATTTTTAGAAAGTAATGTATTTTTATTTTTCGCCAATTTTTGACAGAAATTAAAAACTGTATAATTTTTTAAATTTTTTTTTTCATCTATCCAAACAAATATATTATATATATAATTAGGCTAGAATATTCTCGATAGCACCAAGCCATTGGTGCTATCAAGTTTTTAGTAGTTAGATGAAAAAATATGCAGTTGGGATTATAGTGGGCCTCTAAGGTTTATTAGGTAGTTGGTTAAATAGTAAAAATCTTAGGGGACCACTATAATCCCAACCGCATATCTGTTTATCCGACGGCTGAAAACTTGATAGCACCAATTGTTTGGTGCTATCGTAATATTCTAGCCGGACTCTCTCTCTCTCTCTATATATATATATATATATATATATATATATATATATATATATATATATATATATATATATATATATAATAGAGAGAGAGAGAGAGTTGTGCTAGAATGCTATTGATAGCACCAGCCCAACTTTGCCACTCATTTTGTAGCCATTGGATTGCATTGAGATTCGTGCAAGCCATTTAATTAAAAAAAAAAAGCTTTTTTCTTTTTATTTTTTCTTTTTACTTTTTCTTGCATTAAAGAGACTCCACGAATCTCAATACGATCCAATGGCTATAAAATGGGAGGCAAAGTTGGATTGGTGCTATCAATAGCATTCCAGCCCAACTCTCTCTCTCTCTCTCTCTCTCTCTCTCTCTCTCTCTATATATATATATATATATATATATATATATATATAGCTAAATTACAGAAAACCCCCTCTAATATCCCGCTTTTCCACTTTACCCCCTGTCTTTAAAAGTCGACAACCTGCCCCCTCGTAATTACCGAAATATGCATTTACCCCCGTGCCAGATATGAAAGTCCATCCATGAGCCTCTAATGGATGCATTTACCCTTTCCCCCCTGCCAGATATGAATTGATTTCTTACCAATTTGTTACAAGCAATTGGCTCATTAGAGGCTCATGGATGGACTTTCATATCTGGCAGGGAGGTAAATGTATATTTCGGTAATTACGAGGGGGCAGGTTGTCGACTTTTAAAAGACAGGGGGTAAAGTGAAAAGGCGGGATATTAGAGGGGGATTTTCTGTAATTTAGTCAACCAAACAAATACTGATAAATTTTTTTACTACAAATCAAATTCTATGTAAGGCCAAACTATTTTCTGTGGAAATTTTTTTTCGCCAAAACTTTATATTTTGCGAGTTTACCTGCACCAAACAACTCCTTACCTTAAACTTAAAAATGATGTTGAAAATGAAAATCATAATTGATGTGCACGAAGATCATTAACCACATAAATGAGTCAAGTATACTTGGACCTCATTTACTTCGTCATTGCTGATGTATGCTAATTTAGTCCATCTAGAATAAGTATTTATTATTATTATTTTTAAAGGGAGAGAGAGTATTCTTCCTTCAATTTTCTGCTTGGAAAAAAGGATTGCATGTCGCCACTGCTGTCATCAGCTAATCAATCTAGTCTGTTAATTTTAAGGGATAATTTTATGTAGTTTTTTCTAAAACAAATGGAATAACACAGTAAATTTTTATATTTATTTTTAAAAAAATTTAATGACATTCATATTTATTTTTTTAATTTGTTGTTGTTAATTTATTATTTATTTTTTAATAAAATATAAATAAAATATTAATCTTGTCATCATAAATATATCCCACCAAAAGTCGAAATGGTTAGAACCGTAAAAAAAATATATTTTCAAAATAAATTTTAACTGTGGTAATCTTCTTTCTCTAAAAAAAAAAAAAAAAAATACTATCCATTATTATTGGCTTGTTCTCTCACTCATTTTCTTCTTAATTTATCTATCTAATATTTTGCTTTTTCACTCACGAATTCGAAACTATCACGACCGATAGAGGCGAGGGTTTCGAATGTTGGTTCACCTTCAACCAGGGGTTGGACCCATTTCAATGACGTTGGTTCGTCTTCAATTAGAGTTAGGACCTATTTTAATAGAATAATAATATTAGAAAGGGTAGGAACGTTAATTTATCTCACTCATTAGTAAAGATTAAGTATATTAATATTTATAGATTTTTCTAATGGATGCTAATGGTAGAAGTATTTTTGAAACTGTTAAAACTTTTGAATGAATAAATATAAAAATTTGAACTTTGTAAGTAGCCGAATCTGTCTGTGGTGAGCCGAGTGCTTTAGGTTAGGGCGAGGTGCCATCTCAGCTCCCTGCTGGGGGAGATCGGTTCATAAAAGTCAACGAGTCCTGTAGTTTATGGGATAGCTTGATGGGACAGGGCTAACATGGTGGTGGAAATTATGAGGTTTGTGGGAGGAGGCGACGTGCTGTGCATAGCAAGATCTGCCACATCGCGTCGCGCCGCCCGGTCGACGCTGAACCATCACATCTGTCCCCTGACTACTAGTTGGTCCCCCTATTTATAGTGTTGGAAGCAAGCCTACTCAGAGGGAACTCTATTTGGGAGAGAGATCTGCTCGAGCCGATAGGGATCGAAATCTTCAAGAGTCAAGAATTCTTGAGGATCACTTCTTCGGTTTGAGCCGCCAGGAGGAGAATTTCTTAGCGGGCGTAGTGGTCGATCACCACCATTCCCCAGACATTTCGGCTTGAGGTGGTGGATATCGTCAAGCAGGGGTGATCTCTTACTTTGTATATCGATTGTGTTTGGTTGGTTTGATTCCTAGCTTTCTTTCTTACTCTAGAGTTTGAGTAGAGAGTTATTGGGAGTTGTTTTGAGCCCCTGACTTTTGAGGTTCTGTCCTAATAGGCCTGGGGAATTTGGTGTCTGTGTGTTTTTTCTTGTGGACCTCAGGATAGAACCGAGTTGAGGAACTGTGGGATCGGTTGAGCACGTGAATATGGCTTGTAGTTTCTGTCTTAGGAATAGCCTAAGAAAAGTCTAGAGATGAAATTCTAAGAATGGTGAGACGGGTAGCCGGCCTTCGGGTTATTGTGGCGACAAAGCATTTGGAGGAGTAATTCGATACTTTGGATTCCTCTAGAAACGGATGTACATAGCAAATGATGGGTGTGACGATAGTGGTAAAATCCCGGCCTCCCATATGGTGTTGTGGATATAGCCCATCGAAGAATGACGTGGATACGTTTCGGTTCTCCATGCGCCGCGCAATTATGGTGAAAAACCCACTAAGAGCCACGAAGGTAGTGTCCCGGCTCTCCTGGCAACTGGATTGTTTAACTAGGTGGTGGCGAGCGCGAGTTCCTTCGGCTCCCTATTTGGCACCCAGAACCAATCTAGGGAGCGTACGAACAGCCGACTTCACCTAAACAAATGTATATGTCACGCCCCGAGACCGTCAATTTGAACAGTTCGAGCGCGCCAACAGACCCGCCAATCGGGCATGACCTTTCAAGACCCGAAAGGAACGGTTTAATCCAACAATATCATTTCGGTATAGCGGAAGAGTAAGCAATCAGAGGAAAGATCTATAAATTTAAACTTTCAATCATTCAACAGATAGTTAGAAGAAATGAAAGTACATCACTTGAGCGAAGATATACACTTTTGTTTAATATTACAACTCTCTTTTAGCATGAAACTACAATGCAAAATACAACCATATTTTTTTTTTTCCTTTTTCCAACTTGAAACTTAAACATTTAAAGATTACATTGTTCCTCACATACAAAAGTTCGCTCAAGGAAAAGTAAAACTCCAAAATGGTGCTGGCGACTCTAGACTGCTAGGTCGCTACTCTGCTGGGCGCTTGCCCTTGTCGCGTGCCTCGCCCGATGTACCTGGACCTGTGGGGATGTCACCCAAAGGGTGTGAGAACTACAACCAAGTTTCCAGTGGGTTCAACCACCGAGAGAAAATGCCCTGCACCGCTTAGTCTAATGGAAGCAATATAATAGAGAATTAAATACAGTAATAAAAGCTGTAAATCCTAGCTAGCATGCTTGATACTTTTACCTTTGCCATAACCTGACATAATGCCATTGTAAGGTGCCATTCTAACCAAACACTTGCTTGACCAACCACTTTCTTTACTTTCCTTTGTGTTTTAATTAGAGTTGCTAACCCTCGGAGAATCTTGCCCAACGGGCCCTAGCCCGGCAGACATGCTGCCATAAGACAAGTCCTCTAAGGTTGCCGATAACACCCGCAAGTGTTTGTAGTAACCGTAATTTTTAAACTTCAAAATTTAAGTTTAAATAATTTTCTGAATTATTTAATTGGTAAAAAAAGAATATTAGTAGTGTAATGTGGTCCAAAAATATTAATTTTTGATCGGGGCCTGATCTCAAAAATCCGAGATCACCGTTGCGACCGTCTCGTCGAAACATGAAAGTTTCATATACATATGTCTCCGATCCGACGGTCGGATCTTCCAGAAATCAGCAAAGAAGAAGCGGGTCCCACAACTTAAGTTGTGAATAGTAACCCCTTATTTTAATTTCCTCTTGATCACTAACGGCCGTTTCGCCGTCTGGGAACCAAATATAGGGGTATGAGTAATGGAACCTAACTAATTTCGACGTTCTGAGCGCAATGGCGCTGACGGATTTCGTGTTTGGCGACCCGGGTGCATCGAAATGCGTGCCACGCACTGTATACTGTCGAATAAGATGGAACGACTTTTTATCTGGTCGTCAAACGAACCAAGCAAATACATCACTTGACAGGTCTCGACGAGCCGGACGTCGTGGCGAAGTCCGTTTCGCGAAATGACGCTCGGTTTGCCTCGAAATGCGTGAAAAGCATAAAAATATTGCTTTTTCTCCAAATATTTTAAGTGTTCTTGGGCCAGAGTTTTGGGGCTTTGTGCATTGGGCCTCTGCCACCCTAAGAAGCCCACGAAGCATGTTAGGCTGAGCCAGGAGGCTGGGGTATGGTGTGAACCCGGATGGAGGCTAAATGGCATAAAGAATCTTGCATTAAGTTCTTGTTTCTTGGTCTGCCTTGGGCCGTTGCACTAAGGGTTCTGGGGTGGGAGTCGAAGCATCAACATCCTCCTGGCCTCCCAGACAAAACCTTGAGTGCAAGGTGGCCGAGGGTGACAACACAATTCTTGAGAAACTCGAGAGAGAGAGAGGAAGTTAAAAGGATGGAACCAACTCCTTCCTAGTCTTCACCCAAAGATCCTGAAGGGTTCCTTGGCATCCCTAGAGTATTGCTGGGTTGCCCGAGGCCGCGCGTGCAAGGGGGACCGAGTTCCGGCTTCTTCCTCTCTCCCACAACTCCGGCCAAGGTATGGACCTTAAACCCTTGATTGTTAGCCCCCGGGAACCCTAGCAGTAAACTCCTGGTGTCATAAGGATGCTCCCTGCACAAGGCCGAGCTCCCATGCAGCCTGGTTGGCCGGCGGGAGCAAGGTTGGCCGGAAACCTAGAATAGCTCCGCCGCCATTTTTCTCGGCAACCTATGGACCATCTGGGCTCAAACTTGGTGTGCTTGGACTGTAGTAGGAGGGGACCAACTCCACAAAATTTGGTGGAGTATGGTTGATTCATTGCGTTGCAGTTTTATGCCCTAATTACGGGTTTTATTGCACCAAGGCCGAGCCTTGTGCTCCGGCGCCGGCGGGCGTACCCACCTCCGGCAAAGTGTCTGGGGAGTGTCCTGGGAGTGAGAGGATCCTTTTCACGCGTCTGCATGGAACCCATGCAGTCCCGGGTGAGGGCCACCATTGTTGGCCCGAGCTCAAGCCCAACAATGGCGGCCGGCCATGCTCGGGCTGCCGTCGGTCTGGGCTTGCTCAGACCTTCCTAAAAGCTTGCTAGGAAGCTTCTGGTGCTGTTGTTTGCACCTCTAAATCAGCGGCTGCAAAAGTGCCATTGATGGTGGTAAAGCTCAACCCGAGCTTCACCCCGCCGCGCCACCGCCGTGCCCTGTCGCCGGGCACAGGCACAGAAAGTTTCCCAGAGTGTTTTAGCACCCATTGGTGCTATTGGTTGGGACTCTGTGGCCCTGGGGTGATGATCACGAATTTCAAGGAAGTGGGCTCATCTTCTTCCTCGAGCCCGAGCTCGGACTGGAGGTGTTGGAGTTGCTCCAGGTTTGGGAAAATGATCTAGAACTCCAGGGGATCAATGTGATCCAAGTTGGAGCACCTGGGATGCATTGGTTGTTGAGATCCAGCTTCAAGTTGGTGTTATGTAGTAATAAGGGAATTGTGCACATAAGGTGTTTGAGGAAATGCCTCAAAGAACTTCGAAGCAGAATTTGGCAAAACTGTAAATATAAAAGTTTCTTAAAATTGTCCCCTGAGCTTGATGCTCACTTCAGATCAACATGAATCTGTGTCGATAGAGGTTTGAGACTTGTGTTTTATGTTAGTGAGCAAGGATGGTGGATCTACTTGATCCAGCAGTTTTGGGCTGCATCTAGGGCAAGCCCTAGCATCCTGGCACTATCTAGAGGAACTTTGATATACAAAGTTTTAGCACAGGCTGTGTAGAAGTAAAGTTGTATCAAACCCAAGCTTAAATGTAATAATTTCTTAAAAACTGTATTAAGGGCTGTTTGGAAAATTGTAACAGTGTATTCCTGGGGTTTTGGGGGTCACTGAACGCGATGCTCGCGTTTGTTTTGGGTTTTGGTGAGCCGAAGAAGCGAAAATGCGTTTCGGCTAGGCTAGAGAAGTATTTCATGGGCCAAAGTTTTCCTCGGGCATCGTGCTGCCACAAATGGGTGAGCACGGCGTTCAGCAAGTCGAATGTCACCTGCTGGAGGTGACGGCTCGTAAAAATGATTTACCGTTTGGGAGAACGAGCCAAAACAGTGGGTAATTGGTGTATAAAGCCCAGTTTAAGTAAACCCGGGGGCCCTGCTGCAATTGTTGCACCCTGGAATAGTTAAATAAATATCCTAAAGTAGTGTTAGCCTATTGTTGGGGTTCCTTGGGGTTTCGGTAAAGCTAAATTGCTTTATGTTGCACAAATCGACAAAACGGTCGATTCGCGCTTATGCATTTTTGGGATTTGATAGACCC
The DNA here is from genome assembly GCA_029168755.2 of Tillandsia fasciculata. Taxonomy (NCBI): domain Eukaryota; kingdom Viridiplantae; phylum Streptophyta; class Magnoliopsida; order Poales; family Bromeliaceae; genus Tillandsia; species Tillandsia fasciculata. Next base: position 5,002,271 of record CM054934.1, on the reverse strand, counting down.
TGAGTTGTCATCTGATATATTGTAGGACCCAGTCGTCAGGAGCCAGCCGTGATCCGTCTTGTGGTTATCGCGACCGACTACCTTGAGGTGGGTTATCTTCGGTCCGCGTTTTATCAGATCGGCCCTACGGGTACCGTAATAGGACGGACCCCTTCGGTACTTGGTTGTTTATATTTTTCGCTTGCATATCATATCTATATCTCAGTTGTGCTTGGTTATTATCATATTGAGTTATCTCCTGCTTATATTTCCAGCAGTTGCTTGTTATTCATGTTGAGATATATCATGTTCTTTTCAGTGATTGATATACATTTCCTGGACACATGCCATGCTTGATTGGTCACTAGCATAGTCTATACCTGCTTCTATTCTTCACTACATGTTTAGAATAAGTTACTATTTCAGTACGTGGCATGTTATACTCGCATCCCAGTGGGGATTTTCCTCGGCTTCTTGCCGTCTTTGTGGTCAGTGGACCATGGTTTGAGCATCAGCATTATGATCGCCGTCGAGCCAAGCTTTCAGTCGCGCACACCAGCGGATTAGCTACCCGTTATGGTGTTCTTTACCGGTAGAGAGGTCTGATTGACCCATGAGCCTTTGAGGTTATGATAGCTTGATTGGGTGTCCAAAAGGGGCTTTAGCCTGAGGCCCCAATGACCAAAAGGGGCTTTTGCCTGAGGTCCGACCAAAAGGGGCTTTTGCTTGAGGTCCATATGCTCCATGGCAAATTTAGCCTGAGGCCCTTGTGGCCAAAAGTGGCAGTGATTGGGTATACTTGTGATGATTACTTTTGATGCATTATCCTTGTTTGTTTCCTGCTTGACAGATTATCAGATATAGCATGATCATTTACTGCTCACCAGATTATCATTGATAGTATGACTATCTCCTGCTTGTCAGATTATCAGTTATAGCATGATCATTTACTGCTTGCCAGATTATCAGTGATAGCATGATTGTTTCCTGCTTATCAGTACAGTATATTCATTCCTGCTTGTCAGTTATAGCATGATCATTTATTCCTACTTGTAGTCTTATCAGTTATAGTATGATCAGCTCTATATATGATTACACTGCTCAGTTGATTAATCCATGATTGATGATACTCTGCTGAGATTATATACCTATTTTCTATCTTTCAGTATATCCTACTCTTGCTATCCGCTTATTATTGTACCCAGTAGGTACGGCTTGCTATTTCCCGGCCCGTCGTGCCCACTGGGATACACTCCGGTGTGTCTCACACCCTCGGGTGACTGTTTTTCAGGTCGAACGGGTGTTGGGATATCGGGACGAATTGGCGAGGTATCGATATAGAGGTTGACCCTGGACAGCCGTATAATTGTTACAGATGTTTCAAGTGAGAAATATGTAATATGTTTTGTTGAGAAAAGTGTTGTAATAATTAGTTTGTAATATTGTTAATTGTAGTGCGTAGTTAGAACTCTGATGATTTTGCCAAGCTAGCCGTGCATATATAGGAAAGGCTCAATCCCAAAGGGGATTGAGACTCTTCTATATATGTGGCGGTCTGTTGCGTCCTGGATGGTTTTCAAACTCTGATTAAAAAAAAATAATAATAATAATAATTTAGACCCTTTTTCGAATCTCGGGGCGTGACAGTGTTACCCCGTCCTACGGGAAAACGTGTCGCACGGGTCACTGCCCGGGAGAGGGACACTGCCCTTACTCCAACAAAGACCACGTTTCACCCCGAAGGTACGCCCATTTTATTATCTCTTTTATGTTACGGCATTTTGGTGTTGGCATATTTCGTGAGTCAAGTCAGTGAGTTGAGTCGGAGTCATAAAGGGATCAAATTGTCAATCAGCAATTGAAGACTCAGAGAAGATTCAACAAGATCTCAAGTTGACACTCATTGTTTTGAGTCTTGAAGATTGAAGGTGAAGAATTGTGGATCAATTACATCAATCTTCAAGAAAAAGTATTCAAAAGGATCAGGTATGTTTAACTAAATAATTTTGGTGATCCGAATACTTTCTTATAGTGTAGAAACACTTGGATGAATTTCTAATTGCATAAAAATCAAAAACTGGACATGGGACATGTTCAGGATCCGGATCAGACAATCCAATCCGGATCCCGAAGGGTGCTTATTCATTGGCAAATCCGATCCGGACCAAAGGCCAATTCCGATCCGGATCCCGAACATGGGATTTTGCTGGAATTCATGAACGATCCGGATCGGGCCTTCAATCCGGATCCCGAACCCTTGTTTTTCTGGAATTGTCTATCACGTTACGACGATCCGGATCGCAGTAAATCCGATCCGGATCGCCGTCCTGAAAATTTCCAGATAAGGTAAGTTTTTGATTCTTATCTCTTTCCAAAGGTTTCTAACCTATAAATAGACACTTAGGGTTTCTCAAGAACGTGGGACAAATACCGAAAACACTTGAGAGCAACCCTAGAGGCTAGGTTTTTACCGTTCTTCTTTTTAGCCTCTTTTAGGTCAATTCGACGGTTCTTCCAAGATCTATCTTTTGTCGAATTGATCTAATCTTTGCTTAGAGATTCTTTCTACGGTTCTTCAATGATAATCTAAGCAAAGGATCACCATCGAAGCCTATATTCTTATCGGCTGAGTTTGCGTCGTGGATTCGACGTGGCACCGTGGATTCGGTGTGTTGAAGGCGTTTCGTGGATTCGAAACGTGTGCTCGTGGATTCGAGTGGCGTTCGTGGATTCGAACGTGTGCAGTGGACGTGCAATCGGTGGAGCGCAAGGTCCGAAGAACTTGAAGGAGGGGTCGAGTCCGTGGAGTCGGTAATCACCTTGTTATTCTTCAATTCTTAGTGGATTGTTATTGCGTGTTGGTCCCGTGGTTTTTCTCCTGGATTGGAGTTTCCACGTAAATCTCGGTGTGCTGATTTTTATTTTCCGCATTGGTTTTTATTTTGCACTGAGATTGGTTTTTATAATATTACACCTATTCACCCCCCTCTAGGTGTTTGATAGTACCTATTTAGATCCTTGTGGATCCTAAAAACCTACAATTGGTATCAGAGCGGGTTTTAGGTTTATCTATCATGTCGGGTGAAAGTGGTAATATTTTTAGACCTCCTCTTTTTGATGGGACCAATTATGCATATTGGAAAGTGCGGATGAGAGCTTTTCTCATCTCAATTGATGAGCGGGTATGGCAAACCGTTGAATACGGTTGGGTGCATCCTGTTGAGGAAGTAGGAAATTCTACTACCCCAAAACCTCGCTCTAGATGGTCTAAAGAGGAAATCGAAAGATCTTCTTACAATGGGAAAGGTATGAACGCTTTATATAATTCTCTTTCCTCGACTGAGTTTACACGAATTTCCGCGTGTGAAACCGCGAAGGAAATTTGGGATATTCTCAAAATTACACATGAGGGTACTAATCTTGTAAAAATTCAAAAGCTCCAGATGCTTACAAGTCAATTTGACTCTATTCATATGGAAGAGCATGAATTGTTTACAGATTATTACACTAGACTTCAAGATGTAATTAATACATGTGCTAATTTAGGAGAAAAGATCCCGGAGTCGAAAATTGTAAGAAAGATACTTCGGACTCTTCCGGAACGGTTTAGGGCAAAGGTTACCGCCATTGAAACCGTTAGTCATCCGGATGAGATGAGAGTAGAGGAATTAGTAGGTGCTTTGCAAACTTATGAAATGACTTTTCCTACTAATCAAATTTCTTCCAAGTCTTCTTCTAAGCTTACAGGTATTGCATTCAAATCAACAAAGGGAGAAGATGACGAATCAAGTTCCGACGATGAAATCTCTTTAGCCGATTTTGAAGAACAATTGGCGCGGATCACAAAGAAATTTCGTCAGAAATTTTGGAAGAATCGAACCGATGGATCTTCATCCACGAAACCATCTAAAGGATCATCGGGTTCTAAATCCTCTAAACTCAAAAGCGTTGCAAAACCTTCTAAAGAAAAAGAAAAAGATGATTTCGAAGGGGAAATCCGATGCTATCGATGCAAAGGCTACGGTCATATTTCAACGGATTGTCCTTCTAAGAAATCATACAAAAAGAAGGCTTTGCAAGCAAAAACTTGGGACGATTCTAGTTACGATGAATCGACCTCAAGTGAAGAGGAAAAAAAAAATTTTGTTGCTTTTCATGCCTCTCAAATTCCCTCTTCTAACTTTTGCTTATCATCTTTAGTCACTGACTCTATTCCTTTGATTTTGCATGAAACATCAACATCCGATGGAGAGTCATCAAGTGAGGGGGAGTCGGACGAAGAAGAACTCGTTGAGGCATACCAAAAACTTCTTGCGGAATCAAAGAAGATGGCCAAGCATATCAAGAAGTTGAGGAAGCAACGACTTGAAGTTCAAGACGAGAATCAAGCTTTAATGATCAAACTTCATGATCTCGAGGAGGAACAAGGACGGTTATTGGATAACAATAAAATCCTCCATGAAAAGCTAAACCAATCGGAGACACACGCTAAATCATATATGGACAAGATTGGTTTTCTTAAAAAGCAGTTTGAAGAGATTCATGTCATCAACCAAGCTTTGACCAAGCAAGTTCATCAACTCAAATCCGACATACAAAGGCCTTCGACCGATTCCAAGAAATTTGATTGTATGTCCGAATTAGGTCAAACATGCAAGGTTGGTTTGGAATTCAAAAAGAACCAAACTGTGAAGGCTTCAAGTTCCACAACTAAATTAAAAGGAAGAACTTGTCACTTATGTGGACTTGAAGGACATTTGGTGAAGAATTGCCCGAAAAAGAGAAAGAAAATTACTTCGGCAACTTCACCTACAGAGCGGACTCAATGGAATCAAAAGACACATCAAGTTAAAGGAGTTCACTCTACCCACCAAAGGTCCGAGCCGCAACATCAATCATACAAGTGGATTATCGTGAGGCAAAGACCTAAGGTGGATCAACAGTCAAAGCGGACAACCCCCAGCCACAACGAATCAAGACAACTCAAAATCCAGCGATTTTGGATTCGGAAAGGTGATATCTTTCCTTGTCTTAAGTTCTAAATAGCTTATGACTGTATGTAATGCTTTGATTGATTTTCTCTTCATATGTTGCTTAATCTTTGCATTACATATTTTTCAATGCTCTCTGTTTTTATACTTTGTTTTTGAACAAAAGGGTTTTTAACGAACAAGTGTATTGAATAAAAAGGGTTTCACGTTCATTCACTCCAAATTAATTTTATATGGATTATCAACTTTACTCCATAATCATAATCTTGAAGATACTTCATTATAGGAGTTTTTTAATTGAGCATTGGTCATATTGACTTTAATTGCATCTTTTCACGCATTTAGAAATCAATTATGCTTTTGACATCATAATATTTCGATGTTGCAATGATCATTTATGTTAATTAAGTCATCTTTTAAGTGATCAAAGTCAATTTCTCTCTCAATGATCTCTTGGTATAGTCATTATCTTATTTGACTATTTAGTCGAGTATGAATGCGGGATCAATTTTGGTTGAATACCTTATATATTAAATAATTGATAGCCAATTGAGGGGGAGTCAAAGAAAAGTAAAATGCTCAAAAGATGTGGAAAGAGTTACATCCCAATGAGGAGTGTGAAAACTACCACCACATGGAGGAAAGAGCTACCACCTCGGTCGTCCGAGTACTGTGTGCAGCTACCACATGTATACCAAGCATGGTTTTTCAATTTTTGATTAAATAAAATGCATGTTGAAATACTTGACTCTGTCAAATTTCAAGGTTGATATAAGGTGGATTTTTAACGAAAGATGCTCAAAGAGCCACTCTCTTCAACAGATTGTCTAGATATATTATCTAACTTATCTCGGATTTCAAACATCTATTGATCTTGGTATTTCATTTTCTTTACCAAATTGATGATTTGATAAAGGCATTACGCATAAGATCATGTTAGATGTGATTGAAGTTGTTCAACTTTAAGGGTTTTAATTTTCATAAATTTTCGTTTCATTTTTGAGTATTTTTGATAGATTTGGTATAATCTATTTCTTGTTGCATGAAACGATGACTTTTGTTTAAAGTTGATGCGCTAAAGTGCTTACATACTTTTTCTGGTTTTTATGGAATTTTTCTAAATTATTCTGATGAAAGAAATTTGGATCATATACCTCAATCTCAAGAAAGGGTAGAATTCAAGATTGATGTCATTTGGAAATCTCCGTAAGTCATCTTTGTAAATCCGTTACATCTTGATAGAGTTTGGATCTCAAGATTATTTTTGATGACTTGTGTTTGATGAATATAACATGAAAAACTGTTTATAATATTTTATCTTTGTTTTTCATGATTTAGGAGTAAATCTTTTTAATTTTGTGAAATTAATTGGATTGAATGGCATCTGTGTGAATTCGTTGTTTAAAGCACTTAAATTGACTTCTTGATGGAATACAAATCGGTATTTGAAAAGATTCTAAAATCTGGATTTGTTTCAAGAAATTATTTGATTTTTGCTTTCTGGTACCGGTACGCAATCTGCATTTTTGTTATATACCGGAACTGAGCTTTTATCTCTCTTTCTCTATGAACTAATGTTGTTAGTGATTTCCTTTTGTCTAGTATGTTCACTGTTTGACAATTTGTGACAAACAGGGGGAGAACAGAAAATAATGATCGTATCACAAGGGGAGAACATAAATGCTCAAGACAGGGGAAAAATATGGAGAACATGGAGAACATGTTAGAGATGCTCAAGATAGGGGGAGATAAAGAAAAGATTGAAAGAGCGAAAAACAAAAGAACCAAAAGGACGAATCAAATGTAGGATTTTAATTTCTAACGACTAACGTTTGATTTTGTTTGGAGTTTTGTTTTGCAGGAATTACATCACTTTAAGACTCCAAGTCCTAAGTCATAGAGTATGTTCTAGGACTGTTTGGTTCAAATGTAATTTTGTATTTATTGGATCTTTCACGCAAAGAAAATCAATGTTTTGGTGATGACATTGAATTTCGATTTTTTGGTTTAAGATGAGTGACTTGAGCGTTTTTATGTATTTTTGGGTTTTGTCACGAAATTGCCAAAGGGGGAGATTGTTACGGCATTTTGGTGTTGGCATATTTCGTGAGTCAAGTCAGTGAGTTGAGTCGGAGTCTTAAAGGGATCAAATTGTCAATCAGCAATCGAAGACTTAGAGAAGATTCAACAAGAGCTCAAGTTGACACTCAGTGTTTTGAGTCTTGAAGATTGAAGATGAAGAATTGTGGATCAATTACATCAATCTCAAGAAAATGTATTCAAATTGATCAGGTACGTTTAACTAAATAATTTTGGTGATCCGAATACTTTCTTATAGTGTAGAAACACTTGGATGAATTTTTAATTGCATAAAAATCAAAAATTGGACATGGGACATGTTCAGGATCCGGATCAGACAGTCCAATCCGGATCCCGAAGGGTGCTTGTTCATTGGCAAATCCAATCCGGATCAAAGGCCATTCCGATCCGGATCCCGAACATGGGATTTTGCTGAAATTCATGAACGATCCGGATCGGGCACTTCAATCCGGATCCCGAACCCTGTTTTTCTGGAATTGTCTATCACGCTACGACGATCCGGATCGCAGTAAATCCGATCCGGATCGCCGTCCTGAAAATTTCCAGATAAGGTAAGTTTTTGATTCTTATCTCTTTCCAAAGGTTTCTAACCTATAAATAGACACTTAGGGTTTCTCAAGAACGTGGGACAAATACCGAAAACACTTGAGAGCAACCCTAGAGGCTAGGTTTTTACCGTTCTTCTTTTTAGCCTCTTTTAGGTCAATTCGACGGTTCTTCCAAGATCTATCTTTTGTCGAATTGATCTAATCTTTGCTTAGAGATTCTTTCTACGGTTCTTCAATGATAATCTAAGCAAAGGATCACCATCGAAGCCTATATTCTTATCGGCTGAGTTTGCGTCGTGGATTCGACGTGGCACCGTGGATTCGGTGTGTTGAAGGCGTTTCGTGGATTCGAAACGTGTGCTCGTGGATTCGAGTGGCGTTCGTGGATTCGAACGTGTGCAGTGGACGTGCAATCGGTGGAGCGCAAGGTCCGAAGAACTTGAAGGAGGGGTCGAGTCCGTGGAGTCGGTAATCACCTTGTTATTCCTCAATTCTTAGTGGATTGTTATTGCGTGTTGGTCCCGTGGTTTTTCTCCTAGATTGGAGTTTCCACGTAAATCTCGGTGTGCTATTTTTTATTTCCGCATTGGTTTTTATTTTTGCACTGAGATTGGTTTTTATAATATTACACCTATTCACCCCCCTCTAGGTGTTTGATAGTACCTATTTAGATCCTTGTGGATCCTTAAAAACCAACATTTTATTTTGCTTATGCCTGTAGTCTCTTTGCTCTTTAAACCTTTGCCTTTCCTTTTGCTCTTTAGCATTTAGCTTCCATCTCATTCGAGCTTATAGCTCACCTTGCCTCTTGGCCCTTGTCTTTCTTTGCAATTAAGCTTTTAGCTTGTCTTTTAATGTACTCATACCTTTACCCTAGGTCCATGCCTCAAGGTACATAAGTCCCTTAGACTCAATTCTTTACTTTCATTATGCTCAAGTTGAAGTTAAAGTGTAGATATATTAACCCAACTCCCTATGACAACTCTAGGGATTTCAAATACTTTGGGTTTTAACCTCGACTAAACTATGCTTCCCTTAGGGACATAACTCTAAATTAGGCCCTAATTCCATCTACACATTTAATTGACTCAAGCAAAAATGCCACTCGTGAAGTCCTATAGTGAATGCCACACATTAGAGCCTAATCCAAGTTTTCTCCTAAGTCAAAATTTCCATATACCACCAACCACTTCTACACAAGCATGAAAATACTATCCTAGCCACTCTACTAACATGCTTCTAAGGAAAAGCAAAAGATAAGGGGAGAGGTCACCCTCGCTCGATAGAATCCCCCACCTCGATGTGCTTCCTGAGTTCCCGGAGGAGACAAGTCTAGCTCTTTATGCCTCTGAGGTTTCCCTTCTTCCTCCTTCCTCTTCCCCTTTTTCTTCTCCTTTCCTTCTTCTTCCTCCTTTCCTTCTCTTCTTTCGTTTCCTACTTTAGCTGAGAGAGGGAGAGAAGATGAGAGAGAGAGAGAGAGTTTCCAAAAAAAAAAAGAGAGAGCAGAGCCTTTACTCCCTGCACGGGGGTAGGTGGAGGGAAGGGTGAATTTACCAAAACACCCCCAAATTAACTGCATTTTACCTAATTGCCCTCTCAACTCCGCAGTTTTTTTCACTGCAGAGAGCAATTTCGGTTACCCCTATTTCTCCTCGCTTTGCCGTTAACCGGGAGATCGAAAATAAATTTTTTCTTCTTCCCTTTATTCAACAAATTTTTCTTAAACTTTTCACGATTTTGTTTAAATTTTTGGACTACTCTAAGCCCTCGAAAGAGAGCCCCGAAAAAGCTTCGCGATAAACTGTACTGTCAAAAACTGCAGTTTCAGAATTCACGTAGCATTTTTCTTCACTTCGTTCTCCAATTTTTCCTTAATCTCTCACCTAGGTTTTTCACCCCTTTTAATCAGAAAACTTTTGTGAGACACCTCACGATTTCTTTTAAATTTTTGGGGCACTCTAAGCCCTCGAAAGAGAGCCCTGAAAAAGCTTCGCGATCACAAATTTCTGGAAATCCAGAATTTGCTAAGTCCTCGGGTTCAAGTCACTTTTCGACCCGATGCCCTTCGCGTCAGCTCGAAATGCACCGAACTCGACTGTAATCATATTTAAAACATGTTACAAGTCTTCTCGCCGAATTTCGCCATTTTGCGAACTCGGCGAACACGAGTCCCAATTTTGCAAACTTGAGGCTTCCCTTCTCAACTACAACTCACTTTCCGACTCAACGGCTTTTGCGTTGATTCGAAACGCTTCTAACCCGCTTGTAATCATATTTGAAATGTGTTTCAAGTATTTTTACCGAGTTTTGCTATTTCGCAAAAATCGGTGCACTACTGTATAGGTTGCCGATGGGAGTACAGGTCGATGATTCAACCTCTGCTTGGGGTTCATACAGGTCAACCGAATTGGGGAATGTGTGATCCCGTTCGGGCTCTGCGTTGGTGAGTTGTACTCGGCATACCTGAGTCGAGATCCTTGGTAGATGCGGTGGGTGTTAGATGTATGCCCTAGAAGCCAACTTGGCCGACACATATATTTTTTTTAGGATATAAATTTGTATTTGACATTTTATATTATGAATGTTTTTGGATTTTTATTTCCATTCGTATTGTGTATGTTTTCATGAATTGTCCAAGGAATTAATAAGATGATGATACTTATTCTCAAGAGTTGAGAATTTGAGACATGTATCATTAGTGATTAATTCCTAAATGCTCCCGATCGATGGATCATCACGGGGACAGTGATTGATTCTGTGAGATTGGTGCATAGTCGCTTCCCTTTTAGGGTAGATGAGTCTCGAGTCAACAGTATGAGAACACTGGAGCGAATGTGCAGGTGGTTGTTGGAGAACAAGGGTACCGAACATGATCATCACGAGAAGTCACTTGGATGTCTACTCACTCGTCAGTGACTTACTCGATGTTGCAGTAGTGTGACTGATCCTTTGACCTGCGGTGTCTCGGCTATTCACAATGGGGTTACTGTAGTTTGACTGTATGTAATAATCTGAAATTTTAAATATTAATAAATAAATTTCAGAGCAGTTTTCGGTTTAATCTTGACCTCAAAAAGATTTATTCTAGCCTAATTGGACAAATGCCAGAAAATTCGTGGCACGAATTACGAGACAAAAAGGCTAATTTTCAATCCGGACGCAATTTCGTTGATCCGGTTTGACCGTTACGATTGTCTCGCCGAACTGAGCGATTTTCATATTCAGCACTTTTCGATCCGACGGTCGGATCTTCCAGAAATTAAAGAAGAAGGAATCGGATTTTTGCAATTTAAAGGAACAGTGAAACCTGTACAGTGTTTTAAGAGAACACTGTTGATGAACAGTAACCCCTAATTTCCGGATGGTCGACCGCAACGTAGATTATTTTACTGTTCGGAATCCGAACAGTAACCCCTAATTTCCGGATGGTCGACTGCAACGTAGATTATTTTACTGTTCGGAATCCGAATTCAGTGATCCAGGTAGTCGTTTTTATTGGTCTCATCGATCCGGACGCAATGGCGCAGGCGAAAATTTCGTGTGACGATCCTGGAATTTTGAAAAGCGTGAAAACTGTAATTTTGGATAGTTTTTATGGACCCAAAATTCATCCGGACACCGTGTCGAAAAACAAAAATCGTTGTTTTGAAGGTTTCGACGTGCCGGACGCAACGGCGAAATCCATTTTTCGTTCTGACGAGCGAAACGCCTCGAAAAGCGTAAAATACCCGGAATAAGGGGCCTTTTTCAAATTTACAAGAAATGGAGGGACTTAAGCGCAAAAATAACTTAATAGAGATGAGGACTTAACTCTAAATACCGGATATAGAAGGGGGGTTTTTTTGCAAATTGCCAATTACGCATGAAAAATCATGCGAACCCGCGTGCGACTCCTCGTTACTCCTCCCCCACGCGTCGAAGCTTCTTCAATGCCTTTCGGGAAGCTTCGCCTCCCACGCTTTTTCTCCAGCAGCCACCAGACGCGCCACCACCTTCTCCCGACACCGGAGCAGCCGAGGAGAGAACCGCGCAAGCTTCAATCCTCTCGGGTTGAAGTTGGTAACGCTTTTGGGAAGTCCGAGGTTGGCTCAAGCTTTAACCAAGGTGTGCTCTGGGGTGGCCGCGACCGAGCCGAAGTTGTCTCGGCGGTCGCCGCCGCCGTGCGCCGCCGCGGGGAAGGCGTTGCTTCTTCTTCATTTCCGGCCAGGTGAGTTCTTGGAACGAAGTTGTTCTTTTTGCATTAAGGGTGTGTGTGAGGTTCCTGACACCAAGGGGATCCTCCCTGTGAAGTATGAGCCGCCGCCGTTGACCCCATCGCCGGCGGGAGCACTTCCTTACCGGAAGTTGGAATTTTGGTCGAGCTTCATCACGAGTTCCATCCGGCCGTTCAAATCCAGATCAAAGCCATTGATCTTGTCTCCCTGGGTGACTGCAGGCCTCCCCCAAGATTTGAGGTTGATCGGATTAAAATTCGTGCCGCGCGGCCAAGCCCTAGCACTGTTTTTTTTTGCATTTCGCCGGAAATCCTCCGCCCGGCGCCGCCGCTCTTCCCCGTCGCCGGCCACCACTGCAGGAAGCACCGTAGCATCATGGTGAGTGTTTTGGTCCATCTTGCGACGTCCCGTTCACCGCCAACCGGATTCCGCCATTAAAGCTCTAGTTTTCCGGCGAACTCATCTCCGGCGATCACCGGGGCTCCGCAAGGTGGGAAAACGAGTTGGGTGAGTTCTTATGGCCATGTTGGAGCTTCCCATGTCATTGCATGGAGACCTTAACGTGGGGATTTTAATTTCTGCAGTTGCACCATGGATTGCAACCCGTGTTCCATCTCCGGCCGCCGCCGTCGCTACTGGTCGCCGGCCAACTATGCAGGTAAACTCTTGACACTCAGTAGAAGGTCTCCATCAAGTTAGTTTGGCCGAGGGACCTCTGTAAATAAAGTTGGTCCAACTTATATTTTGACGGGTTCTGTGGTTGTTTTCCCGGCCGCCGCCGCCTCCGGCCACCGGCGCCGGAGCTGACCGAGTCTGAACTTAGTCTGGGGATGTCCTTGGTTTGATGCTCATCTCTCTTTGTCCTTGGCACCAGGGTTTTGCAAGTTTCTCAAACCCGAGCCTTGCTTGGAGTGTAGTGTTGCTCCGGCGATCTTCCCGGCCACTTTCCGGCGTGCCTAAGGTGAGCCCTAACCTTTGTGAATCCACCTAAGTGCGATGCTTGTGTTAAAGTTGGGTTTTGTTCAAGTAGTTAGTGTTGAGGCAATGTAGCTAAATAGGACTTGGATAATTATGGGCCAACTTTGCCCTCGGGCCTCGTGCCAGCCCGGGACAGTGAGCACGGGCTTTATCGCGTCGAAATGAACGCGCTGTAATTTACGGCGTAAGAAACGGCTTCCTGGTTTGGGAGAACGGATCGAAATAAGGTTTCAATTTATACAAATATTGAGTATTTTATGAGCCAACTTTGTCCTCGGGTCTCTTGCCGACCCAAGTTTGTGAGCACGAGTTTTGTTGCGTCAAAACCTACGCGCTGAAACTTACGGCGCTGTCTCTGGCTTCCTGGATTGGAGGATCGAGTGGTTTTAGTGTTCAAGATAATATAATTATGCAATTTTGGAAAAGTTTAAGGGTCAAGTTGCAAATGAAACATGAGGGCTGTCTTTAGACAGTATTAATATATTTACTGAGCATTTTGTTTAAGTTCCGTAGGCCCCAGTTGGACAGAAATCGAATACTGTTTCGTAAATCGGCAAAATTGTTGATTTTACGGATTTCGGCGCGAATTCGCGTTCTGATTTTGAATTTGGATCGTTGTTGATGTCTCAGGAGACCCTCGACACTGTCTTGGTTGGGCTAGTGTCTCGCGATTATTATCGGGAAACCTTGAAGTCCAAATTGGAATTGAGAAGGGGTTGCAAGGGCATTTTGGTAATTATGGACACAAATGGTCCTGATGTAGACCCTGTTTACTTGAACATCAAAAATATGATGTTTAGGATCAGCAGTTGTGGTCTGGCGGATTTTGGTTAGTTGTGGACCGTTGGCGGGTCATATTAGTGATTTCAGTGGACTTCCGGAAATTTCAGTTTAAGCCTAGTTTTGGCTAAGTTCTCTGTGTTAGCATTATTTTGTTATAGTGTTGTCGGGATGGGTTGAGTGAGTCTGTTATTGATTTCAGTTATATGTTCAGGTCCCAGCAGTTCAGCACCAGCCTCCCAATAGTCTAGCGGGAGTTCGAGATCGGCCTACACTCAGGTGGATTATCTTCGGTCCGGGCTTTATCTTTTCGGCCCTCTGGTTGCTTTAGTCCAGTCGGACACATGTTCTTCTATATTAGCCCAGATTATTTTAATATTCCCTGCTTATGCTTGGACATATACCTGCATGATTGGTCATTAGAGAGATGACAGTTCTTTTGCTCATATTTGACTTAGCCCTGATTCTGCTACCTGACTTTGATCCATAGTTGATAGACATATAGCTGGACACTTCCTGTCTATCTGATATTTGCATTCCAGTATTCAGCATTGTTATTATTCATGGTCTGATCATGTTACATATCTATCAGTTATCTGATTTGCATTATATCCAGAGATACTTGTATTGCATGAAAGACCCATGATTGATTACTATATACAGACGTTTATATTCCTGCTGAATTTCCGTTATCATGCTTACTGGACCACTGCATTGCCATGCCTTTTTGGTCATTAGACGTTTGAGCCTGCTTTCCTTTTTATCAAGTATTATACTGCTAAACACATGATTTTTAGTCAACAAATGTTTTCAACCAAGCATCGCAGGCTCGCCTGAGTCTGTTCTTGTTTGATAAGACAAAGGCATTTGTAGTGCACCGATTTCTGCGAAATAGCAAAACTCGGTAAAAATACTTGTAACGCGTTTCAAATATGATTACAAGTAGGGTTGAAGCGTTTTGAATCAACGCAAAAGCCGTTGAGTCGAAAAGTGAGTTGTGGTTGAGAAACGAAGCCTCAAATTGCAAAATTGGGACTCGTGTTCGCCGAGTTCGCAAAATGGCAAAATTCGGCGAGAAGACTTGTAACGTGTTTTAAACATGATTACAGTCGAGTTCGGTGCGTTTCGGGCTGACGCGAAGGGCATCGGGTCGAAAAGTGACTTGAACCCGAGGACTTAGCCAAATCTGGAAATTCTGAAAATTTTGATCACGAAGCATTTTCGGAGCCCTATTTCGAGGGCTTAGAGTGCCCCAAAAATTTAAAAGAAATCGTGGGGTATCTCACAAAAGTTTTCTTATTAAAAGGGGTGAAAAACCTAGGTAAGTTATTAAGGAAAAATCGGAGAACGAAGCGAGGAAAAATGCTTCGTGAATGCTGAAACTGCAGTTTTGACAGCGCAAGTTAATCGCGAAGCATTTTCGGAGCTCTCTTTCGAGGGCTTAGAGTAGTCCAAAGATTTAAACAAAATCGTGGGAAGTTTAAGAAAAATTTGTAGATTAAAGGGGCGAAGAAAAATTACAATTTTGATTTCTCAGTTGACGGGAAAACGGGGTGAAAGAGGGCTAACCAAAAAAGCTCACTGCAGAAAAACTGCAGGAAAAAAAAAGGGGCAATTTGGGAAATTGGGTTTGGGTGGAGGGCATTTTTGTAAAATCCCCTCCCCCTCCCAGCTACCACTCTGCAGAATTAAATGCCCCTCTCCTCTCTTTGAAACTCACTTTCTCTCTCTCTCATTTTCTCCCTCTCTCTCTCTCAGCTGAAAGAAGAAACGAAAGAGGAGAAGGAAAGGAGAAGGAAGAAGAAAGGAGAAGAAAAAGAAGAAGAAGAAGAGAAGAAGAAGAAGAAGAAGAAGGAGAAGGAAAAGGTATTCTCCCTCTCTCTCTCTCTCTCTCTTTCTCTCTCTTCTCTCTCTCTCTCTCTCTCTCTCTCTCTCTCTGGGCAGCAAGGCTGCTGCAGCAGCTGCTGCTGCTACCAGCAGCAGCAGCAGCTGCTGGTTCTGCTGCTTGGGCAGCAGCTTGCAGCTGCTGCCCAGCAGCAGATTTGGGAAGAAATCAAAAAAAAAAAAGGGGGGTGGGAGTTGCAGGGCTGGGCTGCAGCAGCTAGCTGCTGCTGCTGCCCTGCGCCTGCTACTGCTGGTTGGGGCAGCCAGCAGCAGCAGCATTGGCTGCTGCTGGCTGGGCCACCAGCAGCTCTGCCCTGCGCTTGCTACTGCTGGTTGGGCAGCCAGCAGCAGCAGCATTGGCTGCTGCTGGCTGGGCCACCAGCAGCTGCTGCTGCTGGCCGAGCCAGCAGTGCCAGCAGCAGCAGCAGCATGAGCTGCTGCTGCTGGCTGAGCCCAGCAGCAGGTTTTCACAAGAAGAAGAAAAAAAAAAGAAAAAGAAACATGGCAGCTGCTAGGCAGCTGCATTGGCAGCTGCCTTGGCAGCTGCACATGCTGCTGCTTGGGCAGCAACTATGCATGCTGCTGCCCAGGCAGCAGGGGAACCCTGTACAAAAAAAAAAGAAGAAAAGAGAAAAAAGAGAGAATAGGAAAGAAAAGAAAGAAAAGAATGGAGGAGAAGAAAGAAGTAAAAACTTCTTCTCTTCTTTTTATCCAATGCAAAATCCAAATTCCTCAATTTTTGGCAAATTGCAAAAATCGAGGAATTTGCGTGGGGAATTTGCTCAAATTGAGCTTTCCTCAAAATTTGGAGGGCTTTTTGACCCCGGATCGAATTGAGCAAGTTTCTTTTTGGCAATAGGCCATGGGAGGATCATTTTTCTCCTATTTCTGTAAACCAGTCAAAAAGTAGCCTTTTCGTGCGAGAAAAATGACCTAATTGGAGTTTTTTCCCCTTTTCTTGCGAAAAGGGGGCAGTTTTACCGCCTTACTGAATTTAGAGGATCATGTAAAAGCAATCGCTTTACCTTTGCTTCCCTTACAATGTAGGGAAGCCTCGCGGATCAAAGGAGCTGGAATTGTCTCCTGCAAGGACCAAAAGAACACATCGAGGTGGGGGATTCTATCGAGCGAGGGTGACCTCTCCCCTTATCTTTTGCTTTTCTTAGAAGCATGTTAATAGAGTGGCTAGGATAGTATTTTCATGTTTATGTAGAAGTGGTCTGTGGTTTATGGAAATTTTGACTTAGGAGAAAACTTAAATTAGGCTCTAATGTGTGGCATTCACTATAGGACTTCACGAGTGGCATGTTTGTTTGAGTCAATTAATTGTGTAGATGGAATTAGGGCCTAATTTAGAGTTATGTCTCTAAGGAAAGCATAGTTTAGTTGAGGTTAAAATCCAAAGTATTTGAAATCCCTAGAGTTGTCATAGGGAGTTGGGTTAATATACCTACACTTTAACTTCAACTTGAGCATAATGGAAGTTAAGAATTGAGTCTAAGGGACTTATGTACCTTAAGGCATGGACCTGGGGTAAATGCATGAGTATATTAAAAAGACAAGCTAAAAGCTAAATTGCAAAGAAAGAAAAAGGGCTAAGAGGCAATGTGAGCTATAAGCTCGATTGAGGTGGAAGCTAAGTGCTAAAGAGCAAAAGAAAGGCAAAGGCTTAAAAGAGCAAAGAGGCTAAATGCAAAGCAATAAAAGAAATAATAAAACGAGCGTACCTACGGGGCGAAACGTGGCCCATGTTGGAGTAGCAGGCAGTGTCCCTCTCCCGGATAGAGACCCGTTCGGGACGTTTTCCCGTAGGGCGGGGTAACACTTGCGGGTGTTATCGACAACCTTAGAGGACTTGTCTTATGGCAGCATGTCTGCCGGGCTAGGGCCCGTTGGGCAAGCTTCTCCGAGGGTTTAGCAACTTGAATTGAAACACAAAGAAAGTTAATGAAAGTTATTTGACAAGGGACAGGTTGGTTAGTTTGGCATCCTACAGCGACATAGAGCTATGTCATGGCAAAGGTAAAAGTATTAAGCATGCTAGCTAAGATTTACAGCTTTTATTTACTGTATTTCATTCTCTATTATATTGCTTCCATTAGACTAAGCGGTGCAGGGCATTTTCTCTCAGTGGTTGAACCCACTGGGAACTTGGTTGTAGTTCTCACACCCTTTGGGTGACATCCCCACAGGTCCAGGCACATCAGGCGAGGCACGCGACAGGGGCAAGGCCCAGCAGAGTAGCGACCTAGCAGTCTAGAGTCGCCAGTACCATTTTGGAGTTTTATTTTCTTGAGCGAACTTATGTATGTGAGGAACAATGTAACTTTTAAATGTTTAAGTTTCAAGTTGGAAAAGAAAAAAAAAAAATATGGATGTATTTTGGTATTGTAGTTTCATGCTAAAAGGAGTTGTAATATTAAACAAAAGTGTATGTCTTCGCTCAAGTGTTGTACTTTCATTTCTTCTAACTACTTGTTGAATGATTGAAAGTTTAAATTTATTGTTCTTTCCTCTGATTGCTTACTCTTCCGCTATATTGAAATGATATTGTTGGATTAAACCGTTCCTTTCGGGTCTTGAAAGGTCATGCCCGATTGGCGGGTCTGTTGGCGCGCCCGAACTGTTCAAATTGACGGTCTCGGGGCGTGACAGATAAGAGTGGTATCAGAGCCTAGGAGATAGACCTAGGTGGTTAGCGAACCTTAGGAAGACCCTAGGGTTTAGGCCACGAGAGCGTGTGTGGATCTTTGGCGAAAGTACATAATTGGGTTACTTGATTCCCAAGAAGGACATTGGGAATGGATCGAGGGAAATGGACTTCCACTAGCTAACGTTATGTTGGGCGGCCGACAACGTAACGTTAGGGGTGGGAAGAAGTATTCCTTTTACTTTCGCATGATTGGGTTGACGAAGCCTTTATATGATCGTTAAATTTACTGCATTCGATTTCGCAAATGCCTAAGTTGTAAGTGTTGGACTAATGTTGTTGTGGTGTGCAGATAGCTATGCCACCGCGAAGGGAGACACGTCTTACGGGGCTCGAGCCGGGGGAGGGCTCCGGGTCGAGTGATGTTCGCGAACTGAGGGAGCAAATGGCCGCGCTTATTGGCGTGGTACAGCAGCAGGCGGAGGCCTCACAGCGACAGGAGGAGGCTTCCCGCCAACGAGAGGAGGAGACCTCTCGTAGGCTGGAGGGAGGCTTCCCGTCAACGGGAGGAGGAGACTTCTCGCAGGCTAGAAGAGGCGCTGCGGTGCCAGGAGGAAGCGTCGAGGCGTCAGGCGGAGCAAATAGAGAGGCTCCAGGACATGTTGGCACGGCAGATTGAGGCGGCGCAGACGACTCATGAGCGCACACCTCGCCCCAAGTGGGGGCAACTACTGAAGGGGTGGCTATGGCGGCCGAGCCTGTGGCGGCGCGCCCAGCACCATCTGTTGGGGCTACTAGAGGAGTGCCCCGGCGGGCCGACTCGGAGGTGTGGTGATGCCGAGTACGCGGCCCAGAGAGCGGAGCAAAAACTAGGGCGATGGAGGTCCTCGCCGACTTCCAGAAATTTCATCCTCCTACCTTCAGCGGCGACAATCTGATCCGATGGTGGTGGAGTCGTGGATTGACTCCATGGAGCGACTGTTCCTAACCCTTCGGGTGCCGATGCGGGACCGTGTTCTGTGGCGGTTCCCCACCTCGACAATGTGGCACACCGTTGGTGGAAAGCAGAATTGGAAAGAAGGGCTAGGACGGCATTGCCGGAGCCATCATGGGAAGAATTCAAGGAACTCTTCTTCGCCACATATTTCCCCGACAGTGCGAAGCAACAAATGGAGATGACTTCAAAAATCTTCGCCAGGGAGGCCGCTCAGTTCAAGAATACGAGTGCGAGTTCTCTCGCATGTTAGTTGCTTACCCACCGTGGTGCGCAACGAGTTGGGACAAGGCGCGATGTTTCGAGAGGGGCCTTCGACCGGCGATCTACTCAAAGGTCCAACCTTTCAACATCGCAAACTTATCGGGAGATTGTGGATAGAGCCCGCTTGGTAGAGAGGGGCGACATGGTGGTGCGCCGAGAGCGCGAGCTTTTGAGAAAGACAAGGGCAAAGCGAAGGAAAAGAAGAGGCACCAAGGTGGTTTCCGGGGGTCAAAGCCACTCTCAACGACTCCCTAAGCAGCCGCGCACCCAACCGCACCCTCGGGGGCCCTGGCAGCCTGTGGCTCCCGAGCGGTGTATTATCTGTGTGAGGAAACACCGACGGACCGAGTGCCCAGAACGCGAGTGGAGGTCTTTCAACTGTGGCGGCCGGGTCACATGGCTCGAGAGTGTTGGAGGGGCACGCACCCCGCCCCGGCCCGTTGCCAATGATCCAGGCGCCCGAAGACAACACAAGAAGGCGGTGCCAGCTCTACCAGCTGCACGCCCCGCCGCTCCACAGCGACCGCCCGAGCGGGGCGGGCTTTTGCCGCTCAGGCGAAGGAGGAGGAGCCCGTGGCTGACGACGTCGTGGCAGGTATAATTTTTTTATTATGATGTTCGATGCAGGGCTCTATTCGATACAGGTGCATCGCATTCATTCATATGTATGATCCTTTGCCATGAGACATGGGTTGTGATGTAATTACAGTCTACTAGTGCTAAAACGGTCCAAGTGCCTGATGGTTCTTTAGAGGTATCTGAGAGTTGTCCCGCCTGTCCAGTTCGGGTTGGCGAGTGGATTATGACAGTGGACTTCTTAGTTTTGAGACCGG
>CM054934.1:4869539-4981956 GCA_029168755.2 Tillandsia fasciculata | reverse complement strand
GCGTTGGATTCACGAGAGGTAAATCTTCGACTTTCGTGTTGAGTGTTTTGCCTAGATTTGGGTTTTTGGCACGGATTTCGAGGCATTACTGAGCCGCTGTTTTGTTGTGAGATTTCTGGACAGCACTCACTTCGCGGATTTTTATCTCCTCATCCGGACATCGGAATTCGACGATTCAAGAGCCTATCGACATCTACACTTCGCGAGGATCGTCGTGATATTTTTATTGGGATTTTAGAAAATTTATTTTCAGGTGAGAATTTCGTGTGAACAGGAACTTGCTTGCAGATTTTGGAATAGTGATTTTATGTGTGATTTGGTTGTAATTGTGAGTTGTGGTTGTACCCAGGCACTTGTAAGCACCACTATGGTGCTCTTTGCTTAGTGGACTCGGAGTTTTATCAGTTTCTGGACTGTTATTTGTACCGTCCCGGACAGTTAGCGCGTTCAGGTGGGTGATCCTGCTTCCAAAATCTATGGACTGCACTCTAATTCTATAGTAGATTAGCATGATGTTAGTATTGGAGCCAGATAAAATGTGTGAACTGTATGTTGGAAACATGCAGCTAATTGCTAAAATGTCGATCTCTTGATAAACTTTGCGACTTGGGAATTGACTTAGCATAATTGCCTGTTATTTAATTATCATGCGCCACTAAACTACAGTAACTTGAACATACATCAGACTTATTTATCACTTTAGCTTTTCCACAGTGGTAGTATTCTTGTCACTGGTCATAGTGATTTTTCCCCGAGTCGTGGGCCGGGAGGTTTATTAGCTGGGGATTCATTTGCACTCGCGTCTGGGGACCGAGTGGCGTCTGTAGCAGTCTGTAGATCAGCTTGCATTGAGACAGTGATAGTGATAGTGTGTAGTGACAGTGGATCTGGGATCTTTGGGACTTGGTCATAGTGACAGTGTGGATGTATAGCCAGTGAGTGAGATAGTGATTGGATCATAGCCTGCATGTGCCACCTTTGTGCTAGACAGTGATGCGCAGTTATTTGACTCGAGCGGGTCGCTCCCCTCGAGTGCCACTCCGGAGTAGGCGAGACCGGGTTGTAGTACCGGCTTGAGATTGAGCTAGATACCGGGTTGGAGTACCGGACATACCTACAGCAGTAGGTAGGCGCAGGTTGACTGGACCGTTTGGCAGTCAGTTTGGATTGGGTGACTTGAGTCGAGTCAGTAGAGACATTTTGGTTTTCGATCCTTTTCCTTGAGCATAGTAGATAGGGGCATAGTAGCAGTAGATGTTTTATCTTCCTGCTTTCTATTCTGCATTTTCTTTGGTTACTTTTGCCTCTTGTAGACTTAGTGGGCAGGCCGTCGGGCTTGTTGGCGGCACCCACTGAGAACTACTGTGGGAGGTAGTTCTCACACCCGTCGTGGTGTCTTTTCCCCAGGGACTCCAGCTCCAGTTCCTGCGGTGCCCGTTGCTGATCCAGCTCCTTCAGACCGAGGTAAGGGAATCGCGAGGTAGATCTTTTCCCCCTTCAGCAGTAGCGTGAGGTAGAGGTACCCGATGTACTTTTGGTTGTGTCTTTAGTATGAGAGATTTGTAGTGAGGTATCGAGTTGTACTCTTCTGTTTTCTTTTGAGAGACTCCTGTATTTTGAGTGAGGACTTTATGTATATATTTGTGGGACAGTTTTATTTCTTGTATATCTGTTAGTTTTATGTTTACAGCTCTGATATCTGTTAGTTTAGACACTTACTTGCAGGTTAGACGCTACGTCCCTACGGGGCTTCCTGTAGGGGCGGCGGATCTGTTGGCGAGCCCGGGGTACAGTTCTGACCCCGGGGCGTGACAGATTAGAGTGGTATCAGAGCTTAGGGTGTAGGTCTTGAGGACTTAGGAACCCTAGGCTTATGGTTAAACCCTAGGATGACCCACGTGAGAGCCGAGACTTTTGGCGAAAGTCTTGATTGGGTATCTAACTCTCCCGAGTGGATAGGGACGAGTGATAGACATGTCGTCCTTTTGTAGCGACTATGTTGGCTGCAGACAACATAGTGCTTCGGAAAGGGGGACATGCCTTTTGACTTTCGCTAGATTGGGTCGAGTGTTGCTTTTGGTTTTGATTGTGTGTTTTGTCCCTCAGGTGGGAATGCCTCCTCGACGTTCGATGGTGACGCGTTCGCAGCCTTCGTCCTCAGAGCCCGAGCAGGAGGACTCGGGGCGAGGACCACAGGCTGAGATTCAGGAGCTCCGTGCCCAGATGGCACAGTTGGCTGAGGCGGCTAGACGCCAGGAGGAGGCAGTGGCGCGGCTGACGCTCTTATTGGAGCAGAGAGCACAGCCGGCAGTGTACCCCCTGAGGCTTCGCCGGTGCCTTCTTCCCCTGTTGTGGCACCCCCTGTGGGGCAGCCGGCGCCAGCGGTTCCTGCTGAGCCGGTTTCGAGTAGGCCACCGGCTGGGACGACGGGAGCGTTGACTGAGACAGAGCAGCGGGAGGTTGTTGATTTGCTGATGAGACTGCGGCGGTTCGATCCGCCCCGCTTTTCGGGCATGAGTGCTGAGCCTTGGGCGGCCGAGACTTGGATTACCACCATGGAGCGTCACTTTGAGAGTTGTTTGTGGACGAGAGGTATAGGGTTATTCTGGCTACCCATTATCTGGAGGGCAACGCCGAGGCATGGTGGCGGCGTGTGCGACCAGCTGGTCCACCTGGGACGCAGCTTCTTTCCTGGACCGAGTTTCGGAGCATGTTGCTGGGAGCCTTCTTTCCTGAGAGTGTTCGACAGCGACTGGAGGAACAGTTGAAGAATCTCCGCCAGGGAGATAGGCCTGTGCAGATGTACATCGCAGAATTCAACCAGCTTCTGGCATGTGTGCCACATGTGGCCAGGGATGAGAGCCATCGCGTCTATATGTTTGAGAGAGGACTTCGCCGAGACATTTACCAGTTTGTCCGCTCCCGCCGACTACAGACCTTGGAGGCCTCGATGGAGCAGGCTTTGTATGTGG
Organism: Tillandsia fasciculata; assembly: GCA_029168755.2. Classification (NCBI taxonomy): domain Eukaryota; kingdom Viridiplantae; phylum Streptophyta; class Magnoliopsida; order Poales; family Bromeliaceae; genus Tillandsia; species Tillandsia fasciculata. The sequence goes on along the minus strand of CM054934.1, from coordinate 4,978,984 downwards.
AGAGTGGAGAGGCCGTGATGGATGAGGTATCTCCGGCCCCTGTAGCGACTTCAGGGGCGAAGCGCCCGGCTTCTCCGGAGGAGGGGCAGTCTAGTAGGCAGGGACCCCCGAGACCTCCACGTTCCCACTCGCAGGGCCAGGGGTACCAGGGACATCAGAGATCGGGGGCGTCTCGCCAGGTACAGCAGCAGCAGCGTCGACCCCCACGACAGCAGACTTTTCAGCAGCAGCGCCCTGATCGGTGTGTTATCTGTGGAGGCCCACACCTACCGACTCAGTGCCCGCAGAGACAGGGCCATTGTTTTCGCTGCGGGCAGGCCGGTCACTTTGCGAGTGTGTGCCCTAGAGCCGGCCACCCAGCTCCTTCATCTGCATCTGCACCGTATGTCCCTTTCCAGTCAGCCGATCCTTCTGCGGCCTATAGCAGGCCAGAGGTTGCCTCATCTTCTTCCCGACAGCCAGACGACGTCCCCCGGCACCGAGCGGTCGTATTTATGCCGCTCCGGTTGAGGTCACTCCAGCAGCCGAGCAGGTCGTTGCAGGTATTATTCTGATCTTAGCACTCAGTGCTCGGGCTTCTTTTGATACTGGTGCATTTCATTCATTCTTCAGTAGAGTTTTTGCATCCATCTGCATAGCATTGGGACATGTGCATCTTGGTGTAATTACGGGATAGAAATTTTTGTGACTGGTTAGCATTTGGATTCATTCTAGTGTCTTCCAGCAGAGGCGAATTTTGGAGTGTGATCAGAACGGCTGAAACTTTGCGAGGCACGCCGATTGTTGTGTTGGTTCAATTGCAGCTCCCCGACTTAGGATGAGCACTTGGGATGGACCAGTTGGTGCGGCATCGTGCAACATTTGTTTGCGAATGGAGAATAGTGGCCTTTCCGCAAGATGGACGACAGAAGATCATTTCTACTGGTATTAAGGCATCTTCCCTGCAGCAGTGGCTTCAGTGGCTTTGGGTTAGGCGCGACTTGTCGAGCATAGGTGACGCCTAGGGCTAGAGGGTTTGTCTCTAGGGGTCTGGATTAGAGCGGTGTTTCTTTTAGGGGCACGGATAGACCGTAGTTTCTGTTTTGTTGCCGCAGCAGGAACGGCATCAACCCTTCTCTCCTTTTATTTTCTCACTCTTGTGCTGAAATTCGCGAACAGGATAAAGAATACAAAAGACTACTCTTGGAACGGGGACGGTGCCCGAACCTATTTTGGTTGGATTAGGGCAAGGGCACTAGTCTCCTGGAACTCTCGAACTGTTCGCTAATTTCAGTTGTTTTCTAAATTTGAGAGTTGGAGGTTGATGACCTTCCTACTGGTGGGGCTCTTCCCTTTCCTGTTAAGTTTCGCGGCGTTATTCGAATAGTTTGGAGGCGTAGAGTTGGCTGTTCTTCTTAGTCCTCGGTGTTTGATAATTCCTGAGTTTCCGCGGTTGGACGCGCTTTGTGGAGAGTTGTAGCGACTGGGGAGTCGGAGTTTGTGTGTTGGAGGCTTACCTTGGGCTTGGAGACTCCCTTTTGAGCTGTGTTTGTTTCGAGGACGAAACTTTCTTTTAGTGGGGGAGGATGTGAGGACCCGGATCCCCACGACAGGGTTTACTGTTGGCTTGGAGGCTTTTGGGTGTGTGGGTGTGCGTGTCGGGCTCCAGATTGGAGTTTCTGGTGGAATTGGGGCTTGTTTCTTCTCTGGGAGTCCATTTTGGTTGTATGAGGTGTTTGCGCGCTTATTGGAGCCAAGAATGGGACCCGGAACAGAAATCGGATCAAGTTTACTTTTCCGGGGAATTTTGGAAAATTTTAGAAGCGGAATTTGGCCGAACGGACCTCGGATTTGGATTCAGCGCGCGAAAACGAGCAAAATGGACTATTTACTTGAATTTTTCGGAGCCCGGACGCGAAAACACGAAAATCAAGGCAAGGGGTACTGTTCCGGCGGCCGGAGAGGCGCCGGCGGCCGCCGGCGGGCGGCGGAGCGCGGCGGAGCAGCCTCGGGCAGGCGGCGGAGCGGCGCGGGCAGGCGGCGAGCGGCGCGGGCAGGCGCGCGGGCGCGCGGGCAGGCGCGCAGTCCACCGCGGGGTCGTGCACCGTACGGATGGGACGCGTGGCGCTTTCCTGTTGGTCGGTTCAGCGTGCGCGGTCCACGGAATCTTGGCTTTGGTGCACGGTGAACCGAGGGACACGTGGCGTTGTGTGGTTGGCTGGTTCTGGTGCACCCGGTCCACGCGGCGGCGGCGGCTGAGGCGGTGCCTCGGGACGCGTGCCCGACCCGGGTCCGGCGGCGGCGCTGCCGCGCACGTCGCGCGACGTGCGCGTTGACCAGGGTCGGCGGGGGGGCGCCACGTGGCGCCCCGTGGTTGGTCCGGCGCAGGGGTGCACGACGCCTGGTCGGGACACGTGGCACCTGTGATTCGTCGGGGTCGTGCGCCGGGTGCAGGAGGCGGTACGGTGGGACACGTGTCGGCCTCTGGGTGTTTCGGGCGCGCACAGTAACGGGCCGGCCCGTTACTGTAGCCGCCCGAATGTTTTCGGGCGCCCGAATCTGGGCCCGAAAGTGTGGGCTTTGTCTTTTTGGGCTGATTCCTTTGGGAGCCTATAAATAGGCCTTTTGGGCCGAGTTTTTGAGCCTTTTTCTGGGAGATTCAGCCCTTGACCCCTTCACAAATTTCTTCCTCTTCCTCTTGGGAATCCCCTGGTGAAGTTTCAGAAAAACTGGAAGCCGCGACGACTGTGTTTTCTACCTCGAAGTGCGGAGCGACGGATTTCTGTTGAAGGCCCAATATCGTCGCATTTCGGTCTAAAATTTCCACAGAGCTACCCCGACATCCGATTTCAGCGATTTTTGCGGCGTTGGATTCACGAGAGGTAAATCTTCGACTTTCGTGTTGAGTGTTTTGCCTGGATTTGGATTTTTGGCACGGATTTCGAGGCATTTCTGAGCCGCTGTTTTTGTTGTGAGATTTCTGGACAGCACTCACTTCGCGGATTTTTATCTCCTCATCCGGACATCGGAATTCGACGATTCAAGAGCCTATCGACATCTACACTTCGCGAGGATCGTCGTGATATTTTTATTGGGATTTTAGAAAATTTATTTTCAGGTGAGAATTTCGTGTGAACAGGAACTATGCTTGCAGATTTTGGAATAGTGATTTTATGTGTGATTTGGTTGTAATTGTGAGTTGTGGTTGTACCCAGGACATTGTAAGCACCACTATGGTGCTCTTTGCTTAGTGGACTCGGAGTTTTATCAGTTTCTGGACTGTTTATTTGTACCGTCCCGGACAGTTAGCGCGTTCAGGTGGGTGATCCTGCTTCCAAATTCTATGGACTGCACTCTAATTCTACTAGTAGATTAGCATGCATGTTAGTATTTGAGCCAGATAAAATGTGTGAACTGTATGTTGGAAACCACTGCAGCTAATTGCTAAAAATGTCGATCTCTTGATAAACTTTGCGACTTGGGAACTTGACTTAGCATAATTGCCTGTTATTTAATTATCATGCGCCACTAAACTACAGTAACTTGAACATACATCAGACTTATTTATCACTTTAGCTTTTCCACAGTGGTAGTATTCTTGTCACTTTGGTCATAGTGATTTTTCCCCGAGTCGTGGGCCGGGAGGTTTATTAGCTGGGGACTTCATTTGCACTCGCGTCTGGGGACCGAGTGGCGTCTGTAGCAGTCTGTAGATCAGCTTGCATTGAGACAGTGATAGTGATAGTGGTAGTGACAGTGGATCTGGGATCTTTGGGACTTGGTCATAGTGACAGTGTGGATGTATAGCCAGTGAGTGAGATAGTGATTGGATCATAGCCTGCATGTGCCACCTTTGTGCTAGACAGTGATGCGCAGTTATTTGACTCGAGCGGGTCGCTCCCCTCGAGTGCCACTCCGGAGTAGGCGAGACGGGTTGTAGTACCGGCTTGAGATTGAGCTAGATACCGGGTTGGAGTACCGGACATACCTACAGCAGTAGGTAGGCGCAGGTTGACTGGACCGTTTGGCAGTCAGTTTGGATTGGGTGACTTGAGTCGAGTCAGTAGAGACATTTTTTTTGGTTTTCGATCCTTTCCTTGAGCATAGTAGATAGGGGCATGGTAGCAGTAGATGTTTTATCTTCCTGCTTTCTATTCTGCATTTTTCTTTGGTTACTTTTCGCCCCTTGTAGACTTAGTGGGCAGGCCGTCGGGCTTGTTGGCGGCACCCACTGAGAACTACTGTGGGAGGTAGTTCTCACACCCGTCGTGGTGACTTTTCCCCAGGAACTCCAGCTCCAGTTCCTGCGGTGCCCGTTGCTGATCCAGCTCCTTCAGACCGAGGTAAGGGAATCGCCAGGTAGATCTTTTCCCCCTTCAGCAGTAGCGAGAGGTAGAGGTACCCGATGTACTTTTGGTTGTGTCTTTTAGTATGAGAGATTTTGTAGTGAGGGATCGAGTTGTACTCTTCTGTCTTCTTTTGAGAGACTCCTGTATTTTGAGTGAGGACTTTATGTATATATTTGTGGGACAGTTTTATTTCTTGTATATCTGTTAGTTTTATGTTTACAGCTCTGATATCTGTTAGTTTAGACACTTACTTGCAGGTTGGACGCTACGTCCCTACGGGGCTTCCTGTAGGGGCGGCGGATCTGTTGGCGAGCCCGGGGTACAGTTCTGACCCCGGGGCGTGACACTGCCTGTCCACACCACCTGGTCTAGGGATAAATTGGCGCAGTTGTATATTGATGAGATTATGCGCCTTCATGGAGTTCCTGTTTCTATAGTGTCGGATCGGGATCCCCGATTCGTGTCATAATTTTGGAAGAGCTTCCACGAGACCTTGGGAACACGCCTGGATTTCTCTACGGCTTATCACCCTCAGAGCGATGGTCAATCTGAGAGGACCAATCAAATCCTCGAAGATATGCTCAGGGCGTGTGTCTTGGACTATGGACCAGGGTGGCAGCGATATTTGCCGATGGCAGAGTTCGCTTACAATAACAGCTATCAAGCCAGCATCGGAATGGCACCTTTTGAGGCACTCTATGGCAGAAAGTGCAGGTCTCCACTGCATTGGAGTGAAGTCGGCGAGAGATCATCACTGGGTCCTGATGTATTGCAAGAAGCCGAGGAAAAGGTGCAAATTGCGCGTCAACGTCTGGTGACAGCGCAAAGTCGGCAAAAGAGCTATGTGGACAAAAGGCGGCGCGACCTAGAGTTTAAGGTCGGGGATCATGTATTTTTGAAGGCGTCGCCCACGAAGGGGGTAGTGCGATTTGGGATGCGAGGGAAGTTGAACCCTCGTTTTCTTGGACCTTATGAGGTTTTGGAGCGGGTTGGCCCAGTGGCCTATAAATAGCTTTGCCCCAGATTTGGCGGGAATTCATGATGTGTTCCATGTGTCACAACTCCGCCAGTATGTCCACGACCCGACGCACATAATCAACTACCCACCACTCGACCTACGGGAGGATATGAGCTACGATGAGTTCCCGTATAAAATTATAGATCGGCGTGATAGGAAGCTCAGGAACCGCTCCATTCCTTATGTGAAAGTGCTTTGGACGAGGCATAGCGAGGAGGAGGCCACGTGGGAGCCTGTGGCTGTGATGCGGGAGCACTATCCTCGCTTGTTCGAGGAATAAATCCCAAGGTACGTGAGTTTTAGTTTCGCGGACGAAACTCCTAAAGGAGGGGAGGATGTAGTGCACCGATTTCTGCGAAATAGCAAAACTCGGTAAAAATACTTGTAACGCGTTTCAAATATGATTACAAGTAGGGTTGAAGCGTTTTGAATCAACGCAAAAGCCGTTGAGTCGAAAAGTGAGTTGTGGTTGAGAAACGAAGCCTCAAATTGCAAAATTGGGACTCGTGTTCGCCGAGTTCGCAAAATGGCAAAATTCGGCGAGAAGACTTGTAACGTGTTTTAAACATGATTACAGTCGAGTTCGGTGCGTTTCGGGCTGACGCGAAGGGCATCGGGTCGAAAAGTGACTTGAACCCGAGGACTTAGCCAAATCTGGAAATTCTGAAAATTTTGATCACGAAGCATTTTCGGAGCCCTGTTTCGAGGGCTTAGAGTGCCCCAAAAATTTAAAAGAAATCGTGGGGTATCTCACAAAAGTTTTCTTATTAAAAGGGGTGAAAAACCTAGGTAAGTTATTAAGGAAAAATCGGAGAACGAAGCGAGGAAAAATGCTTCGTGAATGCTGAAACTGCAGTTTTGACAGCGCAAGTTAATCGCGAAGCATTTTCGGAGCTCTCTTTCGAGGGCTTAGAGTAGTCCAAAGATTTAAAGAAAATCGTGGGAAGTTTAAGAAAAATTTGTAGATTAAAGGGGCGAAGAAAAATTACAATTTTGATTTCTCAGTTGACGGTAAAACGGGGTGAAAGAGGGCTAACCAAAAAAGCTCACTGCAGAAAAACTGCAGGAAAAAAAAGGGGCAATTGGGAATTGGGTTTGGGTGGAGGGCATTTTTGTAAAATCCCCTCCCCCTCCCAGCTACCACTCTGCAGAATTAAATGCCCCTCTCCTCTCTTTGAAACTCACTTTCTCTCTCTCTCATTTTCTCCCTCTCTCTCTCTCAGCTGAAAGAAGAAACGAAAGAGGAGAAGAAAGGAGAAGGAAGAAGAAAGGAGAAGAGAAAAAGAAGAAAGAAGAGAAGAAGAAAAAGAAGAAGAAGAAGAAGAAGGAGAAGGAAAAGGTATTCTCCCTCTCTCTCTCTTTCTCTCTCTCTCTCTCTCTCTCTCTCTCTTTTTCTCTCTCTCTCTCTCTCTCTCTCTCTCTCTCTCTCTCTGGGCAGCAAGGCTGCTGCGCAAGGCAGCTGCAAGCTGCCTTGCGCAGCTGCTGGTGCTGCAGCAGCTGCTGCTGCTACCAGCAGCAGCAGCAGCTGCTGGTTTCTGCTGCTTGGGCAGCAGCTTGCAGCTGCTGCCCAGCAGCAGATTTGGGAAGAAATCAAAAAAAAAAGGGGGGTGGGAGTTGCAGGGCTGGGCTGCAGCAGCTAGCTGCTGCTGCTGCCCTGCGCCTGCTACTGCTGGTTGGGCAGCCAGCAGCAGCAGCATTGGCTGCTGCTGGCTGGGCCACCAGCAGCTCTGCCCTGCGCCTGCTACTGCTGGTTGGGCAGCCACAGCAGCAGCATTGGCTGCTGCTGGCTGGGCCACCAGCACTGCTGCTGCTGGCCGAGCCAGCAGTGCCAGCAGCAGCAGCAGCACGAGCTGCTGCTGCTGGCTGAGCCAGCAGCAGGTTTTCACAAGAAGAAGAAAAAAAAAAAAAAAAAAAAAAAACATGGCACTGCTAGGCAGCTGCATTGGCAGCTGCCTTGGCAGCTGCACATGCTGCTGCTTGGGCAGCAGCTATGCATGCTGCTGCCCAGGCAGCAGGGGAAACCCTGTACAAAAAAAAAAGAAGAAAGAGAAAAAGAGAGAATAGGAAAGAAAAGAAAGAAAAGAATGGAGGAGAAGAAAGAAGTAAAAACTTCTTCTCTTCTTTTTCTCCAATGCAAAATCCAAATTCCTCAATTTTTGGCAAATTGCAAAAATCGAGGAATTTGAGTGGGGAATTTGCTCAAATTGAGCTTTCCTCAAAATTTGGAGGGCTTTTTGACCCCGGATCGAGTTGAGCAAGTTTCTTTTTGGCAATAGGCCATGGGAGGATCATTTTTCTCCTATTTCTGTAAACCAGTCAAAAAGTAGCCTTTTCGTGCGAGAAAAATGACCTAATTGGAGTTTTTTCCCCTTTTCTTGCAAAAAGGGGGTAGTTTTACCGCCTTACTGAATTTAGAGGATCATGTAAAAGCAATCGCTTTACCTTTGCTTCCCTTACAATGTAGGGAAGCCTCGCGGATCAAAGGAGCTGGAATTGTCTCCTGCAAGGACCAAAAGAACACATCGAGGTGGGGGATTCTATCGAGCGAGGGTGACCTCTCCCCTTATCTTTTGCTTTTCTTAGAAGCATGTTAATAGAGTGGCTAGGATAGTATTTTCATGCTTATGTAGAAGTGGTCTGTGGTTTATGGAAATTTTGACTTAGGAGAAAACTTAAATTAGGCTCTAATGTGTGGCATTCACTATAGGACTTCACGAGTGGCATGTTTGTTTGAGTCAATTAATTGTGTAGAGGGAATTAGGGCCTAATTTAGAGTTATGTCTCTAAGGAAAGCATAGTTTAGTTGAGGTTAAAATCCAAAGTATTTGAAATCCCTAGAGTTGTCATAGGGAGTTAGGTTAATATACCTACACTTTAACTTCAACTTGAGCATAATGGAAGTTAAGAATTGAGTCTAAGGGACTTATGTACCTTAAGGCATGGACCTGGGGTAAATGCATGAGTATATTAAAAAGACAAGCTAAAAGCTAAATTGCAAAGAAAGAAAAAGGGCTAAGAGGCAATGTGAGCTATAAGCTCGATTGAGATGGAAGCTAAGTGCTAAAGAGCAAAAGAAAGGCAAAGGCTTAAAAGAGCAAAGAGGCTAAATGCAAAGCAATAAAAGAAATAATAAAACGAGCGTACCTACGGGGCGAAACGTGGCCCATGTTGGAGTAGCAGGCAGTGTCCCTCTCCCGGGTAGAGACCCGTTCGGGACGTTTCCCCGTAGGGCGGGGTAACACTTGCGGGTGTTATCGACAACCTTAGAGGACTTGTCTTATGGCAGCATGTCTGCCGGGCTAGGGCCCGTTAGGCAAGCTTCTCCGAGGGTTTAGCAACTTGAATTGAAACACAAAGAAAGTTAATGAAAGTTATTTGACAAGGGACAGGTTGGTTAGTTTGGCATCCTACAGCGACATAGAGCTATGTCATGGCAAAGATAAAAGTATTAAGCATGCTAGCTAAGATTTACAGCTTTTATTTACTGTATTTCATTCTCTATTATATTGCTTCCATTAGACTAAGCGGTGCAGGGCATTTTCTCTCGGTGGTTGAACCCACTGGGAACTTGGTTGTAGTTCTCACACCCTTTGGGTGACATCCCCACAGGTCCAGGCACATCAGGCGAGGCACGCGACAGGGGCAAGGGCCCAGCAGAGTAGCGACCTAGCAGTCTAGAGTCGCCAGTACCATTTTGGAGTTTTATTTTCTTGAGCGAACTTATGTATGTGAGGAACAATGTAACTTTTAAATGTTTAAGTTTCAAGTTGGAAAAGAGAAAAAAAAAAATATGGATGTATTTTGGTATTGTAGTTTCATGCTAAAAGGGAGTTGTAATATTAAACAAAAGTGTATGTCTTCGCTCAAGTGTTGGACTTTCATTTCTTCTAACTACTTGTTGAATGATTGAAAGTTTAAATTTATAGTTCTTTCCTCTGATTGCTTACTCTTCCGCTATATTGAAATGATATTGTTGGATTAAACCGTTCCTTTCGGGTCTTGAAAGGTCATGCCCGATTGGCGGGTCTGTTGGCGCGCCCGAACTGTTCAAATTGACGGTCTCGGGGCGTGACAGCATTGCTCTGCGAGGTTTGAACTTAGAACCTGTTTTCAAAATGATTTTCTTAAAACAACATGTGTTTAGTCCTGTATGATTGGTCTTTAGTTGCTTCTAAATATTATGACTTTATTTCTGGACATTTGCTATATCTGATTATCAGAACTCTCTGATTATTTCCGATCCATGTCATATAGTTGCTGCTCTCTCTTTATATGAGTTGAGATTCAGTTGATTCTGATATTGCATCCTTGATTGGATTCGTTGATGATTATCCCTGCATATGAGTTGAGATATCTGTTGGTATACTATTGTTGCATCCCAGTGGGGATTTCCTGGCTTGTTGCCGATTACCCGGTCAGTGGACCGTGAGCTTGAGCATAGCATTATGATTTGCCACGCACTGCTGTTCTTCACGAACATTGCCGGGGTCGCTCCCCGTTGAGATTGTTCTTTACCGGTAAAGTGGTCTAAAGAAAGGACCCGTGAGCCTTTGCATCGGGAGGTATAGCCTCTGCGTGTGCAGGTTATGTCAGCCAGTTATAGTGCGGTTCGATGAGACCAATAGTGGCATTAGCCTGAGGTTCGATGTGACCAGCTGTGGCATTAGCCTGAGGTCCTTGTGACCAATAGTGGCATTCGCCTGAGATCCTTGTGACCAATAGTGGCATTGTGATTGGGTACTTGAGTTTCCTTCATTGACGCATAGCTTTTATCATCTCTATGATTTACTTACATGTAGCTATTCATCTTGTACCCTGATTGTTCAGTTCCTGCTTAATTACAGTCGTTTACTATCGGCATTTATTTGATATCTGACTATACAGTTATTCGGCATGCTTATTTCGGTATATATTACTGCTCAGTATACCTGCTACCTGATTATTCTGCTCCTCATCATTATACTTGATTATCAGTATACCTGCTATTTGATTATTCAGCTCCTGATCGTTTTACCTTGATTATCAGTATACCTGTTATTTAGTTATTCAGCTTTTATACACTGACCAGCTACTATCCGCAGATTATTGTATCCAGTAGGTACGATTAGCTATTTCTCGGCTCGTCGTGCCCACTGGGATACACTTATGTGTGTCTCACACCCTCGGGTGACTGTTTTTCAGGACTGTTGGGTGGTGAGATGTCGGGACGGTCTGGTGAGGTGATCACGATAGAGCCGTTCCCCGGATGATCTGACACTTTGGGATGTGATCAGATACGGTATATTATTAGTTCAGTTATTAGATAGGTTATTAGTTAAGTTATCTATACTTGATCTCTGATTGTATCTTGTTGTACTTGCCTAGCCGTGCATGTATAGGGGAGACTCTGTCTGTTGGATAGAGAATTTCCTATGCATGTGGCGGTCTGTTACGCCTGGTTTTGCAAACTCTGATTTCAAAAAAAAAAAAAAAAAAAAAATTAGACCGGTTTTAAAACTCGGGGCGTGACACTGTACATACACTTGGTCCCTAGCCATTTAGGTCCTTGCAGTGGGTGCATGTTGGCTACAGTAGGTTCGTTGTAGGAATAGGGTGTACACCTATATAGAATCTATCACCCTTAGTAGAGAAGGGAGTTAGTCCTATGTGATTTATGAGACCGAGTTTAGAAGACCTTGGCCAAGGCGTAGTAAATAACGGAAAGGATTTTCGATATTAGAAACTTGAGTCGAATAAATTTGACATATGACAGACGGTAGGGTTTGACGAGCAATTCCATGACCTTCGTCTAGTTGGGACTCCGGATAGAAGGATTGTATCACATGTTAACTGCACCTAGAGGTTCAGTATTCCATTCTACTGGAATGCCACTATATGCTACTAGGCGTCACTGGTGGATTGTGGGACTCACGAGAATTATCTGGATGATCGATAATTCTTATTGGGCTGAGTTTGAATAGTTCTAACCCACTAAAAAGAGTTTCAGTGATATTGTTGATGGTAATAACAATATATCTCACTACCAGAGAGAATCGAACCTATGGGGTCACACACATAAGAGGTTATGACTGATCGGATAGTTGGATCGCGATTTTTGAATCGCCTATAGACTTAATTGTCAATATGTTGATAATTAATTGGACTAATTGGTAATTGTTACAAATTAAGGATATTAAAGTGTAAATGTTGCAAGAGAGGGCTTACTAATAGTTAGTAAGTTGTGAGAGGACTTAAGTGCAAATGTTGCATTAATAATTTGATTTGATCAAATTAGAATTGTTTAAGTCGAATTAAATTAGGATTTAATCGATTAAACAGATTAGGTATAAGATAAACTTAAATCTAATTTTAATGTTTATCTGAATATTTATCTTAATAATTATAAAAAGATATTATATCCCTCTATATACGTATGAGTTTTCTTTAAGAAAAACCCTAGCCGTCCTCTTTCCTTGTTTTCTTCATTTCTAAATATCCACATTAAAAGAAAGACGTTCTCTGCAAGGGAGCTAGCACCTCGGTGAGAATTTCGATCAAGTCAACAACCTCGTGTGGATACCAGTAGAGGCTGGACGCGTGTGCAGTCCTTTTAATCTTAGATACATGAGGGATCCTGTTTTGCGCGGTTTTTGAGATCAGATCTCAAGTTTTTCATATTTGTCTAATTGATTTCTTTTTTCGCTGTGTTTATTTTTACGCAAAATCTAACAGTGGGATGGTTGGGTGTTAGTGAAAATGGTTGAACGTAGGCTAATTAAATGTGAACTCTTGTTCAAGTATGTGTAAATTAGAATTGTTTGAACCCTAGAAGTCCGATACTTAGGGTGTAATAGTAAAACATACGCGATCTTACGAAAGTGTTAAAGAAAAAAGGGAGGTGTGTGAATAATCCATTCACTATGAGATACTTCAGGAAGTTCGAGAGCAACCGATCCCATTTACCTACCAATTGAATAAAGTGTGCCACCAATCAACTCTCCATGAGGTGTAATAAGAAGAAAACTAAACTTCCAATTTGGTTAAAGAAAATGTATAATTTAGAGGTATGAAATGGTTAGACACACAAATTGAATTAGGTAAACTTGTAAAACCACTAGCGCATCTTGTTGTAATTGAGGCATTATAGTTGTAATTCATTTATTGCATTTCTATTGTTGAGCTAAATATATTGTTTATCGCTACTATCTATTAATGCCTTCTTTGTACCGAGTGAGTGAAGAGCGCCACTTTCGGCGATTACACCCACTAGGAACTTACGATCGCTGATGAGGCCGAAGACGACGGAAAGGTATCGCGGAGTAGTGGATCTAAAGAAAGGCCTAGATGTGTACCCCTATTTGTAAACAAGAAAAGAACTTGTAATATTTTGAAAAAAAAATATTATGTGATGTAAACATTAAATTTGAAGTTACAATGATTTAGTATCTAGTGTATTCACTCTTATACTTTATTGTACTCTATATATCATATGTGAGATTATGCAGGTTGATATATGATTTCACTTCGGTCGAGTAGGAGATGTCTTCTCTATTTGGTAAGTCTTTTGCACGTTCCGAGCTGGCCCAATTGGTGGTCTCGGAGCATGGGAACACATATTTGTATTTAAATTCATATTTCAAAAAAAGGTATAAAAATGAATGCATAGTTTGTTAAAAAATTTGACCATCGTTTTCAACCCTTAAAAGATAAAAAAGATGTAAATATATATTGTAGAAAGATAATATGATTTTTTATAATATTTTTCGTTTATTTTGTTATGAATTTAACATTAAGTTTGCAATTGTATTTACAAAAATATTAAATTTTATTGAATAAAACATAGATATATGAAGTTTGAATATAAGTGTGAACCTTTAGTTGTATTGTGTGTCTTATTCACGCTAACTTTATTTTATATTTATATATGCATATTAGTATATATTATTATCAGAATAATATCTAAATATAAATTCGACTCATATCTAAATCCGAATTCATTTAAAGCGGATATTATAATAAAAAACCTAGCATTCGACACATATTTGAATCAGAAATCGCGTCCAAAAAAAATATGGATGCGATTATGATTTTGTCGGAATCTGATTGTATTTGACTACTTTCAACTAAGGCAAGACTCAGGCTCGCAAGCAAACTTAATTACAGCCGGCTTCTTTCAGCTTCCTATGCTTAATTAATTAATGTAGCCTGTCCTCTATATTTATAGCTTACAAATTAGAATTCTAATCCTAATTAGACTTCAACTAATTCAAATTTTAAACTATCACGTTTAATAATTAAATAATAAATAATTTAATTCTAATCTTAATAATCATTAGCATTATGATTCCGTCCTTAAAATTGATGAATGAAACCATTACTCAGTTTTGAAATAAGTATGTCATTTAGTTTTGCTATAAATTGTCTTTTCGTTTTTTTATAAAATTAATGTGTCCTTTAGTATTACTAAAACTGTCTTTTAAATTTTCTATAAAATTTATGAGTGAGTTAATATATAGGGATGTTGAAAGGTTTTTGAGAGACTATATATATATATATATATAATAATAATTTATAATGAAAGAAACAAGTTAAGTTAAGTTGAAAATTCTACTTTCATTTGAGAAGAAAGATTTTTTCTTATTTTGCTCCTATCTCCTAGATGAATTTTCTATGAGAGAAGAGTGTTACTTGATCGCTGTAGTTGGTGGAGTTCTTGCGGTGGCAAGTGATACTCAACCATTGCGTTGGTGGATTCGCGTAGTGGTGAGTGCGCTCGAGTTCGATGCGGTGGATTCTACGGCGGGCCAAATGTTTAATGGTTTGTTTTTATTCTATCTCCGCATCCCCTCTAAATTCTAGCTTCAGATTAGTATCGGAGCCTTGGTTCAAGGCGGCTAACAAATATCGTAAACCGGCAGCATTCAAAGATGGTGATTTAGTGTGGATGCATCTTCGCAAAGAACGATTTCCACAGGGCCGACATGGCAAACTTAAACCGAAAGCAGATGGACCATTCAAGGTATTAACGAGGATCGGTCAGAATGCCAACAAGATCGAGTTGCCCGGCAAGTACAATGTTTCAGCGACTTTCAATGTGGCAGATCTTTCACCGTATTATACTGAACTTGAGAACAAGTTCTTTTCAACTAGGGGAGAATGACACCGTCCTTAAAATTGATAAATGAAGTCATTACTCACTTAATAAATATTTGTTTTGAAATAAATGTGTCATTTAGTTTTGCTATAAATTATCTTTTCGTTTTTCTATGAAATTAATGTGTCTTTTAGTATTTCTAAAAATATATTTTAATATTTCTAAAAATGTCTTTTAGAGTTTCTATAAAATTTATGAGTGAGTTAATATACAGGAATGTTGAAAGTTTTTTTTAGAGGCTATATATATATATATATATATATATATATATATATATATATATATATATATATATATATATATATATATATATATATATATATATATATTTATTTATTTATAATAATAATAATAATTTATAATGAAAAAAACAAGTTAAGTTGAGTTGAATTTTTTATTTTTATTTGAGAAGAAGGATTTTTTTCTTATTTTGCTCCTATCTTCTAGATGAATTTTTTATGAGAGAAGAGTGTTATTTGATCGCTGCAGTTGGTAGAGTCCTTGCGGTGGCAAGTGTTACTCAACTATTGCGTTGGTGGATTCGCGTAGTGGTGGGTGCGCTTGAGTTCGACGCGGTGGATTCTACGGCGGGCCGAATGTTTAATTGTTCGTTTTTGTCCTATCTCCGCGCCCGCTCTAGGTTCCGGCGTCAGATTGGTATCGGAGCCTTGGCTCAAGGCGGCTAACAAATGAAAGGTCTTTTGAGAGGCTATATATATATAATGATTTATAATGAAAGAAACAAGTTAAGTTGAGTTGAATTTTCTACTTTCATTTGAGAAGAAAGATTTTTTCTTATTTTGCTCCTATCTCCTAGATGGATTTTCTGTGAGAGAAGAGTGTTACTCGATCACTGCAGTTGGTGGAGTCCTTGTGGTGGCAAGTGTTACTCAACCATTGCGTTGGTGGATTCTGCGTAGTGGCGAGTGTGCTCGAGTTCGACGTGGTGGATTAATCTATGGCGGGCCGAGTGTTTAACGGTTCGTTTTTTTCCTATCTCCGCGCTCCCTCTAAGTTCGGGCGTCACATTATCTCTAACACAAATATTGTTTGATAAAATGCATATTCTTTGAGAAGAGTAGATATTGCTTTGGCAAAATCAATATTATCTTATTATCTTATTTCATATTGTTTGTTTCTGTCATTGTTGTTTTATGCTAATTTGTTCTCTAATTATCTCGATATAAAAAGTTTACACTAAATGGACACTGATATTTAACCACTTACCCTCGTGAAAAAAGAAAAATGAAGCAATTGAAAATTAGGTAAGTTGTCTTTTTAGAGCGGTTCATATACTCGTAGAATTTGTACTAATTATAATTCAAATTTAAATTATTAAATTTGCTTTGTCTACTGTAAAATAAGATTTGGTCAAGTTACGTCTACACACTTTTAGATGCTCATTTTTTCAGTTTTGTTTAATGAGATGAACACTACAACAAAACTAGATTTTAGCGGCGATTATTTTTTACTTTCCTGGCGATTATAATTGCCGCTAAATAGTTTTACGGCAATTATAATAATTGCCGCTATTGGTAGGGTCGCTAAAAATTATTGCGGCATTTGTTTCGGCGGTTGGTAAAAGCCTAAACAAATGCCGCTAAATACTATCTAATAGCAACTATTATCAATGCCACTATAATTATTTATAATTGCCGCTAAAAACATATTAAATGAGTAGTAAATAAAAACTATAGCGGCAATTGCAACGAGCCAACGACATATGATTATTAGTTAATAACATCACATCAGATTGGATGTGAACCAGCTACTTGGATTAACAGTATTCATATTGCAAGGCAAGCACAAACAGCAAATATAATTGTCAAAATACACTCATCAATAGCAATAAGTGCTAATTAACTACAACAAACTACATGATTAATGAGTTTTTTGCCACCATTACACCCAGTGACAAGTGAATTAAATGGATCAATATATGAAAGTTGGCAGACTGTCAGAAAATATTAGTCAATTTCGAGATAATTCCAAACTTCAATTAGCCTCCCAAACGTGCAGTTGATGGGGAAGGCTCCTGCAGAGCTGATGTTGATTCTTCTTTGGCCAGTGATTGAAACATCTGCAAATAACAAATCAAACAACTCAGAATTCTCAGACAAAGCAGAATTCTTATATACCAATAGAAATAACAACAAATCTTCATTATTCTATAATTTACGGCCAGTTTACAATTTTCAATAAGTTTGACCAAATTAGTAAATGTTGATAGTGTAGAAGAACACGTTCAGTTTTCTATAGCTGATAATGCTCTTTCTTCATATCTCACCAAGCTAATCCAACGAAACTTCATATCTCACTCACATTCGTCGGTTGTGGCCAATCCTTGATTGCCTCAACCTTCTTAGGATTACTCGAGACTCCTCCTTTCGAAATCACATGTGACACCCCCGGAATTTGGATTAGTCCTCTATATAAATAATATAATAGGACTAAATCTCTAACCCGGCTATAGCATTTTGGATGGTAGCAAGATCCAAGAGGAACATGAGAGTTAAGCGTGCTAGAGCTAGAGTAGTTCTAGGATGGGTGACCCCCTGGGAAGTGGGGCGTCACAGTTGGTATCAGAGCCATTCACCAGCCGGAAATGTGAGATGAGTCTCGGCTGAGCCAGGGTTATATAGCGGGTAGAGCGAGGCGCTCCCCGGCTAATGACCGTTGTGAGTGGAGTGCAGCTCCTCACAAAGTCGGCTAAGGCTAGCGAGACGAGTCTCACATCGCCTGGTGCTTGTGAGTGTGCTTGAGCCTGACGTGGACGTCAGGGCTTAAAGGGGGGAAGAATGTGACACCCCCGGAATTTGGATTAGTCCTCTATATAAATAATATAATAGGACTAAATCTCTAACCCGGCTATAGCATTTTGGATGGTAGCAAGATCCAAGAGGAACATGAGAGTTAAGCGTGCTAGAGCTAGAGTAGTTCTAGGATGGGTGACCCCCTGGGAAGTGGGGCGTCACATCACAGGCCCAGGAAAATAAATTTTCGGAGCTAAAACTCACACTTCTTCAATTTTGCGAACAATCTTTGCTCTCTTAACACCTTTAAGACTTGACTTGCCGTAAGTGTTCCTCATCACTCTGACAATAGACTAAAATGTCGTCGATGAAGACTATCACAAATCGATTGAGGAATGGTTGAAAAACTTGGTTGAAAAACTCGGTTCTTGAGGTCCGGGCATTGATAAGCCCGTACGGCATTACAGTGAACTCATAATGACCATACAGAGATTTGAAAGCCGTCTTGTGCTAATCCTCTGGCTTAATTCTCAACTAATGGTATCCCCATTGTAAGTCGAACTTTGAGAATACCTTGAACTCTTGCAACTAGTGGTGTCAACGAGCCGAACACGAGTGAGCTGGGGTCGGCTTGTGTTCGGCTCGTTTAATAAACAAGTCGAACACGAGCTGGCTCGTTTAAATATCGAGCTGAAAAATTCGGCTCGTGTTCGGCTCGTTTATTAACGAGCTGAACACGAGCTGGCTTGCGAACAACAAGTTTGATTTTCATTCCTACTATTAGGCGTAAAGTTGAAAATAAATTAAAAAATTAAAATTTTAATCTAATAATTAAAATTCACAAAAAAATTGATGGCCTAAAATCTATATATATATATATATATATATATATATATATATATATATATATATATATATATATATATATATATATATATATATATATATATATATATATATATATATATTCGAGCTGTTATCGAGCTGAACACGAGCGAGCTGACCCCAGCTCGTGTTCGTCTCGTCTACTAAACAAGCGATTCAATCTCGAGCTCATTTCGAGCCGAACACGAGCTGAATTGCCATCCCTACTTGCAACTGATCGAATAGATCAACAATTCGGGGCAATGAATATTTGTTCTTCACAGTAATCTTATTGAGCTCTCGGTAGTCCACGCACAACCGAAGAGATCCATCATTCTTCTTTACGAATAATATTAGGGCTCTCTAGAGCGAAACACTTGGCCTGAAAAAGCCTTTGTCCATCAAATTCTCCAACTGGGCCTTGAGCTCCTTCAATTGTGCAGGTACCATTCTCATGACCTCTAAACTTTTTGTTTGGGGTCAAAAGATTTTTGTTAAGCGAAAAATGGATTATGAGTCATAAATCGACAAAATCGTCGGTTTATCGTCGATTCGGCACAAAACACGAAATCTGAATTGTCTAAATGACCAATTATTGTTGCCAGGTGGTCCTGGCTGTTCCCAACACTGTCCTAGCTGTCCAGTGACTTCTGTTTCACGTCGGTGACTCCCGGAGCCGAAATTGGCGGTTCGGGGTATGTTATTGGTAATTATGGCACAGCCAGGACTATTAGTGGCACAGTACTAATTGTTACTGCCTAGACACATTAAACGAAGTGTTCTAGGGCAGCACGTGAAGTTTCATTAAGTTAGTTAACCTGTAGGCACTAATCGGAATGTTATCGGTCGATCGGCGAATTACCGAAATTTCCGGCGGATCCCGGGACTTTAATATAAGTCAGCGGTTTAACCATTTTGTAGACTATGAGTCAGTGGGTTGGGTATGAGTGAGTCAGTTACTGGCATATGGTTGTGATTCAGGCTCGACCCGTCAGGAGTCCCCGCGCAAGCTGAGCAGCGGATTGCGGGACTGCCAAAACTGAGGTAGGTACTTCGCTCCGGGCATTGGCATAGTGTAACCTAATTGGGTACCGTAGTCGATCGGACCCTTGGTTATCTTGCTAGCCCTTTGTCAGTCATTTCATTCTGCTTTGTGATTTATCTCTACTTTATATCTATATTGCATGGTTTTCACAGTGTTAATAGACACTTCCAGTTGTCGTTGATAGATATCTCCTACTACTACTTTTATATTGTCGTTATTAGATCAGGATTATTAAGAATGATACAGTAGCAGGATATTATTATCATTATGGCATTTATTGGCACTATGATTGATTTTGGATCCCGTATGGGAGTTCTCGGCTATTCACCGTATTTTGGTCTCATTTAATTTTCTCGATTACCACAATAATGGCGAGGCATAGAGTAGTGTTCATTCTACCTGCATAGAATAGTTGTTTACAGTTTTCTTTATCTTTCTACGTTTGCCTTGATTAGACCTAATGGAAGAGGCGCCCAGTTCAAGGACGAACAGACTGGAAACTTCTTTTAGTTCTTACCCCCGATTTTGCATAGCCCTCATCGCACATAGTGGCGCAAAATTGTGGCTTGGGCGTAATGCTCTAGATAGTGGCCTCGGGTATAGGTCATCCTGGATTGTGATAGAGACTGTTTTTTATTTTGAACGAACTTGTATAGGTTTCATTATGCTAAAATGTATTATAATATATAAAAAATTTGTGAGGTGCATGTAACACTCCCAATAGTTTCACATCGGATAGAAATGAGACTGTGATTCGATATATAAGTGACATGGACATTAATAATAATAAATAGACTTAAATATTTTGGGCTGTGGTTTGGACCAAACGAGTTATTATTGCTAGTGGGTCAGGTCGTTACATTTGGTATCAGTACCAATCATCAGTTAAAAGTGTGCGACGAGTCTCAGCTGAGTCAGGGTCTAAAAGACAAAGTGACGGGCTATGTCAGGGGTCCGAATGACAAGACTAGCGAGATAAGTCTCACATCGCCTTGTGATTTAGGGTTGTGTGCGTTTGGGCCGACAAGGACGTCAGGCCACCCCAATAGTCCCACATCGGATGGGAATGGGATTGTGATTGGGTATATAAGAGATATTGACACTAAAAATAATAACTAGGTTTAAATATTTTGGACTGTGGTTTGGGCCCAACGAGTTATTATTGCTAGTGGACTGCGTCGTTACACTGTATAAATATAATAGTACTTAAATGCATGTTTAGTTAAGTTTACATTTCTTACTCTGTGATTTCATCTCTCTATCTGATTGAAATTCATATGCACGTACCTGAACTGACCAAATAGATGGGCTCAGAGCGTGACAATACCCATTTTTGTAAATAAGAAAAAAACTTGTACTATTTTGGAAAAATGATTATGTGATGTAAATTTTAAATTTAAAATTGCATTGATTTACCTTCTAGTATTCATTGTGATACTGTATTGTACTCCATCATATATGAGATTGTACATGCATGTTGGTGTATGATTTTACTTTATTTAGGAATGAGAAGTCTTGCTCGAGTCTTTTGCACCTACTTAAGTAGGTCTAATTATTGGTTTCCGGACGTGACAATACATATTCGTATCTGAATTTGCATTCGAAAAAAAACTTAAAAAATGAATGTAAAGTTTTTTAAAAAATATGACCATATTTCACTGTTTGCACCTTTAAAGATAAAAAAGATGCAAATAAATTGTAGAAAGATAATATAATTTTTTATAATATTATTCGTTTATTTTATTATGAATTTCACATTAAGTTTGCATTTGTATTTATGAAAATATTAAATTTTATTGAAAAAATATAGATACATAAAGTTTGAATATAAGTGTGAACTATTAGTTACATTACTTGTATTATTTACGCTAATTTTATTTTAAATTTATATATGCATATTAGTATATATTATTATTTGAATAATATCTAAATATAAATTCAAGTCATATTTGAATCTAAATTTCTTTTAAGTGGCTGGGAGGGTAGGCGACGTTAGCTGCCAGCTTCGGCAGTCGCATGTTTATTCCTACGAGGGATGCAAGGCTGCTAAGAAAATATGGGGGGGACTTAACATAGCTGTTTGGATGGGTTTACTCATGTTGTATTTGCTTTCGAAGTTTCTCTTTGATTGTTGTTACGGTTCCTGCATTTCTGCTCTAAGGGCGAGACTAGTGTGGTGGTAGATGTTTTTGCTGTATTTTGCGGTAGCTTTTTGGGATCCAACATCCCCTTAAGAGGGGGGATCAATTTCTGTCCTGTATGCTCAAATAGGGTTTACCCCTGTTTAATCAAAAAAAAAATTTCTTTTAAGTGCATATTATAATAAAAAATTAGCATCCGATGCATATCCGAAATTTGAAATTGTATTTGAAAAAAAAAATTATGCTATAAATGCTACACTATCAAATCAATCACAATAAATTCATCAGCCTGCTGAATGAAAAATAATTAAAATTATTCCCACATTTTAATATATAAAAGAAATTATATATAAAGCAATACGCAAATACATGCTACACATAGGCACTACCTACTTTGACCCTTCACTACTCTGAAGTTGATAATTAAACTTTTTTATTCATTTTATTAAACACGTTTTCTTTTATTTGCGACAAACTTTTTTGGTATTGCTACAGTATTCAAATACTAAATTAGCTGCTTCGGGCGCGAGCGTCCCATAGAGGTATGAGCACCTTCGAATAATACTCAACTAGCTTGTCAGTTTTCGGAATATGCTCTTTCACAGCCGTGATGCAACCAAAGCGCTCTGCCCATTTCGCTAAAAGAGGGAACTTTGCCTCGTCGATAAGTTTAATATCCGATATCTTTTCTATCGCCTTAAACCAGCCCAGATAGCTTCCCAAAATGAGGTCGAGATAGCCCAGATTGTCTCCACCGAAAAAGGACTTCCCTTTGAAGCTTTTCTCATAAGTCTCTTCTAATAAACTGAGTCCTGCGAATGATTCTTCTATAGTTTCTGTCTTTTCCTTTTCCGTCTTGACTTTTATAATTTTGAATGTAGCAGGAAACCACTGCATATAAAGAGAGATAGAGATACAGAAGAAAACTTAATAAACTTTTTTTATCGTAATATCACGTAGCAACCAACACAAGAAAGCAAGTTAAAATCGAATAGTTATACATTTCTACCCAAAATTCTGCAATTAAGATTTGAAATATCAACCGTCAATGAAGGCGGTGCGCTCCCCTGTGGAAGCTCTCAGGAGGACTAGGCATAGAAGTGGTGATGGCGTGGGAGGGTGGCGCGCGAAGGAGAGGGGGGATGTTGGTGCTCAGTCGGGATTGGAGGTGAAGTTTCACTCAAAGGGGACTTCGTCTTGTGGGAAGCTAGCTGGTGTCTCTAGGAGTTTTGGGGAGGAGGAGGTGACCCATGAGGATGCGAAGGTTGCCCGTGGTGGTGGCAAGGTCACGCGGGCGGATCATGTGGGGGAATCCCTTACCAGGTGCTGTCCCGTCGATGTGGACGTGGACTGCGGACGTGACACCTCTGAGGGTGGTGTTGCTGGGAGGGGATCGGGGGAGATTCCCGGGGGGGTGCTGATGAGCGGTGGATCGCTCGGGGGCGAAGGCCTCAGAGGGAGGAGAACCTATAAAGAGGCCCTCCTTGTGTCGGACAAGAAGTCTGGTCCTGCCCCCTCTTCAAAGCGAAGGTTGCCTGCTGGAGCTACGGTGCGGGCGGTCGACTTTTGTTCTCGGAGGAGGCCGCGGAGGTCCCACTGTTTTAGGTGTCTAGGCCTAGACCACTGGGCTCGGGAGTGTCGTGATCCAGTGAGGTGCCTCAGGTGTCGGCGTTCCGGTCACCTCGCGAGCGACTGCCGGGCCGGGGTGAGGGCTAGGATGCAGGGCTATGGAAGGTTCAGACCTCAATCCGCGAAGGTGTTTGTACCTCTCTCGGAGGGGTACTACACTCGTCAGCAGCAAGGGCGCCGGGCGGTGCTCGCTACTACTATGGGTTCGGCCAACCTCGGGCACTATCCGCAGGGTCTGATCGCGAATGATCTTGCGGAGCGCTTTGGAGGCTTTTCCAATGACTTTTTGGTCTCTAAATTTCGGGAGAGAGACTATGCGATTTTTCTTCCTCAGTGGGTTCAACCGGAAGTCCTTATCCGGAGGGAAGGTGTCCGCCTCGGCCACTGTCGGCTCCGCTGCTTTGCGTGGAACCCCAGCAGAGAGGCGGTCAGAGCACGCTTGACCTACAAGGTGTGGATCAAGCTTGTTAATTTACCTTTCGAATGCTGGACGGAGTGTAAGGTGTCGTCGATCGTGAGCGGCTTCGGAAGATATCTCCGGGCAGACGAAGCTAGCCGGAATATCCTGGAACTTAATTTTTTCAAGTGCCAACTGGCTGTCGACCATCCGGCTGATATCCCGAAAAGTTTGCTAATTACCCTGGGGGACTTTATTTACAACATCCGTGTCGTTATCGTCAGCACCGCACCTTTCGGGGGTGACGACCGGGGAATACCGTTTGCGGGAGGCGATCCAGAGGAGGGCGGTGACCAAACGGATCCGGCGGGGCGGCAGATTGCTCGGTGGATTGATAGGGCGGAGGAAGCGGCCGAGGCAAGTGTCGCCGGCGCGGGACAGGGCACCGATCTCAGCAATTCTTGGGATTCTTCTGAAATTAGGGACCGCCGTAGGAGGGTCGCGGGCCTGGCATCTGTGGTGGTCGTCCCGGCGAGGGAGCACGGCGGACGGCGGATCTCGGGGGGAGATTCCGAGGCATCAGGTGGCTCCGGGGGAGTGGGCATCGGTGGGCGGGCTCGGTCAAAGGATGACGTCGTTCCTGGCAAGGTGATGGTGGTGGAGGAGCAGGTTCTGCAGGGGGTTCTTGGGAAGCGTGCGAAAGTTTTTTCCTGTGTGTCGTCGGGCGGAGGGTTGGGGGGTGGGGGGCGGCTTCTTGGTGATAGGGGGGGCTCTCCGAAGTGGGACTTTCTCTGCCGGGGTACTGGTGTGGTGCCTTCCTCGGGGGGAGGGGGTGGTATCCAGGCGGGGAGCTTCGTCGGGGGCTGCTCCTCGAGGGGGGTGTCGAAGGTGGGGGGGTGCGTGGGGAAGGGTGCCCGCAACGGGTTCTGATGCGCCGTGGACAGATGGTGTGGCGTTTGAAGTCTGCTTCGGCCGATGCGGGCCCCGGGCCTTGGGGGCCCGACGCGGGTGCAGAACTGGTGATGGAAGGGGGTGGGCTCAAACAAGGTGGGCCTCTGGAAGTGGGCTTGTGTCCGGGTGGTGGACCCGGCCTAGTGTGTAGGGGGGATCTGCGGGCCGTAGTCCCTGTGTGCAACCTCACAGTAAGGCTGGTCGTGGGGGGCCCACTCGCTCGGGCTGTCTCCTCCTGGGAGCTAGGCTGGAGTTTTTGTGTGGGGGTGGGCTTTCTGCTTCTGCTTCTTCTCCTCGACCCTTGGTTTCGGTGCTGGTGGAGGGAGGTCTCCTTACTGGTGGTCCCGGCATGGGCCTGGAGGTGGGTTCTTTTCTGGGGGGGCGAGGGAGCGTCGGGAGTCAGGAGGAGGCGGAGCGGGACTTGGCTTCAGCGACTGCACCGAACCTGCTGGGGTGCGGCGGCGACGGCCTTCGAGGGGACTTGGAGGGCTCTCCTCCGGCGGCGGATACGGGGACCGGAGCGGGATCTCCCGGGGGGGACGTGGGCTCGCCTAGGAGGAGCGCACGCCTTGCAGGCCTCAAGGCCGATGGGGCCCTGCAAAGGGCCATGGAGCGGCGGGCTTCGATGAGGGAGGGGTCGTCGGCAAGTCCTTCGCGGAAATTGATCGGGGCTGGTGGGGGCGGGCTGGGGCGTGCGGGGAGCGGTGCCGTTTCCCAAAGGCTCTTGAGGCGTTTCAAGCGTAAAGGGGCTGAGTGTGGCATCAACCTTTCGGATGAGGACGCCCTTAGCTTCTTTGACTTTGTGGGGGTGGCTCCGTGCTGATGTCCGGGTGTTCCCTGGTGGTGTGTTGGGGTGTATTTCTTTTCTAATGTTTAATATCTGTAGTTGGAATGTGCGGGGTCTGAATGACCAGGGCAAAAGAAGCCTGGTCAAGTCTGTGGTGTGTAGGTTTAAGAAGACGGTCTTATGTCTGCAAGAGTCTAAGGTGGAGTCGGTCTCCCGGTCCTTTCTTCGTTCGTTTGCTGGCACTTCTGTCGATAAGTGTCACTATGTTAAGTCTGTCGGAGCTTCTGGGGGTTTAATTACGTGTTGGAGCTCCAAGGTGTTTTCATGTTCTGCAGTGCTTGTGCGCAAGTTCTCTCTTACTGTACGACTGAAATGTTGTACCAACGACTCATGGTTCTTTCTGACGAACGTCTATGGGCCTCCAACCTGGGATGGGAAAGAGGAGTTCTGTCGCGAACTGGTGGATCTCAAAAGGGAGTGCGCGGGGAAGTGGGTAATCTGCGGTGACTTTAACCTTACCAGGAATAACCTTGAGAGAAGGGGAGGTAGGTGGAGTAGGCGGTTGATGGGTATGTTCTCGGACCTCATTAATAGGCTGGAGATGATTGATTTACCGTTGGGGAACCAAAACTTCACGTGGTCAAATATGCAACGCAACCCTACTTTGGCAAGACTCGACAGATTCCTTATCTCCACAGAGTGGGATCAAGCTTTCCCCCTTTCTAAGGCAGGTGTGGCACCGAGGATAACTTCCGACCATTGTCCGATCCTGCTTAGTTCGGGGGTTAAGGAGGGCAACCGGAGGTTTAGATTCGAGGAGATGTGGCTGCTGAGGGAGGATTTCTGCGATTTGCTGCCTAGGTGGTGGGAAGAAACGCCGTGTAAACAGAACGGAGTGCTTACGTTCAATGCCAAGCTTAGACACTGTCGTATTAGAATAAAAGAGTGGTGTCGTGCTAATTTCTACAGTGTCATTAAAGCCAAGGAGGAGTGTTTAGAAGAGATCCAGCAACTGGACATTCTGGAAGAGTAGAACGACTTACCTGAGCACCTATTCCTTAAACGTCAAACCCTAAAGGATAAGCTGAAAGGCATCGTGATGGACGAAGAGTATCTCTGGAAAGCCCGGTCTAGGCAACAGTGGCTCAAAGAAGGGGATGGGAATACTAAGTTCTTCCACGCGATGGCGAATGCCAGGAACCGGGCCAAGGCCATTAATGTTATAGAAGAGAACGGTACGTCGCTCTTTAGGGAAGAGGACAAGAGAGAGCATTTTACAGATACTTCAAGGGGTTGTTCGCTCCAAGCTGCTACGACAACGGTCGGACTGGGGATTGGAGTAACCTCTTCGGCGAAAATCCTTTCCCCAGCCCCTCGTGCCTATCGGTACCCTTTACCGAGGAAGAGGTGAGGAAGGCAACATTCCAGTTGGGTAGCGACAAAGCGCCCGGACCGGACGGTTTCAACCTTCGCTTCTATCAAAAATTCTGGGGGACGATCAAGACAGATCTGATGAACATCTTCAAGGAACTCTTCGATGGTTCCATGAATTCGGGGCCGTTGGACTACTCGTACATATGTCTTGTTCCTAAAAAGGAGGGGGCAGCGTCTGCAAAAGAGTTCCGACCTATTAGTCTTATCAACGGGGTACAGAAGATCGTTTCCAAGGTCCTGGCAAATAGACTGGAAAGGGTGTTGGATGGGGTCATTTCCCACGGGCAGGCTGCGTTTCTCAAGAGACGGTCAATTCTGGACTCCTTTGTTACGGCTAACGAGGTCTTGAGATGGAGCTGCAAAGGGGGGAAAAATAATATCGGAGTCAAGACGGACTTTGAAAAAGCGTATGACAGAGTTAATTGGGTCTTCCTTAGGAAGGTGATGAGCTGGCTTGGGGCGGATCAAAAATGGTGTGGGTGGGTAGACCAATGCATCTGTAATGCTAAAGTGGGTATTTTGGTCAATGGGACGCCAACTAAATGGATCAAAACTAGGAGGGGACTTCGGCAAGGTGACCCGCTATCCCCGTATCTCTTCCTGCTAGTGTCCGAAGGGTTAGCGAGAATGACGGCAAAAGCGGCCCAGAGTGGATGGTTTGCAGGCGTCGGACCGTCGGGGGATGTTAAAGTTTCTCTTATACAATATGCGGATGACACTATATTCTTCTGCGAGGCTAAGACTAGGCAGGTAAAAAACCTCCGATTCGTGTGGCAGCTATATGAGTGGGCATCCGGGCTGAAGATCAACAGGGACAAAACTGACCTATTCTACACGGGCTCTTTGCTGGGCGGGGAGAGAGGCTAGCAGGAGTATTAGGGTGCAAAGTCGGGGCTTTCCCGTTTCGGTACCTCGGATTACCTCTAGCTATAGGGCAACCAAAGAAAGAGGACTGGTGGGCTATTTTGGAGAAGATTGAACACCGTATTGATGGGTGGCAAAGTAAACTCTTGTCGCAAGGAGGACGACTCGTCCTGGTTAATTCGGTTCTGTCCAACCTTCCGCTTTATTTCCTGTCAGTTTTCAAGGCACCTAAATGGGTCATCCGACGCATCGAATCGTTACGTAGGGCGTTCTTCTGGAAGGGAGGGACCTCGGTCAAGGGAGGGCAGTGCCGGGTACAGTGGAAGGCGGTCTGCAGGAGCAAAAACGGTGGGGGATTGGGGATCCTGGATATCGAGCAAATGAACACGGCATTACTCGCCAAGTGGTGGTGGAAGGTCCTGACGGAGCAGAATAATTTGTGGAGACCTTTCATCGTAGGGGTGTACTATAAGCGGAGGAGATTGCTTAAAGAAGGGGAGTCATTCCGCCCGTCGTCTTTCTGGTGGAGAAGTGTGCTTAAAACTAGGGAAGTTTTCAAGAGTGGCGTTGTCTACGGGGTAGGGAATGGAAATGGAGTAGATTTTTGGAATGACATTTGGCATGGCCAGACGGCACTTAAATCTGCATTCCCGACCATCTTCCCTAGAGTTAGAAACAAAAACGTCAGGATTAAGGAGTGCTGGGGTGTCAGGGGGTGGAAGTGGGGTAAGATCTTGGAGGGGTGCAGACCAATGGCTCAAGTAGACAGGGGTCCTGTCGCACAGCTTAAGGAATCACTGGCTCTTTTTGCAATCTCGGAGGACCCTGACGAGATCAAATGGAGGTGGGACACTTCGTGGAAATTCAGTGTTAAGTCCATTTATACTTTTCTGCAAGACGGGGGGGTCTCCGACCCACGATTTGTGCAACTGTGGAAGATCAGGGCCCCCCTCAAAGTCAGGATCTTCGGGTGGCTCGTCATCAGAAATAGAGTGTTAACGGCGGACATCCTCTTGAAAAGGGGGTGGAGCGGGGAGGGGGGATGCAAGCTATGCACTCTTGCGGTTGAGACTGGGGAGCATCTCTTTCTGAGCTGCACGGTTGTTCAGGAGACCTTGGCTTGCGTGCTAGTGAACAAGAGGATGTTGCGGGTGGGCTTGACACCGGAGCAACTGTGGAAAGATTTCTGTGACAAGAGGAGCACGCTTGGGAGAAGAGAACGTATAACCCTTGTGACTTGCTGGTGGGTGTTATGGCTCGAAAGAAACAGGAGAATCTTTGAGTCCAAGAAGCAAACGACGCGACACCTGGTGGCAGAGATTAAAGCCCTAAGGAGCTCCTGGAGTACCTTTTGTCCACAATGATTTTTTTTTTTTTTTTTTTTTTTTTTTTTTTTTTTTTTTTTTTTTTTTTTTTTTTATTCCGTGGGTCGAGACCTAGTTGTCTCTTTTTGTTGCTAAATTCATATTCCGATTGAATGAAGCGATAGCATGCTACCTTTCCCTCAAAAAAAAAAAAAAAAATATCAACCGTCTCTAGTGCAAGTGGCAAAATGGTTTGGTGGTTGATATCTGAAATTCGATTTTGAAGTCTAGTTGTTTTAAATAAATAAATCGAGTAACATGCTACCTCTCTCTCTCTCTCTCTCAAAAAAAAAAAAAAAAAAAAAGAAAACCTTGAATCCAAAACACCTTCCAAATCCAAGGTCATGCCTTACCACTGGATTAGCTTCATGGGTCAAATATAGATGAATATATAATACATAGAGAGATATGGCATTTTCATAAATGAAATCACTAAAACAATTTAGACCAAAATTGCTTTCACTGTTCTTTAACATCTAGCAACCAATTTGTGTTTGGTCCAAATTATTTTAGAATCAGTTGCTCTACTCAATCAAAATGATTTTCTAACAAAGCATAAGTAGGACTAATTAAACAAACTGCAAATCTAGAATAACATACCTTGTCGTCAATATAGCCGGCCCAAAAGCGCGCGATGGCACGTTCATATGGATCCGAGGGAAGGATCGACGGCCCTGCTCCAGCCCAAACTTCGTCGATGTATTGGAGGATGATCGCGGACTCGCAAATGGGCTGATCCTTGTGGATCAAAACTGGCACCTTCTTGTACACGGGGTTTGATTTGACCAGGAGCTCACTCTTATTTCCCCTAAGTTGTTGCTCCAGATACTCGTAGCTCACCCCCTTTAGTTCTAAAGCAATTTTCACTCTAACAACGTAGGAGCTCGCCCACGCTCCTAAGAGTTTCACTTGGTTTCCTGGAGCTGCCATATTATATGTGAAATTGTTTTATTTCAAAATGGGCAACAAATTTGGTGTGGTTTTGGGGTTTATGGTGATGTGGGTACTTATAGAGAGGTATGAAAGGAGTGGTTGGATTTATGGGTGAGGAAATGCGTGGAAAATGACTTTGTGGCGGCTTAATTGTTTACTGGTGCTTTGGATAATTAGATATGCGTGGAACATGTGTGGAATATGACTTTTTGGGGTTTATGGTGACTGGTGCTTTTTGTGATCTAGTGCCTTTAATTGGTTGTTTTTATATTGATGAATAATATATTATTTTTAAATTTCAAGCACAAATTAATTAGAACTTTTTATCTTATATTTATTAATATAATTAGTTTTATTTGGATGTATATAATAATAACTTATTTCATATTAAAATTTTCTTATAATATTGAAAATTAGAATTTTTTCGTGAGGTCTATAATTTAACAAACTAATATATATTTTATCTAAAAAATAATTTAAGTTATTTTAAAGAATAATTTAAAAATAAAAATGATATCTATAATATCTATCCTTGATGTTCAATTGCACCTTAATTTTATAGGTCAAATATTTATGTATTCAAATTGAGGATAATAGTTTACAAGAACAATATTTTAGTGTTTCTCGAAATTTTTCTTTAGCTTAAGGTGTGTTTGGTTGGGCAGCATAGAAATTTATTTTTTGGTGTGTTTGCTCAGTGTGTGTTTGATTGGGCATAAAATACACAATAAATTATTTCTTGGTTTGAAAATTATTTTTGTGTTTTTGTTTGTTTATAATTTTTTTTTTTCAAAAAATTATGTTCACAAATTTTTAAAAAATAATGTATTTTTATTTTTCGCCGATTTTTGACAGAAAATAAAAACTAAAGATGTATAATTTTTTTTTAAATTTTTTTTTTCATCTATCCAAATAAATAAATAAATAAATAAAAATATATATATATATATATATATATATATATATATTTCAACCAAACAAATACTGATAAATTTTTTTACTACAAATCAAATGCTATGTAAGGCCAAACTATTTTCTGTGGAATTTTTTTTTCACCAAAACTTTATTTTTTTCGAGTTTACCTGCACCAAACAACTCCTTACCTTAAACTTAAAAATCATGTTGAAAATGAAAATCATAATTGATGTGCACGACTTACGAAGATCATCAACCACATAAATGAGTCAAGTATACTTGGACCTGATATACTTCGTCATTGCTGATGTGTGCTAATTTAGTCCATCTATTTATTATTATTATTTTCGAAGGGAGAGAGAGTATTCTTTCCTGAATTTTCTGCTTGGAAAAAAGGGTTGCATGTCGCCACTGCTGTCGTCAGCTAATCAACCTCGTCTATTAATTTTAAGGGATAATTTGAGGAATGCTACTTGTATATTCAATTATGGATGTATATCTTACACTCTCATCTATTTAGGGGTGGGGAACTTCTTCACTCATGCTATCACATCAAGTGATGGATGAAATTCATCTCACCTTTTGATGGATGGAATGTAAGATATATATTCTTTTTGGGGTGTATAGTTAGTTTTTTTCATAATTTTATATAGTTTTTTTTTAAATCAAATGGGATAACACAATAAATTTTTATATTTATTTTTATATATAGACCTTTAGGGTTCTCTCTTGGAAACCCTAGCCGCACAACCTACATAGCCTCCATTGCTCCCCACCCCTCTCTCCCTCCTCTACACTTCCTTCCCGAGCACTGCCACCGCCGGCTGCCGCCTGGCACTGCCGACCGCCGCCTGGCATCGCCAGAAAATCCAACAAGATCACTCCCTCGCCTTACTCTCGGGTTTGGATGGTGAGGAGAGGACAAAACTCCACCACTTTGCACCGAAGTCACCCTACGGCCTTTTTCCTCATATGAAAGTCACCCCTATGCAGTGCCGCCACCTGCCGCCTCCGCACGACGCCAGAACAATGACCTTTCTCTTCTTTTCCTTCTTCTCGGATTAGAGGTGAACCAATCTCTTTTCCTTCTTTTTTTTTTTTTTTTTTTTTGTTTCCACCCCATTCTCATCCTCACTCTATGAGGACCCTAGTTTGGCCGGATCTCGTCGCGCGCCGCCTCCGACGCCTTGGCAGGGAATCTAAGGCATTGGGAGCCTTCTGCTGGTTCCTATGAAAGTCCCCACCAAGTTTGAGGTCTCCTCGATCAGCCGATTGTTGGAAAAAGAAAACCCTAGTTTCCTTCATCTTGGTCTTGGCCATAATGCTACGTCCGTCGCCACCATCTCTCCCTGCCACTAGCAAACCTCCCAGTTGACTTTCCCTTATTGAAACAAGTCCTCTAGTGCCTCTGCATAGAACTCTGAGCTGCCGGAGTTCCCTCCCTCCATTATTGCCCTAGGTGTGGCCGAAAGTGCCTTATCCGGCCATCCGCCGCCGTGGGCTGCTGATGCCAGACTTGGTGGAGTCCCTGACACTTCCCTGGACCATCTGCTATTGTTGCTAGCCTTCCTTCCCATCCTGAGCCTGAGTTCTTGCAACTTCGGCCAACCCGAGCCCTAGCTCTTTGCTCCTTGGCCGAGGTTGCTCTGGCAAGCCTTCCGGCGACTCTCCGACCACAGCAACGTGAGCCCTCAACCCTTTGGACTGTTAGATATATGTCCTATAAGCCAACTTGGCCGGCACATGTATTCTTTTTAGGATATAAATTTATATTTGACATTTTACATTATGAATGTAATTAGATTTTTATTTTTATTCATATTGTGTATGTGTCCATAAATTATCCAAGAAATTAATAAGATAATGATATGTATTATCAAGAGTTGGAAATTTGAGACATGTACCATTAGTAATTAATTTATAAATGCTCTCGATCGATGGATCATTACGGGGACAATAATTAATCCGGTGAGATTTGTGCACTGGTCGCTTTCCTTTTAGGGTAGACGAGTCTCGAGTCAACAGTATAGAAACACTGAAGCGAATGTGCAAATGGTTGTTGGAGAATAAGGGTACCGAGCGTAGTCATCACGAGAAGTACCACTTGGATGTCTACTCACTTGTTAGTGACTTATTCGATATTGCAGTAGTGTGACTGGTCCTTTAACCTGCGGTGTCTCGGCTATTCACAATGGAGTTACTGTAGTTTGACTGTACATACACTTGGTCCCTAGCCATTTGGGTCCTTGCGGTGCATGTTGGCTATAGCAGGTTCGTTGTAGGAATAGGGTGTACACCTATATGAAATCTATCGCTCTTAGTAGATAAGAGAGTTAGTCCTATGTGATTTATGAGACCGAGTTTAGAAGATCTTGACCAGGACAGAAATAACGAAAAGGATTTTCGATATTAGAAACTTGAGTCGAATAAATTTGACATATGACAGATGATGGGGTTTGACGAGCAATTCCATGACCTCCATCTAGTCGGAACTCCTGATAGAAGAATTGTATCACATATTAACTACACCTAGAGGTTCAAAATTTCATTCTACTGGAATGCCATTATATGCTGCTGGGCGTCATTGGTGGATTGTGGGACTCACGAGAATTATCTAGATGATCGATAATTCTTATTGGGTTGAGTTGGAATTGTTCTAACCCACTGAAAAGAGTTTTAGTGATATTATTGATGGTGATCACAATATATCTCACTACTAGATAGAATAGAACCTATGAGGTAACACACATAAGAGGTTATGACTGATCGGATAGCTAGATCACGATTTTTGAATCTCCTAGGGACTTAATTATCAATATATTGATAATTAGACTAATTTGTAATTGTTACAAATTAGATATATTAAAGTGCAAATATTGCTAGAGATGACTTACTAATAGTCAGTGAGTTGTGAGAAGACTTAAGTGCAAATGTTGCTTTTTTGATTTGATTTGATCAAATTAGGATTGAGTTCAAGTCGAATTAAATTATAATTTAATCGATTGAACCAATTAGGGATAATATTAACTTAAATCTAATTTTAAGTTTACCTTAATGATTATTTAATGATTATAAAAGGAATTATAAATATCCCTCTTTATACATATGATAGTTTTAAGAGAGAAAAAAAAAAAAAAAAGACAAAAAAGAAAACCCTAGACATTTATTTCCTCCTTTTTCTCTTTTTAAAATATCCACGATAAAAAAAGGAGATTCTCTGTAAGGGAGCTAGCATCCCGGTGAGAACTTCGATCAGATCGACAACCTTGTATGGATACTCGTAGAGGTCAGACGCGTGTGTGACTTTAATAGAACCAAATTCCACGATCATCATATTGTGGTGTAGATCTCCCCGCGCAAAGGTGAAGATTAGATCTTCGTTTTTCGTTTAATCTTAAATACAAGAGGGATCCTATTTTGCGAGATTTTTTGGATCAGATATCAAGTTTTTAAAATCTTTATTTAATTAATTTTCTTTTTCTGCTACGTCTATGTTTCTCAAAATTCTAACATGGACCTCCTTGAGCATGATGCTCACCTCATATCACTTTATTATGGGTTGCATGAGAAGATCTTGCATTGTGTGATTTGATGATTATTGTAGGCTGACCCCAAGCCTTTCTTGGACTCCGGGCAACCCTCGGAGTGTGAGCACGGGTCTTAGCGAGTCGAGACCTATCATTTAACACCCTCGGATCAATCCGAAAGTCTTTGGATTAAGGTAGCAAGCCCTAAAACCCTAAATGTAGTGTTTTTATGTAAAATTTTTGAAAACTTAGGGGTCTAGTTACAATTGTAGCCGCTTGGGTTGTCACGGGTTGTCACGCCCCGAGGTCGAAACTGCGACCCGGGCTCGCCAACAGATCCGCCACCTATGCCAACCTGCATAGACAAAGCGTCCTACCTGCAAGAGAAGTATCACAGCTAAACAAAATATCAGAGCTATAAATAAAAACCTGCTGTAAAACTATAATCAATAACTGTACAACTGGAAATAATACAACAATGTCCGTCTCCCGAATTAATAATCATACAATATCCTCTTATACAAGCTCTGAATATACTGGGAGCTATCTCCGACAAAAACAACAGTGTACAGTCTCTCGATACATAAAATGTCCTCACTACATCAGTCTCTCAAAACTGGAAAATAACAACTAGTCTGCAGTAGATCTCCTCTGACGGGGTACCGCTACTCTCCAGCGAACGGGTAGGGATCTAGCACGCGACTCCCTCGCCTCGTTCGACCACCGCAGAATCAGCAACACCAGCTAAGACTCTGCAAAACAAAGGAAAGAAAAGAAGGGGAGGGGGAAAACCTCCAACGGGTGTGAGAACTACACCTAAAAAGAGAGTCCTCAGTGGGTACCGCCACCAGGCCCGACGATCTGCCCACTAAGTCCACTAGAGGCAACAGATAACCAAAACAGTAAAAACTGTAATAGAAAAGCTGGAGACTATCGACAGCTACCAAGCCTCTATCTAAATGCTCAAATGGGAAGAAACTCTAGCAAAGACATGCAACACTCGCACACGAGGTGCTCAATCGACCCAATCGAGCTGACGGTCACATCGGGTCCAGTCGAACCTGCGCCCACCTACAACCACCTCCCGCTGACGGCCAGGGATTACGTAGGGCGTCCAAACGGACTAACTCGCTATCGAGTAGTGGCACCTACAGGCTATAGTCAAAATCCACGCTCTCTCTCAGAACGGATAACTCATGATCATCAAGCCTCTCGCACA
Organism: Tillandsia fasciculata; assembly: GCA_029168755.2. NCBI lineage: Eukaryota > Viridiplantae > Streptophyta > Magnoliopsida > Poales > Bromeliaceae > Tillandsia > Tillandsia fasciculata. The sequence continues at coordinate 4,943,682 of CM054934.1, read as the reverse complement.
ATGGTCAACAACTCACAACAACATCGGGACCACCGTCAATCCCCAAACGGTTCCCAACAACACTAGCACTGGCCTCAACACAGCTACTAGGCTCCACTCGGTCCCCCTGACACGAGTGTAACAATAGGAGTAATAGACCGACTAAACCCAGTCAAATAAACCGATATAAAATCCGGTACTGCCTGCTATATCTGCTGACTCACAACCTAACTGTGGGGTGCAGACTGGTTCCTGACCGACACAGTCCCACCCCTAGGGCGATAGACTAGCTCCTGACCGGCACAGTCCCATCCCTAGGCGACAGACCGGCTCCTGACCGGCACGGTCATAAGTAATCACACACTCCGGAGTGGCACTCGAGGGGAGCGACCCACACGAGTAGAATAAGTCGCCACAAGTAACCTGGTACAGTAACACTGGATCAAGACTCTAACTAAGTAGGAAGAATCCATCTACCAGAGAAGTCCCGATCCCACTATCCCTCAAATTGATGTAATAGAATAGTCCGGTCAACCGCCCAAAATCCGCGGTTGCCGCTAATACCCCGTCCTCAACCTGTCTGTCCTCACTTCTCACTATCCGACTACACTATTCTGGTTCCTGCTCTAACATGAGCATAGTGTCCCCTATATCTAGGTGTCCAGAGAAAAGGTAACAAAACAGGTTTTCTCCTAAGTTAATTTCCATATAATAGCGTAGTATTAATAGTGGCCATACAAGCATGCATTGTTCTCAAGAAAGAAATAAGAGAGTAAACCCCATGCCTATAGCTGATCATAACTCTAGATCATAATAACTCCTCAGAGTGCAAATCCGCACATAGCTATAAAATCCTGTCCCAATGCCTAACTACCCACATGAAAGGCTATGTGCTAATATGGCATGTAACATGATCTTTATAGGGTAACATTAACCTAGGTAAGCTTACACTATTTTCCAATATTAGCATTCAAACCATGCAAGTCCTCAGTATATCTCATAAATATTATTTTTGCAGTTATATTCAAGCTTACCTATCTTACAGACATAAATCATGTACCCTAAACATGCATGCATCCTAACATACAGAATTAGAGAACCGTCCACCGGTTCTGGAAACAAAGCACCCACCTGAAGCGCTTTCCGCAGGCAAAGCCGAAGTCGGTGAAGTGTATTGACGCTCACAGTCCAATTCTGCTGAAATTGCATCCTCGGTACAAGTTGCGAAAGCCTCGGCTCCCAACAGCTGAAAACATCCAGAATCCACCATCTTTAATTTCCTTCAGTTTCAACAGGTTCAGAACACTCGCGAACCTTCCTGGGTGCAACAATAAGGTCCAAGATTACACTTTTATTCTAAAATATCCAAGTACACACAGTCTGCACGATCAGTCCCAAAGATGTAATTATTTCACCTGCAGCGAGAACTCAAAAAAATCCAACAAAATACCGTTGCGTTCCTCACGTCGACACCTTCGAAACGAGTACCTGCACGTCCAATTCCGAGCACCGTAGACCAAGTTACAAATTCCACAACACAGGGTGCGCAAAACCACACAACAACATAACTGTAAAACTCTGTACAGTAAAGGGGAAGAAGCACACCTTCGGACAAGCCTCATAAAAATCCAATAAAAATACTGGGACAATCCTCGCGTCGAGTAGATGAAAAGAGTCCAAAGGTTCAACTCCATCCGATGCCCGGTTGCGGAGATAAAAATCCGGCAAGGTGTCGCTGTCCAGAATTCCTCACAGAAAATGGGTCCCAAAGATGTTGAGATTTACTAGATTTGAAGCAAGATTTGGCCTTTCTCTTCATTATGAAGAATGTAGGTCTCTGAGTCCTGATGAATTCCCCTCAAAAATCAGCTTAAAATTCCACTTCTTCAGTCCTAGAGAGCAAAAACACTGAACATTGCTCAAAACCTCATCCAGAATTTCAGCTGTACACAACAATCCCAAAGATGGCTTAATTTACCTAATTTAGAGTCCAAATTTGAAGTTTTACAAAATACAAAAATTGTATATCTGTAAGTCCTGGAAAATTCCCAACAAAAACCAACTTAAAATTCCATTTGTACATCCCAGGGGAGTAAAAATACTAACCTGTGGTCGAAATCTCAAACTGAAAACAAGTGTCTCAAAGATTGCTATATTTACCTGGTTTGGAGCTCTAATTAGGTCTTCTCTTCGATACCAAAGTTGTAGATCTTGAAGTTGTGAAGAAAACCCCGCAAGAATCAACCCAGAATTCCACTTCTACACTTCTGGAGACCTCCTGGAACAAAACGCGACGAAGTGGAACCCAAAACCAGCAAGGACCAAGCTCCAACCATGGTGGTTTCCTTGATGAAGAAGAAGGTGATAAGGGCTGCTACAAAGACTCCTTAGCAGCTAAGGGGTGAAGAACATCCAAAAGAGAAGCCCCATGCTAATTAGCCCCCTTAAATAGGCTAAACATGCTCTAAAATGGGCTTAAGGTGCAACATACACTCACCAACTCCCTTCTCACAACACTCCCTTGCACCAAATCCAGCGCAAGGCAGGTCGGACCAAATGGTCCGACCAACCCGGGCCGCTGCCACGTCGCCGAGCCCAGCCCACGCGCTGGCGCGGGCGCGCGCCACGCGCGCGCATGCATGCGCACGCGGTGCATGGCCGCCCGGTGCACCGCGCGTGCACTGGGCGCCCGCCCGGACGCGTGGACCGGGTGTAGCGCGGCCGTGGACCGCTCTGCACCGGCCGGTCTACCGACCGTGCGCCAAGCCCCGTGAACCCGGTCCACGAATCCAGCAACACCAAAATCTCCATTTTAAGCCCAAAAAATCCAGAAAAAGTGTATTTCGCACCGTTTTTCGCACTGAGTCCATTTTTCTCGTCCATTTGGCGAACCGAGGATTCCGATACACCAAAAAAGTGCAATCAAAACTCTCCAAACCATAATATAACAACCACCGCACTTCCGTACGTCCCCACTATGCGGTTTTTCGCACTGGATCTGATTTTCGCGTCCTTTTCGCGCACCGACAACTCTAGCACGCTAAAAAAAATGCCGACGAGCTAGCAATCCACTAGTAACTCAGCTCACAAGGATTTTGGGTCTTCACACGGGTAGCGTGCACGCGACCTTCAGACTTTTTGTTTGAGGTCCGGTAGCTTTCGTTAAGTTAGAATCTGTTTACGTGTCGTAAATCGGCGAAATCATTGGTTTACCATCATTTCGGCGCGAAATCCGCGTCCTGATCAAACTAGATGAGTTTAAATGTTTGCCAAGTGTGCTTGGCTAGTCCCGACGCTGTCTTGGTCGATCCAGTGACTTCGGTTTTGCGTTGGGGACTTCCGGAGCCGAAATCGGCGATTGAGTGATTTTTTATTGATTATGGCATCGATCGAGTTTATAATTGTACGAAGTTAACTGTTGCTGCCCGGACACTTTAAATGAAGTATTCCAGAGCAGCGGGGAAAGTTTCATTCAGTTTTGTAGCTTATGAGCACTTTTGGACCATTATCATTCAATCAGCAGATTCCCGAAAATTCCGACGGATCCCGAGACTTAAGCTTAAGTCCGTAGTTTTGTTGTTATATACAGTGTGAGTCAGTGGATTGGGTATGTATGAGTTAGTGTTTGACTTTTGGTTTTGGTTTAGGCCCGAGCAGGCAAAAGCCTCCGCGTGAGTTGAGCAACAGATTTCTGTATCGCCTACATTAAGGTGGATACTCCGATCCGGGCATCAGCATAGTATCACCTCAGTGGGTACTGTACTTGGTCGGACCCCTGTGATCTTGCTAGCCCTGATCTTGTCCTTTGATTATTTACTGTTCTTGATTTCTGCACTACCTAGCTATTATTACGTTGACATAATTCTTAGTTTATTGGTCATTAGTTAGATATACATATTTGTTTATTTTGCCATCTCCTTATTCTTGTATTGCAAGATAGAGTTGGAAACCAGTTATTATGATATTGCATGAGTTGATGTTACAATTCTTTATAATCCCGTTTGGGAGTTCCCTGTTTATTGTCGTCTTTTCAGTCTCTAGATCGGGAGGTTGAATATCGGCATTATGATCGTCACAGCACCAGCTGTTCATTCACGTACACTAGCGGACTAGCTATCCATTGTGGTATTCTTTACCGGTAGATTGATCTTTTTGACCCGTGAGCCCTAGATAGCACCGAGTGATGCAGGATTATATGTCAGCTCGATAGGTGCCAGATAGTGGCATTGGCCTGATGTAACGCCCCGAGTCCACAACTGAAGCCCTCGGTTACGCAACAGACACCCACCACGTGTGTGAGGACGCAACCCATACACGCGAAGCGTTCAAAACTACCCCGCAAAAGAACTATAATCTACAACTACACATGTATCAGAGAGATAAATAAAACTATACTAATATCTATCAGTGTATAAGATACGTACAAGATCTACCTCTCAAAACAAATAAATACAAGTAAAGAGTCCTGGCCTGGCCAGTCCCGTTGTATAGTGCACAAAACCAAACTGGGTGGACTACCTCTATCAAAATATCACTGGACATGGGCTGCTATCTACGGTACAAACCCCTTACCTCGATCCAGAGCTGGCTCGGAAGGCCCTGTAAAAGGTAGACCACAACGGGCGTGAGAACTACAAAACAGTAGTTCCCAGTGGGTACGGTCGACGACAATCACGGCCTACCCACTAAGTCTACCTGAGGGAAGATAGTAAAACTATAAAGTAAGCAAATAACGGAACATAAAAGAAAAATAAAAGCATCACCACACTACACTATCATGCCTCAATCCTTAAAATCCAGAAGTCACTACCCAAACCCTAACACAACGAAAAACCTATCAGTAGTCCTTCCAACAGAACACAGCCCAATCCTGAATTGACCGTCTCAACTGCCCAGTAAAGCCTGCGCCGCCTACAAATAAGCCACTGTCCATCTCTCCCTACTGTCCGGGTTGCACTGCCAATGGTGGCCCATCAGCAGTAGACGCCACCCTACCCTCCTAACACCCTCTATCTGGCCCCTTGGCCGAATAAATCCCTAGTAAAGCTCAAAGTGGCATGCAAACTATGATCAAATGGTGACTCCTCAAATCACCGACGACACAAAACACAAATCCCAAGATCAACCCCCGAACATCAGACTAACCCGATCCACTATAAAACGGCATCTATCCCCAAAACACGTGCAACCCAAAATGTCTGTACGCCCATATCAAGACACGAAACCCTCTAGATCACTACTATGGATCCCTCGACAAAAGATAAATCCAATCGTGCTAACATGAAGCATATCTCGAAATTCACGCATCCAAAAGGTCCTCAAAAGTCATCTAGCAATAAAATAATAATATTCTAAACCCCTAGTCCCAAATAGTCCAAGAACAGGTAAAACATGCAATTCTCTATAACTAAAAATAATCTTAAAGCAGATAAAATTCCTACATCTAGCATGCAGACATAATAAGTAGTCTACCATTCTCGGCGACACGGAACCCACCTGGAACACAAATCCTGGCAGAACTCTGTCGGCGAAATGATTGCACGCCCAACGGTAATCACCATGTGCGAACGGCACAACCCAAAAAGCCCGGCAGCACACCGCACAGCAAAGCGGCACAGAAACTCGGCCCTAATAGTTATAAAGGGTACAAGATTCAAAATCCAAAAACTCTAACAACAAAACTAAAAATATTCAAAAAATGTATCGAAAATCCCAACAAAATAATAATAAAAAAAAGAGAAACCTACCCCTAAAACGACGCGGCGTCAAAACTCGCGCGCGCTCTCGCTCGACTCCTCGGAACGCTCCGCGCACGCTCCACAACACTCCCTGCGCGAGCACGATCTCCCTCTCCGTCTTTCTCGCTCTCTGTTTCTCCCCCAAGCACCCTCAGACATTAACAGAGAAGAAAAGGGGAAGAAAGAAAGGGGTTCCCGAGTTTTTATAGGCAAAACCCCTAGATTCGGGCTGCCACAATGGGCGCCCCGGGTGCCCGCTTCACACGCAGCGGCCAATCCCAGGCCTGCACGCGTCCTGCGCCACCTCGCACCTACGCCCGTGCGTCAACGCGCGCGTCAACTACGCGATGTGCGCGCGTCGCGTTGCGCACCTGGCCCAACCGGGCGGCGCCATATGGCTCCCCCATGCCGCCCAAGCTTGCGCCCGCGTGCTTCCCCACGCACCGCTGCACCTCGATTGTCGTGATGCCTCGGGTGTCGCGCCAACACACACACACACAACCTCTCTCTCTTTCTCCAAAAGCTTCCCCAAAACGCACCCCGAATTTCATTTTTCGCGCCGATTCGCACAAAAATGGTTCCGGCTCAGTCTTGCAATCCCTTATAGTGCAGAAAAAAAAAAATCAACCTGACCGCGACTTTGCCATTTGCAAAAGTCCAGTACCTCACACCTGACGTCCTTGTGACCAATAATGGCGTTGATTGAGTTCTCTGATTTTAGTATTGATGCATAGTTTTTACTATTACTGCTCTTTATTTCTTTGCTGCCATATTCATATCATTATGTTTTCGTTACATTATTATCATTACCCTTTATACAACACTATAATTGATATACATGCCATTTACCTTCTTTCATACATGCCTGCTGATTTTATATTATCCGTCGATTATTGTATACCAGTAGATACGACTTGCTGTTCCCTGGCTAGTTGTACCTACTGGGATACATTTAGTTCTATCTCATATCCTCTGGTAACCCCTTTTTTTGGTCCATCAGATGATGAGATGTCGGGACGATGATGAGGTGTATTCAATAGAGCCGTCCCGCTTTGCCGGTTATAACTGGGCTTTGCTTTTACTTTCCTGCTTTAGAGTTACTTATTTTGATTATGATCCTCATACATTGCTAGTTAGAGATATCTTTACATTGATCTAGATCTTTATGGATGTTGGTGATAGTGGATTATGGATTAGTAGATGTTAACATATTTATGATGATTTAGTTATGGTTATGATTGGTTTATAGCTGCTCGTTTAATGTTGTTAATATTGAAAGTTAGTAAATTTTTATTGTGCCTTTGTACTTAATTGCTTAGCCGTTCGTACGTGTGTAGAGGAGATTCCGTCTGTATGGATCGAAAATTTTTTATACACGTGCCGGATCTGCTCACATTCTGACAATTGATATTTGAACTCTTATTTATAAAAATATATAAATTTTAGATCACTTTTAAAATTTCAAGGCGTGACACTAATAAACTTAAATCAATATATAGTAACAAGTATTGGGGTTTTTTGTTTTTTTGCTGATACTATTAAATCACTCACAATAAATTCATCACTTGCTACATAAAAAATAATTGGCATCATTCCCACATCTTAAAATTTCCCTTTCGAAATGCTCCAAAGACTATATATTAATGTAAAAGAAAGCAATTAATACACAAATACATGCAACACATGGGCACTACGTGCTTTGATCCCTGATCCCTCACCACTCTGAAGCTGATTATTAGACTCTTTTATTCATTTTATTAAACACGCTTTCTTTTATTTGCGACAAACCTTCTTGCTATAGTATTTGAATAGTAAATTAGCTTTTTGGGGCATTAGGCATCCCATATAGCTTTGAGCACCTTCGAATAATACTCTACCATCTTGTCAGTTTTCGGAATATGCTCTTTCACAGCTTTGACAGAGCCAAAGCGCTCTGCCCATTTGGCTAAGTGAGGGAACTTCGCCTCATCGATGAGTTTGATATCCGATATCTTCTCTATCGCCTTCACCCAGCCTAAAAAGCTTCCAAAAACGAGGTCAAGATAGCCCACATTATCTCCGCCGAAGAAGGGCTTCCCTTTGAAGCTTTTATCATAAGTCTCTTCTAGTAAACTGAGTCCTGCGAATGATTCTTCTATAGTTTCTGCCTTCTCTTTTTCTGTCTTTACTTTTATAATTTTTATTGTAGCAGAAAACCACTGCATATAAAGAGAGGTAGAGGTAAAGAAGAAAGCTTTACAAACTTCTTGATTTATTGCAATATCATATAGTAACCAATACAATAAAGTTAGAATTGAAAAGCTATACACCTCTATCCGAAATTCTGTAATTAAGACTTGAATTCAAATGTAGATGAATATATAATACTTACAGATATGACATTTTCATAGATGAAATCACTAAAACAATTTAATTAGTCCAATATTCTTTTCACTGTTCTTTAACATCTAGCAACCAATTTGTGTTTGGTCTAAATTATTTTAGAATCAGTTGCTCTACTCAATCAAAATGATTTTCTGACAAAGCGTAAGTAGGACTAATTAAACAAACTGCAAATCTAGAATAACATACCTTGTCGTCAATATAGCCGGCCCAAAAGCGCGCGATGGCACGTTCATATGGATCCGAGGGAAGGATCGAGGCCCCAGTTCCGGCCCAAACTTCGTCGATGTATTGGAGGATGATCGCGGACTCACAAATGGGCTGATCCTTGTGGATCAAAACTGGCACCTTCTTGTACACGGGATTTGATTTGATGAGGAACTCACTCTTGTTTTTCCCAAGTTGTTGCTCCAGATACTCGTAGCTCACACCCTTTAGTTCTAAAGCAATTTTCACTCTAATCGCGTAGGGACTTGGCCACGTTCCTAAGAGTTTCACTTCATCTCCTGACGCTGCCATATTATATCGAAAATTGTTTTCTTACAAAAAAATGCAATCGTTAAGTAAACAATTGTATGAAGCAAGGCAACAAATTTGGTGTGGTTTTGGGGTGTATGCATGGTGATGTGGGTATTTATAGAGAGGTATCTATGAAAGGGAGTGGTTGGATTTGTAGGTCATGAGGAATTGCGTAGAGTATGACGTTGTTGCGACTAGTTGAAAGGTGCTACAAGAAAAGTTTTGTTTAGCGCTTTGGGTTTAGTCACTAGCTAGTGCCTTAAATGATCTATTTTCATACACAAATTAATTACATTATTTTATCTTATATATATTAATGCATTAGTATATTTGAATCTTATTTAGATGTTGAAATAATAAGATATCTAATGAAAACTTTTTTTGTATTAAGATTTTTTTGTAATGTTGAATATTAATAGTTGTACTGATCGAGGCCTATAATTCGTAGCATAACTAATATATATTTATCTATAAATTGATTTACTTTTATTTTAAAAAAAAACTTAAAAGATTAAAAAATATATTTGGAATAAAATATTTGTGTTTTTAAATTGGAGAGAGTAGTTTAATGAGTAGAGCTTATATATTTTTAAAAGTACAAACCAAATTATATTTGAAAAATTTTTATCATTAGATTTGTATTGAGACTTGTGCAATTATAAAGTCAACTAAAATATATATATATATATATATATATATATATATATATATATATATATATAATTACAAAAATTTTAATATAAATTTAATAATAAAAAATTTACGCTTTTGAAAATATATAAGCTCGTAGTTTAATTAGACTAGTAATATTTTTGAAACTAGCTTATCTTACTACTGTTCTAAAATCTTTGAAACGTTATTGGAAAATTAAATTCATATGCACGAGTTTCAAGAATCATGTGTTAATTCGTCATTGCTGATGTATTACTACTTATGATCGGAGTAAATATTTTTCTATTAATTTTTTTTTAAAAGATAATACACCTAATAGCAGTGATGTCGTCACTGCTGTCGTTAGCTATTTGATCTCGCCCTCATAATTTCAAAAACTTTACTACTTTACTTTTGACCATAAATTTTAGACCAAACTACACAAATCTTTCTAGCTTGCTCTTTAAGCCATACTTTATTTATCTACCCCGCACTAAAACTTACATCAATTAATTATCTCTCTATATTTACCTAATATTTTAAGTAAGTCCCTAAATTTAGAAAAATTAATTGGCTATTTAAAACGAACAGTTTTATTAAAAATAAATTGGTTATTCTATATCTCAACATCTATTAAATTCACAACTTGAAAAACATATAAACAATTTGATAAAGGAGATGTCATATTTTACTAATATGTACTATCAAAATTGATAATTTGGTGAATAATTTAATTCATTTTATATGATTGTACGTTATTAATTATAACTAATTTTATCTACCAATCTCCTTTTACAAAGTTTACTACTGAATTCAACAATTATCCTAAATTTTTTTGACCTATTCCAAATAATGATAAATTATAGGAGAAAATTGAGGCGAGTTTTAATGTAGGAGTAATTAGCTAAAGTGCAAAAAAAAAAAAAAAATTATAGTTTTATTGAAATTTTATAAAAAATGTTACCCGCACACCCCTCATAGGGATGTAAATCGTACTTTAATCATAGATTGCAAATCTTATACCCCTGCATCAAATGACATATAAACCCCTCTTGGATTTTAGAAAAAAAAATTACAAAACAAGTAGAAAAGGATGGACCACAGGAAATTTAAGGTGCAAGATTTAGACCTCTAGTGTCAGATGTATAAATTGCATTGCGCAAATTTTATAATATTGTTGATTCAAATTTTTTTGGAACAAATTGAGAATTTATAATATTTTTTAAATGGATGAGATGGTTTATTCAGTTGGTCCAGCTAATTACATGAACTTGGGAGTGTAATCCGTTTGGTTCAATTTGTTCCGGCCGGTTTTGTAATTATTATTATTTTTATGAATTAAATTTAATATTTAATATTCAAAATTGAATCATTATAAAATCACACACAAAAATTTAATTATAAATATTAAGTTTTAAAAAATATGTGGATATAAGATTTCGATTTGATTATAAATATAAAATTTTAGTAAATAGTTTAGATAAAAAGTGTAAAAAATATTACTATTCGATTTTTAGTTCAGTTTGATTCAAAAATATGTTTAAATTGAACCATAACGAAAATTCAAATTTTAGTAAATTTCAAAACCGAACTGAATCATAAATCATATAAATTGAACCAAATAGATTTATTCGATTTGGTTTTCAATTTTGGACCAAACTATGTAGGCTCCTACATGAGCTCTATCGTTCTAATTGCTAATATATATTTTGATCATATTTACCATACTGGCTTTTTGATTAGCATAATATCAAAATCAGTTCTAAATCATTTTATTTTAAAAAATTATGATCTTGATATCCATTCCTATATTGGCATTTACTAGGTCAAATTTTTGGATAATCTATAATAAGAAGAATGAATCCTCGGTTCTTGGTTGCCATGTGTCAAGCTCTCACCATCTCTTCCTTTCTCACTCTCTTTTACTTTCTTCCTTCTTTTGTCCCGCACCTGCCACTACAACAAAATTAAGTTATAGGGACACATATTTGTGACACTTTTGTATAAGTGTCATATCTATATTTCATCTATATCCAAAATTAAGTTATAGGGACACATTTTTGGGACACAGTATAAAAATGTGTCGCTATACACCATAGCGACGGTACATATAGAAACACTTACAATCAGTGTCAGTATTTTTATCAGTGACATTTATTTTATATTTTAGAAATACTTAAAAATGTCGCTATAGCCTAATTTTGTTGTAATGCGCACATGGGTTCTTCCCCTTTTTCTCACGCCTCTCTCTTGCCTCTTCCTTCTGCACTTGGCTTCCTCTCCCCCTTTTCTCACGTCTTCTCTTTCCCTTGGAGCGTAAAGGGTACAGAAGGCTGGATCTGGTGACAACAATGTCGTCCTCACTGTACAGTTTGTCGCGGTTCCCTGCACAGTTTGCCTGGTGCGTGGGGCGTTGTCTTGCCTCTGTCCTGGCTGCCTCCTTTTCGCTCTCTCCTTCACCGTACGCCGGAGACCTGTGGCTCACGTCGATAAGTACCATGGTAATCATGGTAGGTGCATCCCTTTTACCCTCCTCCTTCTGCTTTGGCTCCCTGTTCTCTCCTCTTGCAACCGTGGTAGCCCGGAGGTGCATGGCTGACGTACGTTGGTACCGGAATGGCCACCATGGGCTACTCTGGATCCTATTTTTCCCTACATTCTCCCATGGCTAATCTTTACCCGAATTTGGTGATTGGTCTCTGTAAGGCCCTTCTTTTCCTTTGTGCTTTCTCAGTCTTATTTTCCCTATAAATAGTGGTCCATGCGTGGAGATGCCGCTCAAGGTTTCCCTGTCTTTGGTTTGCCCAAAGTTTGGTTTCAGATTTTTTTTCCTTAACAACTGTAAATTTGTTTGTGGTTTCTCCTGTACTGTGGAGGACAATATGTTAATGGGTATTCTGCTGTTTTTCTCTAGCTCTCTCCTCTAGCTCTTGCCTACAAGATCTCGATCCATATCTTGCCCAAGGTTTGCTGTCAGTTTTATTTTCCTTAAGAACTGTAAATTTGTGTGTGGTTCCCCATGTACTGTGAAAGACAATATGTTAATGGTATTCTACTGTTTTCCTTTAGGTTCTCTTCTCTAGCTTTTGCTTACAAGATCTCGGCCTATATTCGCGCTGGTGGTTTGTGGTCTACTCTGGTTGGTAAGATGATGATGCCTCCTCTCTACCTTTTATCTACAAGATTTTAATCAGATGGTGTTTGTGGCCTGCTTTAGTTGGTAAGATACTGCTGCCTCTTCTTTGCCTTTTATGTACGCAAGCGAGATGATCCTGCCCCTTCCTAATTTTTTATCTACAAGGTTTTAAACTATTGGTGTCTGTGTCGTACACAAGATTTCAATTGGTGCTCTATGGCCTACTCTGTGTCTACTCTGGTTGGCTGTTGGCATTATGCCTGAGGGTCAGACAGAGGTTCTAATTGTGGTCCCGATCCTTGGAGAATGATATTTTAGATTTGCCAAACTGAAGCCTTTTAATTTACGCCTTCGAATAATTTGAGGCCTTCAAATTCTTCTTTGAATTGCCTTCGGATAACTTGAGGGCTTCAAATCCTCCTTTGGATTGCCTCGCATGGACATTACATTCATACTTTCTCTTAAGTGGCTTAGGATACTTAGGCTTCAAGCCTATATATATATATATATATATATATATATATATATATATATATATATATATATATATATATATATATATATATATATATATATATGCAAAGAACTTGATATAAATCAAAGAGACTTCTAATCTGTGGCTGGAATAATTTGAGGACTTCAAATCCTTCTTTGAAATGCCTGTCATGATATTCTGGTCAGTTATGACACTATATTTATACTTTCTGTTAAGTGGCTTAGGATATATTTAGACTTCAAGTCTAAAAAAAATTATGCAAAGAACTTGATATAATTCAAAGGGACTTCTAATTTGCTGTTTAGAATAACCTAATCCTTCTTTGAATTGCCTCGCATGGACATTACATTCATACTTTCTCAAGTGGCTTAGGATACTTAGGCTGCAAGGATATATATATATATAGGACTATATATATATATATATATATATATATATATATATATATATATATATATATATATATATATATATATATATATATATATATATATATATGCAAAGAACTTGATATAAATGAAAGAGATTTCAAAGTAATTGCGGCTTGGAATAACTTGAGGGCTTCAAATCTTTCTTTGAATTGCCTGATATTCTGGTCAGTTAGGACACTCTATTTATACTTTCTGTTAAGTGACTTAGGGTATACTTAGGCTTCAAGCCTAAAAGAAATTTATGCGAAGAACTTATATATATCAAAGAGACTTCTAATTTGCTGCTTGGAATAACCTAATCCTCCTTTGAATTGCCTTGCATGGACATTACATTCATACTGTACGGAAACTGGCTTAGGATTCTTAGGCTTCAATCCTGCAAAAATATATCATACTATATATATATATATATCATAGCTGAAAGTAAAACTACTGAAAAGCTGAAATCCAAAAACTGTACAACTGAAGATAATACAGTATCCAACTCCCAAATACGATCGTATAACAGTCCTCTAATATATAAAACCCAAAAGGGAGATATCTTCAATACATACATCAGTACCAGCTCTCAAAACACAAATATCATCACTACATCAATCTCTCAAAGTGTAAAGTGAAAATACAACTCTATCCTCACTACAAGATCACTCAACATGAACTCTCAAAATGTGAGGGGTACAGCTACTCTCAGGACGACATCTGGTAGGGGTCTAACTCGCGACTCCCTTACATCGATCAGCTGGATCAGCAACCGCGCAGTAAGAACAGAAGTAGAGGTCCCTGGGGAAAAAGACACCACGACGGGTGTGAGAACTACATCCCAAGTAGTTCTCAGTGGGTGCCGCCACAAGCCCGACGGTCTGCCCACTAAGTCTACTAGAGGCATAGAGTACGTAACAGATGCAATACTGGAAAGAAAAGCTGGTAAACTAACTCTACAGCTACTATGCCTCTAACAAGATGCTCAAGGGTGAAACAGAAGAAACTGGTACCACTACTACTCTCAACTCAAATCACCCAATCTACACTGACTGCCACATCGGGTCCAGTCAAACCTGCGCCTACCTACTGCCGTTACGTCCACGAGGACCGGACTTACGTAGGGCGTCCGTGGCTGCCAAAAAGGACCCAGCCAGAGGGACTGTGTCGACAAAATCGCAATAGCAAGTAACCCGCCTAGCTCCGGAGTGGCACTCGAGGGGCGCGACCCCACCGAGTAAAGTATCTGCGCATCTATGTCGAGCTCAATGTGGCCCATGCAGGCTATAATCCAAATCCACGATCATCAAGATCGACTGTAATCAAAAGAACCCTGTCTCACTCACTGGCTGGAACACAACACAGCCGAGACCCCCTGTCCCTCAGACAGTATCAAAAGAACTCTGTCTCACTCACTATCTGACTCCACTCGGTCCCCCAACACGAGTGTAAATGCACCCCACTAATACCCGACCCCTCGGCCCCCTATCTGGGCGGAGAAGAAACTAAGTCCAGATGAAATAGTGATGATAGTGGAAGTGTCTAAAGCAATAAAGTAACCTAGCCCAAGTTGGAGTTTTCTACTAGTCTGGTTGAACATGCTGCATATGACAGTGGTGCTAGGTCAAGTCCAAAGATAGCAATAAATAAGGATGTGGGGAAAAATAATAAGAAACACATGCTAAACTGAATAGCCAAAGAATCTCAACTCATGCTCTCTAACATGCTATACTGGAGGTAAAACAATACATGTACATCCCTATACAGCTAGAATTAGTGTACAGATCGTAAATCCTGAAAGCGAGACCACCCACCTGGAAAGTCGAACTGCCAAAAGTCCTACAGCTGATAATACCAGAAATAGCAGCTACACAGAGTCCAACAGGTCCAGCGCAGTCCACACTGCTCCTGGGTACAAAAACAGAGCTGTCGTTACACATACATTTCCCTAAAACTGCTCGAATTATTACACTGAATTTCAGCTGCGAAGATGGGCAAAAATCACCTGCTGAAAGTCCTTGAAAAATTCCAAATAAAATATCCCCGCGATCTACGCGTCGATAGCTTCGAAACGAATACCTGCACGTCCAATTCCGAGTTTTCTACGCTGAGAATATAAATCCGCAAGAGAATAACCTCATTCACAACTGTACAAATTCCACAAATAGAAACTCGGGAAGAAGAAAGATTCTCACCTTCGAAACAAATTCAGGAAATTCTGAGAAAAATCCAGGAGATTCCTCGCGAGAAGTAGATGAAGTTTGCCTTGTGAATCACCTCGATCCGATGTCGGTACGCAAAGTTACGGGTAAAACTCTGCGATGCTGTCCAGAACTGAAATCTGCACTAGGGCTCCAAAGATGATAAAATTTACCTAACTTAAATCCAGAATTAGCCTTTCTCTTCAATATAAAAGATGTAGATCTTTGAGTCCTGGTGAATTTCCCGCAAAAATCTTAAAATTCCACTTCTTCCATCCTGGGGAGCAAAAACACTGAGCATTGCTCAAAACCACATTCAGAACCTCAGCTGTACATAACAATCACAGAGATGGCTAAATTTACCTAACTTAGACTCCAAATTGGAAATTCCACAAAATACGAAAATTTGAGCTCTATAAGTCCTGGAAATTTATCAACAAAAATCAACTTAAAATTCCATTTGTACATCCCAGGGGAGTAAAAACACTAACCTTTGCTCGAAATCCTTCACAGAAAATAAGTGTCTCCAAGATGGCTAGATTTACCTGGTTTAGAGCTTCAACTAGGTCTCCTCTTCAATACCAAAGTTGTAGATCATGAAGTTGTGAAGAGAACCCCGCAAGAATCATCCCAAAATTCCATTTCTACACTTCTGGAGACCTCCTGGAAGAAAATGCGACGAAGTTGAACCCAAAACCAGCAATGACCAAGCTCCAACAATGGTGGATTTTTTGATGAGGAAGAAGGTGATGAAGGCTGCATCTTGGATTCCCTAACAGCTAAGAGGAAGAAGAAGTCTAAAAGGACAAACCCCAGTCCTACAAGCCCCTTAAATAGGCTTAAACCAACCATAAAATGAGCTTAAGATGCATTAGAAAGCCCCTCACCAACCCCCTCACACCTGATCCCCTTGCACCCGATCCGGTGCAAGGGGGTTCGGACCAAGTGGTCCGACCGAACACACCTCGCCGCCACGAAGCCCGGCCCAGGCCCACGTGGCCTCGGGCGCGCGCCACGCGCGTGCTTCCATGCGCACGCGGCGCATGGCCGCCGGTGCACCGCGCGTGCACCGGGCGCCCGCCCGGCCGCATGGACCGGGTGCAGCGAGGCTGTGGACCGCGCTGCACCGGCCGGTCTTCCACCGTGCACCAAAACCCCGTGAACCCGGTCCACCGCACCAGCAACACCCAAAATCACTATATAAGCCCAGAAAAATCCAGAAAAAGCCTATTTTGCACAGTTTTTCGCCCTGAGTTTATTTTTCTCGTACATTTGGCGAACCGAGGCTTCCGACACACCGAAAAAGCACACTCAAAACTCTCCAAAATATAACTGTACAACCACCGCACTTCAGCACATCCCCGTTATGCGGTTTTTCGCACCGTTTTTTTCGCGCTGGTTCCAAATCAACAACCCGATTTGCCAAATTCTCACTCTAAAAATTCCCGAGGGCAACCGGAGAGGTAATCCTTTATCCAAACTTCGTCCGGGGTCCAAATTTGACATCTATATCGCGCGAAACCACCTCTAAACACCCGACGGGTCCTCCAATTACCTAGGCGATCCCTTTTTAAAATCCGAAGTTCCACCACTTGGGTCCAAATCGCGCGCAAACGCCACCGACACACCACGCAGGCTTGCAGTGATGCGACAAAATTCCAACTTGCATCACAAATCCCTATTTCGGGCCTGACAAGCGCGCAAACACTCCCAACGGCCACTAAAAGCTGCCCCAACAACCAGCAAACCCTACGCGGTTTTCCGGGACCCTCACAATATATATCTATATATATATATATATATATATATATATATAATATATATATATATATATAATATATATATATATATTATATATATATATATATATATATATATATATTAGTAATTCGTTGTCGTTGATGTTCTTGGTCTCATATATATATATGGTCGGGTTTCATGCCTGGGATGTGGGATGTAGATTGAAGTCTTATAATTTTCTTTTGGTTCTCTATAGTTTCCTTCTACCTCCTATTTCTTTTGTTGCTTTATACAAATCAAAGAGATAAACAAAGAAGTCCATACTGTTTTAAAATAATTTTTCTTCCTTCCCTCCCTAGATGGCCTACTCATTTTTTCTTCCTTTTTGCTCCTCCAGTTTTTTGGGCCAGCGGCTATAGTCACTATGCCGGTTGTTCAACGTTCTTACCGTAAATTACTCGAGGACATAGTAGGCTTGCTAGGTGTTGACTCTCCGCCATGCGAGGTTAACATTGTTGGGGAGGGTTGGTTTGTAGCGTATGTAGACCTCCATATCCTGCGTGATGGTCCAATCCTTGATGTCGTACGTTGTTGGGGCATTCCATCCCCTGCTTTGAGTGTGGCAAACGAAGATGCAGCTCGACTTGCTATCCAAAGAATAAAGGAATAACTTGATCTCCAAATTAAATATGCAAATTATGATGACTTTGTCATCAACAAGAATTTGTATAATCATGTGACTAGTCAATATGCAGACCTATTGAATCGGTTTAATAATCCGGAGCACGAGCATAATCTTCTAACAGAATGTTATGTTTCTAGTCTTGCAAAAAAAAACCGATCTTATAGTTCAGCAAGTGAAAACAAGAGAGATACAATTGATGAATACCGCGCAACCATCGATCGCCTCCGTGCAGATCCTATTCTTGCTCTCCGTCATCCCTCGGAATCAACTTCTTTTGTTTAATTTGAAGTGCCCCCTTTGTTGGAATTTCATTATGTGCTCATGGATTTTGATTGCACTTTCTTCGTACTATTCCACTTCTATTTTGGTCCTTCCTATGTCCTTGCAATCCCTTTTATATTATTGGGATTTGTCCTGACAAATTAGCAAACACTAATCTTTATGTAAAAAGAAATTGGCTACTATATAAGGGTGGGTGTGTGTAGAAAACACTATTGATTTATAGGAATTGTGTGATCTTTACTTTTCTTTTGCTATTGCACTCTAAGCTTATAGTAGAAGTTGGTTTTGCTTTTATCTAAGGAGATTCTTTTGTTCTGGGTGGTTATTCTTTCATGTGAGACATGGTGTTGGTGGGCTTTCGATTTGATGCTGCTCTCTTTTAGCTAAAAAAAAGGGGGAGTTGGAAAGGAGGGAGTTGTCTTTCATATGAACTACCTTGTTGGTAGGCTTTCGATTTGATGGTGCTCTCTCTTAGGTAAAAAAAAGGGGGAGGGGGTTGGGAAATAAAGGGAAGTGAAAAATGAAAAGGTTTGTCAACAAAACCTCTTCTTCGATTTGGGTGTGCTAACTTGCGCGCACATTAGTCTTGGACTGTGTTGGGTGTGTCCTACTCTGTTCTGATTTTCCACTCCTGTGTGATTTTCCTCCCTGTGGGATTTAGGTGTCTAGTTCTGTTATGTGTGTCTCTAAATCTGAGGGTGCTGGGCGTGCCGTACTCTGTTCTGATTTTCCCTCCTATGAGATTTGCGTTGTGACACCCCAATAGTCCCAAATCGGATGTGAATGAAATTGTAATTGGGTATATAAGAGACATGGACACTAGTAATAATAACTGAGCTTAAGCATTTTGGCTGTGGTTTGAGCCCAACGAGTTATTATTGCTAGTGGGCCGGGCCGTTACATTTGGTATCAGAGCCAATAACCAGTCGGAAGTGTGTGGCGAGTCTCGGCTGAGCCTGGGTCTAGATGACAGGGCTAGCGAGACAAAGTCTCACATCGCCTGGTAATCTTGTGCTGCTGTGTGTGTGTTTGTGCTGACGAGGACGTCAGGCCTAAACGGGGGGAGTCTGTGACGCCCCCAATAGTCCCACATCGGATGTGGATGGAATTGTGATTAGGTTTATATGAGACATGGACACTAGTAATAATAACTGGGCTTAAGCATTTTGGGCTGTGGGTTGGCCCAACGAGTTATTATTGCTAGTGGGTCGGGTCGTTACATGCGTGCGCTAACTTACACGCATATTCGCCCTGGGCAGTGCTGGGCGTGTCCTACTTGGTCTGATTTGCCTTCCTTGTGAGATTATTAGCCCTAGGCAGTGCTAGGCGTGTCCTACTCTTCTCTGATTTGCCCTCTCTATGACATTTCGACACCCGTTTCTCTGCTGTGTACGGCTATGTGCTACCCTATTCTGATTTTCCTCCCGTGGGAATTGGGTGTCTAGTTCTGTCCTGTGTGTGCCCAGATCCTAGGGTGTCTTGATTTGGACAGGAATGAAAGCATTTCCATCGATGCATGTTGCATTGCTAAACATTGTCGTGCTGGTTTGATCATCCCAAACGGGCACAAGCCCCAATCCAACCACTATTAAATTAAGGAGAAATATTCTTTCATTGTATGTTGGAATTTATATTCTTTCATTGCATGTTGAGATTTTTTTTGCCTGGAGTTTTTGCGTATTTGGTTTATTCTAAAAAGGTTTTTTAATTGTAATTCTATCATGATTGTGGCCATGGTACTTTTTACTATCCTAAAAAAAGGGAAAGAAGAGTGGGAGCAAAAACTGCTTTATTTGTTCTTTGTGAGGTTGGGTGTTTGCTGTGATGAGCTCCTATTTGCACGCTAGATTCTTTACTAGATCCGGTTCAATACTGTGTATTACTTACGTTTGTTCTGCTGTGTGCACTTTGAAAATTCGTCTCAGGTAAGCTCAGTGGTCTGAAGCAACGAAATTTTGGGGATCTTTTGTTGCCTAATGCTGAGCACACCTTGGATGGATTGCTTTGCAGGCAACCAGTTGCTCTTATTCATATTGCGGTATATATTTTGGATCCCAACTTTTCCCTTTAATTAGGTAAATGTTACTGACAAAAAAGAGGGAAAAAACCTGAGTGAACCTGATGACGTTTGATTAATAGGAGAGTTTGAGCAAAATATATTAAAATTCATTATATGTTTTCGTTCCTTTTACTATTTTATAATATAAGTTTTTCCTTCTGCTTTTTTATTTTATTCTTCTCCTCTTAGTTTTTTAATTTAATGTTACTCTATATAAGCTAAAAAAAGGATATGAAGAAAAGGTTCCATGATTAGGTTAAAAAAAAAAAAGGAATGGGAAAATTAGAAGTGTTGGAAATGTGTCATTTAGCATTCAAAGAGAGGAATTGGAAGTCCTTAGGTTATTTCAAGCAGCAAATTAGAAGTCCTTTGGTTTACATCAAGTTCTTTGCATAATATTTTTTTTTTAAGGCATGAAGCCTAAGTATACCCTAAGTCACTTAACAGAAAGTATAAATATAGTGTCCTAACTTACCAGAATATCATGACAGGCAATTCAAAGAAGGATTTGAAGTCCTCAAGTTATTCCAAGCCGCAAATTAGAAGTTTCTTTTATTTATATCACTGTAGCCGAGGCAGGTGCGGATCCCGAGGAGCGCACGGATCCCGAGGCGGCATGCATCCCAAGGGAGCGAGCACGCATTCCGAGACGGCGTGAATCTCGAGGCAAAGCACGGATCCCGAGGTGCGCGGATCAATTGGCAAGGCGCGCCTCGCGTCGCCCGCCACAGCATGCTTTGCCGTGCCTCGAGATGCGTGTCTTGCCTCTTGATCCATGCACCCGGGATCCGTGCTTCGCCTCGAGATTCCTACCGCCTCGAGATGCGTTCCCTCTCCCTCGTGATGCGTGCCCGCCTCGGGATGCATGCCGCCTCAGGATGTGTGCCCGCCTCGAGATCCGTGCGCTCATCGAGATCCGCACCCGTTGCTGCTACAGTGATTTGGGCCCTACAGTGAACCGGGCGCCCGAATGTAAGCCCAATCCGGATTTTGCCCGTTTCGTCCGTTTTTCGACCGTTTTCGTCCGTTTTCATTCCGTTTTTGCTCAAATTTGACGGGCAGACTCAACTCAACTTAATTTATCACGGAATATTTTAAATTTTCAGTCTGAACCATTTCTGATTCGCTAAAAGTCCCGCTGTATTCAGAATTGCTAGTGGACTCCGTTCTCACTGTTCGGGTATCCGATTGATGCGAAACTTTTACTGTGGCCTTAAAACATAATTACGGACCTCCACCATTTTTCTCAGAATTTTCTAACACTATAAATTTTCTGCTAAAATGGGACTCCCACTTTCTCATATAAAATTTTGAACTCTCTATTTTTATTCCAATTCGACCCAATTCTCTTTCAAATTATTTTTTATTTCTCTAAATTTTATAAAAATAATATCTCATACTATTTTTATTTATATTTCCGCATATACCAAAAATCTGGTACATTACATTTATACCGCAAGAAATTATAAAGCAATACACAAAGACATGCTACACATGCTACATACACTACTTGGTCTATTTTTACTACTATGTTGTTGATCGTCAATCTCTCATTTATTCATTTCTCTAAACACTTTCCTTTTATTCACGACAAATTTTCTTGCTACAATATTAATTTGAATACTAATTCAATTGCTCGAGGTATTAGCATTCCGGATAGCCTGGAGCTCCTTCCAAAACTCTACCAGCTTGTCGGTTTCTGGGATCAGCTCCTTCACAATCGCGATGGAGGAGAAGCGCTCTGCCCATTCAGCTAAGAGAGGGAACTTCGTCTTGTCAATAAGTTTGATATCCGATATCTTTTCTATCGTCTTCTCCCAACATAGAGCACTCCCAAAAATAATATCCAGATAGCCCACATTGTCTCCGCCGAAAAAGGGCTTTCCTTTGAAGTTTTTCTCATAAGCTTCTTCTAGCAAACCGAGTCCTGCCAATGATTGTTCTATAGCTTCCGCTTTTTCTTTTTCCGTCTTTGCTTTCATAATTTTTGTTGAAGTAGGAAACCACTGCATGTAATGAAAGAGAAGTGGGAATAGTGAAGAAAATTTCATAAATCTTTTTGATTTATTGCAATGTGACACAATAATCCACGTACCAAAATAGCTAGAAATTCAAATCATACACCACCACTAACAGAAATTCTGAATTTGAGACTTCAATCCAAAACCCTTTCTAAATCCGAGGCCATGCTTTAGCACCGAATCCAGCGGGCTTAGCTTCATGGGTATATATACACGTTTGTGCGTAAAAGAAGTAAGCAGATCTTTTAGATCCAAACGGTCTACTCAACCAAAATATTGCGAGACGAAGAAAATTCCAAGACTAGAGTAGCAAACCTTTTCGTCAACATAGCCAGCCCAAAAGCGTGCCACGGCACGTTCGTATGGATCGGAGGGAAGGATCGAGGGCCCAGTTCCGGCCCAAACTTCGTCGATGTACTGCAGGATGACTGTGGACTCGCAAATGGGCCGATCCTTGTGGATCAAAACTGGCACCTTCTTGTACACGGGGTTGTATTTGAGGAGTAGCTCGCTCTTATTTACCCAGACCTCTTGCTCCAAATACTCGTAGCTCACCCTCTTGAGTTCCAAAGCAATTTGTACTCGATGCACGTAGAGGCTCGGCCATTCTCCAAGGAGCGTGACTTCATATCCTGACCCTGCCATGTTATACGTGAAATAGTTCTCCTACAAGATGGAGAAGAGTTGTTAAGTAAACAATTATATAAATTCTGTGGTTCTTTGTTGATGTGGGTATTTATAGGGGCACGAAAGGAGTGGTTGGATTTACATATATACATAGGCTAGGAGAAGTGTGGAATATGACTTTGTGGCGTGTTGTTGAAGAGAAATATTATTTGTATATCAAAAGCTATGTTTAAACGTTCTTTTTTAAGTTTTAAATGATTAGTATGACAAAATAATTCTTAGATACGGCAAAAGTGTATGAATTATTCTCACATTTTAGGTATTCGAGTAGTATTGCTCCTTGTCGAATGACCCTATGGATAATTATAGAATTGTGTTTCAGTATGCCCCAAAGAATTTATATAAAAAATTAAAATTAATCAATTTGACATTCTTTAATAACAAAATAAATAATTTATAAAAATTATAAAATTTAATTTTTAGTACATACTTTAATTAAATAGTTTAATTTAACGTTGGGATGGTAGGTTTTGAATCTCTCTTATGAAGGAGCCAACTTTAGTTGAGTCAAACAAGCACGCGCGTACTTTTTTATTCAGCTTCTGCTTTTGTTTCGTCATTGCTGTTGTGTGCTAATTTGTCATTAATTGGTCCATTAGGACTAAATAGTTGTGGATAAATTGCATTACTGGTCCCTGTACTTATTTTGTGTCAAGTTTCAATTAATTTTAGTTCCTCAAACTTTAAATTTCGACATTCAAGTTCTTAAAACTTTGGGTAACGTTTCAAATTAGTTCCCAAACTCCTAAAAATATTTTATTTTAGTTCTTGCCGTAGATCAAAAACTACAACGGTTATTTCGTATTATTTAACAAGTCGAGCCACTAACCATGTCTATCACAAAGACCGCGAATGGATTGAACCGAATTTATCATGAAGACGGCAATTTGATTGGTTCTTGCCGTAGATCAAAAACTACAACGGTTATTTCATATTATTTAACAAGTCGAGCCACAAGTCATGTCTATTACGAAGACCGCGAATGGATTGAACTGAGTTTAACATGAAGACGACAATTTGATTGGTTAAACTGTATCTATCATGAAAATGGTGATAGAATCGAACCGTGCTTAGTACGAAGGTGGTGATTTGCGTAGGCCTATCAAGAAGACGTCGAGTGGATTGAACCGTACATATTGTGAAGACAATAATTTGGTTTGAGCATATTCGGATCAAACCTATCACGAAGATGGCAATTTGATTAGTCAAATCGTGCCTATCACGAAGGCGTCAATTTGATCGGGCAAACCGCGCCTATCACAAAGACAATGATTGGATGAAACCATACGTATCATGAAGACAACAATTTATTTGGTCGAAACCGTGCCTATCACAATGATAGCGAGTGGATTGAGCCGTCCTGATCATGAATACGATAATTTGGTTTGAGCCAAACCGCATCGAGCCTATCACAAAGACGGTAATTGGATTGGTCAATCCGTGCATATCACGAACACAACGATTGGATCGAACCGGGCCAATTACGAAGATGGCGATTTGATTAGTTGAACCACGCCTATCACAAAAACGATGATTGGACTGAACCGTGCCTATCACAAAGACAGTGATTTCATTGGTCGAACCATGTCTATCACAAAAATGGCGAGTGAATTGAGTTGTGCCTATCATGAATATGGCAATTTGGTTTGAGCCAAACTATATCAATCCTAACACAAAGACGACAATTCGATGGAAGTATAAACCAAAATCAAGCCTATCACAAAAATGGTGATTTGGTTTAAACTGAACTAGATCGAGCCTATCATAAATACATCGATTTGGTGGAAGCGAACCCAAATCAAGCGCCTATCACAAAGGCGATAATTTGGTTTAAGCCGGATCAAGCTTATCGATCACCAAGATGATAATTCAAGACAAATATTTAATTTATTCCTTTATTTTATTTTTATTTTTGTTCAAATGAGAATTTGACCGTGTTCAGTTATCATAAGAGGCTTCCTTCTTACACCTCCCTGGGCGATGAGAGTACCGAAAAATTTAAGAATGATGGGACAGGAGAGCACTTCTGGCTAGGGCAATGGCTGCGAAAAAAAATATATAAATAGTAAAAAAAAAAATAAAGAAAAAAATATATTTTTTTCCTGAGAATACCATTATATATTGCCATTGTTACAAAAAAGGTCAAGAACTATAAAAGAAAGTAGAAAAAAATAAAGTTGCATTGTTAAAATAAAGTTGCATTATTTTAGAAAAATATTATATTGTTTGAAACAAAAGTTACATTCTTTGAGACGAAAGTTACACTCTTTAGCGACGTCTCCTTGCGTCTTCACCATCATCCCCGCCGCCGCCTTCAAGAAGATGCCAACCCATCTCGACAACTCTGGCGACGTCTCCTTGCTGCTCCACCAACAATGACAGCGGCGGCAGCAACGACGGCGACAACAACAATAACGTCCACCTCCGGCTCTCGCCCATCGCACAAAACGAGCCCATCCTGTTCCAGATGAATATGTTCTACCTATCTTTTGCGCACCCAACTCAGGCTGCGCGAGCTTTGTGTGGCTACCTCTCCCTAAGGACAAAGGCTTAGCTTTGGTAGTTGGAGGAGGAGCGGCGATGGCCGCCCATGGATTAATGCCATGTAGTAACCGATAATTTTAAATTTTGAAATTTGAAATTTTAATCCTTTTTTTTCTGAATTTTCTTTAATTCAAATAAGTAAATTCTCGGTGTCTTGCAAATCTGCTGCCCGACATGCTTACCTGGACCCGTATTCAGCAAAGTAAAATCACAGTTTGATCTACCTCGTTGGACTGAACGCGTTGGTGCGATCTGAATTTCAGTATGATGAGACTACCACCTTGAAAAAGTGTAAATATAGTAGAGTACTTTTCGACTTAAGTGAATAGTAACTTGTATAATTTTCGGGTCCTTCATGAGAAGTTGCCTAACTCAACCTTTTTAGATCTGATATGAACAATGTAAATACACGATTTAATCGGTTTCATCGATCTAAGCGCGATGGCGTGACCCAAATTTATGTTTGACGAGCCTAGGTCATCGTCAAACTGTAGAATCCACTGTGTTAATGGATTAATTGACCTAACGAAGCTCAAACTTAATGAACCAAGATTGCTACTTGATAGGTTTTGACGAGCCGAGCATCGTGGGATCGTCCGTTTTCTTGTTCTACGACCCTAGTGGGGTGTCCCGGTTGCCCATGTGGCTTGGCTGTTCTTCTAACAGCGAGAAAACACCTATTATCAGTGCATAGAGTGCATTGTGCATCAAACGGATGCCAAAACGAACTCAGCGCGCGAAAACAGTCAAAAATAGCTGTTTTCGAATTTTTTTGGGCTTACCGGGCTATTTTTTCACTGTGCGCGGGTCTACACACAGGGGCGGTGCACCGGGCGCAGCGAAGAGGGAGCATGGACAGGTGTCGGCATGGGGTTGGCGCAGCCTGGCCACACGGCGCGCCCGCATTGGGCCGCGCGCGCATGTGCGGGCGCCATCGCGGTGGGTGTCCCTGCGCAGCGCCACGGGGCGCCCTCCAATTGGAGGGCACCCAACAACCCTAGGTGTCACGCCCCGGGGTGTAAACCAGAACCCGGGTCCGTCTATAGATCCGCCGTGCACACGGAATTTTCCGCGTACACGAAGCGCTGGTAACCTGCTCGGATATAAGATGTACAATAAAAGAGCATAATACAGAGCTGAACTAAAAAGAACTACATAATAATCTCAGACTGGAAATAAGATACAAGCTGTAAATATACAATAAACTCCCAGTTCACTGAAATAAATACAAACAGCTGGCTAAGCCAGACCCAAAAGTAAAGTGCTACAGTCTGAGATACAAAAAAGGGTACAATATAAGTCCAGCTACTCTCACGGTCGGGGCAGACGATCTAGCTAGTCCGCTATCCTCTTACCTCGATCTGCCGCTGATGGCCCAGCAGCTCCCGCAGACGACTCTGCAAAACAACGGGAAAAAGACAGAAAACAACAATGGGGGTGAGAACTACTAGATAAACCAGTAGCCTCCCCCTAGTGGGCAAATCCTCAACTCTGACGGACCCATTAGGACTACTAGAGGCAAAAAAGAAGGAACAGTGGTAAGCAATAAAGGCTGCTGAAAGGAAAACTGCTACTGCAATGCCTCTAAATGCAGTGCCAAAAGATAACTGTATGTATGCAACTATAAGGCTAACCGCCCAAAGAAACCCAATCAAAGGGCCAGGGAACACTGGCACTGCCTGCTCTGTCATCACTCACAACTCACCAACTGACCGGCACCCGACACGGTCAAAAGCCTACTCCGGAGTGGCACTCGAGGGGAGCGACCCACACGAGTAAAGTATCTCTGTATCAAGCATCTCTGTAACCAATGTCTCACAATAGCATTACTGGATCATGACTATGATCAAAGTGGGAAAAACTCCATCCACTAATGCAATCCCGATCCCCAATCTGATGTGATAATACTCAGTAAGTAGGAAACTCCATCCACTAGAGAAAAGCCCGATACCCAATATGATGCAATAAGTAACATCCGGTCAACCGCCTAATGTCCACGGTCGCCGCAACACCCCACAAGTCCAAAATCTGATAAAATAATCAACATCTGGCTAACCGCCTAATGTCCGCGGCTACCACAATGCCCCACAATCTATAATCGAGTCTATCCCGTTCCCGACTCGATAACCTCGACTACACTATCCCAAAACCCTGCTCAAATCGAGCCACATGCATCTGAATAACAAGGAGAACAACGAAACATGGTTTCTCCTAAGTCAAGTCCCAATATGATAGTGTAGCAATAAATAGGGGCCTAACTAGATGTCCAAACAAGCATGCAATTGTCCTCTTTTAAAACTGTAGAAGAGTGTCTGATGTTTATTTTAAAAAGATTGATCTTAATATGCCAACTGGATAAGTCATTTGCATGCGAGAATAGGATATAGCATTTGTCCCAACAATAGTGTCCCAATTTAATATAAATGAGCTGTCATATAATTTGTGGGGTCTACTCATGCAATTCACAATTGGAATATCGATTATCAGTTTTGAAATAGGGGATCTCTAATACTCCTAGTGAGTTAGTCAAAAATAAGATAAGCAACAACCACCCACCTCGAAAAGCGCAATCCACACCCAAATAGTCTCCTAGCTGTCCACAGTCCTCTAATCCCGCAACTCACTGAAAACAGTGCACAGCTGCACAGAACAACGCACTTGGTATAAATACAAATCCCAAAAATACAGTATTTGCTATTTTTCAAACAACACGGAAAAAGAGGAGTTTTTCACCTCTGTACAGTGCTCAGAAAAATCCAGAAAAAATATGGTTACGTTTCTTACGACGAGTAGATCGAAATCGACTACTTATATGCCTTGATACGACGCTCCTAGCTCAAGATATAAATCGGAGAAGTTGATGCTGTCCAGAACATACCACAGCAAAAAGGGGGGTCAAAGAAGCCTCGGGAACTGTGCCAAAAGTGTGAAACGGAGCAAAGTGATCAACACGAAAAACGAAGCCTTACCTCTTAGGAACGCGTTGCCATAAAAATCGCTCAAAAATTCTACCCGGTTAGAGAACAGGAATTTTCCGACTAAACTGCGACGGAAAATAGGCCGAAAATGGAAATCGTCGAAGTGCACCACGTCGCAGATAACTCGCTATCGATAACTCCAAAAATTCTGAAATTTCTATGAGAGAGAGAGGACAGAGAGAGGAAAAATTTTCATAAAGACCACAAGCTCAGATTCTCTCTCTACAATTCGGAATTGCAGAGTGAAGAGGGATGTGGCTTAAATAATGGGCCAAGGAATCTTTCGGGCTCCACACGAAATCCGGCCCAAACAGGAAACACCAAAACTGACCAACCAGAACGCGCCACGTGTCCTCAAAACAGGAAACAGCCATGCAAGGCCACTCAGAAATTGCCACGTGTCACCCAGGGAGCACGTGCCCGGTCCCCGCACCGAGTTTTTCGGATCCTGTCATCCAATGGGGTGCTGCCACGTATCACTACCCCGCCACCTTCTAGAAGCCGACCAACCAATCAGGAGCTACCACGTGTCAAAGCCGATCTTCCATGCACCCGGTGCACGCCATGCCGTGGACCAACCCGCCTGCGCGCTTGCCCGCGCCGCGCTCTGCCGCTGCTCCGCCGCCTGCCGGTTGCCGTCGGTCGCCGGAACAGTGTTTCCGGCGGTCGGAGTTACTGTTCTGGCGTGAACAGTACTTTTGCGCCGAAAACAAGTAAATACACCATTTTGATTGTTTTCGCGCGCTGAGTCCAAATCCGCCGTCTGTTTTGCCAAATTCTCATCCAAAATTTTGCCGAAAGCCCCCGGAAAGCCCACTTGATTCGATTTTCGCGCCGGATCCGTTTTTGACACTACTAGCTCCGATACACTGTGTGAGCTTTCTGTAGTCACTGTAATCGCTGCAACAGTCTCTGCGGAAGTCCGGATCATCACACTAGGTGGCCACGCAGCCACATCCAAGCTGTCCACTCGAGTGCGGGGGCGCCCGGATGGCGCCACGTGGCCCTTTGCGCGGCGGACTCTGGCTAGTGCTGGGCTTGGCCCAGCACTATAGCCCGAGGGCTCCACCTCTCTCTCTGTTTTCTTTTCTCTTTCCTTCTTTTCTTCTTCTTCATCCTCCTATTTAGTGGTATCTCCTTCCTCCCTCACAACCTTTTTGCACTTAGGAACTCCTCACACAGCAACAACCCCATCTTCCACGACTTCACCTCCATCATTGTTGGCCACAAGGGAGCTTGGGGACCATCTTCTTCCTCAAGTGTAGCTCCACCATTAGTGCAGATTTTTGTAGCTTCACCGTCGACGTTCAGTGCCCACCCCCAGACCTCATTTCTTAGAATTTCGAGCTGAATTTTGGAAGGGATCTCCACAAGAGGTAAATCTACAGTTTTGATATTTAATATTTTTCGTGGATCATGAGATTTCTTGGAGTATGTTTTATTTTTCTGGAACCATCACGCACGGATTTTGTGCTTGGACACCTTTGAGTAATTTTGAGTTTTCTCTTTCATACGAGCTCGGATTTGGGAGTTCTTTAGCTTGATTTCTATTTAATTTCGACAAGGAATCCATTGCCACCTACTTTATTGGATTCGGACCTCGTTTGCCCAGGTAATTCATGTCATCTTTCAAACCCTATGGTGCAGATTTTTTACAGTACAATTTTGTTTTGCTTCTTTGAGCAATGAGCATTTGTATGTGGATAGCTATGGGAATATCATATTTTTTGGGAATTTCTTTGTATGGATGTGTTATCAAGATGTAGATGAGCATTTTTCATGTCGAAACTTAAGAGGAATTTCTTCTAGATTGATCTCTAAAATTTCTTGAACACCATGCTTTAATTTAGTGCCATGTTTTTGGACAGCATGAGAGTAGCTTGATGCAAGTTGATTATCAAGGGTTTATGTTGGATTTTTTATGTTTGGAGA
Source organism: Tillandsia fasciculata (assembly GCA_029168755.2). Classification (NCBI taxonomy): domain Eukaryota; kingdom Viridiplantae; phylum Streptophyta; class Magnoliopsida; order Poales; family Bromeliaceae; genus Tillandsia; species Tillandsia fasciculata. Next base: position 4,913,242 of record CM054934.1, on the reverse strand, counting down.
AGGTTTATTTGATTAAGGACACTTTGTTACCATTGTTTGGAACCTCCCTTGGATATATTAGATACAGAAATTTTATTCTTTAATCATCTTGGACTATGCTGAAATTTTGGATATTACCCGCGCAGTGAGCGTTGATTCGGCGATTGCGCCCAATCCGAGAGTTGGATTTGGGCGATTTTTGCGGCATTATTTTTCTGAAGAGTCGAGGATTCTACACGCCGAAATTCAGCTTGATCGGGCATTGGATCAACAGTTTTCAGGTGGGTTATTTTTGTTTTCAAAACTGACGGACGGTTCTCTAATTCTAAATGTTAGTAAGCATGCATTTTAAGTGTACAATTTGTATGTGGTTATGTAAGCATGAGGATTAATCTAAGTTATGATGATTGATGCTTACTTGAGTATTGTACATGTATTATGGATTTAAGAACTTGCATGTGTTAATGTTCATCTAATGTGAAGGCAATCTATATGGTAGTTATGTATATCCTATGCTAGTTGAGAGCATGTGTTTGGTGGATGAAGTTCATATGAGTTGTGATTAGATATTATGTTGATGCAATATCCTTTATTGATGCATAATAGAACCAATTGATTGTTTATCACTTTTATAAATGCTATTATTGAAATTTTGACCTAGCACTCTGTTATATATTGTATGTGTAAACCAGACTAGTAGAGAACCCTCACTTGGGCTAGGTTCTTTTATGTTTTAGACATCTTTACACTTTACATTCTTTTTCTCTAGACATAGAGTGATCCTCGCTCGGGTAGTGGGCCGAGTGGTCGAGATTCCTTTTAGTGCAGGATGCATGTTGCGCTCGTGTTTGGGGGTCGAGTGGAGTCTGCTAGCTGTGGCTAGTCTTGTACTCGTGTTGGGAACTGTTTGGGTAAACGATGGTCCCGGATCGTCGAGTGTTCTCCGATTAGATTGTCGCCACGGAGTTCGTGGCAGTAGTGTACTTGTGTTTTCAGGACCTTGGACCCAGAATTTTTTTGGACACACATGATTTTAGTAAACCAGTATTTTTCTTCCAAATGTCGAAGGGTTGCTGGAACCTGTTCTTATTTGATTGGGTGAAGGCATTAGCCTTCGGGGTTTGGGAATAAAATTTGTCTTCTAACTGATTTTCTTAAAAGAACTAAAATTTATTAAAATAGGTTTCTCAAATTAAGATGTTTTTATAAAAAGAGAACTACTTTCGGGTTTGAGTGAAAATAGATTAGGTAATAAATATCACCTTTTCTTGTAAACTTCCTCACCCGAGAGGGTTCGAGTGATATGGATTCCAAGGGCTGTTTTTCGTCCTCGAGTCGAGAACAACGAGAGGTTATGCCTAGAGCCTATTCTTGTTTGATTTGGATTGTAGGTACTAGTCTTTCAAGGTTTTCGGGTCCTTCGTTGTCGTCGGCAGTGGAGTATCTCCAGCCTGTGAGTTTTAGCATGTTGAGTTTGATGTCCTGTTTTGAGAGCCGTTGGGTTGACAGTGGTCCCGGCTGTTGAGCACCTCCAGCCAGTGGGTTAGTGTTGTGAGTTGGACGTTGTCAATCTGATTGATTGTGATTTTTGGACTATAGCCTGCATGAGCCATATTTAGCTCGTAAGAGATGCGCGGATACTTTCCTCGGTGGGGTCGCTCCCCTCAAGTGCCGCTCCAAAGCTAGGCCTGTTACTTCTCTTTCGCAGCTTGTCGACGCAGTCCGAGTGGGACCGCCTACATAATTCCTGACCCAGTGCGGGTATGTGGTTGTAGGTAGGCGCAGGTTTGACTGAACCCTATGTGGCAGTCAGTGTGATTGGGTTGATTTAGTATACTGGGATAGAGTCGATGCATCATTTTCATCTGTATCACTCTTTGAGTATAGTAGATAGAGGCATGGTAGCTGTAGAGTTATTTTCAGCTTTTCATTCTTTTCAATATTTCTATTATCTTATGCCTCTAGTAGACTTAGTGGGCAGACCGTTGGTTTTGGAGACGGTACCCACTGAGAACTACGTAGGATGTAATTCTCACACCCTCTGTCGGTGACAGATTTGTAGAGGCTTCCCCCCATTCCTGCTCTAGCTGGCGTGACGGACCGAGGACAGGGAGTTACGAGATAGATCCCTACTAGTGTAGTTCATTTTGGTGAGATAGATGTACCATCCCGGATTGTGGGATTTTATTGTACACTGATTATTATTATTTTAGTTTACCTCTCTTTTGGATTCATAGATGATGTATAGAAAGATTTTTATTTGTGCTATCCCTGTGGATCAGATTATGCATTATTTATTTTTGGAAGATGGATCTTGTTCTTTATTCTAGTTGTACAGTTATTTGGATTTTATTTACAGCAGTATATCTCGCTCTGATATCTGTATAGCTATAGTACTTTCTTTTGCAGGTTAGACGCTACGTCTATGCGGAGTTTTCCGTATGGACGGCGGATCTGTTGGCGAGCCCGGATCGCAGTTTCGATCCCGGGACATGACACCTAGTGCCTCGAAAAGTGTGAAATACAGCGGAATTCACTATTTTTCTACAAAGATGCATGTAGTTTTTGGATCTTTTTGGGTGAGTCTTCTTGAGGAGGGGCTTCTCAGCATTTTTTGGTTCTACAGTATTGGACTTGGGTGGAAATACCAAGTGAGGGTGGGTTCTTTTGCATTGTTGCACCCCAGCCTGTTTCAACAACCCCACGCGTGGGGGTGGAGTAACCACAACCTCCCCCCATGTGCTCCCCCTCCTCAGCCTCAAAGCAAGGCTTCCCCAACCTTCCTCTTCCACCATATCTTGCAAAGAATAAGAAGGAAGAGATCACCTTCTTCATCTTGAGTGTGTGGAGAGGAGGAGCACCAAACCATGTTGCCTCACCTCTTTGAGCTCTTGGTGGCCTTCCCCTTCATCAAGCAACCGAACCTGAGGAGCTAGACCACTGCCGTGGCCGCGCATCGCCAGAGGAGGAGATTATCATCTTTTTTTTCTTCCGCCTATCCAACAAGGTAAGATCCTCCTCTCCTCGGGTTTTCTTGCTACCTAGACCATCACACATGCTCTGTCACCTCCTAGGGATGCTCCCTGCAGATCCCCACCCCCGGGGATGCGCCGGGTTGCCGGTAGGAGCTTTACACCCGCCAAAACCCAAGATCATGCCGCCGCGGCCATACGCCACATTCGTCGGTCCGGGGCAGGATCTAAGATGATGGACACATTCTGCTGGTCCTCCTGAGACCCTCCATGAAGTTTCATGGAGTTTGGTGGAGTGTAGAAGCTGCAGTTGGAAGCCCTAGTTGTGTGTTTTCTTGCTTTGGCCGAGCTTGGCCGTACATCGTTGCCGCCGCTCCCTACCGTCGGCCAACCACCTAACAAGCTTCCCCGCATCGAGGGAAGGCCACAGGTGCCCTTGCATGGATGTGAGAGCCCTTGTGTAGCCATCTGCCATTGTTGCACCTTGGTTGGCCGTAAGGCTTTATCTCCGGCCAACCGCCGCTCCGGGACGCCGACGCCAGCCTTGGTTGCACCCCTGGCAATGCCTTTGACATTTTGTAGCTCTGTTTGCCGTAATTGCCCGCATAACCCCAAGTTTTGTTGGGTTGCTCCAAATCGAGCTCTAGCATCTTATGTTTTGGCCGAGGTTGCTCCGGCGGTTGTTCCGGCCATCCATCAACCTCCCTTAGATGAGCCCTCAACTTAGTGGATCACTCTAAGCATGATGCTCATCTCTGATCCCAAGCTGAGTGCTTGGTTAATTGGGTTCTAGCAAACCAAGCCATAGGAGACCTAGCTTGCTCTATTTATTGTTCCAGCAGCTTAGCAGCACCTCTAAGGTGAGCTTCTGAGTCCCTTCGACCTCCTAAGCATGGTGCTCATCTTAGATCTGAGATCGGTTGAGTAATTAGGTCACAATAGCAACTTAAGCCTTGATGTATAGTGTAACTTGACCTATTATTGTTTTTGGGCTTTGTGCCGCTTCCAAACAGCAAGCACGGTGTTCAGTGCGTCGAGGCCCAGCTACTAGTGCCCTCAGATCAATCTGAAAATCCTCGGATTGCTGCATTAAGGCAAAATAGTGTAATTTGGGGAGTTTTTATGCAATTTGTTGGGACCCGAGGGGCCTAGATGCAATTGTGACCTCATGGGTGGTTTCAGGCAGTGTCTATGCTGTCTCTGAACTTTTCGTTCGATAATAAAGGCTTTCCGTGGAGTAGGAATCGTGTCCCAAACCGTAAATTGGCAAAATCGCCGGTATATCAGCTTTTTGTCACAAATTGCGAAAATTGAGGAATCCAGATGACCTGTAGTGGTTGCCAGGTGTCACGCCCCGGGTGTAAACCAGAACCCGGGCCCGTCCACAGATCCGCCGTGCATGCGGTATTTCCCACACACACGAAGCGTCGGTAACCTGCTCAGATAAGAAAAGATAATAAAAGAGCATAAAAATCAGAGCTGAAATAAAATACAGATGTCTCTCCCAGCTCACTACTAAAGATACAACCTGCTGGCAAAAGCCAGTCCCTAAAAAGAAATACAAGAAAACTGTCTGAGAAGTCCTGGTACCCAAAAATCTCCAGCTACGACCCTCGGTGGCTCTCTATCTAGTCCGCAATCTGCTTACCTCGATCAGTTGCTGACGGCCCAGCAACTCCCACTGAGGACTCTGCAAAACAAGGGGAAAGAAAGAGACAAGAAAAACAATGGGGGTAAGTACTACTATAAACAGTAGCCTCCCCTAGTGGGTAAAGCCTCAGCTCAGATATGCCCACCAGGTGATCAGAGGCGAAAAGGGGAAAGGAAAAGAAGGGAGAAGCAGATAAATAAAGCAACTGATAAAGTGCTATCCCTAATATGCCTCTATATGACCAACCAATAAGGATGGGAAAAGTGATGCATCAGAATCAAGTAGCCTGTCATAAAGACCCAATCTGACAGCCAGTGAACACTGGCCCTGCCTGCTCTGCTGTCGAACTCAAGAACCCAGCATGGTGCCCGGCGCTCACACCGTGGAACTCAAGAAACCAGCATGGTGCCCGGCGCTCACACCGTGGAAAGCCTACTCCGGAGTGGCACTCGAGGGGAGCGACCCACACGAGTAAAGTATATCACTGTATCAACCATCTCTGTAACCACTGTCTCATAATAGCAGGACTGGATCGAGACTCAAATAAGTGGGAACAACCCTCCACTAAAGTAAGCCCGATCCCCGAACACCCAATCTGATGCAATAGAAACAATCCGGTCAACCACCCAAGATCCGTGGTCGCCGCAACCCCCTGACAAACTCAACCTGTCCCAAATCCCCAATACCTGCCTACACTGTCCAACATACGCTCGAACCTGAGCGATTAAGCCGCTAGTGCCAACAATGAAAGAAGAAAAGAGAAAAAGCATGGTTTCTCCTAAGTCAAGTCCCAAAATAGTGTAGCAGTAAAAGATGGCAATAATTATGTGACCAATTTAATCATGCAGTGTTCCAATATTTGTCCAGTTTCCCAGAATAATCAATTTAGAGAATAAAGGCTAAAGTGACAGTCACATATGATTAATCATCAGTTTTGCAGTCCTCAAATATTATCACATTGTCTCTATGCATACGGTCCAGAACTTAGGCGATTTAAACAAATGATCAATCTAACAATAATTTTCGCGGATCAGATAACCAATAATTTGCTCCCTAAAGCATGCGAGTCTACCAATTAACACATTTAGCATCATCAAATCAGGGGTACTCTGATATTCCTAGTGGGCATAACAAAGGAGAGGAGTACAACAACCACCCACCTGAAGTGCAACAGTCCAAGTCCGTACAGCTAGAAAATACCAAAACTCCAATTCCTTGCTTCCACAATTTCAGCACACCCGAAATATCCCTGGTACAGTACAAAGCTCACTAATTACACTTAGGCTCTCACTTATAGCACTAATTAACTCATACAATCCCGAATTCTGTACAGTTAAATTATCACCTGCAGAAATTGCCCAGAAAATTCCAATAAAAATATCACGGCGATCCTCGCGTCGATAGCTTCGAAACGGTACCTTGCACGCCCAAATCCGAGTTCTGTACATCAAGATAAAAATTCGGCAAGGGGGCACACTCACACTAAAATCAGGATTAAGGGCTGATTACTGTTCACTGAGAAATCACTAATTATCACCTCGAAAGAAAATTCACGAAAATCCAATAAAAATACGAGCGCGTTCCTTGCGTTCTGTAGATGAAAAAGTTGTATAAGCTCGTCTCCGTCAGACGCTCGTGCGCGAAGATATAGCCAAATACTCCGATGCTGTCCTCACATTCCTCACAGAAAAAGGGGGACCCTTGTTACCTCGGGATCCGAGCCAAAGAAGCAAAATCAGAAAGAGTGATCACAATCAAAGTTGAAGCCCTACCTGTTAGGAGTCTGTCGGCGCAAGAATCACAGAAGAAGGAGCTCGGGGTAAACCAGGGGAGCTAAAACACCGCAGCTGCGCCGAAGAAGGACACAGGAAACGCAACGTCGCGCCGCGCCGTAAAATCGAAATCTCGAAATCCGTGCCACCCAACAATCTGAAACTTGGTAGATGTAATCTCCTCTTCATGGAGAAGATTTCTTCTTCTCAGGCCACAGGGAGATAAGAGCTCGAAGAGGGTGGAAATGGTCCATCAATCTCCCTCGGATTGCTTAAGAAGGAAATCCAACACAAAAATGTCTCCAGAAAATTCGCTGCGCCCTGTGCACGTGAGCCACCCAATGGCGACGCGACACGTGGCCCCAACACCGTGCACCGCCCGTGAACCGCGCACCCGCACGTCGCGTACACTTACTCCGCGTACGGCACCCACTCCGAGACTTGCGTGGACCGGGAGCACAACACCGACCCAATCAAATGCCGCCACGTGTCCACAGTCGGTCCACCGTGCACCAATACTGTTCCGTGGACCGGGTGCTGTGAGCCACCCAACAGGATCTTGCCACGTGGCACCCCGCTCGGTGCACGCCCGCCGCGTGGACCGGCCGCCTGCCCGCGCCCCTGCGCGCTGCCCGCGCCCTGCCCGCGCCGCGCGCCGCCGCTGCTCCGCCTGCCCGAGGCCGTTCCGCCGCCCGCCGGTGCTGCCCGCCGCCGCCGCCGGCGCCGGCGATCGCCGGAAAGCACTGTTCCGGCCGTGAACAGTAAAAATACTGTAGCAAGCTCCGAAAAATCCAAGTAAATAGCCCATCTTGACCGTTTTCGCGCGCTGAATCCAAATACGGCGTCCGTTTTGCCAAATTCCAATCCTAAAATTTGCCGGAGGCTCCCGGAAAGGTATTTCCATTCCGAATTTCGCGCCGAGTCCAAATTTGATATCCGATTTGCGCGAAAACTCTTCTAAACATCCAACGGGGTCTTCCGGTTATCCACGTGATCTATTTAAGCCCCGAATCCATCACTTGAATCCAAATTGGCACGCGAACACCGCCGACATGCCCCGTAGGCCTCCCGAAGCTGCTGGTCACACTGTAGAAGCCCTGCAAGGATCCGGGTCACCACATCCTCCCCCACTAAAAGAAAGTTTCGTCCTCGAAACTAAAGAAACTCCCTAGGAGTCTCAAAAAAACCAGGGTTAAAACCCAACACCGCCGTCTCCAGCCCCCAAGTCACCAATCACTCCCCGTGATTACTCCGCAACAACCACAACAGCAACAACCAGAACGGCAAAGCCCGATTGCGCAATTCCCTCACCACACGAGCCGGAATTCGCAACGGGCGTCCCTCGTACACCGAACTCTCATAGGGCTCAAAAGAAGCGAGTCAATCACGGGCGAGGGGTCCAAAGCATACCACTCCTGAGCTGAGATGCAGAAAAACCTCAGATCTTCCAACAAAAGACTGGGGAAAGGAACGAACAGCCCGAGCAACATGCTCAAGAATCACACCAAAGAGCCAACTCAACCAACGCGATCCGAAACACAAACACACAACACCTGCACAGAAAAGGGGCCCAAACAAGCAGGTGTTCACACTCGGTCGCCCTCAGAACTCAACCACCCAAGTGGATTGCTCAGCCGCAGCCTCTAATCCAAAGAGATCCTCTAGGACACAAACTCAAACCCTGTACACCAAGATGGCCCCACACAGCGCCAATTATAGAATCAACAAACACAACCCCAAAGCTCTTCCGCTCCAGGTATCCGCCACCACAGCGGCCCTATCGGGGTGATACAGGGTGCTCGACAAAATCCAAAGATAGCTCTACAGCCACAATGGGAGGTATCACTAACACACCAATCCATCTCCCACCACTGACTAGGTTAAAATCGGCGCTGGTACCAAACTCGTCATCTGATCATCAGGCTCTGCTAGCACTATCCGGTCCAAAAGCTCCTCACCCCAACAATAACCGTCGATCTCGGCCAGTCTTAAATAACATCCATTCTGGCCGAATTTCCACAGTCGCCCCTAAGGCTTGAATAGGCAATCCAGGAAGACATGCTCTCGAAGCTAAAACTTGTTCCGCAACGACTTGCATAAAGCTTCTTCCTCACGGACCTTGCCACAGCATCTACAAATGCTCCACAAGCTCAAAATCATTCGGGAAGGGGGTAAGCCAAAATATCCTTAGAGATCGCTGCTATCAATCCGTTCACGTCCCACTGGAAAACAGAGTTCCTCAATCTTAAAGGCAACAGGGCATTAGTCATTCCATTGGCTTCACTGTACTGATAATGCCCCTAGCGTCTCCTGTACGCCATCTTGACGAAATACTCAGCTGTGAATCTAAACTGGTGCAGGCATCACAATCGATCAACTGCCGGGGCAGAACTCCATCAAAAGGCCCTAAATAATAATACCTGGACCTGACTGGGCTCCAATCACAAAGGGCTCTCACCGTCGTATATCAACGACATGACACTAGGTCCAACAGACCCTCGATCCATCAGATCCCCGCACCTATGCCATCAACTCCCGCAGCTCTAAAGGCGATATCCAACGAGGTGCTATGAAGTTGGCGCGGTTTCCAGAACCACGTCAACCACAATCTTAATCTCCCTTTCTGGCGGCATAATCATCGGCTCAGGTGGTCTCACACCCGGGATCTCACGAGCAATAGGGATATCCTTAAGTCCCGCTGTCGCCGTAGGCACCTCTCACACTGTCACTGTAATCGGTATGCTCTAACAGTCTCAACAAACAAATTGCCTTCCATTATCTGCCTTGCAGAAAATCAAAGCCCTTTCTCTCGACAGTCAAACATCCTGTGGCACTACGCCAACCAATCCCATGCACTGGGTCAAACACCAAGCTGCCACAAACACCAATATGTCTGCCGGCAAAACTCACAGCCTCTGCTACACTGGACACGATCCACAAGCCTCCCCCACTTGCACCATGCCAACAGTAACCTGTACCTCAAGTTCATGTGGTAACGACTCTACCTCTAGTCCATGTAGGGATGCAACATGCTCTAACTCTGACTGCTGTGATGAAATCATACCTGCGACAACTCAATCCACTACCGTGGCGCCCTCCGACCGGGCGGCACAAATTCATCCGCTCGATGCAAGTGGTCGTCGCTCAGCCTGCCAAAATATCTAGAACAATCACAAAGGGAGCACGACCTCTGTCCATGCTCACACTGAGGTGCCGAATGTGGTCTCTCGCAGACAGCCAATACACGCTACCGCTGCGCCGCTCTGATAAAAGGGCTGTCGTTGTCATCGGGGTCCACCCAACCCCCGATGTCTCAAGATGCCGGCGAATAATCCTGACTTTTTCCTCTGCCTCCAAAAGTAACTCCGGTCCCAAAGTCCTCCTCTCACCCACGTCACTCCAATATAAGGAAGACCGACACTTGCGTCCATACAACGCTTCAAACGGAGCCATCTGGATGCTCGCCTGATAGCTGTTGTTGTACGCGAACTCAACCAAGGATAAGTGTCGGTACCACCCTCCTCCAAAATCCATAACGCACGCTCTAAGCATATCCTCGAGGGTCTGTACGGTGCGCTCTGATTGCCCAACGGTCTGTGGGGGAAAGCGGTGCTAACCCTGAGCTGGGTCCCCAATGCAGAATGCAAACTCCCCCAAAAGCGTGACACGAATCTCGGGTCTCGATCCGACACAATCGGAGCAGGTATGCCGTGAAGCCTCACTATCTCATCCATATATAACTGCGCCAAACGCTCAAGTGTCCAAGTCGTCTGAACCGGTAAGAAGTGCGCCGACTTGGTGAGTCTGTCCACAATAACCCAGATCGCATCTGCTCCGCTCTGCGCCCTAGGCAATCCAGTGACGAAATCCATAGTGACGTGGTCCCATTTCCACTCAGGAATTGGAAGACTCTGCAACTTGCCAGCAGGGACGCGATGCTCTGCTTCCACTTGCTGACAAGTTAAACAGTGAGCTACGAATCTCCCAATGTCCCGCTTCATTCCGGGCCACCAGAACTGTGCCTTGAGGTCCTTATACATCTTAGTACCTCCAGGGCGGACGGTATAAGGTGTATAGTGGCCTCCCTCAAAATCTGATCTCTAATCTCCTGATCCAAAGGCACACACACTCGGTCCCTGTACCGCAGTACTCCCGAGCTATCCACAGAAAAATCCCCTGTCTGATCCGCCTGAAGCTGCGTCCTGATCCTCGTCAAGTGGGGGTCCTCACTCTGAGTATCCCTGATCCTCTCCAACAGAGTGGGTTGCAAGACCATAGGCATGAGTTTAGCAGAGACCCCAGGGGATACTACCTCCAGCTGTAATCGCCTCATCCGCTCGACCAACGGCGCCTGCTGCGAGATCAATAAGCTCAGACTCAACTGCTGCACCAAGTGCACCCGGGTCAGGGCCCCAAAGTCGGGGAGACACCGCTCGCCACGACAAACAGCAAATCAGCACATCCCAAACACTCGACCCAATCTAGCGAAAGTCAAAGACATCTCCCTATTTCTGTAACCTTATGTTGTCTGCAGCCAACATAATGGTTCAACAGAAATAGACTATGTCGATCCCTCTTCACTCACAGGAAGAGTTAACCTATAAAAATCACCGACTTTCGCAAAATGTCACGCCACTCACGCCCTATCATCCTAGGGTCTGTCCAAAAGCCTAGGGTTTCCTAAGTCCCAACTGACCTATCCCTAAGCTCTGATACCAACTTAATCTGTCACGCCCCGGGTGTAAACCAGAACCCGGGCCCGTCCACAGATCCGCCGTGCATGCGGTATTTCCCACACACACGAAGCGTCGGTAACCTGCTCAGATAAGAAAAGATAATAAAAGAGCATAAAAATCAGAGCTGAAATAAAATACAGATGTCTCTCCCAGCTCACTACTAAAGATACAACCTGCTGGCAAAAGCCAGTCCCTAAAAAGAAATACAAGAAAACTGTCTGAGAAGTCCTGGTACCCAAAAATCTCCAGCTACGACCCTCGGTGGCTCTCTATCTAGTCCGCAATCTGCTTACCTCGATTAGTTGCTGACGGCCCAGCAACTCCCACTGAAGACTCTGCAAAACAAGGGGAAAGAAAGAGACAAGAAAAACAATGGGGGTAAGTACTACTATAAACAGTAGCCTCCCCTAGTGGGTAAAGCCTCAGCTCAGATATGCCCACCAGGTGATCAGAGGCGAAAAGGGGAAAGGAAAAGAAGGGAGAAGCAGATAAATAAAGCAACTGATAAAGTGCTATCCCTAATATGCCTCTATATGACCAACCAATAAGGATGGGAAAAGTGATGCATCAGAATCAAGTAGCCTGTCATAAAGACCCAATCTGACAGCCAGTGAACACTGGCCCTGCCTGCTCTGCTGTCGAACTCAAGAACCCAGCATGGTGCCCGGCGCTCACACCGTGGAACTCAAGAAACCAGCATGGTGCCCGGCGCTCACACCGTGGAAAGCCTACTCCGGAGTGGCACTCGAGGGGAGCGACCCACACGAGTAAAGTATATCACTGTATCAACCATCTCTGTAACCACTGTCTCATAATAGCAGGACTGGATCGAGACTCAAATAAGTGGGAACAACCCTCCACTAAAGTAAGCCCGATCCCCGAACACCCAATCTGATGCAATAGAAACAATCCGGTCAACCACCCAAGATCCGTGGTCGCCGCAACCCCCTGACAAACTCAACCTGTCCCAAATCCCCAATACCTGCCTACACTGTCCAACATACGCTCGAACCTGAGCGATTAAGCCGCTAGTGCCAACAATGAAAGAAGAAAAGAGAAAAAGCATGGTTTCTCCTAAGTCAAGTCCCAAAATAGTGTAGCAGTAAAAGATGGCAATAATTATGTGACCAATTTAATCATGCAGTGTTCCAATATTTGTCCAGTTTCCCAGAATAATCAATTTAGAGAATAAAGGCTAAAGTGACAGTCACATATGATTAATCATCAGTTTTGCAGTCCTCAAATATTATCACATTGTCTCTATGCATACGGTCCAGAACTTAGGCGATTTAAACAAATGATCAATCTAACAATAATTTTCGCGGATCAGATAACCAATAATTTGCTCCCTAAAGCATGCGAGTCTACCAATTAACACATTTAGCATCATCAAATCAGGGGTACTCTGATATTCCTAGTGGGCATAACAAAGGAGAGGAGTACAACAACCACCCACCTGAAGTGCAACAGTCCAAGTCCGTACAGCTAGAAAATACCAAAACTCCAATTCCTTGCTTCCACAATTTCAGCACACCCGAAATATCCCTGGTACAGTACAAAGCTCACTAATTACACTTAGGCTCTCACTTATAGCACTAATTAACTCATACAATCCCGAATTCTGTACAGTTAAATTATCACCTGCAGAAATTGCCCAGAAAATTCCAATAAAAATATCACGGCGATCCTCGCGTCGATAGCTTCGAAACGGTACCTTGCACGCCCAAATCCGAGTTCTGTACATCAAGATAAAAATTCGGCAAGGGGGCACACTCACACTAAAATCAGGATTAAGGGCTGATTACTGTTCACTGAGAAATCACTAATTATCACCTCGAAAGAAAATTCACGAAAATCCAATAAAAATACGAGCGCGTTCCTTGCGTTCTGTAGATGAAAAAGTTGTATAAGCTCGTCTCCGTCAGACGCTCGTGCGCGAAGATATAGCCAAATACTCCGATGCTGTCCTCACATTCCTCACAGAAAAAGGGGGACCCTTGTTACCTCGGGATCCGAGCCAAAGAAGCAAAATCAGAAAGAGTGATCACAATCAAAGTTGAAGCCCTACCTGTTAGGAGTCTGTCGGCGCAAGAATCACAGAAGAAGGAGCTCGGGGTAAACCAGGGGAGCTAAAACACCGCAGCTGCGCCGAAGAAGGACACAGGAAACGCAACGTCGCGCCGCGCCGTAAAATCGAAATCTCGAAATCCGTGCCACCCAACAATCTGAAACTTGGTAGATGTAATCTCCTCTTCATGGAGAAGATTTCTTCTTCTCAGGCCACAGGGAGATAAGAGCTCGAAGAGGGTGGAAATGGTCCATCAATCTCCCTCGGATTGCTTAAGAAGGAAATCCAACACAAAATGTCTCCAGAAAATTCGCTGCGCCCTGTGCACGTGAGCCACCCAATGGCGACGCGACACGTGGCCCCAACACCGTGCACCGCCCGTGAACCGCGCACCCGCACGTCGCGTACACTTACTCCGCGTACGGCACCCACTCCGAGACTTGCGTGGACCGGGAGCACAACACCGACCCAATCAAATGCCGCCACGTGTCCACAGTCGGTCCACCGTGCACCAATACTGTTCCGTGGACCGGGTGCTGTGAGCCACCCAACAGGATCTTGCCACGTGGCACCCCGCTCGGTGCACGCCCGCCGCGTGGACCGGCCGCCTGCCCGCGCCCCTGCGCGCTGCCCGCGCCCTGCCCGCGCCGCGCGCCGCCGCTGCTCCGCCTGCCCGAGGCCGTTCCGCCGCCCGCCGGTGCTGCCCGCCGCCGCCGCCGGCGCCGGCGATCGCCGGAAAGCACTGTTCCGGCCGTGAACAGTAAAATACTGTAGCAAGCTCCGAAAAATCCAAGTAAATAGCCCATCTTGACCGTTTTCGCGCGCTGAATCCAAATACGGCGTCCGTTTTGCCAAATTCCAATCCTAAAATTTGCCGGAGGCTCCCGGAAAGGTATTTCCATTCCGAATTTCGCGCCGAGTCCAAATTTGATATCCGATTTGCGCGAAAACTCTTCTAAACATCCAACGGGGTCTTCCGGTTATCCACGTGATCTATTTAAGCCCCGAATCCATCACTTGAATCCAAATTGGCACGCGAACACCGCCGACATGCCCCGTAGGCCTCCCGAAGCTGCTGGTCACACTGTAGAAGCCCTGCAAGGATCCGGGTCACCACACCAGGTGTCCCTGGCTGTTCTCGGCGCTGTCCTGGCAGGTGCAGTGAGTTTGGTTTAGCGTTGGTGATTTTCGGAACCTAAATCGAATTTTCGGAGGTGAAGTTTTGTAATTATGGCACCCATTGAGTACCGATCAGCACAGAGTCAATTATTAGTGCACGAATGTCTTCAGTGAAGCGTTCTGGGGCACACCGGATTTCGTTAAATTTGGAAACCCATAGGCTCTAATTGGACCATAGTGGGTCGATCGGCAAATTACCGGAAATTCCGGCGGATCCCGAGAATTTCGTGAAGTTCCCTGTTTAAGCGTTCTGCATCTTTTGAGTTAGTGGGTTGGGTATGAGTGAGTCTATTTCTGACCAATATTTATGATCCGGCCCCAACAGTCAGCCACCAGCTCGAGAACCTTCTAGTAGATTCCTAGACCGCTTACACTAAGATGAGTGCTTCGATCCAGGCTTCAACATATCGTCATTTATAGGGTACCGTGTTCGGTTGGACCCCTGCAATTGTTGCTAGCCCTGGTTTCATCCCTTGAGCTCTCTCTTGCTTTTCCTTCAGTATAGTAGTTTACTACTCTTTTATTTCGCTTACTTAGCTTATACCTGAACTTTTGTCATGTCTGGTTGGTCATTAGCTAGTAATGATTACCTTCTAGTACTTCAGCATATTCCTATTCAGTGATTGCATGATCGATTATACAGTATCAGCATTCTGATCGCCACAGTACCAACTGTACTTCATGTATGCCTATGAGATTGATCCCCCACATTGGCATTCTTTACCGGTAGAGTGGTCGACAACGACCTATGAGTCCCAGATAGCACCAAGTAAGTGCAGGGTTATATCAGCCAGTCAGGTGCCAGTAAGTGGTATGAGCCTGAGGTCTTTATGACCCGTGATGGCATTGATTGGGCATTTTTGGTTCTACTATTATTTCATATTATCTATCTATTTTAGTACTGTTATACCATGATTAGTCATCTTCTATTTCTCAGTATTCATTCAGCATGACTTATATATGATTGCATGTCAGCTATTATCTGCTCTATTGTTATTTCAGCATCGAGATTGTATGCTACCTACTGCTTTTATTATTCACTATTTATAGTATACCAGTAGATACGACTCGCTGTCACCGGCCCGTCGTACCCACTGGGATACACTATTATTGTATCTCACACCTTTGGATGACCACCATTTCAGGTCAGTCGACGGGTCGTGGAATGTCGGGGTGTGTTGTTGAGGTGCTACGATAGATTCGTCCCTGTGTTGCTAGTCCTGCAGTTACCGTATTATGATGTTGCAGATCTAGTTCTGCATTGATGCTTACGTTTTGTTATCTCGAGGATTTCTTAGTAGTTGTGGTTTTGATTGCATTTACTTTTATCCCTGATCATGTCTTAGAAGTAGTAGCTTGAGATTGTTTGTGATGTTCAGTTCTTAGTTGTGGTTGGTGTAATTATGGTATTGTATTATATTGTACTCTGATTGTGCTTGTTGTACTTGTCTAGCCGTGCATTTATAGGGAGAATTCTGTCCGAGTGAATAGAGAATTTTCTATGCATATGACGATCTATACATGTCCTGATTTTCAAATTCAAACTCTAATAAAAAATAAAAATAATAAAAATAAAAATAAAAACTATTTTTGAACTCCGGACATGACATGTCATCATTTATTGTCACCATTTCCTATTTGGCTTTTTTTGCTTCCTATTCTAATTTCTCCAAAGCTGCTTGCTTGGGTGCAAGTAATATCTAAAAAACAAAAGTGTTAGGATTTGATTAGATTTGTAACTGAATCCTAGTTGGATTAAGATAATATTTAAATCTTAAAGAGATAAGTTTGTTAAGATTTAAATATTAATTAAAATAAAAATCTATTTAGACTAGGATTTGGATAGCTTTTGATGTAAGCTATAAATATATCATATGTGTTATTATTTTAATGTGGTGTTAAGAAGAATACACCCACGGTGGTGGTAATACCCATGGAGGTGGTGGGGGCTAGGATTTAGCCACACCCATGTAGTGGTATCCACACCCACGGTGGTGGTAATACCCATGGAGGTGGTGGGGGCTAGGATTTAGCCACACCCATGTAGTGGTATCCACACCTACGGTGGTGGTAACACCCAAGGAGGTGGTGGGGGTTAGGATTTAGCCACACCCATAGTCTTCTAGGTTTATAGAAGACGAGAGAAGGGAGTCTTCTAGGTTTATAGAAGACGAGAGAAGGGAGTCTTCTAGGTTTATAGAAGACGAGAGAAGGGTGAGAGAGATTCAGGAGGAGGGCTCGGGTTGAAGCTACTCTATTGCAGAAGAAAAGAGGAGTCGGTGTAATTCTTTTCTTGGTTAATGAATCTTATTTCATCCGCATATTTTCTGTTTTGGTTTTCGTCTTTTGGTGGTTGTGCTAATTCCAGTTATATTGAGAGGACGGGTTTTTGGTAAAAATCCGATTTGACGTTTCCGCTGCGGAATCCCAACTCTAGGCGGTACCGGTGTGGATTGCGGTATCGAAGCGGGTTGCGGATTCAGAGAATCTGGTACCGGGGAGAGTACCAGATTTTTTCCAACAAAAAGAAAAGCTAGTTGCACATGGTAGATGCAAAAAAAAAGTCATAAGAATAAAATACGTAAGAAAATATGCCATGGCCCTCACACCGGAGCACGCGCACGGCGGCGAGGCAAGCGAGGACAGCGCCGACAATGACGAGACGGAGGCTACGAAGGGGACCAAGCCACTAGGGTAGCGATGGAGAGATGTAGATAGAGGTTGTGAAAGTTGCACTATTGAACAGTGCAATTTTTATTCAAAGAGCGTGATTTTTCATCTCAAATAATATAATTTTCGACTTAAATAGTACAACTTTTACTCAAACAGCATAACTTTTGCCCAAAAAATATAATTTTTATTTCAAAAAATATAATTTTTATTTAAAAAATAATAATTTTTGTTTTAAATAGTGCAACCTAATCATATTTGTTTCATCTTCGTCACAATATTAAGCAAGTTAAAACTTGTTTCAAATCTCCACTATCCTCTTACAACAGTTAATTGAATGTATAATATGCATGGTGCTTGAACGCTTGAATTTAAATTGGTACCCATTCCGAACACAACCAGACACCCTTCTCAGAGTTACTTAATTCCTACTTAAGCACCTCGCTCAAACGCCCCAAAACACCAAATCCCTCTCCTTTTCCATCCTGAGAAAACAAGAAAAGATAAGAGATGAGATGAGCTTAATTATAGCCCGCGCATCAAACATCTTTCCTACTACAACAAGTCACACCATCACCTCCTCTTCCTCCTCTTTGCCATCTTCATCTCCACCTCGCAGCAAAAGCAGCAAGTAGGGATCGTGCTCGAGCGGGGAGTAGTTCAACGTGAACATGGTGACGCTGCTCGTCGTCCTCCTCTGCGCCGCCCTTCTCGCTTTCTCCCTCTGCGCCTCCGCCGGCCTCCTCCTCTGCCTCCGCTCGCCTCTTCTTCCACCTCCGTATCTACCGCCACCGACAGCATCCCAAGGCCCCCGCCACCAGGGACGAAGCCATAGTAGGGCCCAAGGTGGTCATGCCCCCCTCAACATTTTATTATTGCTAAATAGTTCTGGATACTAATTTATCTGTTTCTCTCTTTTAGATAATAATAGCCTCCCTCAACTTTTTAATATTTATTTTTGTGCCAACATAATTTTCTTTATTTTTTATTTGTATATATTTTAAATAGATGAAAATATATTAGGAGTCTCGTACTTACAAATTATTTGAAATATATATCTTAACTCTAAATTTTTTATTTCATATTTTTAAAATTTCTAACTATTTTTGATAAGCTATTTTATTTAACTAAATAAAATATTATACTAAATTTAATAAATCTTTTAGCCAAAGTCATTGATCTAATTGGATTACGGTTATATTTAGTAAAATTTTTAGTTATTTGAATAAAATAATATAAATAAAAGAATTAAAAATTAGATATTTTAAAATTAAAAAATTTAATATTTTTATATTAATTATTTAATTAATAATTTTTTTAAAAAAAATTGATGATGTACTAAAATTTTTATTTGAATATATTTTGGCCTCCCTCATAATTAAATTCTGGCTTGGTCCCTGCCCGCCACCCCTGCAGACTCGGCGCCGGCTGCTCTCGTGGCATTCTCATTGGTCTCTGCATCGTCGACGCTCTAAGACAACGGAGGCACAGCCGATGGAGGCACTGCGCTCGAAGATGATGACGTCATGGCCCTCGCATCGGAACTCCCGCGCGGCGGCAAGACCTGGGTGGCCGGCGCCGATCACGGCGAGGCGGAGGTTGCGAAGAGGCCAAGGCCATGGGGGAAGCGGCGAGGAGCTGTAGGCGGAGGCTGCGAAAGTTGCACTTTTAAACAGTGCAACTTTAATTCAAAAAGTATAATTTTCATCTCAAACAGTGCAATTTTTACTTAAAATGTATAATTTTCTTCTTAAACAGTACAACTTTCGCTCAAATTATGTAATTTTCGTCTCAAACAGTACAGATGGAGGCACTGCGCTCGAAGATGATGACGTCATGGCCCTCGCGCCGGAGCTCCCGTGCGGCGGCAAGACCTGGGTCGCCGGCGCCGATCACGGCGAGGCGGAGTTTGCGGAGGGGCCGAGGCCGTGGGGGAAGCGGCGGGAAGCTGTAGGCGGAGGCTGCGAAAGTTGCACTTTTAAACAGTGCAACTTTAGTTCAAAACGTATAATTTTCGTCTCAAACAGTGCAACTATCACTCAAAATATGTAATTTTCGTCTCAAACAGTGCAACTTTCGCTCAAATTGTGTAATTTTCGTCTCAACAGTACAATTTTCATTCAAACAATGCAACTTTCACCTAAATAGTGCAACTTTCGTCTGAAATGGTGCAATTCTCATCTTAATAAATCGTACAACTTTCATTTCAAATGGTGCAAAGTTCTTCTGAAACAGTGTACATTCATCTTAACAGTGTAACTTCATTATCTTCTTCGTTCTTGTTTAGTTCTCGGCCTTTTTTGTGGCAGCAACGATATATAATGGTCTTCCCATTAGAAAAAAAATATTTTTTATTTTTTTATTTATCTTTACATCGTTTTTCTCTATCATATCCCTCCCTCGCCCTTTGTCGTGGCCACCGCTCTCGCCGGAAGTGCTTTTCGCTCAATCGTTCTTAAATCTTTCGTTACCCTCGTCGCCGTCGCTATCACCATTCGCGACCATGCGCTCCGCTGCAAGCTTACTTTCACAATCTATATCAAATTTGAGTCGGTGTCAGCGAAGGTATGGTTGAGGTAAAAGAATGAAGAACGACATAGCTATTGGGGCGGTGGAGGAGAAGAGAGAGAAAACGAGAAAGAAAATAAGCGAAAGAAAAGACAAGGGGAGAAAGATGAACCTTGAGAAGAGAAAAAAAAAAAAAAAGAGAAAAAAAAAAGAAAAAGAATAATGATATTTTAGTTTGTTTTCTAAAAATTTAAACCGAATTTATAAAAATGAAAAAATTAACTCAGTTTTATAAAATCGTAAAATTCATAAATTTTTTAATAAAAATTAATTTTTTTATTTTTTTTTTTTTATCAGAACAACTCGATGTCAAAACAAAGTGCCAATCGTATAACTTTTCTGCTAAGTATATTATTGATAATATTCTTTCTGTTTTTCTTTGTTTTTCTCTTCATGTTACCAAATTTAAAAAAAAAAATCTTCCTCCTAACCTTTTTTATTTTTCTTTTCCCTTCTTTACTCTCCATCCAAAAAAAGTCTTCCTCCTAACCTTTTTTTCTTTTTCTTTTCCCTTCTTTATTCTAATTCTAAAAGTAATAAATAATAAAAATATTTATTGAAATCCTGTATTGCAATAATTAATTACTATAAGAAAAAAATTACACAAATACATGTCAAAAGAAATGAAGATTACAAAAACGCACACTACCACAATTAATACACGCAATGGAATCAATAATCCATCTTTATTACAACAAAAGGTGAACATCAAAATCACTAAAAAAATTTATTCAATTTCCCAAACAACGTACCACTTTCCCTCCAACTACCGAACTTGGAATACAAATCAATTGGCCCCAGCAGCTTTCATTACATACTCCATCAGCTTTTCGGTTTCTGGCATCAGCTCCTTCACCACCGCTGCCGCACGAAAGCGCTCCGCCCACCCCGCCAGGAGCGGAAACTTCGCATTGTCGAAGAATTCGATGCCGGACAGTTTCTCTATCACCTCGATCCATCCCAAGAAACTCCCGAGAACGATGTCGACGTAGCCCACATTTTCGCCGCCAAAAAAGAGCTTTCCTTTGAAGCTCTTCTCGTAAGCTTCCTCTAAAAGCTCGAGTCCTAAAAATACTTGTTCTGCTGCGGCGGCTCTTTCCTCATCAGTTTTGCCACTGATGAGCCCAAATGAACTTGGACCGAACTACGCATATTTAAAGCACGGAATGGAAATGATAAGCAATTTAATGTTCATACACATCTTACACATATCAAACTAACATAATACGATGATGCGAAAGTATCTCAATAGGATGATTGTTACAATTCATTTAGAAAAAAAAAAAAAAACTAGAGATAGAAGAGAACTGCTAAAAATTGATTTATCAATGTAAGTAAAATATTGTAAAATTAACTTATTAGTGTAAGTGAGAAACAAGTACAAGTTACTAAGATGACCCCTTTTTAAAAAAAGAAAAAATGACTTTTTCGAATTATATGGAAACAAACAGTCTCTTAAACTCTAGTATTAGCATACCTATTCTTTTTTCTTTTTTTTTAAATAAAAAAAAAAAAAAAAAAAAAACTGTTAATAACTAATTAGGTGTACCTTGTCGTCAATGTATCTGGCCCAAAAGTTGGCAATCGCCCGCTCGTAGGGATCAGAGGAGAGAATAGTGGGTCCAGTAGCACTCCAAACCTCGTCGATGTACTGGACGATGATCGTAGACTCGCAAATGGGCTGATCCTTGTGGATCAAAACTGGCACCTTCTTATGAACAGGGTTGGATTTGAGGAGGAGTTCGCTCTTATTTTCGCCAAGTTGTTGCTCCAGGTACTCGTAGCTCACCCCCTTGAGTTCCAAAGCAATTTTTACTCTAAGTACGTATGGGCTGGGCCATGCTCCAAGGAGCTTCACTTCCTTCACCATTTTTCTACAAAATGATTCTAAAAAGTTAAGGAAAAAGATATGGACTTTTACGAGTGCTAATTTTGGATGTGGTTTTGATATGTACAAGAGAGCCTAGGGGTATTTATAATGTGGACAGAGATTTTTTTTTTTTTTTTTTTTTTTAAAAGAAAAAAGAAAAGGGTGTATAGCTTGTGAGATTATGTTGAATATAATATTCATAGTTGATGGTATGTAATCAAAGAATATAACATTCATAGGTGATGGAAGGTAGTCAAAGAATATAATATTCATAGGTGATGATGGCACGTAGTCAAATAAAGCATTCTGGGTTGAGACCATAAGCTTTAGTCTAATTATTCTGAAGAAAAAATTAATCTTCCTTACCGCAAGAAAAAATTTAAAATTTTAAATTAAATTATTTTATATTTTTAACTAAATATATTTTAAAAATAAATAAAACGAAAAGTAAATTATCTTTCTCTCAAAACAAAAATTATTCTCAAAAAAAGATTCAACAAAATTTACGAATTTTGCGAGTTTGGAGAGTTGTTCCTGTATCAAATAAACCCAAAAAACATAAAGGAAAAGAGATAAATAAAAGAATCATTTACATCATATACAGGCAAAATTATAATTTTTATACTTATATTCTTAAACGATCTTACATGATAGGGGGAGTTTAGGAGTGATTTCAATATAATATTACCTAAAAATATCAATAGACAAAAAAAAAAAAAAAAACGATCCAAAAATACATTCAACAATTCTAATTCTAACTAAAAGGAAAAGAGTAATACTCCGATTTTCTTTTTATAAATAATAAAAAATTCTTAACCGTTGATTTATAAAGGATAAAAATATAATTTTATTTATTACCAGATTAACAGATAATTTAATAAAAAATATATTTTCGTAATTAAACATCAAAAAATAAAAAATATATATTAATTAAGATACCTTTCATTAATTTAGCCATTAATTTTGTAATAATTTAAGAAGTTTAATTTAAAAAGTTTTTGAATTACAATTTACGCATTAATTTAAAAAAATTTAGAATTAGAATTTATGCATTAATTTAAAGAGTTTTAGAATTATAATTTAGTCATTAATTTAAAAATTTTAATTTAAAATATTTTAGAATTACAATTTAGGAATTAATTTAAAATTTTTAGAATTATAATTTAAACATTAATTTAAAAAGTATTAGAATTATAATTTAGTCATTAATTTATATCAATATTTTTTAAAAAATTTGACTAAAGATTTATAATCAAATTCAACATATTTAATATGTATAAAGAATTTTAGAATTCCTCTAATTTAGAAATTAATTTTGTATCATTATTCTAAAAAAATTGAAAGTGAATAAATTTTTTAATTCAACATATAATGAAAGTTTTGATTCATACACTTTTCACAAATTTAGACATTAATTTTGCATTGATTTATGCATTAATTTTAAGTATTTTTGAATTACAATTTATTTAAAGAGTTTTGGAATTATAATTTAGGCATTAATTTAAAACGTTTTAAAATTACAATTTAGGCATTAATTTAAAGAGTTTAATTTAAAGAGTTTTAGAATTACAATTTAGACATTAATTTAAAGAGTTTTAGAATTACAATTTAGTCATTAATTTAAAAAGTTTAATATAAAAAATTTTAAAATTTTAATTTAGATATTAATTTAAAAAATTTTAGAATTACAATTTAGGCATTAATTTAAAGAGTTTAATTTAAAGAGTTTTAGAATTACAATTTAGTCATTAATTTAAAAAGTTTTAGAATTACAGTTTAGATATTAATTTAAAGAATTTAAATTAAAAAAATTAAGAATTATAATTTAGGTATTAATTTAAATAGTTTTAGAATTACAATTTAGTCATTAATTTTAAAAAAAAAATAGAATTATAATTTAGTCATTATTTTAAAGAGTTTTAGAATTATAATTTGAACATAATCTAAATTTTAATTCCTAAAAATAATCTAAATTTTAATATAGTTTTCTAAAATTAAAACTATTTAAAATATATTAAATAAAGACCACTAAAATATTACGACCATAACTAAATTAGAATATTTAAAATTTATAATCTTTTCAAAAATAAAAATTCTCACTAAATTGAAATCTTTAAAATTAATAATATTTACAAAAATAAAAATTTTCAAAATAGAAATAATATTACTTAATTACTCCTGAATTAAAAAATTAAAATAATCTTGTTTTGGGTACCTAGTAACTGGTACCTTCTCAAAGTGACCTATTATAGCAGGTGACAACTTAAAAATAATTAAATCTGAGCGGTTGAACGGATATGAATGGACGTAACCGAAAGAGAAAAAAAAAAAAAAAAAAAGTATTTCTCAAAAAAAAATTTTATGGCTCCCCATTGATTTGTGATATAAATTAGGGGCAGTTTCAAATGTGTTTCTCAAAAATTGTAAAATATTGTGAATACCTCTCAAAATTATCAGTATCATTTTTATCACTATAAACTAATGAATTATATCAAAAACGCTCTCCATCAAGAATTTTAAACTAATTTACCCCTAATTATACCTAATAATTATAAGTAAATGTGTAGTATCATGTAGGGCTAATAAATTTATTTTTCATCACAAAATAACTCGAATTTTGTTTATGATTCAATTTATAAACATACTTTTTTGCGTACTTAAATTTATCATTTTTTTTATTAATGTCATATTGATCTAATATTAATCATAATAAATAAGTAACCGAAACTTAAAATATATTATTATATTTTTTTGTGAATCTATTTTCTTCTTTGTCTAAATTAATATGATTTTCTTATTTACCATTAGTATGGTGTAGTTTGTTGCAATTAATTAGTTTTAAGTTGATATTTACATTCAATTATATTTATAATATTTTCAAACAAAATAATGTTTAAGTTATTAAAAAAATATATAGATAATAGATAGTAGGCAAAATAGAGGAATATTTGATTAAAAATTTGTACTTAAATGATTAATAAACTTAAACAGCGTGACTTTGAAAGCTCGTTATTTTTTTTATTTTATTTTTTATATATTATTTCATATTTTACTACATTTCTTGGTAAAAAAAATTTTAAAAATTAAATAAAAACTAAAGTTGACTTGGACCGAAAATAGTAACAAGGAATTGAGAGAAAGATATTATTTAGTTATGAGATTATTATTTGCATCTTTCGCATGTGTTATTATGGTTTTGATGTCGTCACTGCTGTCGTCACCCTCTTTTAGAGCCGAGTTTGCATATAGGCGTGTTTAGTTGTCATTTTTCGGATCAAGAAATGCTTTTTGTATATTTATTTTTGGAAATTTTATGGTGAATGAGTACATAAATTTTTTTTAAGATAGGATAAATTTTATTATTATTTAATTATGAATGAAAATTTATTTCACTTTTGATCGATGCTGATGTAGCCTCTACACTTGCATATAAATGTAGAGTTGCATTTTTCCGATCACTAATTTGACTGGTAACAGAATATTATAAATATTATAAGATTAGATTGAAGAACATTCCGGATGAATATCTCATATTAAAGATGATGAGATTATTAGAGATGGTGTATGGATAGCATTATTATTATTATTATTATTTTTTTTTATAAGTTATGTAGATTTATTAATTTGCCTCTCCAATTTTTTAAATTTTTCAATATATTATTTGTAAAATTTTAATTTTAAATTTTAAAACATCAAATTTTAAAATATAAATTTTAAATTTCAAATTTTAAATTTTAAATTTTAATTTTTAATTTTAAATTTTTAAATTTATACTTATATTTTAAATTTAAATTTTAAGTTTATAGTTTAAATAAAAATGTTAAATTTTATATTTTTTAAATTTTAAATTTTAAATTTTAAATTTTAAATTTTAAATTTTAAATTTTAAAATTTAAATTTTAAATTTAAGTATAAATTATATTAAGTTATAGTTTGATAAAAAATATTATTAAATTTGACTACAAAAGTAATTTTGGAATAGATTACATTTTATTGTGAGAATAGTGTGAGTCACTAGACTTTCGCAAATGGCAAAGTTGCAATATGCTTGGTCGATCAGCACGTTGGAGGAGTGCCGGGCCGAGTTGAGACCGTTTTAGTGCAAAATGACACGAAAAACGAAGCCTGGGGTGTGTTTCTAGGGACTTTTTTTGACTTTCAGAGTGGATCCGAGTGCCCAGATCCGCCATGTAGCCGTCCAAAAGGGGAGGCGGGAGCACTAGAAGGCGGACACGTGGCACGTGATGGTGAGGAGCACGTGGCACGTGGCAGTGCGGGCATGAGGCGTGGACACGTGGCGACTTCCCATTAGGCGCAGGTGCACAGGGAAGCTGAGCGGCATGACGCGACGCATGGGTTGACACGCAGCGAGAAGCGTGGCAGCCCTAGATTGGTTCGGGCACGCCTTTCGGGCGCCCGAAAAGGACCCTGTAGCGAACTGAATGTTTTGGGCCGCCTTTTTTAGGTTGGGCCGCCTGATTGGTCAGGTTTCGAGCACTCGAAAGTGGATTTTGAGCGCCTAAATCTTCTTTTTTAACGTATTTAACGTGCGCAGACCTCTTTCTTCTTCTCTTTTCTTTTCCTCCTCGTCTATGGGTTCTAGAGATAGAAATAGAGAGCGAGGGAGAAGGAGAGGGAGGTCATAATCGAGCGCGTGGAGAGTATCGTGGAGAGCACGGTTCGATCCGAGAACTCTAGCACAAGTGCGTGCGCATGCGATTTGACGGCGTGTTGACATTAGGGTAGGTTTTTCTTATTTTATATTGTTCGTTTGGATTTTTCGAGATAGTTTTTGATAGTGATAGGTGTAGCTCGATAGTGTTTCCGGATTTAAGTTTTGTGCCTTTTGTTGGATTGTTAGAGCTGGAGTTTCTATGCTACCGATTTTTCGAGGTGGAGTCGTTCGCGTGTGGTGATCACCGTTGAGCATATCGTCTGTCCGTCGACCGTGTTTCGCTAGGATTTGTGATCCAGGTAGGTTTCATATCACCGAGAGAAGCGGATTATCTTCGTATGTCAGCTTTCTAGTTATAGGGATTTTATAGTTTTTTTTATTATTTTTTTGTTGTAGAAATTGCATGCTAGTGTTTGGATGATGTTTTATCTATTTTTAGGTTGTTCGGGTTGGGGTTAGAATTTATTATTATTTTATTACTATGGGATGCACGAGGATTGTGGGTTGCTCATGTATCGAGGTAGGTGTCATTTATAATGTGATTAGGTTTATTTGATTATCAGTTGAGCCATATTGTCAACCTGAGTTGACCCTTCGTTTGTATTGTTAGATATTAGAGATTGATGAAACTTAGGTATTGATATTTGTGTTACGTCATGCTAATATAGAGCTTGCATTGTCTTGACGTTTCGTGGACCGTGGGCCAGTGTATGAGAGAGAGTGTGCGCCGGGGCACTGTATTCAAGATGTGTGGCAGGAGTTTTTGTTTGTGTCGTCGGTGATCTCTGGGATCATCGTTGATCATAGCCTGCATGCCACTTTGAGTTTTACTGGGGTTTATCGGCATAGGGGGTGGATGATTGGAGATAGGAAGTAGGCTTGCGTCTACTATTGACGGGCCGCTAATTGGGGTGCAACCCGAATAGTAGGGACAGTTTGATAGTGGCCTATTGATAGGCGGCGCAAGCTTGACTAGACTGTTGAGACAGTTAGTTCAGGATTGGGTCCGGTGTGCTGTTGTGACGACTAGTGTTGAATTTTTTTGTTGCATTCAGGTTTGGATAGAATGTCTCAGATTTTGGTGTAGTGCCATGATAGCGTAGTATTGTATTTGATTCCATTTTAATTTTATTATGCTATGTTACTCATTTATTCTGCAGCTTCACTATTTTACCTCTGGTAGATCTAGTGGGTAGGCCGTAATTCTCGCCGACCATACCCACTGGAAACTATTGTTTTGTAGTTCTCACGTCCGCTTGTGGTCTATTTTTCAAAGCCTTTCAAGACAGCTCCGGACCGAGATTAGGAAATTGCACCGCAGATAGCAGCCCCTATCCAGCATTTACTTTTGGTAGAGGTAGTCCACCATGTTAGTATTTTTTGTTTAGAGCACTGTACATCGGAACTGGCTAGGCCAGGACCATTTACTTGTATTTATTTCTTTTGAGAGGTAGATTTGTATGTATTCTTGTACAGTGAAAGATATTAGTGTAGTTTTATTTTCGCTCTGATACATATTTTGTGGTAGATTATAGTTCTTTTGCAGGTTAGTTTTGGACACTTCACATATGTAGGGTGCATCATCGCACACGTGGCGGGTCTATTGCATGCCCGAAGGCTTCCGCTTTGAGCTCGGGGCGTGACAAACAGACCTGCCAGATGTGTAAGGACGCACCCTACACACGTGAAGTGTATAAAACTAACCTGCAAGAGAAATAAAAGTTTATAACTAAACATGTTTCAAAGCATGAGTAAAACTAACTATCAGCTATCACTGTACAATAAATTATACAAGATCCTTCTCCCAAAATATAAATACAGATAAAAGGCCTTATCTCGCCAGTCCCAAAGTACAGTGTACGATCTAAACTACAAAACGGGTAGTCTACCACTAAAAATATCATAACTCAAAAAAGAAGATGCTATCTATAGCGCGATCCGCTTAACTCGGTCCGGAGCTGACTCGGAAGGTTCTGAAAAGTAGACCATAAGAGGGCATGAGAATTACAAAATAATAGTTCCCAATGGGTACGGTCGGCGATAACCACGACTTACCTACTAAGCCTACCAGAGGCACGATAGGGAAAAGACAATAATAAGCGAGTAATAGAGCATAATAAAATAAAGCCTACATAACACTATGCTATCATGCCTATACACCAAAACCCACAGTATCAAACACGACACCGACCAACTCAATGATACACTGAACCTAATCATAAACTGGCTGTGTAATAATTGTGATTTTAAATTCCAAATTTTGAAATAAATATGATTTTCGGGGAATTTAAATTCGAAAATTTGAAATTCTGTGGGGTATTCAGGATGAAACGACTAACGTAGCGAAACAAAATCCAAACATGATGAAATAAAATCATTACATAAACGGTCTCGTCGAGCTAAACGTTGTGGTGAAGTCTGATTTTGATTTCGGTGAACCGAAACCACAAAAAAAATACAAAAAATGCTATTATTACAAAGTAATTTTGCAAAAGTACCTATATTTTATATGCCGAATTGCGCAAGATCACACGTAGAAGGGCCTCTATGTAAAACTCACCTACAGTGAGGGACTCAATTAAAAATATTGAGTCTAGGTGGACCTTTTAGCATCTTGTATAGTTTTGTAAATAGTGCACCTAAGGTTTCCCTTTAGAAACCCTAGCCACATGAGATTAAAGAGTCCCACAACCACCAGAGCCTTCCTCCCTCTCCTCTGCCTCTTCCCCGAGCTACCCCACCATCGGCCACCTCCACAGATCGCCGGAGAAGAGCCCTTCTTTTTTTTCTTCTTTGCTCTCGGGTTGGGGGGTTGTCCGAGACAACCAAACTTGGTGGCTTTGCTTGGGGATCTTCCAGACATCACCAGCAACCTCTCCAAAGCCTTCTCGAGCAGCCTAGCTGCCGGCCGCCGCCACTGGATGTCGAAGGAGCAAGATATCCTTCTTTCTTGCTCCTTCTCGATCTAGAGGTAACCCGAGACCCCTGCTTTTGTTCCTTTGCTTCTGAGGCACCCCGGGGGCCTCCTCACCACCTGGGGATCATCCTTGTGCAGTCCCGACGCCGGAGAAGGCCTGCAAGCTGCGAATGCACAGGATCTTGGTCGGAACCCTAGTCCTTGGCCGATCTTTCTCCAGCGTCGCCACCACCTCTTGTATAGTCCCTAGGAGGCTCACTGTCGCTTCCCGAGCCCCCCGACCAGTCGTTGTCGAAAAAATGCAAACACTAGTTTCCTGCAACTGGGGTATGGTCGATCTCCACCGTGCGGCGCCACCGCTGCCTCCTACCGCCGGCAGCACACCTCGGTGACCTCCCCTTGTCAGAACTTACCTCCCGGTGCCTTTGATTGGGCCCCTGAGCCGCCGGACCCCGAGCTCGGCCGAGCCAAGCTCTAAGTTGGATGCAGCTTTCCCTCCGACCAACCACCGCACCAGGCTGCCGGCGCCGCACCAGGGTGACTCTCTGGCACCTCCCTCGACCCCCTCCTGCCACTCATTGCGGTTGCAGCCTTCTAGAACCCGAGCCTTGCAATAAGCCCTAGCCCAAGCCCAAACTCCCTTGTTGCTGGCCGAGGTTGCTCCGACAACTTGCTAAGCCCAGGTAAGCAAACCCGCGAGCCTCCTGAACCCTGTGAGCATGATGCCCATCTTTGTTAAGGCTAATATTGGCATATTTTTAATAACTTAATAGTTGTACTCTTTTCCAACTTGTAGGTTGGCCCGACGCATTTTCTTGACTCCGAGCACACCCCAGACAGTGAGCACGAGTCTCAACAAGTCGATGCCCATCTTCTAACACTGTCGGTTCAGTCCAAAAACCCTAAACTCCTTATTAAATAGTTATTATGCAAATTGTGGACTTGTTAGGGGTCTAGTTATAATTGTAGCCACGTGGGCTACCTTGGGCAGCGTGCATGTGACCTCTGGACTGATCGTCCAAGGTCCGGTGGCTTTCATTAGGCTAAATTAGATTTACGAATCATAAATCAGCAAAATCATCGGTTTATCGTCGTTTTAGCATGAAATCCGCGTCTCGAGCTATTTAAGTGACCGTTAATGATCACCAAGTGTTCTTGGCTGGTCCTAACACTGTCTTGGTTGACTCGGAGACATCTGGTTCGCGTTTGTGACTTTCGGAGCCGAAATCGGCGATTCCAGAAGTTGTTTTGGTATTTATGAAACAATTAGACTATTTATTGGCACAATATTAATTGTTGCTGTCCGGACGCCTTAAATGAAACATTCCGGGGCAGCATGTGAAGTATGTGAAGTTTGGGTCGATTCGGTAGCCTATGCGCACTCCTTCCATGCAATAAAAATATGAAAGTAAATGTTTTTGGTAACGCAATTCCAATCTAGGTTTAAGAGCCTATTTGGGGTTAACAGCTATATATTATATATATATATATATATATATATATATATATATATATATATATATATATATATATGTTCTTTATTTTTTGCCACGTGTGATCCTTTTTTATATATATATATATAGAGTCCGGCCAGAATACTATCGATAGCACCAAACAATTGGTGTTATCAAGTTTTCAACTGTTGGATGAAAAGATATGCGGTTGGGCTTGGTGCTATAGATAGTATTCTAGCCTAATTATATATATATAATATATATATATATATATATAATATATATATATATATATATAATATATATATTCTCCTTATTTTTTTTCTTTTCATTTTCAACTCCTAATAAATTAATTATAAACTCTTTCCATTCCCAAACCTCCAATAAATTAATTGTGCACTCGAAATTTAATGAATCGCTTATACATCTATAATTAAATTTTACACACAACTTATACTCAACCATAAAAACTCAATTGAGAATTTTCGAACTATTCTCATTCTCAACCCTCAATGAATTAATTGTCGACTCTTCCAATTTTCAACCTCCAATGAATTAATTATAAACTCGAAACCCAATGAATCACTTATACACCTAAAATTAAATTCTATACACGACTACACCCAACCACAAAAACTCCTATACTATAACCAACATCATTCTCTCCTCTCTCACTCTCCCCTTTTTTGAGTTTTTCTTCTTCTCTCTCTCTTTCTACACCACCACCTCCCTTTTCGCCATCTTTGTCGGCAACAAAACCCTCTCCCACGACCCCTCCACCCTCAACCCTTGCCTCCTCCTTCCCGTCGTGGAGAAGCTTCAAGCCTTCTTGCCGTCTTCCTCCTTCTCCTTCTCCTCCAAGGTAAAAATCTCCACCGTTCACTTCATGGCCACCCTCGCCCAATCCAATCCTCCGTCATTGGAAATCTTCTACCCCCGACCTCGCCGAAACTCTCCACCCGATCCTCGCATTTCTTAGTCGCACGGGGGGCGCCGCTCATGATTAACCCCTACCCATCGCCGCCACTGCCGCCGCAACCGCCATCGCCAATTAGAATCCTCCACTTCTCCGCCTACTCCTCCTCTGCCACCGTCATCGCCGTAGCTTATAAAGCGTGAACTCATCTCTAAACTTTATTACATTTTCATATATGTCTTAAATTTTAATCCCGAATGAATTAATCTTCTATTCCGATTGCTGTTATAAGTTCTTATATTAGGATTGAAAATAATTTTTTTTTTTATATGTTGAAACGGAAGTTTTAAAACAGTGTTTGAAATTTTTTTTATATAATATTTTATTTTTGTCTTTATATTATGATAAAAAAAATATTCTGTTAATATCTATCCGCCGCATCGTTCAGATAACTACACTAGTTTAATATTATTGGCAAAATAAATTATATAAAGATATGCTGTTCTTTTTCTCTTTTTTTTTTTTAGGTACAAATATACAGTATTATTTGTTTTTTGGATTATTTTGAATCACCTATCTAACTTTTTCATATTTTTAATTTTACTATCCAATCTTTCAAATATTTGATTTAAGTACGTCAATAAAAATTTAACTTTAAATTTTAAGTTAATTACTTACTTTAATAAATTTATAGCTATAAAAATTATATAAAATATATTAACTAAATTTATAAATATAAATAATCTGTTCAAATTTTAAAGTCAAAATACCGTCGATTGATTTAAATCAAATAAATTAAAAAATTAAATAATGAAATTAAAATTTTAAAAAATTGAGTAACCAGGTCTATAGTTCAGATAACTTCTACATATTTTATTTTTTTTATTTTTTTTATTTTTTTTAGCTAAATAATATAAATTTTCATATAAATATCCTTTTTTTTTTACTTTTTTTTATTTTCTGATTTTCAAAAACCTATATTTTATTCTCTCAAAATTTCAAATTGATGCATTTGAAATTTTAATTTTTTTTTTTTATAGAGTAAGAAAGAGCAATATGGATATTTCACCATCTCCATTAATATCATAATTCTTAAAAATATTTTTAATATTTTAAAAGTATAAAATATAAATTTTTAAAAATAAAAAAAAGAATAAAATTTAAAAGTAAATATTTACAAAGTAATTTTCTATATTTTAACTTTTATATATATATATATATATATAAGTAAATCATTACTATCTCAACATATGTAATTTTCCCGTCTAAGGAGCGGTGACATCAAAATCGCATGAATATTATTCTCTTTCTTTCATTTTCTTACCCTTCTTCTTCGCCAAGAAAAAAAAATTTACGAATAAAAAATTATTTATTCTCCATGGACCAATTTCAAATTTGCATACGCAAGCAATGACGAAACCAAGCATATTTTTTATCCAAAGTTAATTAATGCGTTTAATTTATATAAAAACGAGCTTTGAAAGTCGTGCTCTTTAAGTTTATTAATCATTTTAGGGTAATTTTTTTATTTAAGGTAAATGAGAGCTAATTAAGCAATTTTCTGGGAGAGACTTCACAGCTTGTTGCACAAGATCTAATTTTGCAATTCAAGATTCTATGAATCTTGTTTCTTATAGCACAAGAAAAAAAAGTTTGATTTATTAATTTACAGAGTTAATTTTAATAACTAAAAAAAAATAAAATTAAAAAAAATATCATAAATAATTAAATTGGTAATAATTCACTAAAAACTAATAAATTTCTTTTAATTAACTTAAATATTATTTTGTTTGAAATATAATAAATACAATTGAAAGTATACCAAATTGAAACTAAATAATGGCAACAAATAAAAAAAAAAATTCATATTAATTTAGACATAGAAGCAAATAGATTCACAAAAAATATCATATATTTTTTGTTTCAGTTAATTATTTACTATGATTAATATGAGATCCATATGATATTGATAGAAAAAAAAAAAAAAAAAAAAAAAAAGCTTAAGTACGCAAAATTACGTTCATAAATTGAATCATATATAAACAAAAATTAAGTTAGAAAAATAAATTTATGATACTACACATTTACTTATAATTATTAGGTATA
Source organism: Tillandsia fasciculata (assembly GCA_029168755.2). Taxonomy (NCBI): domain Eukaryota; kingdom Viridiplantae; phylum Streptophyta; class Magnoliopsida; order Poales; family Bromeliaceae; genus Tillandsia; species Tillandsia fasciculata. The sequence goes on along the minus strand of CM054934.1, from coordinate 4,879,709 downwards.
ACTAAAAGAAAATTAGTCCAAAATTTTTAATTTTTTTTTGTCAATTGAACCTTTTGGGCAATAAGATATTGGAATGTAAGATTATTTTAAGAATATTAGGATAAAAATTATAACTCCCCATTTAAATGATGTAAATGGTTCTTCTCTTTATCTCTTTACATTTTATTTTATTTTGGATTTATTCCATACATTTAAGAGGAATAGCTCAACCACGGACCGGTATCTCTTATTACGAAAATATACTAATGGCTAAATAATTGATTTCTCCGAAAGCTCGTCGAATCGTTGACGCTAATTATTAATTTCAAATATTCGAACGATTAAAAATAAATAATTTATTTATTTAAAGCATACCGGCACAGCTCAATCTATCTAAACGTTAAATCTATTATTACGCTTCTTGTCATTAGATTTATTATGAACCGTAGCCTACTTAACTTATTAGCCTTTTTAATCTATTATTACGTGACAAAAATTTAAAATTATTTTTAATCTATAAATAACAAAAATAACTTGTTGACTGTTTTTTTTTCTTTAGAATATATAATTAAGGTAAAACTTGTGGTCTCAATTCTAGAATGCTCCGACCTATAAATATTACTAGTGAAGGCCCGCGCTGCGCCGCGGGTATAATTTCTTCAATACATATTATTTTTTATTTCTTTCTTTTCATCAACTATTACCTAATTTACAAAATAACCTTGCAGTCCATCAACACAGGTATAGAAGAAAAGCCAGGTAAATACAAAAGAATATAAGTAAACTAAGCAGAAATAACCTTGCAGTAGTCACGCAATTTCAGTTTCAATATCCAGCACAATAATCTACTAACAAACTCGGCCAACTTCAACCAGTGTCAAGTCCACACATTGTGAAAAGACAGTGCAATAGTCTACCGAGTTCATCCAGAGTTAACAGGCATGGAAAATAATAAATGTTTATGAAAATCAAAAGATACGGAAAAAATAATAAATGTTTACCAAACTCAATAGATACACTCTTTTGCAAATAAACCTAGCAGTAGAGTATTTATGTTGCATCATTGCCCAATACGAAAACATCAAATATAGCCAAGGAGATGTTAAGTAAAAAACAAAAGGTGAGAAGAGAAGAACAGACAAATGTAGTTTAGAAAGAAGAGAAGAGTGAATTTTAGATACATAAACAACAGAGAGAATGGACACATTTCATGAGAGGAAGGCAGTTTACAGAGAAGAGAAGAATAGGAAAAAAGTTACAAATTGACAATAGAATCTATTTTGCATTTGCCAACCAGGAACAGTTCAGCAGAATTAGAATCAATAGTAGCCGGGAGACGAAGTAGCATCAGTAGTTGGAAGGACCAGTAGTTGCAGCAGCTGGTTTTTGATCAATGCTTCAATTTTATCATCATCTTTTTTTTGTTTTCCTTGTCCTTGTATTCTGTTACCAGCAGCAGGTAGAGAAGCACCCTGCAAAGTAAGTTAAAAATAATTTCAGTGATTTCATCTAAAGTAATTTTGTAAATATAAGGATCAAATTTCTATATGCAATCGAACATCAAGAAAGTTTTATTACCATATACTAAAGGGAACCATGAAAAAACTTTAATTGAGCAGAAGCTAGAATGGCACTCACAAGTGCAACCAAATCAGGCTCCAGCCCACAATCCTGCATGAATGTCCTCCAATTACTGCTCCTTAAAAGACCTGTTTACAATGTAATGTGGCACTTAAATGATAAAGTGCCTCCTCCCTCACATATTATTCCTTTAAGGACATTATTTTTAGAGCACAGAAGTTGCAGGTAGATTCCCTAATTAATGTTTTTTTGTATTTGTCTTATAAGCCCATTTATTTTCCATCTTGAGGCAAGTATTACACTTCCTACATATTGATTAGGGTTCTGAGTTGATGCTATTAGAATAAGCACAGTATTCGAGATGAAAATACAGCATTGTAACCAAGAAAACCTGTGAGCATGAAGTCTCGGATCCAACAATCCAATTTATAGAGAGTTAATAAGCATATGCATAAATAAGCATAGAATTAGTCCAAGAGATGAAAACAAACTGTTTCTTAAGAGCGACATATGAGTTTAGCTCTTTAATCTGCAACGAAGCCAACCTTCCAATTAGTAGAACATAAAGTTACAAATAGAAGTACTAAAGAAGATGTCAGAGTAGACCTTTTAGATACTATATAATTTTATGAAATAATACGATTGATTGTTTTTTATCGTTCATCATTTTGACGGTTTCACGAGTATTTCTGCTCTCTTCCTCCTTCATCACTCTTTCAAACTCTTTGATAAGTCTAGAAAACAATCAAAATGGAAAATGAGTCCGATTGAGAATTTCAAACTTCTTAACTTCTTTTTTGTTAGTTGGAATTCAACCAATTATCACTTAGAATCATGCACAGATAAGTTTGGGCTGCTCAACCTGGAAAGAGACAATATAGTGTGGGAAATAGGATAGAAATGCGTAAAAATGACCACAAATCGGGTACTGACCGTTACCTTGCTCAGCTTAAAGCAGTAATTTAAGAGTAGGATGTGAGTTTTATATATTCAGGTAGAGAGAGTAACACTAAAAAGGAGTGTTTGAATTTTGCTGACATTCTCAATTTTGCCTATAATATCATTCATTAATAACAATTTAGCGAGAATCAATAAGACTAAATACATTATTAGTTTTAGCGAGTACTTAAATTGTGAAATAAGAAAATAAAGGTTTCACATTCAAATACAAAGAAAAACAATCATGGCTATGTCAATTTGTTTAATGGCCACATAATTATTTGTTGGTCCTCATCAGGTATTCACATGTAGTAAAATGTAATTCCACAAGACTTCAAATGTACTTTTAATACAAATTGTACTAAAAGGACCTTCAAAATGGTTGCACATGGAAAATTAAAGATGGTTCGGACCAGAAAAAGATCTTATACTTCTCCATATATAGTTATTATTCAAAGCTTATCCAATTACAAGCTTTTAAATATACTTGCATCATGAATCACAATTTTTATGCAATTAGGTACTGACCGAAAACTGATTATCAACCAGAAAAAGTAATAAAATGCTTATTTCTTTTCATCGGCATCAATACTATGTAATCTACAAATGCAACTGAAAACAAAAACATGCATACCAAGAATAAGGTCAGCATCAGGGCCAAAGACCATATTGACCATTTCATTAGCTTCATGGAGGATACGGAATTTCAACGTTTTCAAATCAAGAGTTCCTCGCTCTGTATGATTCTGTACCAAATTAGCAAAGAAAATGATCATGTGTTAGATAAAGACAGTTTTAAAGCATCAAATTGGAAAAAAAGAGGCAAGCGATTGCTTTTATCCTCCTAGGTGTTCCAACAACTATATCATCCCCTCTTTTAAGGGCAAGCTTTTGACCACGATAAAGATACCCTCCATATAAACAGTATGTAGACAACCCCACTGCTCTACCATATAATTCGAAGTTAGTATGCACTTGAAAACGGGAACAACGAAACATAAAAAAAAGTGCAGATGATATACAGATTCAATGTAAGTTGAAATGACTGCGAAAAATTGCTTGACAGACTAAATTGCTCAACACAGAATGGAACTTAAATGAATATGGTAATGGTACAGGAAGAACACAAAGTTACCTCCCAGGTGTTCCAACAATTATATTAACCCCTCTTTTAAGAGCAAGCTCCTGACTACGGTAAGGAGACCCCCCATATAAACAGAATGTAAACAGCCCCACTGTTCCACCATAAAATTTGAAATCAGTATGTACCTGAAAAAGAGACTAACGAAACATAAAACAAAAATGCAGATGATATACAGATTCAATGTAAGTTGAAATGAGTCAAAAAATTGCTTGACAAACCAAATTGCTTAACACAAAACTGAAGTTAAAAGAATATGTTAATAGCGAAGGAAAAGCACAAAGGTAATGCCAAAAGCACTAATAATACAAACTTAATGTCGAAAAATGGTGACAGTAGTTATCAATGTTCAAAAACGGAACTATTTGCCTACCCGATTCATTCAATAACATATTTCACAAAAAAGGAGAATGTTCTGCAATTTTTGTCTCTTTTTACTCAATTTTCCAAACTTCTTCAATTATTCCACAAAAATCATCTCATATAAGAATAGAGTAAAATAATACTTGTAACAGTTTTTCATCTCACTCAGTCATGGAGATTTACAGTACAAATTCCAGTAGCCTAAGTTCAACTTTAGTAAATTGAAGGGAATTTACCATTTATACACCAATAAATCCTGACAAATTGAGCGGCAGTTCCTGCGGTCGGCCTCGTGGGCATTGCACTTGATCTTTTCTTGCATGTTCTCAAAGGTGATTCGAAGAGAAGGAAGAGAGAATTTTTAGTAGCATTACATGTTTTCCAACCTATTCTGAGTCAAATGGTTTTGCAATGTAGATTAAGATCAGCAAATAATTTTTGTAAAGTACTAAACATATTCGTAAGATTACACATTTTGTGTATAGTCAAATTTTTACTATTGGCATTGTTATTTACATTAGAACGAAAACTTATCTAGCTAAATTGACATTATCCAAAGTTCACAGATATCTTAAGAATTCATCTAATCCCATTTCCATTTAGTGAATTAAATTAGGGCATGAATCGAGAGACTTCTCTTACTATTCTCCGTGTCCTCGAAGCACCCGAAGATTCCGGTCGTGCACGGCTCGAGCACCCGAAGGTTCCGGTCGTACACGGCTCGTTCGCAGGCGGCGCGTACCTCTCCAGTAGTGGCTGCCCATAGTCACTGCACCTCTTCACTTTTAGCTGAAACCAAAACCAGCTCTAATCATAACTGGAATAAGACATCATAGTTCTTGAATTAAAAAGTAATGTAATACATATGAACCTCAGAGTGAAATCTGCATTAGGTTCTTTAAGCTGTATATTAGGTCCTCACATGGAAAATCTGCATTATTATATTTATCTTCTTTTTTAGATGAACACTAAAATGAAATGCTAAAAGTTAAAAATGAATTGAAGTCAAAGTTTAGGGACTAAATACCTCATAAGAGTAGGCAATTTGGTTGAAGAAGAAAACAGCAGAAATCTTGGAAACTTATTATTACCAGTTTTCTTTTCTCCGACAGATATAAAGTATTATACTCTATTTTCTATGGATTAGTTTACTTAATATTTAGGTAGTAAATTCCTGTCAAAGCCATGGCTAAACTCAACAGTAGCTATCTAGTCAGCTGGTGAATTGGATATTATTGCTTTTAGTTTGAGGTTAACCCCTTTAAGTCATTAGAATCAGCTACATAAGGAATGCTTGATTAAGAAAGATTATGACAAGCTTTCATGAAAAAGGAAAGATTGGTTTTAAAATAATGTTCTTTTTTCCTTTTTTTTCCTCTCTTTTGCAACTAAGTTCCTTGAAAATGCCATCTAAGGAAACCAGTATCTTTAATTTGTGAAACTGAGACTCTTAAACTTTAATTTAAACTTGTATTTTCCATCATGCTTTTAGCTACTTGATTGTCCTATTTTATTGATATTTATGCTCTTAATGCTATTAGGGCTCTCATGTCAAATTTATTAAACTCTTGGCGAGGTATACTACAAAATTTGGGTTAAAATGAAATTCATGATTTGGAGAAAAAAGGGTCTATTACGATAATGTTAAGCTGTAGCCTTAGAAGAGAAGGAAAACTGTTCATATATGAATTACCTTTACGGTAGTTCGGGATTCCTCTAATGACTCAATGTCCAGTAAATAAGGTAGTGGCCGGAAACATGCTTCTGAAGCTGCCAAAATTTCCAGATTAGTAAAACACCACAATATATATTATAAGCTAATATTATTAATTTAGTACAAAAACTTGCTAAATCCAATTACCATTATGTGTGAGTGGACATTAATGGTGCATATATTCACAAGTCAATTAAAAGTTAATAAGCTTCTCATGGTATGCAAGAAATGTTAATATAGTCCAGCTAACTAATTAATCCATTCATTCTATTGCAAGCGGCTTAATTATACATGCCATATCTTTGTATAATAACCATATTTTCTTTAGGTTTAAGTGAATGTAGGTGCAGGAAAACATTTGTCAGTGAGAGAACTTTCAAGTATGAATATCAACTATTCTTTGTAATGATTGACACCACTTCGTCCCTACTTTGTTATCCAGCCTTTTTGCTATGCTTGGTTAGGGGTAGTTTAGTTAGGAATAGCACTATAACATGAGTATTTTCTTCTTTTTGTTTCTTTCGTCATTGTTTTAAAAGAACAAAAAGCAGGAACATAAGAAAATAATGAAAGCTTTGGTAAGATTAGAAATTACAAAAGAAGTAGTGTTTAGGATATCGAATCTTCACATTTTCTATGTTTTACTGTTATAAGAGTAGATATTATAAAAGAAGTAGTGTCTAGGATATTGAATCTTCACATTTCCTATGTTTTGTTGTTAGAAAGTATGGTATTGGTAATTATTGTACTTCTCAACACGAGTTTGCTTTTTCTTCTGACTTGATAAATATTATGTATCAGTAAACTCAACATCAATATGAGTTTTTTCTTTTTTTCGTTTCTATCGTCATTGTTTCACAAAAATATGTGTCAGCAAATTGAACATCAACATGAGTTTTTTTTTTTTTTTTTTTTTTTTTTTTAGCGTCATTGTTTTGTAAAAACAAAGAAGCAAAAACATCAAACAAATAATGAAAGCCTTCGTAAGACCACAAATTACGAAAGAAGTAGTGTTTACTAAATTTACAATTAAAATAAAAGATTGAAATTTTAAATTAGAAATTATATTAAAGTTATATTAAATTTTATATTTGACAGAAAGGAAGAAAAGAAGTATATCAACAAAGAGGAAAATGGAGGTTGTAGAGTAACTACAGATATATATATAGCAAATTTGCACTCATAGATACCTCCAACCCAATTTTCTTACTTAGTTCTTTAATTAGCTTGTCTTTCTTCTAAAGTTAACCAGGAAAATAGAAAAGACCTTTCAGTAAAGTATAAATAAGAATACTTGTAAACCACCTGATAATCTCATACCTCCAGTTCCACAGTCTTCATTCTGAGGACTGCTGTTGTGCATCCAAGCTCATGCTGCAATTCTTTCAGTTGTACATCCACAAATTAGTAAATTATGAGAATTTACATTCGAGTCGACATGCGTTATTGCAAACACACACAAAAGAAACTCTGGTACTACTAAAGTTAAGACCTGCTTTTAGAGCTTTTTCCCCATAGTTTTTCTTACAGTGTCCTAGCTTAAGAAACACAAGCTCGGCATTTTAAGAAACAAGAGAAATCAGAGCTTCTAGCTAAGAAGTTTGAAGTTGAAGCTTTTTCTTCTAGCTCCAATCGAAAGGTATTTAAAGAATTCTAATGCATAATCTTTTAGGGTAGCAAAGGAACTGCAGGTTTTCTTTAAGGAACAAAATGATAATAGATATATAGAGAGGTAAACTTTACTTCAGACTTGTTCATTACCTTTATTATGTACTTGCACACAGGGACATTATATAATCTGCTCCATGTATGCTCCAACTTGTAATAGATAGATAAATAATGTCATCATCACCTGGGTACTAAAGATAACCTATGTATAAAATTGGCCCCAGTAAAATAACTTCTCCAAAAGTAAATAAGAATGCAATGTGAAAATCAAATAACCTGATCATTGATAGAAATAATGACAAACTGGAACACCAATGGGATTATTTGAGCCCACTACTTCACCCTTGCTCTCATTTCCTCGAGATTATTACCTGGGCATTACAAAGAATAAACATGCCGATTCATATAGATGGGAAAAAAAGAAGTAAAGAATAATGCAATATACATGAACCTCAGAGCAAAAGCATTGCATGGTTCCCCAAAATCTGCAGCTGGTGCTGCATTAGGTCCTCACATGAACCAACAATGCAATATACATGAAAAATCTGCATTAGGTTCTTTCATGAATCTCAAAGCGAAATCTGTATTGGAATTTTTGTTCCGAAAATCTGCATTGTCACATCCGATTCACATAGATGAGAACAAAAGAAGTAAAGAATAATGCAATATACATGAACCTCAGAGTAAAAGCATTGCATGGTTTCCCAAAATCTGCAGTTGGTACTGCATTAGGTCCTCACATGAACCAACAATGCAATATACATAAACAATCTGCATTAGATTCTTTCATGAATCTCAAAGCGAAATCTGTATTGGTATTTTTTTTCGGAAAATCTGCATTGTCACATCTATTTTTTCCTTTACATGAGCATTGGATTGGGATGAAATCTGGATTAGGTTCTCAGATGAATTACAGAGTAAAAGCATTGGAATTCCGAAAGGAAAAACAAAGTAAAAGAAGGTTCCATGACCACCCAATTTAACTTTACTTGATCAGAAAGCTTTGGAAGACACCAATGCAGTAAGGAAAACACTTGATGGAACAACAATTTAATTTTACTTTATTAGAAAGCCTCTCAATTGTAGCCCTATTTAATTTACACTCTCTTCTATGTTTTGATCTTTTAATTTGCGCTATGTTTGTCATGTAAAGTAGTAGTCGTCGCTAAATCAAGTGAACTGCTACCTATCATGTGTCAAATTTTGATCCACATTGTGTCATTAGGGAAAAAGCAAGTGAAACTATTCAATCCAACAAAATCACTATTAAATTTTGGAGGATTTCCTATTTATTTTGGGAAAAAAAGTTAGGTGAACAAAAAATCGGAATTTATGATATGTTGATGGGATAAAAATAAAAAAGATAAAAGATCAGTAACTATTTTAGAATGGCCTGTACTTGAGGGTTCTCAATATATATTTACTATGGGAGATGAATAACTATTTTAGAATGGCCTATACCTGAGGGTTTTGAATACATATTTATTAAGGGAGTTGAATAAATTACTATTGTTCATTTGGATGCCAAAAAAGATGCAGCATGGTATCTGACGTATCCTTTATTTTACCTTTATTAGTTTTTAAATGTTCTTTAAGACACCGTCTCACTACTTGATTTTTCGTTAGATTTTTCTCTTAGGCATACCCTTGATTTTCCATTAGTTCCTTTTGCTTTATTCGATAAATTAAATATACCTCAATAAATAATACCAATCACAGAACAAATTGGAATTCGTAAGGCACCTCCTCATTACTCTAAACCAGTAGGAAAAATCACTAAAACCTCTAAAAATCCAGCGACAACACAATTCCAAGCACGGAACAAATCGATAAATTAAGTATACCTTAATTCACAGTTCGAAGCACGGAATAAATCAGAATTCCTAACGCACTTCCTCACTATTCTAAACCAGCAGGAAAGATCACTAAAACCTTTAAAAATCCAGCGACGACACAATTCGAAGCGCGGAACAAATCGATAAATTAAGTATATCTCAATTCACAATTCGAAACACGGAACAAATCAGAATTTCCGAGGTACCTCCTCACTATTCTAAACCAGCAGCAAAGATTATTAAAACTTCTAAAAATCTAGCAACAACACTGTTCGGGAAATCGGTTTTTTTTTTTGTTTTATTCGTAAATTAAATACACCTCAATTAACAACAGCATGGCATCTGACGCATTCTTTATTTTTCATTTATTAGTTTTAAAATGTTCTTTAAGGTACCACCTCATTACTTGATTTTTCGTTAGATTTTTCTTTAGGTATACCCTTGATTTTCCATTAGTTTCCTTGTTTTATTCGATAACTTGAATATACCTTAATTAACAATTCTAAGTACGGAACAAATCGGAATTGCTGAGGCACGTCCTCACTACTCTAAACCAACAGGGAAGATCACTAAAACTTCTAAAAATACAGCAACAATATAATCCCAAGCATGGAAGAAATCGATAAGTTAAATATACCTTAATTCACAATTCGAAGCGCGGAACAAATCGGAATTTCTGAGGCATCTCCTCACTACTCTAAACCAGCAGCAAAGATCACTAAAACTTCTAACAATGTAGCAACAACACTGTTCGGAAATCCTAAGGCACTTCGTCACAACGTTAAACCAGTAGGAAAGATCACTAAAACCTCTAAAAATGTAGTGACAACACAATTCCAAGTACGGAACAAATTGATAAGTTAAATATATCTCAATTCACAATTCGAAGCGCGGAATAAATAGAATTTCTGAGGCACGTCCTCAAGAAATCTTAGTACTTTTGACATAAA
>CM054934.1:4854752-4869439 GCA_029168755.2 Tillandsia fasciculata | reverse complement strand
TAATATTATATGATTTAACGCTTTAGTTTTTTATTTTTTAATTTTTTTCTTGTGTTGGTTCTTCTTCCGTTTTCTTTAAAATATATTGAAAATTTTTTTGATACTCTCTATGTGATTTATCAATTTTTTATTTTAATATTCTATAATTTTAATTTTACTATTCATTTACCAGAAAGAAGAAACGAAATCACATAATACTAAAATAATACACCTTAAACTATAGAGTACTAAAATTAGAAAATATTAAAATCAACGGTTCCTAGCACAAGTGGCAAAAAATTTGATAGTTGATACATTCCGAGTTCGAAATTTAATTATTTTATATTTTCAGCTACGCTTATATCAAAATAAACAAAACAGTAGCATACTATTTTTCTCTTTAAAAAAAAAAAAAGTTAGAAAATATTAAACCACATAAAGAGTATTTGAAGTTTTTTCTTTCTTGATGGTATAGCACTTGCTCAAGATAGTAGTATATGGAAAAAACTCTATATTCAATGTATTCATATCACCCTAATAAAAGTTTATAAAAATTAATTTACTTTTAAACACGAGAGAGAGAGAGAGAGAGAGAGAGAGAGAGAGAGAGAGAGAGAGAGAGAGAGTTGGTGAGAGATATGAATAGCTAAGATGTTTTAATCTCACTTTCTTTTTAAATTCTATAAACTTGAGCTCTATTTTATTTTATCCCCAAATTACATAGAAATAAAATTAATTTAGCGTATTTTTATATTTCTACAAAAAAAAAAAAAAAAAACACCATTTAAACAACTCTCCTGAATAAAATACACTACATTAAATCTTCCAACCCTACTTTTGGTTTTTCTCAAAAAAAAAAAAAAAAAAAAAAAACCCTATTAATCCTAATTGTATTAAGATTAATAAATTTATCTCTAACAGATTTAAATATTAATTTTAATTCAACTAAGATTCAACTACAAATTGATATAAGAACAAATACCAGATCAACATCAAGCGGTACGAGAGCGAATTACGAATTTACAAAATCTAGTATCAAAGCGAATACTAGATTCCCCACAGTTTTTTTTTTGATTAAACAGGGTAAAACCCTATTTGATTACAAAATAGTACAAAGATTATCCCAAGGTGCTGAAAACTCTCGCACCCAAGCAAAGCTGGGGCGCCAGCTACACCCAAAAGGAGGCCAGCCTCGACACCCACACTAACAAAATTAGCAAAGACAACAAAAGGAAACATACATCTAGTCCAGAGTACATGTAGTCCAGGAATTTAACAATAATCCACAAAACAGAGAAACAAACCGCAACAATTAGCTATGCTCCCTCCCTCTGCCTCAAAACACTGGATGCGATAATTTGGAGTTCCCCGAGAGGCAATAGAGGAATCCGCTCCTGCTGCTAGGTGAAAGCACAATACAATCAAGGGTGGCAACAAGCAAACTGCGGAAATTTTGTAGTTCCACATGGATCTTTAGGAATCCTACTGCGTGGATTAAGGCTCGATAATATGCACAATCCGATCCTGCTGCTTGTGACACTATGCAAACTGTGGGGAAATATTGAAGTTCCACATGAAGCTTGAACTCCTACTGCATGGATTGAAGCTCATTAATATTACAAGTCTGCTAGGAAAAACAATGAGTCTCAAATTGGAACCTCGCCATCAAAAATAGAACCCCCCCCTCGCATCACTGCTGCTTAGTGAAAGTACAAAACTGCTAGATTAAACAATGAATCTCTAAGAGGAACCTCGCCATCGTATAAATGAAGCCGCCCAATCGCATAAGAACTGCTGATTGGTGAAAGCGCAATACAATCAGTATGTGATCCGGGGAAAGAGTGGAGTTCTGCCTGAGAGCATTGTGGAAAGTCAGTTGCTCCCAGTCCTTGGTAGCAGTTGTCTAGAGAGAGTTGCAAGATGAAGATGAAAGCGCCCGAATCATCCTCTGCTTTCACTAGTAGTGGTCGAAATCGCCTCATGAAAATATCAGCAGAACGGCTCCACTTAAGGCTGTTCCAGAGTCCACCGTTTCCGCCATGAAGAAAACCGAATAGCAAGCGAGACCCCCCTCGCTCCCCACTTCTTGGTAAAACTGGCCTGCGACTCTCCACGGGTTCCTTACCGGAATCGTTGCTCACCCAACGCCACTCTCCACAGTGCCATTGTACTTAAGATCCTCCCAGCACACTCCCTCGTACTGTTGGTTTGATTATCGAAGATCCTGTAGTTTCGCTCCATCCACAATTCCCAACATGTGGCTGCCACGCACACGTCAAGGAAGCCCCGGTCGCTCCATTCGGTCGCCGATGTGCTCCTCTTCCATCTTTCCGCCAGGCCCCCTGATCCATGTAGCAAGCTTGTCAACCAGAGAGGGTTGCCCTGTAGAGTCCTGCTCCAAACCGTGCGAGCGAAGTGGCAACCGAAGAAGATATGTTCCAGGCTCTCCTCGTCGCCAAAGCAACAGACACAGCATGAAGGTCCATGCCACCCACGCTTGCTAAGCTGATCAGCTGTTAGCAACCTGTTTCTCGCAGCCAACCATAGGAAAATTTTGATACGAAGAGGTACCTTTAAGCTCCAAAGGTGTAGGATGCGTCGATCGTTGACACCGTCGAAGGCCAGAAAATTGTAAGCTTCCTTCGCACTGAAGCATCCTCTAATATTCCTGTTAAATCAAAAAACGGAAAAGATCTAGTTCGTTGGGCACGAAAATACCAAAAGAGAATCGAAAAAGAGAGAAGAAAAATAAAGCACACAATATTTACGTGGTTCGGCCACTGGCCTACGTCCACGGGCGAAGACGGAGCGGAGACTTTCATTATAATCAAAGTGGTGTACAAAATATGCCTCTCTCACAAAACCCTAATCCCAAAATACACCCATATTCCTTCTCATCCGCCGCACCAAATAAATAGAATAATGGTATATTTATAATAGTGGCTAAATCCTAATACAATTAGGAATACAAATCCACTAAGATTAGGAATATTCTTAATAAGATTAGGCATAATCCAAACTTATCTTAATTGGATAAGCTAAAACAGAATAGGGTTAAAAACCTTCCGGTTCTAGAATTCGAGACATATCTAACAATCTCCACCTTGGCTTGAATTCTTTGTCTTCTCCACTATAACCCTAAAAGCTCCTGAAAGTGCTGCTGCACATGCAAACCAAATATACGGAATTCTTGAATTTGGTCGCCTGACTTAATGAGCAAAACCGTGGGGTTCTCTGAAGTGCTAATCTTCTCATTCTCCAGTTACGCCTTGTGCAACCTCTGCTGCATCAGAACGACAACTTGCCGTAGAACGAAACTGCTGGAGCGATCAAACTTCTCGATCTCAAATTTCGTCGACGTCTTAAATACCCAAACGAACAATCCGGCTCTGATACCAGTTTGTTAAATCAAAAAACGGAAAAGATCTAGTTCGTTGGGCACGAAAATACCAAAAGAGAATCGAAAAAGAGAGAAGAAAAATAAAGCACACAATATTTACGTGGTTCGGCCACTGGCCTACGTCCACGGGCGAAGACGGAGCGGAGACTTTCATTATAATCAAAGTGGTGTACAAAATATGCCTCTCTCACAAAACCCTAATCCCAAAATACACCCATATTCCTTCTCATCCGCCGCACCAAATAAATAGAATAATGGTATATTTATAATAGTGGCTAAACCCTAATACAATTAGGAATACAAATCCACTAAGATTAGGAATATTCTTAATAAGATTAGGCATAATCCAAACTTATCTTAATTGGATAAGCTAAAACAGAATAGGGTTAAAAACCTTCCGGTTCTAGAATTCGAGACATATCTAACAATCTCCACCTTGGCTTGAATTCTTTGTCTTCTCCACTATAACCCTAAAAGCTCCTGAAAGTGCTGCTGCACATGCAAACCAAATATACGGAATTCTTGAATTTGGTCGCCTGACTTAATGAGCAAAACCGTGGGGTTCTCTGAAGTGCTAATCTTCTCATTCTCCAGTTACGCCTTGTGCAACCTCTGCTGCATCAGAACGACAACTTGCCGTAGAACGAAACTGCTGGAGCGATCAAACTTCTCGATCTCAAATTTCGTCGACGTCTTAAATACCCAAACGAACAATCCGGCTCTGATACCAGTTTGTTAAATCAAAAAACGGAAAAGATCTAGTTCGTTGGGCACGAAAATACCAAAAGAGAATCGAAAAAGAGAGAAGAAAAATAAAGCACACAATATTTACGTGGTTCGGCCACTGGCCTACGTCCACGGGCGAAGACGGAGCGGAGACTTTCATTATAATCAAAGTGGTGTACAAAATATGCCTCTCTCACAAAACCCTAATCCCAAAATACACCCATATTCCTTCTCATCCGCCGCACCAAATAAATAGAATAATGGTATATTTATAATAGTGGCTAAATCCTAATACAATTAGGAATACAAATCCACTAAGATTAGGAATATTCTTAATAAGATTAGGCATAATCCAAACTTATCTTAATTGGATAAGCTAAAACAGAATAGGGTTAAAAACCTTCCGGTTCTAGAATTCGAGACATATCTAACAATTCCATCTCCAATCTAAAGCGTCCGGACGGTGGTTCAAAGAGGTATTCCGAATTGCATTTTGAAAACACGAAAATTCGCGATGACCCACCGAGTCGTTGGCCAACAAAATGCGAAATCCGAAATTGGCCTTGTCAGCAAAGCGATGCAGCCAGGACTTGACCGAGATGTGTTTAGGCGAGGATAACGCGAACAGCGTCGGGAAGCAATTTCGCAGCGGTTCGTCGCCCGTCCATTTAGCATGCCAAAAAGGGATTGTCGCCCCGTCCCCAACCCCGAATGTAACAGATGTGTGGAAAGCCCCCGAGGTGGTGAGGATGCCCTTCCATATGGGCGCGCATTTAGCAGGTGTAGTTCCCCCCGCACAAGGCGATTTTCTCTTGTAATAAATGCGCCTTAAAAGTCGCACCCAAGGCCGCTCTGTGTCATTATAAAAGGTCCACAGACCTTTCATTAGCAGTGCAGAATTTGACGTGGAGATGTTGCGTATTCCCAGTCCACCAACTGCCTTGGGTCGGCAAACCTGCTTCCAATTGACAAGACAATGAAACCCGCTGGTGTTGTCCATGCCTTTCCAAAAGAAACCCCGTCGAATTCTGTCGATTTCTTTTATCGCCCAATTCGGGATCTTGAAAGCTGAGCAGAAGAAGGTTGGAGCGCTAGAAAGCAC
Source organism: Tillandsia fasciculata (assembly GCA_029168755.2). Classification (NCBI taxonomy): domain Eukaryota; kingdom Viridiplantae; phylum Streptophyta; class Magnoliopsida; order Poales; family Bromeliaceae; genus Tillandsia; species Tillandsia fasciculata. The sequence continues at coordinate 4,864,232 of CM054934.1, read as the reverse complement.
CGAATTGACAAGAACCAATCGTCCCGCTCTTGACAGCATCTGACCTTTCCAACCCGCCAGTCGCTTACCAATCTTCTCGACGAGCGGTAGGAAGTCAGTTTTTCTCAACCGCTTGGGTGAAAGAGGGAGGCCTAAATAAGTGAGCGGAAACCCTTCAATAGAGCATCCGAACAAGCTAGCCAACCTGTGTGCCTGGTCAGTCGCTAAATGCACAGGGATAATGCGGCTCTTAGAAAAATTAATCCTTAGACCCGAGGCCGCCGCGAAGGCCTCAAGGATGGTCTTGATCCTCTCTGCCGATTTGTTGCTGCCGTCAAAGAAGAGGAGCAGGTCGTCGGCAAATTGTAGCGTGTGAATATTGGTATCGCCGATACCCACCTGGTGAAGCAGCGAGTTGGAGACCGCCGCTTGAAACATCCTGAACAACGTATCGATGCAAAGGATGAAGAGTAGGGGGGAAAGTGGGTCCCCCTGTCGGAGGCCACGTTTACATTGGAAGTAGTCGCCCGGTGCGCCATTAAGGAGAATCGCATTAGAGGAAGAATGTAGAATCGCTTTAATCCAACCAATCCACTTTTCTCCAAAACCCCTCGTGTGTAGCAAGTCTACCAAGAACTCCCAATTGATGTGGTCGAAGGCTCGCTCGAAATCTATCTTCAATAAGGCTGCTTGTTGATGAGAGGAATAGAGATGGTGTGTAAGGATGTGCGCCGTGTAAAAATTGTCGAGGATCGAGCGGCCTTTGATAAACGCCGTTTGGAAGGGATTAATGAGATCATCCAAGTAAAATTGCAGTCTTGTCGCCAGCACTTTCGAAATAATTTTGGTTAGTCCATTGATCAAGCAGATCGGTCAAAACTCCCGCACATCTGTCGCTCCAGCTTTTTTCGGAATAAGACAAATCCAACCTCTGTTGATTTCTTGCAAGTCCAGTAGGCCGGAATACAACTTGTGGAAAGTCTCCACCAGATCCGATTTTATCACCTCCCAAAAGCGCTGATAAAAGGTTAAAGGTAGTCCATCTGGTCCCGGCGCCTTATCCGGCGCACAGGAGAAAACAGCTCTTTTAATTTCTTGTTCCGAAAAAGGTTCCTGGAGGGGCCGAAGGTCAAAAGAATCAAGAGCATAGAGGGAAGCAAGCTCGATACCCGAATAGATACGGGACTCCGTGCCAAGTTGAGCGGAGAAAAAGGAAAACAGAAGGGAAGCCATATCCACATTACTAGAGCAGGAGGCGAGTCCATCGGTTAGCCGGGTGATAAAATTCTTGCTCCTGCGATTGTTGGCACAACGGTGGAAGAACTTGGTGTTCGCATCGCCCGCCCTCAACCAGTGTACCCTGGATCGTTGCTTCCATTTAATTTCTTCTTGGATGCTAATTTCCGTGTATCTCTCCTTGAGCTTCCCCACAGTTAGTAAGGCCAAATTGAAATTGTGGTTTTCACATCAACACACGTGGCTTTGGTGCTTTGAATCTTTTGAGAAGTTGGAGAGCTTAATTTTTACTGTTCTTCTTCTTTAATGCAATTGTATTTATAATATTTTCAAGTAAAATAATGTTTAAGTTATTAAAAAATATATAGATAATAGATGATATAGGCAAAATAGAAATTTTATTTAGTTTTTAATGAATTATTACAGATTTGAATATTTAATTATGATAGTTTTTCTAAATAGATGGATATTTTTTATATTGACATCTTTAAAGAAGTATTTAAGTAATTCAAGGTTAGAGGAAGAGTATGCATGAAATTAATTAATTCTATAAATTAATAAATCAAAGTATTTTTTTGGGTTTTAAGAAACAAAATTCATAGAATTTTGAATGGCAAAATTAGATCTTGTACATTACACCATCGGTATGGCGGTTGTGTATGCCGCTCAAAGTCAAGATTTTCGTCTGGCTAATCCTCAAGAATAGGCTCCTAACGAAGGACAACCTTGGAAAGAGGGGCTGGTCCGGTAACTATCTTTGTGTGCTTTGCGGCGATCAGCTGGAGTCTATTGATCATCTGTTCTTGAGCTGCCTTTATACTAGATTTGTAGTCGGATCGGGCGAGGAAGGTCCTGAGTTCGAGGAGTTAGAAATCTGTGTCAGCAAGGTGTGGGAGAAGGGGTTGAGAGGGGATGGTAAGGTGGAGCGGAGCAGATTTCTTACTGTCCTGTCGGCGAATTGGTAGGTGATTTGAAATATCAGAAACGAAGTTATCTTTCAATAATGTAATACTGATCCATTCGTCGCAGTCAACTCGGTTAGGAGAGTTTTAGCTCACTGGAAGAAGCAGGCCTGATTAGGAGATTTTTATTTTTATTTTTATTTTTATTTTTATTTTTATTTTTTTTTTTCAATTTTGCATTCGCCTTCGATCTTGAGAGACCCTCATGTCTCACCCTTGTTGATAAATTCAGTTTCTTATGTTAGGATTTGATTAGATTTGTAACTGAATCCTAGTTGGATTAAGATAATATTTAAATCTTAAAAAGATAAGTTTGTTAAGATTTAAATATTAATTAGAATAAAAATCTATTTTGACTAGGATTTGGATAGCTTTTGATGTAAGCTATAAATATATCATATGTGTTATTATTTTAATGTGGTGTTAAGGAGGATATACCCACGATGGTGGTAATACCCATGAAGGTGGTGGGGGCTAGGATTTAGCCACACCCATATAGTGGTATCCACATCAAGGTGGTGTTAACGTGGTCACACCCATGGAGACGGTGGTGATAATACCCATGGAGGTGGTGGGGGCTAGGATTTAGCCACACCCATATAGTGGTATCTACACCCACGGTGGTGGTAACACCCAAGGAGGTGGTGGGGGCTAGGATTTAGTCACACCCATAGTCTTCTAGGTTTATAGAAGACGAGAGAAGGGAGTCTTCTAGGTTTATAGAAGACGAGAGAAGGGTGAGAGAGATTCAGGAGGAGGGCTCGGGTTGAAGCTACTCTATTGCAGAAGAAAAGAGGAGTCGGTGTAATTCTTTTCTTAATTAATGAATCTTATTTCATCCGCATATTTTCTGTTTTGGTTTTCTTCTCCTTGGTGATTGTGCTAGTTCCAGTTATATTGAGAGGACGGATTTTTGATAAAAAATTCGATTTGACGTTTCCGCTGCGGAATCCCAACACTAGGCGGTACCGGTGTGAATTGCGGTACCGGAGCGGGTTGCGGATTCAGAGAATCTGGTACCGAGGCGAGTACCGGATTTTTCCAACAATTGGTATCGGAGCTAAAGGTTGGCGATCCTCGGGAGAGATCGACATCAGAGTACTGGATTACCGATCATCACGGGAGGCGATCACAATTTGATCTCGCTAGGCGTGTTGGACTTGAAGGTATGTAATTTTTCGGCTTCAGGTGGAGCTAGAGAGTCCAAAAGCGAGATCGGAGATGCAGTCGCTCAAGGTGGAGCGAAGGAGAGCTTGATGTAGCGATTGAAGATTACAAATCAAATCAAGGTGGAGATTTGTTAGGATTTGATTAGATTTGTAACTGAATCCTAGTTGGATTAAGATAATATTTAAATCTTAAAAAGATAAGTTTGTTAAGATTTAAATATTAATTAGAATAAAAATCTATTTTGACTAGGATTTGGATAGCTTTTGATGTAAGCTATAAATATATCATATGTGTTATTATTTTAATGTGGTGTTAAGGAGGATATACCCACGATGGTGGTAATACCCATGAAGGTGGTGGGGGCTAGGATTTAGCCACACCCATATAGTGGTATCCACATCAAGGTGGTGTTAACGTGGTCACACCCATGGAGACGGTGGTGATAATACCCATGGAGGTGGTGGGGGCTAGGATTTAGCCACACCCATATAGTGGTATCTACACCCACGGTGGTGGTAACACCCAAGGAGGTGGTGGGGGCTAGGATTTAGTCACACCCATAGTCTTCTAGGTTTATAGAAGACGAGAGAAGGGAGTCTTCTAGGTTTATAGAAGACGAGAGAAGGGTGAGAGAGATTCAGGAGGAGGGCTCGGGTTGAAGCTACTCTATTGCAGAAGAAAAGAGGAGTCGGTGTAATTCTTTTCTTAATTAATGAATCTTATTTCATCCGTATATTTTCTGTTTTGGTTTTCTTCTCCTTGGTGATTGTGCTAGTTCCAGTTATATTGAGAGGACGGATTTTTGATAAAAAATTCGATTTGACGTTTCCGCTGCGGAATCCCAACACTAGGCGGTACCGGTGTGAATTGCGGTACCGGAGCGGGTTGCGGATTCAGAGAATCTGGTACCGAGGCGAGTACCGGATTTTTCCAACATCTTATTGAATAAAACGGGTAGCGTGCTGTCTTTTTCTCAAAAAAAAAAAAAAACTTAGATATTGTACAACAAGCTGAGAATCTCTCGCCAAAAAATTGATTACCTCTATTTCACTGATTAATAAACTAAAACATGAATTTCAAAGTTTGGTTTTATATAAATTAAACGCATTAATTAGTTGACTTTGGACAAAGATTATGGTTGAATTCGTCGATTGCTTGTGTAAGAAAATTTGAAATTGGTCAGTAAGGAGTAATTTTTTATTCTTAATTTTTTTTCTTGGACGAGAAGAAGGGTCAGAAAATGAAAGGTAGAGAATAATATTCATGAGATTATTATTTGCAACTTTTGTTTAAAAAGATAATTTTAATCTCAAAAAATATAAAAATTATAATTTTTATTTTAAACAGTATAATTTTTATTCAAGTAGTTCAATTTTTATTTAAAGAATACAACTTTCGTCTCAAAAAGTACAAATTTCGTCTTAAATAGTATAATTTTATTTGCAAATTTATTTTAACAGTACAACTTTATCATCATCTTTAATCTTCTCTAGTTTTTGATCTGTAGCAGCGACGACACATAATAATCTTTACATAAAAATTTAATATTTATTTATTTATTTATTTATTTATTTTTTATTTTTTATATTTTTTTTCGCTATCGCGCTTTCTCTCTCGCTCTTTGTCGCAGTCACTATCCTCGCCTGATCCGATCTTCTGCTTCGTCGTCTTTAAATCCTTCGATACTTTTATCATTGTCGCCGTTCGTAGTCATGCGCTTTGCTGCAAACTAACATCCGCGATCTATATTATATTTGAATTGGCGTCGACAGAAATATAGGTAAGATAAAAGAGTAAAATGTGGTGTCCATGTTGGAGCGGTGGATGAGAAGGAGAAGAGAGAGAAAACGGAAGGAGAAAGAGACGAAGAAACGGTGAAAGGAGGAAGAAGATATGAATAGAAAAATAAACTACAAAAAAAAAAAAAATTAAGAGTATTTTAATTAGTTTACTGAAAATTCGAACCGAATCCAAAAATTTTAAAATAGTGGTCTGTTTTTATAAAAATATAAAACTAATGAGTTCTTTATACAAATTAGCCTATTTTAAAAATAATTTATTTTTTGTAAAAAATAAAATAATAATATAATATAATATAATTTTTTTTTTTTTCTTTTGATTGTTGTTTATTTAAAGCAAATCCTAATCAACCCCACTTCATTTTATTTTCCTTCTCTTTCATTTTTTTTTTTTTTTTTTTTTTGACCCAAACAACTCGATTGGTGTCAAAATAATTAGACAATAACAGCATGACTTTTCTACTAATTAAGTATATTATTAGTGGTTTTTTTTTTTTTTTTTTTTTTTTTTTTCCGTTGTTGTTCTCTTCATGTTTTAATCCAAATGAGAGAAAAAAAAAAAAAAAAAAAAAATCTTGCTCCTAACTTTTTTTTTTTTTTTTTTTTCTTTATTTTCAATCCAAATAAAATGTCAAAGAACCACTTATTATAATTCTAAAAAAAAAAAAAAAAAAAAAAAAAAAAAAATTTATTGAATTCCTGTATTGCGAATTGCAAAATTCATTGCTATAAAAAAAAAGAAAAAAATTACACAAATAAAAGTCAAAAGATAAGAAGATTACGCATACGCACGCTACCACAATTAACACACATGCTATGGAATCAATAATCCATCTTTATTACAACGAAACGTGAAAATGGGATTCACTAAAACAATTAATTTTATTCAATTTCCCAAACTCCTACTACCTACCAAACTTTGAATACAAATCAAATCATTTGGCCGCCGCAGCAGCAGCATTCAACTTAGCTTGAATTGCTTTTGCAAACTCCGCCAGCTTTTCGGCTTCTGGCATCAGCTCCTTCACCACCGCTGCCGCACGAAAGCGCTGTTCCCACTCCGCCAGGAGCGGAAACTTCGCATTGTCGAAGAGTTTGATGCCGAACGTAATATCTACCACCTCGACCCAGCCCAAGAAACTCCCGAGAACGATGTCGACGTAGCCCACATTGTCGCCGCCGAAAAAGCGCTTTCCTTTGAAGCTCTTCTCGTAAGCTTCCTCTAAAAGCTCCAGTCCTAAAAATGCTTCTTCTGCTGCTGCGGCTCTCTCCTCATCAGTTTTGCTTCTTATGAGCCCAATTGAACTCGGACCCCACTGCACATATATTTAAATTAACTATATATATTCACTTGCATGTACAGCTTTACAAATATTAAAGTAACATAATATGATGATGCATAAGTAAAATATTGTAAAACTTATGATAATAATAACTGATTACGTGTACCTTATCATCTATGTATTTGGCCCAAAAAAGGGCAATCGCGCGCTCGTAGGGATCAGAGGGGAGAATAGCAGGTCCAGTAGCAGTACCCCAAACCTCGTCGATGTATTGGACGATGATCGCGGACTCGCAAATGGGCTGGTTCTTGTGGATCAAAACTGGCACCTTCTTGTACACGGGGTTTGATTTGACGAGGAGCTCACTCTTATTTTCCCAAAGTTGTTGCTCCAGATACTCGTAGCTAACTCCCTTGAGTTCCAAAGCAATTTTTACTCTAAGTACGTAGGGGCTGGCCCATGCTCCCAGGAGCTTCACTTCCTTCACCATTTTTCTACAAAATGATTCTAAAAAGTTAAGGAAAAAGATATGGACTTTTAAAAGTGCTAATTTTGGATGTGGTTTTGATGTGTACAAAGAGAACGGGGCCCGGTATTTATAATGTGGAAAGAGGGAATATGCGAGAATTTTTTTTTATCACAATTAGAGCTTATTTCTAGTCAAATTGTGTTGAATATAATATTTATAGGTCGTCGGAGCATTCTAGAATTGAGACCACAAGTTTTACCTTAATTATATGTTGTAAACACAAAAAAAAAAAAAAAAAAAAAAAAAAAAAAAAAAAAAAAAAAAAAGTTAACAAGTTCTTTTTGTTGCCTATTTATTTATAAATTAAAAATAATTTTAATTTTTTATCATGTAATAATAGATCAAAAAGGTTAATAAGTTGAGTAGGCTACGGTTCATAATAAATCTAACGGCAAGAACCGTAACAATAAATTTAACGTTTAGATAGATTGAGCTGTGTCTGTATGCTTTAAGTAAATTGGTTATTTATTTCTAACCGTTCGAGCTTTTGAAATTAATAATTAGCGCCAACGATTCGACGAGCTTTCGGAGGTTGAGCTATTCTTAAATGTATCGAATAAATCCAAAATAAAATAAAATGTAAATAGATAGAGAGAAGAACCATTTACATCATTTAAATGCGGAGTTATAATTTTTATCCTAATATTCTTAAAATGATCTTACATTCCAATATCGTATTGCCCAAAAGGTTCAATTGACAAATAAAAAAATAAATATTTTGGACTAATTTACTTTTAGTTATACCTAATAATTATAAGTAAATGTGTAGTATCATAAATTTATTTTTCTCAAAAATAACTTAATTTTTGTTTATAAATGATTCAATTTATGAACGTAATTTTTGCTCACTTAAGTTTTTTTTTTTTTTTTTTTTTTTTTTTTTTTTCTATCAATATCATATAGATCTCATATTAATCATAGTAAATAATTAACTGAAACAAAAAATATATGATATTTTTTGTGAATCTATTTTCTTCTATGTCTAAATTAATATGATTTTTTTTTTTTTTTTTATTTGTTACCATTACTTAGTTTTAATTTGGAATACTTTCAATTGTATTTATTATATTTCAAACAAAATAATATTTAAGTTAATTAAAATTTTTTTTTTAGTGTTTTAGTGAATTATTACCAATTTAATTATTTATAATAGTTTTTTTCATTTTATTTTTTTTATTGAAATTAACTCTGTAAATTAATAAATCAAACTTTTTTTCTTGGGCTATAAGAAACAAAATTCATAGAATCTTGAATTGCAAAATTAGATCTTGTGCAACAAGCTATGAAGTCTTTCCCAGAAAATTGCTTAATTAGCTCTCATTTACCTTAAATAAAAAAATTACACTAAAATGATTAATAAACTTAAAGAGCACGACTTTCAAAGCTCGTTTTTATATAAATTAAACGCATTAATTAACTTTGGATAAAAAATATGCTTGGTTTCGTCATTGCTTGCGTATGCAAATTTGAAATTGGTCCATGGAGAATAAATACTTTTTTATTCTTAAATTTTTTTTTCTTGGCCAAGAAGAAGGGTAAGAAAATGAAAGAAAGAGAAATAATATTCAGGAGATTTTGATGTCACCGCTCCTTAGACGGGAAAATTACATATGTTGAGATAGTAATGATTTAGATAATATATATATATTATATATATATATATTATATATATATATATATATATAATATAATAAATAAAATTTAAAATATAGAAAATTACTTTGTAAATATTTATTTTTTAATTTTATTTTTTTATTTTAATTTTTAAAATTTATATTTCATATTTTTAAAATATTAAAAATATTTTTAAGAATTATGATATTAATGGAGATGGCGAAATATCCATATTGCTCTTACTTACTTTATAAAAAAAAAATTAAAATTTCAAATACATCAATTTGAAATTTTGAGAGGATAAAATATAGGTTTTTGAAAGTCAGGAAATAAAAAAAATAAAAAAAAAAGGATATTTATATGAAAATTTTATATAATTTAGCCAAAAAAAATAAAAAAAAATAAAATATGTAGAAGTTATCTGAACTATAGACCTGGTTACTAAATTTTTTAAAATTTTAATTTTACTATTCAATTTTTTTATTTATTTGATTTAAGTCCATCGACGGTATTTTGACTTTAAAATTTGAACAGATTATTTATATTTATAAATTTAAGTTAGGGGCAATTTCTTATATACCCCTAAAAATTTTTCTGTTTTCAGATTTACCTCTCTTAGAAGGCTAATATTAAAACTACCCTTCCTACGTTCCAACTTCTTTCTAAAATACCCCTGAAGTTAAACTCTGTTAGCGTACCGTTTGGAACTGCCGTTATCTGTGTGTGATTACTATTTTGCCCTTTCAAATATATCCTAAACCCTAAACCCTAAACCCTAAAACCCAAACCCCTAAACCCTAAAACCCTAAAACCCTAAACCCTAAAACCTAAAACCCTAAATCCTAAAACCCTAAAACCCTAAAAAACCCTAAACCCTAAACCCTAGAACCCTAAAAAACCCTAAACCC
>CM054934.1:4797252-4849752 GCA_029168755.2 Tillandsia fasciculata | reverse complement strand
TTAACAAAGATGAGCATCATGCTCACAGGGTTCATGAGGCTCGCGGGTTTGCTTATATGGGCTCAGCAAGTCGTCGGAGCAACCTCGGCCAGCAACAAGGTAGTTAGGGCTTGGGCTAGGGCTTATTGCAAGGCTCGGGTTCTAGAAGGCTGCAACCGCAATGAGTAGCAGGAGTGGGTCGAGGGAGGTGCCAGAGAGTCACCCGGGTGCGGCACCGGCGGCCTGGTGCGGTGGTTGGTCGGAGGGAAAGATGCATCCAACTTAGAGCTTGGCTCGGCCGAGCTCGGGGTCCGGCGGCTCAGGGGCCCAATCAAAGGCACCGGGAGGTAAGTTCTGACAAGGGTAGGTCACCGAGGTGTGCTGCCGGCGGCAGGAGGCAGCGGTGGCGCCGCACGATGGAGATTGACCAAACCCTAGTTGCAGTAAACTAGTGTTTGCATTTTTTCGACAATGACTGGTCGGGGGGCTCGGGAAGCGACAATGAACCTCCTAGGGACTGTACAAGAGGTGGTGGCGATGCTGGAGAAAGATCGGCCAAGGACTAGGGTTCCGACCAAGATCCTGTGCATCCGCAGCTTGCAGGCCTTCTCCGGCGTCGGGGCTGCACAAGGATGATCCCTAGGTGGTGAGGAGGCCCCCGTGGTGCCTCAGAAGCAAAAGGAACAAAAGCAGGGGTCTCGGGTTACCTCTAGATCGAGAAGGAGCAAGAAAGAAGGATATCTTGCTCCTTCGGCATCCAGTGGCGGCGGCCGGCAGCTAGGTTGGTCGAGAAGGCTTTGGAGAGGTTGCTGGTGATGTCTGGAAGATCCCCAAGCAAAGCCACCAAGTTTGGTTGTCTCGGACAACCCCCCAACCCGAGAGCAAAGAAGAAAAAGAAGAAGGGCTCCTCTCCGGCGATCTGTGGTGGTGGCCGACGGTGGGGTAGCTCGGGGAAGAGGCAGAGGAGAGGGAGGAAGGCTCTGGTGGTTGTCGGACTCTTTAATCTCATGCGGCTAGGGTTTCTAAAGGGAAACCTTAGGTGCACTATTTACAAAACTATACAAGATGCTAAAAGGTCCACCTAGACTCAATATTTTTAATTGAGTCCCTCACTGTAGGTGAGTTTGACATAGAGGCCCTTCCACGTGTGATCTCGCGCGATTCGGCACATAAAATATAGGTACTTTTGCAAAATTACTTTGTAAAAATAGCATTTTTTGTATTTTTTTGTGGTTTCGGTTCACCGAATTCAAAATCAGACTTCACCACAACATTTAGCTCGACGAGACCGCTCATGTAATGATTTTATTTCGTCGTGTTTGGATTTTGTTTCGCTACGTTAGTCGTTTCATCCTGAATACTCCAAAGAAATTCAAATTTTCGAATTTAAATTCCCCGAAAATCATATTTATTTCAAAATTTGGAATTTAAAATCACAATTATTACACAGCCAGTTTATGATTAGGTTCAGTGTATCATTGAGTCGGTCGGTGTCGTGTTTGATACTGTGGGTTTTGGTGTATAGGCATGATAGCATAGTGTTATGTAGGCTTTATTTTATTATACTCTATTACTCGCTTATTATTGTCTTTTCCCTATCGTGCCTCTGGTAGGCTTAGTAGGTAAGTTGTGGTTATCGCCGACCGTATGTACCCATTGGGAACTATTATTTTGTAATTCTCATGCCCTCTTATGGTTTACTTTTCAGAACCTTCCGAGTCAGCTCCGGACCGAGGTAAGCGGATCGCGCTATAGGTAGCATCTCATTTTTTGAGTTATGATATTTTTAGTGGTAGACTACCCGTTTTGTAGTTTAGATCGTACACTGTACTTTGGGACTGGCGAGATTAAGGCCTTTTATCTGTATTTATATTTTGGGAGGAGGATCTTGTATAATTTATTGTACAGTGATACCTGATAGTTAGTTTTACTCATGCTTTGAAACATGTTTAGTTATAAACTTTTATTTCTCTTGCAGGTTGGTTTTATACACTTCACGTGTAGGGTGCGTCCTTACACATCTGGCAGATCTGTTTGTCACGCCCCGAGCTCAAAGCGGAAGCCTTCGGGCATGCAATAGACCCGCCACGTGTGCGATGATGCACCCTACGCATGCGAAGTGTCCAAAACTAACCTGCAAAAGAACTATAATCTACCACAAAATATGTATCAGAGCAAAAATAAAACTACACTAATATCTTTCACCGTACAAGAATACATACAAATCTACCTCTCAAAAGAAATAAATACAAGTAAAGGGTCCTGGCCTAGCTAGTTCCGATGTACAGTGCTCTAAACAAAAACTACTAACATGGTGGACTACCTCTACCAAAAGTAAATGCTGGATAGGGGCTGCTATCTGCGATGCAATTCCCTTATCTCGGTCCGGAGCTGTCTTGAAAGGCTTTGAAAAGTGGACCACAAGCGGACGTGAGAACTACAAAACAATAGTTCCCAGTGGGTATGGTCGGCGAGAATTACGGCCTACCCACTAGATCTACCAGAGGCAAAATAGTGAAGCTGCAAAATAAGAGAGTAACATATCATAATAAAAATTAAAATAGAATCAAGTACAATACTACGCTATAAAATCCGTGACATTCTATCCAAACCTGAATGCAACAAAAAAATTCAACACTAGTCGTCACAACAGCACACCGGACCCAATCCTGAACTGACTGTCTCAACAGTCTAGTCAAGCTTGCGCCGCCTATCAATAGGCCACTATCAAACTGTCCCTACTATCCGGGTTGCACCCCAATTAGCGGCCCGTCAATAGTAGACACAAGCCTACTTCCTATCTCCAATCATCCACCCCCTATGCCGATAAACCCCAGTAAAACTCGAAGTGGCATGCAGGATATGATCAACGATGATCCTAGAGATCACCGACGACACAAACAAAAACTCCTACCACACATCTCGAATACAGTGCCCCGGCGCACACTCTCTCTCATACGCTGGCCCACGACCCACGAAACCTCAAGACAATGCAAGCTCTATATTAGCATGACGTAGCACAATATCAATACCTAAGTTTCATCAATCTCTAATATCTAACAATACAAACGAAGGGTCAACTCAGGTTGACAATATGGCTCACCTGATAATCAAATAAACCTAATCATATTATAAATGACACCTACCTCGATACACGAGCAACCCACAATCCTCGTACGTCCCATAGTAATAAAATAATAATAAATTCTAACCCCAACCCGAACAACCTAAAAATAGATAAAACATCATCCAAACACTGGCATGTAATTTCTACAACAAAAAAATAATAAAAAAAAACTATAAAAATCCATATAACTAGAAAGCTGACATACGAAGATAATTCGCTTCTCTCGGTGATATGAAACCCACCTGGATCACAAATCCTAGCGAAACACGGTCGACGGACAGACAATACGCTCAACGGTGATCACCACATGCGAACGGCTCCACCTCGAAAAATTGGTAGCATAGAAAACTCCAGCTCTAACAATCCAACAAAAGGCACAAAACTTAAATCCGGAAACACTATCGAGCTACACCTATCACTATCAAAAACCATCTCGAAAAATCCAAACGAACAATATAAAATAAGAAAAACCTACCCTAATGTCAACATGCCGTCAAATCGCATGCGCACGCACTTGTGCTAGAGTTCTCAGATCGAACCGTGCGCTCCACGATACTCTCCACGCGCTCATGACCTCCCTTTCCCTCTCCCTCGCTCTCTATTTCTATCTCTAGAACCCACATACACGAGTAGGAAAAGAAAAGAGAAGAAGAAAGAGGTCTGGGCGCGTTAAATACCCTCAAAAAGAAGATTCGGGCGCTCAAAATCCACTTTCGAGTGCTCGAAACGTGACCAATCAGGCGGCCCAACCTAAAAAAGGCGGCCCAAAACATTCAGGTCGCTACAGGATCCTTTTCGGGCGCTCGAAAGGCGTGCCCGAACCAATCTGGGGCTGCCATGCTTCCCGCTGCGTGTCAACCCATGCATCACATCATGCCGCTCAGCTTCCCCGTGCACCTGCGCCCAATGGGAAGTCTCCACGTGTCCACGCCTCATGCCCACATTGCCACGTGCCACGTGCCCCGCACCATCACGTGCCACGTGTCCGCCTTCTAGTGCACCCGCCTCCCCTTTTGGACGGCTACATGGCGGATCTGGGCGCTCGGATCCACTCTGAAAGTCAAAAAAAATCCCTAAAAACACACCCTGGGCTTCGTTTTTCGTGTCATTTTGCACTAAAACTGTCTCAACTCGGCCCGGCGCTCCTCCAACGTGCTGATCGACCAAACATATTGCAACTTTGCCATTTACGAAAGTTTAGTGACTCACACTATTCTCACAATAAAATATAATTTATTCCAAAATTACTTTTGCATGTAGTCAAATCTAATAATATTTTTTATCAAACTATAACTTAATATAATTTATATTTAAATTTAAAATTTAAATTTTAAATTTTAAAATTTAAAATATAAAAAATATAAAATTTAACATTTTTATTTAAACTATAAACTTAAAATTTAAATTTAAAATATAAGTACAAATTTAAAATTTAAAAATTAAAAATTAAAAATTAAAAATTAAAAATTAAAAATTAAAAATTAAAAATTAAAAATTAAAAATTAAAAATTTAAAAAATTAAAATTTAAAATTTAAAATTAAAATTTTACAAATAATATATTGAAAAATTTTAAAAATTGGAGAGGCAAATTTATAAATCTACATAACTTACAAAAAAAAAATAAAAAATAAAAAATAATTCATCATCTCTATCTCTAATATGAGATATTCATCCCGTATATTCTTCAGTCTAATCTTATAATATTTATAATATTCTATTACCAGTCAAATTCGTGATCGGAAAAATGACAACTAAACACGCCTATATGCAAACTCGGCTCTAAAAGAGGCTAACGACAGCAGTTACGACATCAAAAGCATGCGAAAGATGCAAATAATAATCTCATAATTAAATAATATCTTTCTCTCAATTCCTTATTACTATTCTTCGGTCCAAGAAAAAAATTTAGTCCTCATTCACCATTTCAAAATTTCTTACACAAGAAATGACGAAATCAACTAATGCGTTTAATATATATATAATAATAATAATAACGAGCTTTCAAAGTCAGAGAAGCGGCTCAATGCGCGACAGAGAATTTTTGGGTATTGCTTCAGTATGGTGACCTATTTGGCTTGAGCGCAACAGAAGAATTTTTGACAATCACAAAAAGACGGCGGGGTATCTAAGTAACGACGCTCGTGATTGTTTGGTCTGGTGGGCACAGCTTGCTCAACAACTTTAGATTTTTATTTTTATTTTTTATATTTTTATTATTATTATTTTTTTTTTTAGGCCCAGCTGCCTAACGTTGTAGCCTAATTCATATTCCTTATGAATGAACCGGTAGTATGCTATCTTTAAAAAAAAAATAAAAAAAAAAAATAACGAGCTTTCAAAGTCACGCTGTTTAAGTTTATTAATCATTTAAGTACAATTTTTTAATCAAATATTCCTCTATTTTGCCTACTATCTATTATCTATATATTTTTTAATAACTTAAACATTATTTTGTTTGAAAATATTATAAATATAATTGAATGTACATATCAAATTAAAACTAATTAATTGCAACAAACTACACCATACTAATAGTAAATAAGAAAATCATATTAATTTAGACAAAGAAGAAAATAGATTCACAAAAAAATATAATAATATATTTTAAGTTTCGGTTACTTATTTATTATGATTAATATTAGATCAATATGATATTAATAAAAAAAAAATGATAAATTTAAGTACGCAAAAAAGTATGTTTATAAATTGAATCATAAACAAAATTCGAGTTATTTTGTGATGAAAAATAAATTTATTAGCCCTACATGATACTACACATTTACTTATAATTATTAGGTATAATTAGGGGTAAATTAGTTTAAAATTCTTGATGGAGAGCGTTTTTGATATAATTCATTAATTTATAGGGATAAAAATGATACTGATAATTTTGAGAGTTATTCACAATATTTTACAATTTTTGAGAAACACATTTGAAACTGCCCCTAATTTATATCACAAATCAATGGGGAGCCATAATTTTTTTTTTTGAGAAATACTTTTACACTTTTTTTTTTTCTCTTTCGGTTACGTCCATTCATATCCGTTCAACGGCTCAGATTTAATTATTTTTAAGTTGTCACCTGCAATAGTAGGTCACTTTGAGAAGGTACCAGTTACTAGGTACCCAAAACAAGATTATTTTGATTTTTTAATTCAGGAGTAATTAAGTAATTTTATTTTTATTTTGAAATTTTTTATTTTTGTAAATATTATTAATTTTAAAGATTTCAATTTAGTGAGAGTTTTAATTTTTGAAAAGTATAAATTTTAAATATTCTAATTTAGTTATGGTCGTAATATTTTAATGGTCTTTATTTAATATATTTTAAATAGTTTTAATTGTAGAAAACTATATTAAAATTTAGATTATTTTTAGGAATTAAAATTTAGATTATGTTTAAATTGTAATTCTAAAACTCTTTAAATTAATGACTAAATTGTAATTCTATTTTTTTTTTAAATTAAATTTTTTAAATTAATTACTAAATTGTAATTCTAAAACTATTTAAATTAATACCTAAATTGTAAATTTTAAATTTTCTAATTTAAATTCTTTAAATTAATATCTAAACTATAATTCTAAAACTTTTTAAATTAATGACTAAATTGTAATTCTAAAACTCTTTAAATTAAACTTTTTAAATTAATGGCTAAATTGTAATTTTAAAACTTTTTAAATTAAAATCTAAATTAAAATTTTAAAATTTTTTAAATTAAATTTTTTAAATTAATGACTAAATTGTAATTCTAAAACTCTTTAAATTAATGCTTAAATTGTAATTCTAATTTTTTTTTTAATTTAAACTCTTTAAATTAATGCCTAAATTGTAATTCTAAAACTCTTTAAATTAAACTCTTTAAATTAATGCCTAAATTGTAATTTTAAAACGTTTTTAATTAATGCCTAAATTGTAATTATAAAACTCTTTAAATTAAATTGTAATTCAAAGATACTTAAAATTAATGCATAAATCAATGCAAAATTAATGTCTAAATTTGTGAAAAGTATATGAATCAAAACTTTCATTATATGTTGAATTTAAAAATTTATTTATTTTCAATTTTTTTAGAATAGTGCTACAAAATTAATTTCTAAATTAGAGAAATTCTAAAATTCTTTATACATATTAAATATGTTGAATTTGATTATAAATCTTCGGTCAAATTTTTTAAAAAATATTGATATAAATTAATGACTAAATTATAATTCTAATACTTTTTAAATTAATGTTTAAATTATAATTCTAAAAATTTTTAAATTAATTCCTAAATTGTAATTCTAAAATATTTTAAATTAAAATTTTTAAATTAATGACTAAATTATAATTCTAAAACTCTTTAAATTAATGCATAAATTCTAATTCTAATTTTTTTTTTAAATTAATGCGTAAATTGTAATTCAAAAACTTTTTAAATTAAACTTCTTAAATTATTACAAAATTAATGGCTAAATTAATGAAAGATATTTTAATTAATATATATTTTTTTATTTTTTGATATTTAATTACGAAAATATTTTTTTTATAAAATTATCTGTTAATCTGGTAATAAATAAAATTATATTTTTATCCTTTATAAATCAACGGTTAAGAATTTTTTTATTATTTATAAAAAGTAAATCAGAGTATTTCTCTTTTCTTTTTAGTTAGAATTAGAATTGTTGAATATATTTTTGGATTTTTTTTTTTTTTTTTTTGTCTATTGATTTTTTTGGGTAATATTATATTGAAATCACTCCTAAACTCCCCCTAACATGTAAGATCGTTTTAAGAATATAAGTATAAAAATTATAATTTTGCCTGTATATGATGTAAATGGTTCTTTTATTTATCTCTTTACCTTTATGTTTTTTGGGTTTGTTTGATACAGGGACAACTGCCCAAACTCGCAAAATTCGCAAATTTTGTCTAATCTTTTTTGTTGAGAATAATTTTTTTTTTAAGAGAAAGATAATTTATTTTTAGCTTTATTTATTTTTAAAATAAATTTATTTAGAAATATAAAATAATTAAATTTAAAATTTAAAATTTTTTCTTGCGGTAAGGAAGATCAATTTTTTCTTCAGAATAATTAGACTAAAACTTACGGTCTAAACCCAGAATGCTTTATTTGACTACGTGCCATCATCACCTATGAATATTATCTTCTTTGAATACCTCCCATCACCTATGAATGTTATATTCTTTGATTACATACCATCAACTATGAATATTATATTCAACATAATCTCACAAGCTATACACCCTTTTCTTTTTTCTTTTAAAAAAAAAAAAAAAAAACGTCCGTCCACATTATAAATACCCCTAGGCTCTTGTACATGTCAAAACCACATCCAAAATTAGCACTTTTAAAAGTCCATATCTTTTTCCTTAACTTTTTAGAATCATTTTGTAGAAAAATGGTGAAGGAAGTGAAGCTCCTTGGAGCATGGCCCAGCCCATACGTACTTAGAGTTAAAATTGCTTTGGAACTCAAGGGGGTGAGCTACGAGTACCTGGAGCAACAACTTGGCGAAAATAAGAGCGAACTCCTCCTCAAATCCAACCCTGTTCATAAGAAGGTGCCGGTTTTTATCCACAAGGATCAGCCCATTTGCGAGTCTACGATCATCGTCCAATACATCGACGAGGTTTGGGGTACTGCTAGTGGACCTGCTATTCTCCCCTCTGATCCCTACGAGCGCGCGATTGCCAACTTTTGGGCCAGATACATTGACGAGAAGGTACACCTAATTAGTTAATTATTAACAGTTTTTTTTTTTTTTTTTTTTTAAAAAAAAAAAGAAAAGAATAGGTATGCTAATACTACAGTTTAAGAGGCTGTTTATTTCCATATAATTCGAAAAAGTCATTTCTTTTTTTTTAAAAAAAGGGGTCATCTTAGTAACTTGTACTTGTTTCTCCCACTGACACTAATAAGTTAATTTTACAATATTTTACTTACATTGATGCATCAATTTTTAGCAGTCGTCTTCTATCTTTAGTCTTTTTTTTTTTCTAAATGAATTGTAACAATCATTCTATTGAGATCCTCCGCATCATCGTATTATATTAGTTTGATATTGGTAAGATGTGTGTGAACATTAAATTAAATTGCTGATCATTTCCATTCCGTGCTTTAAATATGTGTAGTTTGGCCCAAGTTCATTTGGGCTTATCAGTGGCAAAACTGATGAGGAGAGAGCCGCCGCAGCAGAACAAGTATTTTTAGGACTCGAGCTTTTAGAGGAAGCTTACGAGAAGAGCTTCAAAGGGAAGCTCTTTTTTGGCGGCGAAAATGTGGGCTACCTCGACATCATTCTCGGGAGCTTCTTGGGATGGATCGAGGTGATAGAGAAACTGTCCGGCATCGAATTCTTCGACAATGCGAAGTTTCCGCTCCTGGCGGGGTGGGCGGAGCGCTTTCGTGCGGCAGCGGTGGTGAAGGAGCTGATGCCAGAAACCGAAAAGCTGATGGAGTATGTAATGAAAGCTGCTGGGGCCAAGTGATTTGTATTCGAAGTTCGGTAGTTGGAGGGAAAGTGGTACGTTGTTTGGGAAATTGAATACTTTTTTTTAGTGATTTTGATGTTCACCTTTTGTTGTAATAGAGATGGATTATTGATTCCATGGCATGTATTAATTGTGGTAGTGTGCGTTTTTGTAATCTTCATTTCTTTTGACATGTATTGGTGTAATTTTTTTCTTATAGTGATTAATTATTGCAATACAGGATTTCAATAAATATATTTTTTTATTTATTACTTTTAGAATTAGAATAAAGAAGGGAAAAGAAAAAGAAAAAAGGTTAGGAGGAAGATTTTTTTTGGATGGAGAGTAAAGAAGGGAAAAGAAAAATAAAAAAGGTTAGGAGGAAGATTTTTTTTTTTTTAATTTGGTAACATGAAGAGAAAAACAAAGAAAAACAGAAAGAATATTATCAATAATATACTTAGCGGAAAAGTTATACGATTGGCACTTTGTTTTGACATCGAGTTGTTCGGATAAAAAAAAAATAAATAAAAAAAATTAATTTTTATAAAAAATTTATGAATTTTACGATTTTATAAAAATGAGTTATTTTTTTCATTTTTATAAATTCGGTTTAAATTTTTAGAAAACAAACTAAAATATCATTATTCTTTTTTCTTTTTTTTATTTTCTTATTTTTTTTTCTCTTCTGAAGGTTCATCTTTCTCCTCTTGTCGTTTCTTTCTCTTATTTTCTTTCTCGCTTTCTCTCTCTTCTCCTCCACCGCCCCAATAGCTATGTCATGCTTCACTCTTTTACCTCAACCATACCTCCGCCGATACCGGCTCAAATTTGATATAGATTGTGAAAGTAAGCTTGCAGCGGAGCGCATGGTCGTGAATGGTGATAGCGACGACGAGGGTAACGAAAGATTTAAGGACGATTGAGCGAAAAGCACATTCGACGAGAGCGGTGGCCACGACAAAGGGCGAGGGAGGGATATGATAGAGAAAAAAGATGTAAAGATAAATAAAAAAATAAAAAATATTTTTTTTCTAATGGGAAGACCATTATATATCGTTGCTGCCACAAAAAAGATTGAGAACTAAACAAGAACGAAGAAGATAATGAAGTTACACTGTTAAGATGAATGTACACTATTTCAGAAGAACTTCGCACCATTTGAAATGAAAGTTGTACTATTTATTAAGATGAGAATTGCACCATTTGAGACGAAAGTTGTACTATTTAGGTGAAAGTTGTATTGTTTGAATGAAAATTGTACTGTTGAGACGAAAATTACATAATTTGAGAGAAAGTTGCACTGTTTGAGACGAAAATTACATATTTTGAGTGATAGTTGTACTGTTTGAGACGAAA
The DNA here is from genome assembly GCA_029168755.2 of Tillandsia fasciculata. Classification (NCBI taxonomy): domain Eukaryota; kingdom Viridiplantae; phylum Streptophyta; class Magnoliopsida; order Poales; family Bromeliaceae; genus Tillandsia; species Tillandsia fasciculata. The sequence continues at coordinate 4,838,813 of CM054934.1, read as the reverse complement.
ATTATACTTTTTGAACTAAAGTTGCACGGTTTAAAAGTGCAACTTTCGCAGCCTCCGCCTACAGCTCCCCGCCGCTTCCCCCATGGCCTTGGCCTCTCCGCAACCTCCGCCTCGCCGTGATCGGCGCTGGCGACCCAGGTCTTGCCGCCGCGCGGGAGCTCCAGCGCGAGGGCCATGACATCATCATCTTCGAGCGCAGTGCCTCCATCGGTACTGTTTGAGACGAAAATTATATAATTTGAACGAAAGTTGTATTGTTTGAGAAAAAAATTATACATTTTAAGTGAAAATTGCACTATTTGAGATGAAAATTATACTTTTTGAATTAAAGTTGCATTGTTTAAAAGTGCAACTTTCGCAGCCTCCGCCTACAGCTCCTCGCCGCTTCTCCCATGGCCTTGGCCTCTCCGCAACCTCCGCCTCGCCGTGATCGGCGCTGGCCACCCAGGTCTTGCCGCTGCACGGGAGTTCCGACGCGAGGGCCATGACGTCATCATCTTCGAGCGCAGTGCCTCCATCGGCTGTGCCTCCGTCGTCTTAGAGCGCCGACGATGCAGAGACCAATGAGAATGCCACGAGAGCAGCCGGCGCCGAGTCTGCAGGGGTGGCGGGGGCCTTGGGATGCTGTCGGTGGCGGTAGATACGGAGGTGGAAGAAGAGGCGAGCGAAGGCGGAGGAGGAGGCCGGCGTAGGCGCGGAGGGAGAAGGTGAGAAGGGCGGCGCAGAGGAGGACGACGAGCAGCGTCGCCATGTTCACGTTGAACTACTCCCCGCTCGAGTACGATCCCTACTTGCTGCTGTTGCTGCGAGGTAGAGATGAAGATGGCAAAGAGGAGGAAGAGGAGGTGATGGTGTGACTTGTTGTAGTGGGAAAGATGTTTGATGCGTGGGCTATAATTAAGCTCATCTCATCTCTTATCTTTTCTTGTTTTCTCAGGATGGAAAAGGAGAGGGATTTGGTGTTTTGGGGCGTTTGAGCGAGGTGCTTAAGTAGGAAGTAACTCTGAGAAGGGTGTCTGGTTGTGTTCGGAATGGGTACCAATTTAAATTCAAGCGTTCAAGCACCATGCATATTATACATTCAATTAACCGTTGCAAGAGGATAGTGGAGATTTGAAACAAGTTTAACTTGATTAATATTGTGACGAAGATGAAATAAATATGATAACGTTGCACTATTTGAGACGAAAATTATTATTTTTTAAATAAAAATTATATTTTTTGAAACAAAAATTATATTTTTTGGGCGAAAGTTACGCTGTTTGAGTAAAAGTTGCACTATTTAAGTCGAAATTGTATTGTTTGAGATGAAAAATCACGCTCTTTGAATAAAAATTGCACTGTTCAATAGTGCAACTTTCACAACCTCTGTCTACATCTCTCCATCGCTACCCTAGTGTCTTGGTCCTCTCCGTCGCCTCCATCTTGTCATTGTCGGCGCTGTCCTCGCTTGCCTCACCGCCGTGCGCGTGCTCCGGTGTGAGGGCCATGGCATATTTTCTTAGGTATTTTATTCTTATGACTTTTTTTTTGCATCTACCGTGTGCAACTAGCTTTTCTTTTGTTTTTTAGATATTACTTGCACCCAAGCAAGCAGCTTTGGAGAAATTAGAATAGGAAGCAAAAAAAGCCAAATAGGAAATGGTGACAATAAATGATGACATCTCACGTCCGGAGTTTAAAAATAGTTTTTTTTTTTTATTTTTTTTATCAGAGTTTGAATTTGAAAATCAGGACATGTACAAATTGTCATATGCATGGAAAATCCCTATTCACTCGGACGGAATCTCCCCTATAAATGTACGGCTAGACAAGTACAACAAGCACAATCAGAATACGATATAATACAATACCATAATTACACCAACCACAACTAAGAACTGAACATCACAAACAATCTCAAGCTACTACTTCTAAGACATGATCAGGGATAAAAGTAAATACAATCAAAACCACAACTACTAAGAAATCCTCGAGATAACAAAATGTAAGCATCAGTGCAGAACTATAACTGCAACATTATAATACGGTCACTGCAGGACTAGCAACACAGGGACGGATCTATCGTAGCACCTCACCAACACACCCCGACATTCCACGACCTGTCGACTAACCTGAAATGGTGGTCATCCAAAGGTGTGAGATACAATAATAGTGTATCCCAGTGGGTATGACGGGCCGGTGACAGCGAGTCGTATCTACTGGTATACTATAAACAGTGAATAATAAAAGCAGTAGGTAGCATACAATCTCGATGCTGAAATAACAACAAAGCAGATAATAGCTGACATGTAATCATATATAAGTCATGCTGAATGAATACTGAGAAATAGAAGATGACTAATCATGGTGTAACAGTACTAAAATAGATAGATAATATGCAATAATAGTAGAACCAAAATGCCCCATCAATGCCATCACGGGTCATAAAGACCTCAGGCTCATACCACTTACTGGCACCTGACTGGCTGATATAACCCTGCACTACTTGGTGCTATCTGGGACTTACGGGTCGTTGTCGACCACTCTACCGGTAAAGAATGCCAATGTGGGGGATCAATCTCATAGGCATACATGAAGTATAGTTGGTACTGTGGCGATCAGAATGCTGATACTGTATAATCGATCATGCAATCACTGAATAGGAGTATGCTGAAGTACTAGAATGTAATCATTACTAGCTAATGACCAACCAGGAATGACAAAAGTTCAGGTATAAGCTAAGTAAGCGAAATAGAAGAGTAGTAAACTACTATACTGAAGGAAAAGCAAGAGAGAGCTCAAGGGATGAAACCAGGGCTAGCAACAATTGCAGGGGTCCAACCGAACACGGTACCCCATAAGTGACGATATGTTGAAGCCTGGATCGAAGCACTCATCTTAGTGTAAGCGGTCTAGGAATCCACTAGAAGGCTCTCGAGATGGTGGCTGACTGCTGGGACCGGATCATAAATATTGGTCAGAAATAGACTCACTTATACCCAACCCACTAACTCAAAAGATGCAGAACGCTTAAACAGGGAACTTCACGAAATTCTCGGGATCCGCCGGAATTTTCGATAATTTGCCGATCGACCCACTATGGTCCAATTAGAGCCTACGGGTTTCCAAATTTAACGAAATTCGATGTGCCCCAGAACGCTTCACTGAAGACGTTCGGGCACTAATAATTGACTCTGTGCTGATCGGTACTCAATGGGTGCCATAATTACAAAACTTTACCTCCGAAAATTTGATTTAGGTTTCGGAAATCACCAACGCTAAACCGAACTCACTGCACCTGCCAGGACAGCGTCGAGAATAGCCAGGGACACCTGACAACCACTACAGGTCATCTGGATTCCTCGATTTTCGCAATTTGTGACAGAAAGCTGATAAACCGGCAATTTTGCTACTTTACGGTTCGGGACACGATTCCTACTCCACGGAAAGCCTTTATTATTGAACGAAAAGTTCAGAGACAACATAGACACTGCCTGAAACCACCCATGAGGTCACAATTGCATCTAGGCCCCTCGGGTCCCAACAAATTGCATAAAAACTCCCTAAATTACACTATTTTGCCTTAATGTAGAAATCCGAGGATTTTCAGATTGATCCGAGGGCACTAGGAGCTGGGCCTCGACGCACTGAACACCGTGCTTGCTGTTTGGAGGCGGCACAAAGCCCAAAAACAATAATAGGTCAAGTTACACTATACATCAAGGCTTAAGTTGCTATTGTGACCTAATTACTCAACCGATCTCAGATCTAAGATGAGCACCATGCTTAGGAGGTCGAAGGGACCGAGAAGCTCACCTTAGAGGTGCTGCTAAGCTGCTGGAACAGTAAATGGAGCAAGCTAGGTCTCATATGGCTTGGTTTGCTAGAACCCAATTAACCAAGCACTCAGCTTTGGATCAGAGATGAGCATCATGCTTAGAGTGATCCACTAAGTCGAGGGCTCATCTAAGGGAGGTTGCTGGTTGGCCGGAACAACCGCCGGAGCAACCTCGGCCAAAACATAAGATGCTAGAGCTCGATTTGGAGCAACCCAACAAAACTTGGGGTTATGCGGGCAATTACGGCAAGCAGCAGCTACAAAATGTCAAAGGCATTGCCAGGGGTGCAACCAAGGCTGGCGTCGGCATCCCGGAGCGGCGGTTGGCCGGAGATAAAGCTTTGCGGCCAACCAAGGTGCAACAATGGCGGATGGCTACACAAGGGATCTCAGATCCATGCAAGGGCACCTGTGGCCTTCCCTCGATGCGGGGAAGCTTGTTAGGTGGTTGGCCGACGGTAGGGAGCGGCGGCAACGGCGTACGGCCAAGCTCGGCCAAAGCAAGAAAACACACAACTAGGGCTTCCAACTGCAGCTTCTACACTCCACCAAACTCCATGAAACTTCATGGAGGGTCTCAGGAGGACCAGCAGAATGTGTCCATCATCTTAGATCCTGCCCCGGACCGACGGATGTGGCGTATGGCCGCGGCGGCATGATCTTGGGTTTCGGCGGGTGCAAGGCTCCTACCGGCAACCTGGCGCATCCCCGGGGGTGGGGATCTACAGGGAGCATCCCTAGGAGGTGACAGAGCATGTGTGATGGTCTAGGTAGCAAGAAAACTCGAGGAGAGGAGGATCTTACCTTGTTGGGTAAGCGGAAGAAGAAAAATATGATAATCTCCTCCTCTGGCGATGCGTGGCCACGGCAGTGGTCTAGCTCCTCAGGTTCGGTTGCTTGATGAAGGGGAAGGCCGCCAAGAGCTCAAAGGGGTGCGGCAACACGGTTTGGTGCTCCTCCTCTCCACACACTCAAGATGAAGAAGGTGATATCCTCATTCTTCTTCTCTGCAAGATATGGTGGAAGATGGAGGTTGGGGAAGCCTTGCTTTGAGGCTGAGGAGGGGGAGCACATGGGGGGAGGTTGCGGTTACTCCACCCCCACGCGTGGGGTTGTTGAAACCGGCTAGGGTGCAATAATGCAAAAGAACCCACCCTCACTTGGTATTTCCACCCAAGTCCAATACTATAGAACCAAAAAATGTTGAGAAACCCCTCCTAAATAAGACTCACCCAAAAAGATAAAAAAACTACATGCATTTCTGTAGAAAAATAGTGAATTTTGCTGTATTTCACGCTTTTCAAGGCACTAAGTGTCATGTACCGAGATTGAAACTGCGATCCGGGCTCGCCAACAGATCCGCCGCCCATACGGAAAACTCTGCATAGACATAGCGTCTAACCTGCAAAAGAAAGTACTACAACTATACAGATATCAGAGCGAGATAAACTGCTGTAAATAAAATTCAAATCACTGTACAACTAGAATAAAGAACAAGATCCATCTTCAAAAAATAAATAATGCATAATCTGATCCACAGGAATAGCACAAATAAAAATCTTTCTATACATTATCTATGAATCCAAAAGAGAGGTAAACTAAAATAATAATAATCAGTGTACAATAAAATCCCACAATCCAGAATGGTACATCTATCTCACCAAAATGAACTACACTGGTACTTGGTCCGTCACGCCAGCTAGAGCAGGAACGGGGGGAAGCCTCTGCAAATCTGTCACCGACAGAGGGTGTGAGAACTACATCCTACATAGTTCTCAGTGGGTACCGTCTCCAAAACCAACGGTCTGCCCACTAAGTCTACTAGAGGCATAAGATAACAGAAATACTGAAGAGAATGAAAAGCTGAAAATAACTCTACAGCTACCATGCCTCTATCTACTATGCTCAAAGGGTGATACATATGAAAATGATGCATCGACTCTATCCCAGTATACTAAATCAACCCAATCACACTGACTGCTACATAGGGTCCAGTCAAACCTGCGCCTACCTACAACCACATACCCGCACTGGGTCAGGAATTATGTAGGCCGTCCCACTCGGACTGCGTCGACAAGCTGCGAAAGATAAGTAACAGGCCTAGCTTCGGAGCGGCACTCGAGGGGAGCGACCCCACCGAGGAAGTATCCGCGCATCTCTTATGAGCTAAATATGGCTCATGCAGGCTATAGTCCAAAAACCACGATCAATCGGATCGACAACGTCCAACTCACAACACTAATCCACTGGCTGGAGGTGCTCAACAGCCGGGACCACTGTCAACCCAATGGCTCTCAAAACAGGACATCAAACTCAACATGCTAAAACTCATAGGCTGGAGATACTCCACTGCCGACGACAACGAAGGACCCGAAAACCCTGAAAGACTAGTACCTACAATCCAAATCAAACAAGAATAGGCTCTAGGCATAACCTCTCGTTGTTCTCGACCCGAGGACGAAAAATAGTCCTTGGAACCCAGATCACTCGAACCCTCTCGGGTGAGGAAGTTTACAAGAAAAGGTGATATTTATTACCTAATCTATTTTCAGTCGAACCCACTCGGGGTGAGGACTGAAAGTAGTTCTCTTTTTATAAAAACATCTTGATTTGAGAAATCTATTTTAATAAATTTTAGTTCTTTTAAAAAAATCAGTTAGAAGACAAATTTTATTCCCAAACCCCGAAAGGCTAATGCCTTCACCCAATCAAACAAGAACAGGTTCCAACAACCCTTCGACATTTGGAAGAAAAATACTGGTTTACCAAAATCATGTGTGTCCAAAAAGATTCTGGGTCCAAGGTCCTGAAATCACAAGTACACTACTGCCACGAACTCCGTGGCGACAACCTAATCGGAGAACACTCGACGTCCCGGGACCATCGTTTACCCAAATAGTTCCCAACACGAGTACAAGACTAGCCACAGCTTGCAGACTCCACTCGGCCCCCAAACACAAAGGAATCTCGACCACTCGGCCCATTACCCGAGCAAGGATCACTCCATGTCCAGAGAAAAAGAATGTAAAGTGTGAAGATATCTAAAACATAAAAGAACCTAGCCCAAGTGAGGGTTCTCTACTAGTCTGGTTTACACATACAACATATAACAGGGTGCTAGGTCAAAATTTCAATAATAGCATTTATAAAAGTGATAAACAATCAATTGGTTCTATTATGCAAGATACTAACTTATACAGCAATAAAGGATATTGCATCAACATAATCTCTAATCACAACTCATATGAACTTCATCCCCAAACACATGCTCTCAACTAGCATAGGATATACATAACCACCATATAGATTGCCTACACATTAGATGAACATTAACACATGCAAGTTCTTAAATCCATAATACATGTACAATACTCAAGTAAGCATCAATCATCATAATTTAGATTAATCCTCATGCTTACATAACTACATACAAATTGTACACTTAAAATGCATGCTTATTAACATTTAGAATTAGAGAACCGTCCATCGGTTTTGAAGACAAAAATAACCCACCTGAAAACTGCCGATCCAATGCCCGATCAAGCTGAATTTCGGCGTGTAGAATCCTCGACTCCTCAGAAAAATAATGCCGCAAAAATCGCCCAAATCCAACTCTCGGATTGGGCGCAATCGCCGAATCAATGCTCGCTGCGCGGGTAATATCCAAAATTTCAGCATAGTCCAAGATGATTAAAGAATAAAATTTCTGCATCTAATATATCCAAGGGAGGTTCCAAACAATGGTAACAAAGTGTCCTTAATCAAATAAACCTTCCCCAAACGTAAAAAATCCAACATAAACCCTTGATAATCAACTTGCATCAAGCTACTCTCATGCTGTCCAAAAACATGGCACTAAATTAAAGCATGGTGTTCAAGAAATTTTAGAGATCAATCTAGAAGAAATTCCTCTTAAGTTTCAACATGAAAAATGCTCATCTACATCTTGATAACACATCCATACAAAGAAATTCCCAAAAAATATGATATTCCCATAGCTATCCACATACAAATGCTCATTGCTCAAAGAAGCAAAACAAACTTGTACTGTAAAAAATCTGCACCATAGGGTCTAAAAGATGACAGGAATTACCTGGGCAAATGAGGTCCGAATCCAATAAGGAAGGTGGCAATGGATTCCTTGTCGAAATTAGATAGAAATCAAGCTAAAGAACTCCCAAATCCGAGCTTGTATGAAAGAGAAAATTCAAAATTACACAAAGGTGTCCAAGCACAAAATCTGTGAGTGATGGTTCCAGAAAAATAAAATATATTCCAAGAAATCTCATGATCCACGAAAAATATTGAATATAAAAACTATAGATTTACCTCTTGTGGAGATCCCCTCCAAAATTCAGCTCGAAATTCTAAAAAATGAGGTCTGGGGGTGGCTTGCACTGAACGTCGACGGTGAAGCTCCAAAAATCTGCACTAATGGTGGAGCTACACTTGAGGAGGAAGATGGTCCCCAAGCTCCTTTGTGGCCAACAATGGTGGAGGTGAAGTCGTGGAAGATGGGGTTGTTGCTGTGTGAGGAGTTCCTAAGTGCAAAAAGGTTGTGAGGGAGGAAGGAGATACCACTAAATAGGAGGATGAAGAAGAAGAAAAGAAGAAAAAAGAAAAGAAAACAGAGAGAGAGGGGGAGCCCTCGGGCCAGGGTCCGCCGTGCAAGGGGCCACGTGGCGCCATCCGGGCGCCCCCGCACTCGAGTGGGCAGCTCAGATGTGGCTGCATGGCCACCTAGGGTTGGTGGGCGCCCTCCAATGGGAGGGCGCCATGTGGCGCTGCGCGGGGACGCCCACCGCGCTGGCGCGCGCGGCCCAACGCGGGCGCGCCGCGTGGCCGGGCTGCGCCAACCCCACGCCGACACCTGTCCCTGCTCCCTCTTCGCTGCGCCCGGTGCACCGCCCCTGTGTGTAGACCCGCGCACAGTGAAAAAATAGCCCGATAAGCCCAAAAAAATTCGAAAACAGCCATTTTTGACTGTTTTCGCGGGCTGAGTCCGTTTTGGCATTCATTTGATGCACAATGCACTCTATACACTAATAATAGGTGTTTTCTCGCTGTTAGACGAACGACCAAGCCACATGGGCAACCGGGACACCCCACTAGGGTCGTAGAACAAGAAAACGGACGATGCCACGATGCTCGGCTCGTCAAAACCTATCAAGTAGCGATCTTGGTTCGTTAAGTTTGAGCTTCGTTAGGTCAATTAATCCATTAACACAGTGGATTCTACAGTTTGACGATGACCTAGACTCGTCAAACATAAATTTGAGTTGCGCCATCGCGCTTAGATCGATGAAATCGATTAAATCGTGTATTTACATTGTTCATATCAGATCTAAAAAGGTTGAGTTAGACAACTTCTCAGGAAGGACCCGAAAATTATACAAGTTACTATTCACTTAAGTCGAAAAGTACTATGCTATATTTACACTTTTTCAAGGTGGTAGTCTCATCATACTGAAATTCGAATCGCACCAACGCGCGCATTCAGTCCGACGAGGTAGATCAAACTGTGATTTTACTTTGCTGAGTACGGGTCCAGGTAAGCATGTCGGGTAGCAGAATCACAAGACACCGAGAATTTACTTATTCGAATTAAAGAAAATCCAGAAAAAAAAAGATTAAAATTTCAAATTTTAGAATTAAAAATTCTCGGTTACTACATGACATTAATCCATGGGCGGCCATTGCCGCTCCTCCTCCAACTACCAAAGCTAAGCCCTTGTCCTTAGGGAGAGGTAGCCACACAAAGCTCGCGCAGCCTAAGTTGGGTGCGCAAAAGATAGGTAGAACATATTCATCTGGAACGGGATGGGCTCGTTTTGTGTGATGGGCGAGAGTCGGAGGTGGACGTTATCGTTGTTGTCACCATCGTTGCTGCCGCCGCTGTCATTGTTGGTGGAGCAGCAAGGAGACGTCGCCAGAGTTGTTGAGATGGGTGGGCATCTTCTTGAAGGCGGCGGCGGGGATGATGGTGAAGACGCAAGGAGACGTCGCTAAAGAGTGTAACTTTCGTCTCAAAGAGTGTAACTTTCGTTTCAAACAGTATAATATTTTTCTAAAATAATGTAACTTTATTTTAACAGTGCAACTTTATGTTCTTCTTCTTTCTTTTATAGTTCTTGACCTTTTTTGTAACAATGGCAATAATGGTATTCTCAGGAAAAAAAATATATTTTTTCTTTATTTTTTTTTTTACTGTTTATATATATTTTTTTTCGCAGCCATTGCCCTCGCCAGAAGTGCTCTCCTGCCCCATCATTCTTAAATTTTTCTGTACTCTTATCGCCTAGGGAGGTGTAAGAAGGAAGCCTCTTATGATATGCTGAACACGGTCAAATTCTCATTTGAACAAAAATAAAAATAAAATAAAGGAATAAATTAAATATTTGTCTTGAATTATTATCTTGGTGATAAGCTTGATCCGACTTAAACCAAATTATCGCCTTTGTGATAGGCGCTTGATTTGGGTTCGCTTCCACCAAATCGATGTATTTATGATAGGCTCGATCTAGTTCAGTTTAAACCAAATCACCATTTTTGTGATAGGCTTGATTTTGGTTTATACTTCTATCGAATTGTCGTCTTTGTGTTAGGATTGATATGGTTTGGCTCAAACCAAATTGCCATATTCATGATAGGCACAACTCAATTCACTCGCCATTTTTGTGATAGACATGGTTCGACCAATGAAATCACTGTCTTTGTGATAGGCACGGTTCAGTCCAATTATCGTTTTTGTGATAGGCGTGGTTCAACTAATCAAATCGCCATCTTCGTAATAGGCCCGGTTCGATCCAATCGTTGTATTCATGATATGCACGGATTGACCAATCCAATTACCGTCTTTGTGATAGGCTCGATCCGGTTTGGCTCAAACCAAATTATCGTATTCATGATCAGGACGGCTTAATCCACTCGCTATCATTGTGATAGGCACGGTTTCGACCAAATAAATTGCTATCGTCATGATACGTATGGTTTGATCCAATCATTGTCTTTGTGATAGGCGCGGTTTGCCCGATCAAATTGACGCCTTCGTGATAGGCACGATTTGACTAATCAAATTGCTATCTTCGTGATAGGTTTGATCCGAACCTGCTCAAACCAAATTATTGTCTTCACAATATGTGTGGTTCAATCCACTCGACGTCTTCTTGATAGGCCTAGGCAAAATTCAACCAAGCAAATCACCACCTTCGTAATAAGCACGGTTCGATTCTATCACCATTTTCATGATAGATACAGTTTAACCAATCAAATTGTCGTCTTCATGAGAAACTCGGTTCAATCCATTCGCGGTCTTCGTGATAGACATGACTTGTGGCTCGACTTGTTAAATAATATGAAATCACCGTTGTAGTTTCTGATCTACGGCAAGAACCAATCAAATTGCCGTCTTCATGATAAATTCGGTTCAATCCATTGGCGGTCTTCGTGATAGACATGATTTGTGGCTCGACTTGTTAAATAATACGAAATAACCGTTGTAGTTTTTGATCTACGGCAATAACTAAAATGAAATATTTTTAGAAGTTTGGGAACTAATTTGAAACGTTACCCAAAGTTTTAAGAACTTGAATGTCGAAATTTAAAGTTTGAGGAACTAAAATTAATTGAAACTTGACACAAATTAAGTACAGGGACCAGTAATGCAATTTATCCACAACTATTTAGTCCTAATGGACCAATTAATGACAAATTAGCACACAACAGCAATGACGAAACAAAAGCAGAAGCTGAATAAAAAAGTACGCGCGTGCTTGTTTGACTCAACTAAAGTCGACTCCTTCATAAGAGAGATTCAAAACCTACCATCCCAACGTTAAATTAAACTATTTAATTAAAGTATCTACTAAAAATTAAATTTTATAATTTTTATAAATTATTTATTTTGTTATTAAAGAATGTCAAATTGATAAATTTTAATTTTTTATATAAATTCTTTGCTTGTTTAAGGGCATACTGAAACACAATTCTATAATTATCCATAGGGTCATTCGACAAGGAGCAATACTACTTGAATACCTAAAATGTGAGAATAATTCATACACTTTTGCTATATCTAAGAATTATTTTGTCATACTAATCATTTAAAACTTAAAAAAGAATGTTTAAACACAGCTTTTGATATACAAATAATATTTCTCTTCAACAACACGCCACAAAGTCATGTTCCACACTTCTCCTAGCCTATGTATATATATATATATATCCAACCACTCCTTTCGTGCCCCTATAAATACCCACATCAACAAAGAACCACAGAATTTATATAATTGTTTACTTAACAACTCTTCTCCATCTTGTAGGAGAACTATTTCACGTATAACATGGCAGGGTCAGGATATGAAGTCACGCTCCTTGGAGAATGGCCGAGCCTCTACGTGCATCGAGTACAAATTGCTTTGGAACTCAAGAGGGTTAGCTACGAGTATTTGGAGCAAGAGGTCTGGGTAAATAAGAGCGAGCTCCTCCTCAAATACAACCCCGTGTACAAGAAGGTGCCAGTTTTGATCCACAAGGATCGGCCCATTTGCGAGTCCGCAGTCATCCTGCAGTACATCGACGAAGTTTGGGCGGGAACTGGGCCCTCGATCCTTCCCTCCGATCCATACGAACGTGCCGTGGCACGCTTTTGGGCCGGCTATGTTGACGAAAAGGTTTGCTACTCTAGTCTTGGAATTTTTTTCGTCTCGCAATATTTTGGTTGAGTAGATCGTTTGGATCTAAAAGATCTGCTTACTTCTTTTAAGCACAAACGTATATATATATATATATATATATATATATATATATATATATATATATATATATATATATATATATATATATATATATATATATATATATATATATATATCAGGGACGAAGTCAAAATTTAATCTTGAGCAGTGCCAAAATATATTTAAATAAAAATTTTAGTACATAAATATAATTTTATCTAATTATTTTTTTTAAAAAATTATTAATTTAATAATTAATGTAAAAATATTAAAATTAATTTTTAATTTACATATGTTTAATTTTTAATTATTTTATTTATATTATTATATTCAAATAACTATAAATTTTACTAAATCTAACAATAATTCAGTTAGTGATCGAATTCTTAGTATTTTTAATAAATAAAATTATAACATTTAATTTAGATCAAAGAGCTATTAAATTTAATATAATATTTTATTTTGTTAAATAAAATAGCTCACTAGTTAGAAATTAAAAAAAAATATAAAACAAAAAATTAAATTTAAGGGATGTATTTCAAAATACCTTATAAGTATGTGATTCTTAATATATTTTACCTATTTAAAATGCATACAAATTAAGAAAAAAAAAATTATATTGGAATAAAAAATTATTAAACAAATATTAAAAAGTTGAGGGGAGACAAGACTATCTAAAAAAAAAAATAATAATTAAATTGATACTTAGAACTATTAAGCAATATTAAAAAATTGAGTGGGCCATAGCCACTTTGGGCCTACCCATGAAGCCAAGCCCGCTGGATTCGGTGCTAAAGCATGGCCTCGGATTTAGAAAGGGTTTTGGATTGAAGTCTCAAATTCAGAATTTCCGGTAGTGGTGTATGATTTGAATTTCTAGCTATTTTAGTACGTGGATTATTGTGTCACATTGCAATAAATCAAAAAGATTTATGAAATTTTCTTCACTATTCCCACTTCTCTTTCATATATGCAGTGGTTTCCTACTTCAACAAAAATTATGAAAGCAAAGACGGAAAAAGAAAAAGCAGAAGCTATAGAACAATCATTGGCAGGACTCGGTTTGCTAGAAGAAGCTTATGAGAAAAACTTCAAAGGAAAGCCCTTTTTCGGCGGAGACAATGTGGGCTATCTGGATATTATTTTTGGAAGTGCTCTATGTTGGGAGAAGACGATAGAAAAGATATCGGATATCAAACTTATTGACAAGACGAAGTTCCCTCTCTTAGCTGAATGGGCAGAGCGCTTCTCCTCCATCGCGATTGTGAAGGAGCTGATCCCAGAAACCGACAAGCTGGTAGAGTTTTGGAAGGAGCTCCAGGCTATCCGGAATGCTAATACCTCGAGCAATTGAATTAGTATTCAAATTAATATTGTAGCAAGAAAATTTGTCGTGAATAAAAGGAAAGTGTTTAGAGAAATGAATAAGTGAGAGATTGACGATCAACAACATAGTAGTAAAAATAGACCAAGTAGTGTATGTAGCATGTGTAGCATGCCTTTGTGTATTGCTTTATAATTTCTTGCATTATAAATATAATGTACCAGATTTTTTCTATATGCGCAAATATAAATAAAAATGATATGAAATATTATTTTTATGAAATTTAGAGAAGTAAAAAATAATTTGGAAAAGAATTGGGTCGAAATTGGAATAAAAATAGAGAGTTTAAAATTTTATATGAGAAAGTGGGACTCATTTTAGCAAAAAATTTATAGTGTCAGAAAATTCTAAGAAAAATGGTGGAGGTCCGTAATTATGTTTTAAGGCCACAGTAAAAATTTCGCATCGATCGGATACCCGAACAGTGAGAACGGAGTCCGCTAGCAATTTTGAATACAGCGAGACTTTTGGCGACCTAAAAATGGTCCAGACTGAAAATTTAAAATATCCCGTGATAAATTAAGTTGAGTTGAGTCTGCCTGTCAAATTTGAGCAAAAACGGAACGAAAACGGACGAAAACGGACGAAAACGGTCGAAAAACGGGCGAAATCCGGATTGGGCCTTACATTCGGGCACCCAGTTCACTGTAGGGCCCGAATCACTGTAGCAGCGACGGGTGCGGATCCCGAGAAGCGCACGGATCTCGAGGCGGGCACACATCCCGAGGCGGCATGCATCCCGAGGCGGGCACACATCCCGAGGGAGAGGGGACGCATCTCGAGGCGGCGGGAATCTCGAGGCAAAGCACGAATCCTGAGGTGCACTGATCAAGAGGGAAGACACACATCCCGAGGTGCGACAAAGTATGCGGTGGCGGGCGGCGCGAGGCGCGCCTCGGGATGCGTGCCTTGCCCATTGATCCGCGCACCTTGGGATCCGTGCTTCGCCTCGAGATTCACGCCGTCTCGGAATGCATGCTCACTCCCTCGGGATGTGTGCCCGCCTCGGGATGCATGCTACCTCGAGATTCGTGCGCTCCTCGGGATCCGCACCCGCCGCTGCTACAGTGATATAAATAAAAGTAACTTCTAATTTGCGGCTTGGAATAACTCGAGGACTTCAAATCCTTCTTTGAATTGCCTGTCATGATATTCTGGTAAGTTAGGACACTATATTTATACTTTCTGTTAAGTGACTTAGGGTATACTTAGGCTTCATGCCTATAAAAAAAATATTATGCAAAGAACTTGATATAAATCAAAGGACTTCTAATTTGCTGCTTGAAATAACCTAAGGACTTCGAATTCCTCTCTTTGAATGCTAAATGACACATTTCCAACACTTCTAATTTTCCCATTCCTTTTTTTTTTTAACCTAATCAGGGAACCTTTTCTTCATATCCTTTTTTTTTTAGCTTATATAGAGTAACATTAAATTAAAAAACTAAGAGGAGAAGAATAAAATAAAAAACCAGAAGGAAAAACTTATATTATAAAATAGTAAAAGGAACGAAAATATATAATGAATTTTAATATATTTTGCTCAAACTCTCCTATTAATCAAACGTCATCAGGTTCACTCAGTTTTTTTTCCCTCTTTTTTGTCAGTAACATTTACCTAATTAAAGGGAAAAGTTGGGATCCAAAATATATACCGCAATATGAATAAGAGCAACTGGTTGCCTACAAAGCAATCCATCCAAGGTGTGCTCAGCATTAGGCAACAAAAGATCCCCAAAATTTCGTTGCTTTAGACCACTGAGCTTACCTGAGACGAATTTTCAAAGTGCACACAGCAGAACAAACGTAAGTAATATGCAGTATTGAACCGGATCTATATAGTAAAGAATCTAGCGTGCAAATAGGAGCTCATCACAGCAAACATCCAACCTCACAAAGAACAAATCAAGCAGTTTTTGCTCCCACTCTTTTTTCCCTTTTTTTAGGATAGTAAAAAATACCATGGCCACAATCATGATAGAATTACAATTAAAAAACCTTTTTAGAATAAACTAAATATGCAAAAACTCACAGGCAAAAAAAATCTCAACATGCAATGAAAGAATATAAATTCCAACATACAATGAAAGAATATTTCTCCTTAATTTAATAGTGGTTGGATTGGGGCTCGTGCCCATTCGGGATGATCAAACCAGCACGACAATGTTTAGCAATGCAACATGCATCGATGGAAATGCCTTCATTCCTGTCCAAATCAAGACACCCTAGGATCTGGGCACACACAGGACAGAAGTAGACACCCAATTCCCACGGGAGGAAAATCAGAACAGGGTAGCACATAGCCGTACACAGCAGAGAAGCGGGAGCCGAAATGTCATCGAGAGGGCAAATCAGAGAAGAGTAGGACACGCCCAGCACTGCCCAGGGCTAATAATCTCACAAGGAAGGCAAATCAGACCAGAGTAGGACACGCCCAGCACTGCCCAGGGCGAATATGCGTGTAAGTTAGCGCACACAAATCTCATAGGAGGGAAAATCAGAACAGAGTACGGCACGCCCAGCACCCTCAGATTTAGAGACACGCATAACAGAACTAGACACCAAAATCCCACAGGGAGGAAAATCACACAGGAGTGGAAAATCATAACAGAGTAGGACACACCCAACACAGTCCAGGACTAATGTGCGCGCAAGTTAGCACACCCAAATAGAAGAAGAGGTTTTGTTGACAAACCTTTTCATTTTTCACTTCCCTTTATTTCCCAACCCCCTCCCCCTTTTTTTTTACCTAAGAGAGAGCACCATCAAATCGAAAGCCTACCAACAAGGTAGTTCACATGAAAGACAGCTCCCTCCTTTCCAACTCCCCCTTTTTTTTAGCTAAAAGACAGCAGCATCAAATCGAAAGCCCACCAACACCATATCTCACATGAAAGAATAACCACTCAGAACAAAAGAATCTCCTTAGATAAAAGCAAAACCAGCTTCTACTATAAGCTTAGAGTGCAATAGCAAAAGAAAAGTAAAGATCACACAATTCTTATAAATCAATAGTGTTTTCTACACACACCCACCCTTATATAGTAGCCAATTTCTTTTTACATAAAGATTAGTGTTTGCTAATTTGTCAGGACAAATCCCAATAATATAAAAGGGATTGCGAGGACATAGGAAGGACCAAAATAGAAGTGGAATAGTATGAAGAAAGTACAATCAAAATCCATGAGCACATAACGAAATTCCAACAAAGGGGGCACTTCAAATTAAACAAAAGAAGTTGATTCCGAGGGATGACGGAGAGCAAGAATAGGATTTGCACGGAGGCGATCGATGGTTGCGCGGTATTCATCAATTGTATCTATCTTGTTTTCACTTGCTGAACTATAAGATCGGTTTTTTCTGCAAGACTAGAAACATAACATTATGTTAGAAGATTATGCTCGTGCTCCGGATTATTAAACCGATTCAATAGGTCTGCATATTGACTAGTCACATGATCATACAAATTCTTGTTGATGACAAAGTCATCATAATTTGCATATTTAATTTGGAGATCAAGTTATTCCTTTATTCTTTGGATAGCTAGTCGAGCTGCATCTTCATTTGCCACACTCAAAGCAGGGGATGGAATGCCCCAACAACGTACGACATCAAGGATTGGACCATCACGCGGGATATGGAGGTCTACATACGTACGCTACAAACCAACCCTCCCCAACAATGTTAACCTCGCATGGCGGAGTGTCAACACCTAGCAAGCCTACTATGTCCTCGAGTAATTTACGGTAAGAACGTTGAACAACCGACATAGTGACTATAGCCGCTGCCCCAAAAAACTGGAGGAGTAAAAAGGAAGAAAAAATGAGTAGGCCATCTAGGGAGGGAAGGAAGAAAAATTATTTTAAAACAGTATGGACTTCTTTGTTTATCTTTTTGATTTGTATAAAGCAACAAATGAAATAGGAGGTAGAAGCAAACTATAGAGAACCAAAAGAAAATTATAAGACTTCAATCTACATCCCAGGCATGAAACCCGACCATATATATATATGTAGACCGAAGAACATCAACCGACAACCGAATTACTTTGTCTATCTCTTTCATTTATATAAAGTTCCTTGCCACTCAGTAGAAAGTATAAAATGAAGTGTTGGAACTATGTCATTTAGCATTCAAAGAGAGGAATTTGAAGTCCTCAAGTAATTCCCAGCAGCAAATTAATGAAGTGTTGGAAATGTGTCATTTAGCATTCAAAGAGAGGAATTCGAAGTCCTCAGGTTATTCCAAGCAGCAAATTAGAAGTCCCTTTGATTTATACCAAGTTCTTTGTATATATATATATTTTTAGGCTTGAAGCCTAAGTATAAGTCACTTAATAGAAAGTATAAATATAGTGTCCCAACTGACCAGAATAGCATGCCAGGCAATTCAAAGAAGAATTTGAAGTCCTCAAGTTATTCCTAGCCGCAAATTAGAAGTCTCTTCGATTTATATCAAGTTCTTTGCATATATATATATATATATATATATATATATATATATATATATATATATATATATATATATATATATATATATATATATTTAGGCTTGAAGCCTAAGTATCCTAAGCCACTTAAGAGAAAGTATGAATGTAATGTCCATGCAAGGCAATTCAAAGGAGGCTTAGGTTATTCCAAGCAGCAAATTAGAAGTCTCTTTGATTTATATCAAGTTCTTCGCATAAATTTTCTTTTAGGCTTGAAGCCTAAGTATACCCTAAGTCACTTAACAGAAAGTATAAATAGAGTGTCCTAACTGACCAGAATATCAAGCAATTCAAAGAAAGATTTGAACCCCTCAAGTTATTCCAAGCCGCATCTCTTTGATTTATATCAAGTTCTTTGCATATATATATATATATATATATATAGTTGGGCTGGAATGCTATTGATAGCACCAGCCCAACTTTGCCACCCATTTTTTAGCCCTTGGATCGCATTGAGATTCGTGGAGGCTCTTTAATGAAAAAAAGAGAAAAGAAAAAGTAAAAAGAAAAAGTAAAAAGTAAAAAGTTTTTATTTTTAATTAAAGGACTTGCACGAATCTCAATGCGATCCAAGAGCTACAAAATGGATGGTAAAGTTGGGCTGGTGCTATCAATAGCATTCCAGCACAACTCTATATATATATATATATATATATATATATATAGGCTTGAAGCCTAAGTATCCTAAGTCACTTAAGAGAAAGTATGAATGTAATGTCCATGCGAGGCAATTCAAAGAAGGATTAGGTTATTTTAAGCAGCAAATTAGAAGTCCCTTTGATTTATATCAAGTTCTTTGCATAATTTTTTTTTAGACTTGAAGTCTAAATATATCCTAAGCCACTTAACAGAAAGTATAAATATAGTGTCCTAACTGACCAGAATATCATGACAGGCTTTTCAAAGAAGGATTTGAAGTCCTCAAATTATTCCAAGCCATAGATTAGAAGTCTCTTTGATTTATATCAATTCTTTGCATATATATATATATATATATATATATATATATATATATATATATATATATATATATATATAGGCTTGAAGCCTAAGTATCCTAAGCCACTTAAGAGAAAGTATGAATGTAATGTCCATGCGAGGCAATCCAAAGGGGGATTTGAAGGCCTCAAGTTATCCGAAGGCAATTCAAAGAAGAATTTGAAGGCCTCAAATTATTCGAAGGCGTAAATTAAAAGGCTTCAGTTTGGCAAATCTAAAATATCATTCTCCAACGATCGGGACCACAATTAGAACCTCTATCCGACCCTCAGGCATAATGCCAACAAACAGTCCCCAACCAGAGTAGACACGGAGTAGGCCATAGAGCACCAATTGAAATCTTGTGTACGACACAGATACCAATAGTTTAAAACCTTGTAGATAAAAAATTAAGAAGGGGCAGGATCAAAAGATCACCAAGAAATCTGCATCCAAAGGCTCAATCCTCAACACAAAATCCAAAACAAAAACTGCAGCCAACTCTGTAATAAGGTCAAGAAGATCGATAATGTTATCTGGGCAAACGAATTTCAAATCCAACAAGCAAGGTCTCAATAGATTTCTCTCCGAGAGTAGATGCAAAATAAGTCAAAGAACTCCAAAATCCATGCACAAATCATCAAGAAAATCGATAAATATTATGAACTATCAAAAAATCTATTCTGTGCACGAAGGCTCCAGAAATAGCTTAAAAACTCTAAGAAAACTCGAGATATGAGAGGAGTGATGGGTCAAAAGTTGTAGGCCTACCTTTTGTGAAGATTCCAAATAAAAAATTAGCTAAAAACTCCAAGAAATGAGCTATGTAGAAGGCTTGCACTAAAACGCGATGGTGTTGGCAGAAAAACAACAACAATGGTGATGTCCGTCAACTTGAGAAAGAAGATAGCCTTGAAGCTCCCCTGAGTCCTTCAATGGTGGTCAGCTAAGTGGAGAAGAGAGAAGTGAAGATGGCCTTGAAGCTCCCTGAATTTTTCGCTATTTTTGCGCTCTGAGTCTTATTTTTGGCGTCCGTTTGACGCGTAACGCACTTGGTACACCAAAAATAGGTGTTTTCTCGCTGCCGACCACATAGTCAAGTCACACAGGAATTCAGGACACCACACCAACACTGTAGGCCCCCTTCTTCCTGCTTCTTCTACTTTTTTTGGCGGTGAATGAGTAGAGAGAGGGAGAAATGGATGAGAGAGAATGCGTGTGATACCCAAATAGTCCCACATTGGATGGGAATGAGATTGTGATTCGGTATATAAAAGACAATGAACATTAGTAATAATAACTGGTCTTAAGCATTTTGGGTTGTGGTTTGGGCCCAACGAGTTATTATTGCTAGAGGGCCGGGTCGTTACATTTGGTTTCATAACCAATCACCAGTCGGAAGTGTGTTACGAGTCTCGACTTAGCTTGGATCTAGATGACAAGGCTAGTGAAATAAGTCTCACATTGCCTAGTGATTTTGAGTTGTGCGTGTGATTGGGCTGACGAGGACGTCATGCCTGAACGGGGGGAGTCTATGATACCCAAATAATCCCACATTGGATAGGAATGGGATTGTGATTCGGTATATAAGAGATAATGGACATAGTATTAATAAGCCGCCGTTGCGATGGACTCGTCTGGAGAGGAAGTCGCCGGGGAGAACGATGGACCCATTTGGAGAGGGGATCGCCGGGGCGAAGCTGGATGTCGCCTGGAGAGCCGTTGGCTGGTAGGAGAAGATGGAGAAAGGGATGGTAGAAGCTAGGGCATTCCAGAGACTTCTGGGAGCAGTGTGGTGAATGTAGTCGAAGGGACCAAGGGGTTCACATCAACTCGGGCGGCGTCCATGCGACCAGATGACGGCCCAAGCCCAGGCGGTAGTAAGCCAGGCCCACGTTAGCAATAAGGATTACAAACATTCCCCGTCATTGTACATAATTGCAATTAGGTCCTTATGTTTGCAATTGAGTCCAGACCACATCTATAAATAGCTTCGGTTGTATGAAACAAACATAACAGAAATACAGTTACTTCCTCATTACCTTAGCTTCTCCTTCCTTTCTCTCTTTCCCTCTCTTCTCTCTCTCCCCTTTCTCAAATCCCCCCTCAGATCTCCACGAATTGAGGGTCTATTCACCAAAATTGGTGAATCGACCCCTGGATCTTCATCGGCGCCATCGAGTTTTCCCTCCTCGTTGCGCCTCCGATCTACCCGATACCTCGAGTTGCCATTGTTGCCATTCCGATCACAGCGAAACGTTCACCACGTGGTTGCAACCGGATCAGACCCTTACACTAACCCTCAAGAATTGGCTCCTAACGACGGACAACCTTGGAAAGAGGGGCTGCTCCAGTAACTACCTTTGTGTGCTTTGCGGCGATCAGCTGGAGTCGATTGACCATCTGTTCTTGAGCTGCCTTTATACTAGATTTGTGGTCGGATCGGGCGAGGAAGGTCCTGAGTTCGAGGAGTTAGGAAGCTGTGTTAGCAAGGTGTGGGAGAAGGGGTTGAGAGGGGATGGACAGGTGGAGCGGAGCAGATTTCTTACTGTCCTGTCGGCGAATTGGTAGGTGATTTGAAATATCAGAAACGGAGTTATCTTCTAACAATGTAATACTGATCCATTCATTGCAGTCAACTCGGTTAGGAGAGTTTTAGCTCACTGAAAGAAGCAGGCTTAGGAGATTTTTTTTTTTTTTTTTTTTTTTTTTTTTTTTTTCAACTTTGCATTCGCCTTCGATCTTAAGAGACCTAATGTCTCACTCTTATTTCTAAATTCAGTTTCCTATTGAATGAAGTGGGTAGCGTGCTGCCTTTTTCTCAAAAAAAAAAAAAAAAATAGATCTTGTACAACGAGCTGAGAATCTCCCGCCAAAAAATTGCTTACCTCTATTTTACTGATTAATAAACTATAACATGAATTTCAAAGTTCGTTTTTATATATAAATTAAACGCATTAATTAGTTGACTTTGGACAAAGATTATGGTTGATTTCGTCGATTGCTTGTGTAAGAAAATTTGAAATTGGTCAGTAAGGAGTAATTTTTTATTCTTAATTTTTTTTCTTGGACGAGAAGAAGGGTAGAGAATAATATTCATGAGATTATTATTTCCAACTTTTGTTTAAAAAGATAATTTTAATCTCAAACAATATAAAAAAATATAATTTTGTATTTTAAACAATATAATTTTTATTCAAGTAGTTCGATTTTTATTTAAAGAATGCAACTTTCGTCTCAAAAAGTATAAATTTCGTCTTAAATAGTACAATTTTATTTGCAAATTTATTTTAACAGTACAACTTTATCATTATTTTTAATCTTCTCTAGTTTTTGATCTGTAGCCGTGACGACACATAATAATCTTTACATAAAAAATTAATATTTATTTATTTATTTATTTATTTACTTTTTCATTCTTTATATTTTTTTTCGTTATCGCGCTCTCTCTCTCTCTCACCCTTTGTCGCAGTCACTATTCTCGCCTGATCCGATCTTCTGCCTC
Organism: Tillandsia fasciculata; assembly: GCA_029168755.2. NCBI lineage: Eukaryota > Viridiplantae > Streptophyta > Magnoliopsida > Poales > Bromeliaceae > Tillandsia > Tillandsia fasciculata. The sequence continues at coordinate 4,815,902 of CM054934.1, read as the reverse complement.
GTCGTCTTTAAATCCTTCGATACTTTTATCGTTGTCGTCGTTCGTAGTCATGCGCTTTGCTGCAAACTAACATCCGCGATCTATATTATATTTGAATTTGGCGTCGACAGAGATGTAGGTGAGATAAAAGAGTAAAATATGGTGTCGATGTTGGAGCGGTAGATGAGAAGGAGAAGAGAGAGAAAACGGAAGGAGAAAGAGATGAAGAAACGGTGAGAGGAGAAAGAAGATAAGGAGAAAAATAAACAAAAAAAAAAAAAAAAAAAAATTTTAAAATAATGATCTGTTTTTGTAAAAATATAAAACTGATGAGTTCTTTATACAAATTAGCCTATTTTAAAAATAATTTAATTTTTGTAAAAAATAAAGTAATAATATAATATTAATTTTTTTTTTCTTTTGATTGTTGTTTATTTAAAGCAAATCCTAATCAACCCCACTTCATTTTATTTTCCTTCTCTTTCATTTTTTTTTTTCCCAAACAACTCGATCGGTGTCAAAATAATTAGACAATACCAGCATGACTTTTCTACTAATTAAGTATATTATTAGTGGTATTTTTTTTTTTTTTTTCCGTTGTTGTTCTCTTCGTTTTAATCCAAATGAGAGAAAAAAAAAAAAAAAAAATTCTTGCTCCTAACTTTTTTTTTTTTCTTTATTTTCAATCCAAATAAAATGTCAAAGAACCACTTATTATAATTCTAAAAAATAAAAATAAAAATAAAAATAAAAATAAAAATAAAAATAAAAATATTTATTGAATTCCTGTATTGCGAATTGCAAAATTCATTGCTATAAAAAAAAGAAAAAAATTACACAAATACAAGTCAAAAGATAAGAAGATTACACAAACGCACGCTACCACAATTAACACACATGCTATATATGGAATCAATAATCCATCTTTATTACAACGAAACGTGAAAATCGGATTCACTAAACAATTAATTTTATTCAATTTCCCAAACTCCTACTACCAAACTTTGAATACAAATCAAATCATTTGGCCGCCGCAGCAGCATTCAACTTAGCTTGAATTGCTTTTGCAAACTCCGCCAGCTTTTCGGCTTCTGGCATCAGCTCCTTCACCACCGCTGCCGCACGAAAGCGCTGTTCCCACTCCGCCAGCAGCGGAAACTTCGCATTGTCGAAGAGTTTGATGCCGAACGTAATATCTACCACCTCGACCCAGCCCAAGAAACTCCCGAGAACGATGTCGACGTAGCCCACATTGTCGCCGCCGAAAAAGCGCTTTCCTTTGAAGCTCTTCTCGTAAGCTTCCTCTAAAAGCTCCAGTCCTAAAAATGCTTCTTCTGCTGCTGCGGCTCTCTCCTCATCAGTTTTGCTTCTTATGAGCCCAATTGAACTCGGACCCCACTGCACATATATTTAAATTAGCTATATATATTCACTTGCATGTACAGCTTTACAAATATTAAACTAACATAATATGATGATGCATAAGTAAAATATTGTAAAACTTATGATAATAACTGATTATGTGTACCTTATCATCAATGTATTTGGCCCAAAAAAGGGCAATCGCGCGCTCGTAGGGATCAGAGGGGAGAATAGCAGGTCCACTAGCAGTACCCCAAACCTCGTCGATGTACTGGACGATGATCGTAGACTCGCAAATGGGCTGGTCCTTGTGGATCAAAACTGGCACCTTCTTATGAACAGGGTTGGATTTGAGGAGGAGTTCGCTCTTATTTTCGCCAAGTTGTTGCTCCAGGTACTCGTAGCTCACCCCCTTGAGTTCCAAAGCAATTTTAACTCTAAGTACGTACGGGCTGGGCCATGCTCCAAGGAGCTTCACTTCCTTCACCATTTTTCTACAAAATGATTCTAAAAAGTTAAGGAAAAAGATATGGACTTTTAAAAGTGCTTATTTTGGATGCGGTTTTGATGTGTACAAAGAGAACGGGGCCCCGGTATTTATACTGTGGAAAGAGGGAATATGTGAGAATTTTTTTTTATCACAATTAGAGCGTATTTCAAGTCAAATTGTGTCGAATATAATATTTATAGGTTCGGAGCATTCTAGAATTGAGACCACAAGTTTTACCTTAATTATATGTTCTAAAGAAAAAAAAAAAAAAAATTAACAAGTTCTTTTTGTTGCCTATTTATTTATAAATTAAAAATAATTTAATTTTTTTATTATGTAACAATAAATTAAAAAAACTAATAAATTGAGTAGGCTAACGGTAAAAAATACAACAATAAATTTAACGTTTATATAGATTGAATTATGTCTATATGCTTTAAGTAAATTTGTTATTTATTTTTAATCGCTCGAGCATTTAAAATTAATAATTAGTGCCAACGATTCGACGAGCTTTCGGAGAAATTAATTGCTTAGCAATTAGTATATTTTCGTAATAAGAGATACGGATTGGTGGTTGAGCTATTCCTCTTAAATGTATCGAATAAATCCAAAATAAAATAAAATGTAAAGAGATAGAGAGTAAAACCATTTATATCATTTAAATGCGGAGTTATAATTTTTATCCTAATATTCTTAAAATGATCTTACATTTCAATATCGTATTGCCCAAAAGGTTCAATTGACAAAAAAAAAATTAAAAATTTTGGACTAATTTACTTTTAGTTATACCTAATAATTATAAGTAAATGTGTAGTATCATAAATTTATTTTTCTCAAAAATAACTTAATTTTTGTTTATATATGATTCAATTTAAATTTATTTTTCTCAAAAATAACTTAATTTTTGTTTATATATGATTCAATTTATGAACGAAATTTTTGCGTACTTTAAGTTCTTTTTTTTTTTTTTTTTTTTTTTTTTTTCTATCAATATCATATGGATCTCATATTAATCATAGTTAATAATTACCTAAAACAAAAAATATATGATATTTTTTTTGTGAATCTATTTTCTTCTATGTCTAAATTAATATGATTTTTGTTATTTTATTTGTTGTCATTATTTAGTTTTAATTTGGTATACTTTCAATTGTATTTATTATATTTCAAACAAAATAATATTTAAGTTAATTAAAAAAAATTTATTAGTTTTTTAGTGAATTATTACCAATTTAATTATTTATGATAGTTTTTTTAATTTTATTTTTTTTTATTGAAATTAACTCTGTAAATTAATAATTAAATCAAACTTTTTTTCTTGGGCTATAAGAAACAAAATTCATAGAATCTTGAATTGCAAAATTAGATCTTGTGCAACAAGCTATGAAGTCTCTCCCAGAAAATTGCTTAATTAGCTCTCATTTACGTTAAATAAAAAATTACCCTAAAATGATTAATAAACTTAAAGAGCACGACTTTCAAATCTCGTTTTTATATAAATTAAACGCATTAATTAACTTTGGATAAAAAATATGCTTGGTTTCGTCATTGCTTGCGCATGCAAATTTGAAATTGGTCCATGGAGAATAAATAATTTTTTATTCGTAAATTTTTTTTCTTGGCCAACAAATAAGGATGTCAATGAGCCGAACACGAGCGAGCTGGAATCGCCTCGTGTTTGGTAAACGAGCCGAACACGAGTTAGCTCGTTTAAATATCGAGCTGAAAAATTTGATTCTTGTTTAGCTCGTTTATTAATGAGCCGAACACGAGCTGGCTCGCGAACAACACGTAACTTCATAAAAAGAACATTTTCGTAATTAAGCATCATAAAATAAAAAATAAATTAATTAAAATATCTTTTATTAAATTAGCCATTAATTTTATAATAATTTAAGGGGTTTGATTTAAAAAAAATTGAATAACAATTTACGTATTAATTTTAAAAAATTTAGAATTAGAATTTAGACATTAGAAAGTTTTAGAATTATAATTTAGTTATTAATTTAAAAGTTTAATTTAAAATATTTTAGGATTATAATTTAGGCATTAATTTATAAAAATTTAAAATTACAATTTAAACATTAATTTAAGGAGTATTAGAATTGCAATTTAGTCATTAATTTATATCAATACTTTTAAAGAAAATTAAATGTAGGTTTATAATCATATTCAACATATTTAATATGTATAAAAAACTTTAGAATTCCTCTAATTTAGAAATTAATTTTGTATCACTATTCTAAAAAATTTGAAAATGAATAAATTTTTAAATTCAACATATAATAAAAGTTCCGATTCATATACTTTTCACAAATTTAGATATTAATTTTGCACTAATTTATACATTAATTTTAAATATTTTTGAATTACAATTTAGATATTAATTTAAAAAGTTTTAGAATTACAATTTAGGCATTAATTTAAAAAGCCTTAGAACTACAATTTATGCATTAATTTAAAGAGTTTTAGAATTACAATTTAGACATTAATTTAAAGAGTTTAATTGAAAGAGTTTTACAATTATAATTTAGACATTAATTTAAAAAGTTTAAATTAAAAAATTTTAGAATTACAATTTAAGCATTAATTTAAAGAGTTTTAGAATTACAATTTAGTTATTAATTTAAAAAGTTTAATTTAAAAAATTTAGAATTATAATTTAGTCATTAAATTAAAAAATTTTAGAATTACAATTTAGTCATTAATTTAAAGAGTTTAAATTATAAAAAAATTATAATTATAATTTAGACATTAATTTAAATAGTTTTAGTATATAGTTTCACAAAATAAAAGAGATTGTTGTTTAATAAATTTTTCAAAAATTAAAAAAATTGAGATAATATTGCGCACCTTATCCAGCAGATTAAAGTTTTTACTATTTGATAAAATTTTAAAAATTTCAGCATTCAAATTAGAAATAAAAATAACTAGCAAATTAAATAGAAAAAGTAATCTAATTTTTTTTCTTATTTTATTTAAAAAAAATTAAAAATTAATAGGTTCCTAAATTTTAATTCCTAAAAATAATCTAAATTTTAATATAGTTTCCTAAAATTAAAATAATTTAAAATATATTAAATAAAGTCCATTAAAATATTACCATTTAAGATCATGACTAAATTGAAATATTTAAAATTTATATTTTTTCAAAAATAAAAATTCTCACTAAATTGAAATCTTTAAAATTTTAATATTTACAAAAATAAAAATTTTCAAAATAAAGATAAAATTACTTAAATATCCCTGAATCAAAAAAATTAAAATTATTCTGTTTTGGATGCCTTGTAACCGATACTCTCTCAAAGTGAACTGCTATTGCAGGCCACAACTTAAAAATAATTAAATCTGAACCGTTGAACAGATATGAATGGACGGTAATATATATATATATATATATATATATATATATATATATATATATATATATATATATATATATATATATATATATATATATATATAGTCCGGCTAGAATACTATCGATAGTACCAAACAATTGGTGCTATCAAGTTTTCAGCCGTTGAATGAAAATATGTACGGTTGGGATTATAGTGGTTCCCTAAGATTTTTACTATTCAACCAACCACCTAGTAAACCCTAGGGGCCCACTATAATCCCAACCGCATAGTTTTTCATCCAACGGCTAAAAACTTGATAGCACCAATGACTTGATACTATCGATAGTATTCTAGCCTAATTATATATATATATATATATATATATATATATATATATATATATATATATATATAGTAGAGTTTATATACTTTTAAAAATACAAGTCAAATCATACTTATGATTTTTTTTATTATTAGATTTGTATTGAGATTTGTGCAATTGTATTTTCTATTTCTCTCTCTTTAGTTGACTTTACAATTACACAAATCTCAATGCAAATATAATAATAAAAAATTTACAAACATGATTTGATTTGTACTTTTAAAAATATATAAGTTCTACTCTCTCTCTCTCTCTCTCTCTCTCTCTCTCTATATATATATATATATATAAAAGTATTTCTCTTCTTTTAATCAAATGATCAAAATTTTGCGTCAGACAAAATACTATCTAACTGCTGGTTTCAGTTGCCTGCTGGCTCTAGCGGCTAGCAACTTAATATTATTTAAGATTCAATTAGCACCGGTGATTTTTATGATTGGATTTTCAGGGAGATAGAGTTTAAGCACTATAGTATGATTTTTTTAAAAGAAAAAATATTTGCACTTGGATTGGATATAACAATATTGGATTTGACCGTTAGTATTAGAAATTATCAATAATTAAAAAATTACGTCCACCGACGAATTAAATATATTATTGGGCCAAGGTTCATTGGTTCAACCAGTGGGTTCACCACTGATTGAGCTAGTGATATCAACATAATATTATAAATATTTAATTATTATTTTTATTTTTATTATATAAATTTATATATTATTATTTTACTATCATATTTAATGGTGAAATACTTATTTTTTGACTAAATTAGGTAGATATAAATTTTTAAATTTCACTTTTTACAAGACTAATTTATGCTAATAAAAAATAAAATCAACTAAGTTGCTTTTAAGTCATTAGATTTTAATATGGCTTGATTAAAAAATATTCGGACAGTTTGATTAAAATCGGACTGGTTCACTCGTATAATGGTTGAACCACAGGTTAGAATGAATTGTAATTAAAGTTTCAAGAAACTGAAGGACAGATTGACCACAACTTCAGTTCTTGCCTTGCTGGTTGTGGTGAAGGATTTTGTGGTCTATAGTCATGTAGTAACCATAATTTTTGAAATCCAAAATCTAAGTTTAAATAATTTTCTGGATTATTTAAATGGCAAAAATGTATTATTAGTAGTACAATTGTGGCCCGAAAATACCGACTTTTGATCGGAGTCTGATCTCAAAAATTCGAGATCACTATTGCGACCGTCTCGTCGAAACAAGAAAGATTGATATTCATATATTCTCGATCTGACGGCCAGATCGTCCAGAAATCAGTAAAGAAGCGGGCGGGACCCATGACTTAAGTGAATAGTAAAATGAATAGTAACCCCTGATTTCGGTCCCCTCTTGATCGGTCGTTGGCCATTTCACTGTCCAAACTCCAAACCTAGCAGTATGAGTAGACGATTCTAGCTAATGTTGACATTCTGAGCTCAATGGCGCTGACGGAATTTTCGTTTGACAATCCTAGAGTCTCGAGAACCGTGCCATACTGTATAATTGTACAGTATTTATGGACCAGAAATTTATCCGGGCATCTCGTCGAAAAACAAAAATCGCTGCTTGATAGGTTTCGTCGAGCCGGATGTCGTGGCGAAGTCCGTTTTTTGATTTGATGACTCAAACGCCTCGAAAAGCATGAAATGCGGCAAAAAACGGAGTATTTTACGCAGAAACCCTATATTTTATGCCTCGAAAATCGTGCTACCTTAGGGGTAAGGACTAAAGTGTAAGATGAAGTTTTTGTAAAGGACTGGAGTCTTAATTATGGATGTAGAGGGTGCTCCTAGCATTTTGTTGCAACATATACTATATACAAGCACCGGTTTGTGACCGTTGGAAACCCTAATTAAACGTAGCCACCCTCTGCCTCCTCCCCTCTGTAACCGACGCCCCAATCCCATCATCACCTCCTCCAACCGACGCCGAGCGCCGCTGTGAGGTCCCGGAATCCCCCGCGTAGGGTTTGCCGGTTGTTGGGCAGCTTTTAGTGGCCGTTGGGAGAGTTTGTGCGCATGTCGGGCCCGAGAAATGGATTTGTGGTGCAATTTGGGATTTAGCTTGCATCACTGGAGGCCTGCGTGGTGTGTCGGGGATGGTTGCGCGCAATTTGGACAAGTGTTGGACTTCGGGCTTAAAAGGAGATCCCGTGGGAATTGGAGGACCCGTCGGGTGTTTGGAAGTGGTTTCGCGCGATTCAGATGTCAAAATTGGACTCCGGGCGAAGTTTGGATAAAAGTTTACCTCTCCGGTCGCCTTCGGGAATTTTTAGAGTTGGAATTTGGCAAATCGGACTTTAAAAATGGACCCGGCGCGAAAATCGGATCGAGTGGGCATTCGGCAAATTTTCGGACAAGAATTTGGGAAAACGGACATCGTTTTTGGATTCAGCGCGCGAAATCGCTAAGAATGGACTATTTATTTGTTTGATTTGGAGCCCGGTTGACGCGCGCGTTTTTCGAGGCATCGTGGCACGAATTTCGAGGCAAGGCGAGGCACGAATCCCGAGGTGGCCGGCACGGGGCTCGAGGACGCGCTGCAGGGTGCAGAGGCGCGTGGGGAGACGCGCCTTCGGCGCAGGCCACGAAGGGGGCCGCCACGTGGCGGGCCCCCGTTGGCGCCCGCGCGGGCGCGGGGGCGCCCGTGTCACGGGCGCGTGTCCCGCGCCTGGTGGGTGCGCGGTGTAACGCCGCGCATGCGGCGTTGGGCCTGCGGGGCCGCGTGGCGCGCAGGGGCGCGGCCACGTGGCCCGCTTTGTCCCCGCCTGGACCGGGTGCACCCGCGCGGGTGCGGTGGACCGGCGGGTGCACCATGGACCCCGGGCCCGTGGACCATCCTCCTTCTCTCCCTCCTTTTCTTCTTCTTCTTTCTCCCCCCGCACCGCCATTTTTTCTCCTTTTTCCTTTCTTCTCCAACCGTGAGTGAGGGAGAGCGAGGGAGGAGGTTGGGAGGGGTCGCGGCGTGGCGTCGTGGACTTCGTGGAGCGTGCGAGGTTTTCGATGGGAGCGTTTCGGCGGCGGCGGCGCAGTCGGGTAGGTCCGCGTGTGTTATTTTTACGGTGTTTTTAGCAGTTTTGGGGCGTTCTTTTGGACTGTATTTAACCCCTTGTTCTTATCTGTGTTTGGGACTGTGTTTTTCTGCACCGTTTGGCGTGCGGACCCCGACGGCGTGCTCCGTTTTGCGTGCGGACTCCGTTTTGCGTGCGGATTCTGGCACCGTGCTCCGTTTTGCGTGCGGACTCCGGCACCGTGCACCGTTTTGCGTGCGGACTCCGTTTTGCGTGCGGACTTCGGCACCATGCACCGTTTTGCGTGCGGACTCCGGCACCGTGCACCGTTTTGCGTGCGGACTCCGTTTGGCGTGCGGGTTCCGGCACCGTGCACCGTTTCGCGTGTGGACTCCGTTTTGCGTGCGGATTTCGACATCGTGCTCCGTTTTGCGTGCGGACTCCGGCAGCGGACATCGTTTTGCGTGCGGATCGCGTGGAGGCCAATTGCAAGTGTCTACGAGCAATTGGTGGCAAATCGAGGTGGGTGGCCTTATCTCCAAGTTTTATGGACTGTACAGTATTTCTACTGATGTAGGACTATGCATGATAGTTTATTTTCGGGTGTAGCATGCTAGATTGTAGGAATTGTTATTCCTTTTATCATCTGTTAATATAGTTATCTTGGAACTTGACCTAGCACCCCCGTCATATGTTGCATGTGTAACCAGACCAGTAGAAAACCCTCACTTGGGCTAGGGTTATTTATGCTTAGACATCCACACTGTTCTTTCATTCCTGGACATAGTGTTATTCTCGCCCGGGTAGTGGGCCGAGAGGTCGGGACTTGCTTTTAGTGTGGGATGCTTTTGCACTCTTGCTTGGGAGCAGAGTGGAGTCTGGTAGTTGTAGTGGGTTGCTTATCTGTGCGGGAGCCGTTTGGGTAAACGGTAGTCCCGAGGGTCTTGTTTCCCTGTTGTGCTGTCGTGGGAGGGAGCCGTTGAGTAGACGGTAGTCCCGGGCCGTCGAGTATCTTCCGGTCCGTGTTGTTGGGAACCGTTGGGGTTGACGGTGGTCCCAGGTCGTTGAGTGTTGTCCGACCTGTATTGTTAGCCTGAGTTGTGGGTCGTTCCTGGCTGTGGAGTATCTCCAGCCAGTGTGCTTTGTGCTGCGAGCTGTTGGAGAGGCTAGTGTCTCGTGTTTCGAGTTAGCCGATCAGCTGAGTCGTCGAGAGTGCTCCGACTGTTGTGCGAGATATTTGGGGATCTTGAGTCCTACCGTTCTGTGAGTGAGCGTGGATTTTGACTAGCCTGCATATGCCAATGTTTGATACTCTATGCCGCGCCGTTTTCCTCAGTTGGAGTCGCGCCCCCTGAGATGCCGCAGTGGATGCGATGGTTGGCCTGTTGAGGCAGTTTTGCGCGAGGGGTGAGTTAGTCGGACAGGACGCCCCACGTAAATCCCGTCCTCATGTGGATGTGTGGTAGTGGGCAGGTGCGCTCCTAGTCGACAGGCGCAGGTTTGACTGGACCCTATGAGGCAGTCAGTTCGATTGGGTCGATTGAGCACCTTGGGTGCGAGTGGTCTCATTTACTTTCCTCTGTTCCACTTTTGAGTATCTAGATAGAGGCATGGTAGCTGTAGAGTAGTTCCAGCTTTTCTTGTTCAGATTTCATTGCACTGTTATCTTTTACCTCTAGTAGACTTGGTGGGCAGACCGTTGGGCTTGTTGACGGCACCCACTGAGAACTACTGTGGGAAGTAGTTCTCACACCCGTCGTGGTGTCTTTTCCCCAGGGACTTCTTCTTCTGTTCCTGTGCTCCTGTTGCTGATCCTTCTGGCCGAGGCGAGGGAGTCGCGAGCTAGTTCCCTACCCGTCGTTGGAGTGTAGCGGTACCCCTTCAGAGGAGAGCTCCAGTTGATTAGTTTACTTCTTTTACTCTGTTGAGAGACCTTTGTTGTGAGGTATAGAGTTGTACTTTATTTTACAGTTTGAGAGACTGTTGTAGTGAGGATATCTTTGTATCGAGAGTTTGTACACTGTTGGAGATATCTCCCTTTTGAGTTTTGTATCAGAGGACTTTGTATACGATCGTATTTGGGAGATGGATATGGTATTATTTTCAGTTGTACAGGGTTTGGATTTCAGTTTTTAGTAGTTTACTTTCAGCTCTGATATCTGTATACTGTAGTTGATTCTTTTTGCAGGTTAGACGCTTCGTCTGTACGGCAGTTTCCGTACAGATGGCGGATCTGTTAGCGAGCCCGGGTCGCAGTTTCGACCCCGGGGCGTGACAGATTAGAGTGGTATCAGAGCCTAGGTTGTAGGTCGTGGTGGACTTAGAAACCCTAGGCTTGTGGTTGGATATTAGGATGACTACGTGAGAGTCGTGACTTTTAGCGAGAGTCCTGATTGAGTTTACCTCTCCCAAGAGACTGGATGAGAGATTGGCATGTTTACTTTCCTAAGCGTTTATGTTGGCTGCCGACAACATAATACTATGGAATGGATGACATGCCTTAGACTTTCGCTGGATTGGGTCGTATGGTTGTTGTGTCCTGACGTTTGTTATTGTGCAGCGGATTGCGATACCCCTGAGACGTCGTGTTGTGAAGAGGACACACCCCGCACCTGATGAATACCCGAGCAGCGGGAGGCAGAGCTATCAGAGCAGAGCGAAACCCAGGAGTTTGTGTGTTGAGATAGTTTTCCCCACTTTAACCGAGAAGGGCCGAATCCCTGAACGGTAAGGGATCGAGAACTTCGATAGGCTGAGCCCAGAGTCTGTTCTTGTTTGATTGGGGTTCTAGGCACCGGTCTATCGGGATTTTCGGATGTGACACCCCCGGAATTTGGATTAGTCCTCTATATAAATGATATAATAGGACTAAATCTCTAACCCGGCTATAGCATTTTGGATGGTAGCAAGATCCAAGAGGAACATGAGAGTTAAGCGTGCTAGAGCTAGAGTAGTTCTAGGATGGGTGACCCCCTGGGAAGTGGGGCGTCACAGTTGGTATCAGAGCCATTCACCAGCCGGAAATGTGAGATGAGTCTCGGCTGAGCCAGGGTTATATAGCGGGTAGAGCGAGGCTCCCCGGCTAATGACCGTTGTGAGTGGAGTGCAGCTCCTCACAAGGTCGGCTAAGGCTAGCGAGACGAGTCTCACATCGCCTGGTGCTTGTGAGTGTGCTTGAGCCTGACGTGGACGTCAGGGCTTAAAGGGGGGAAGAATGTGACACCCCCGGAATTTGGATTAGTCCTCTATATAAATGATATAATAGGACTAAATCTCTAACCCGGCTATAGCATTTTGGATGGTAGCAAGATCCAAGAGGAACATGAGAGTTAAGCGTGCTAGAGCTAGAGTAGTTCTAGGATGGGTGACCCCCTGGGAAGTGGGGCGTCACATCGGATCTTTGCCGCGTCAGTCGGTTCTTCTCCCCTATGAGTGGGGTGTTGTTGTGGGAGCCGTTTGGAGTGACGGCAGTCCCAGCTGTGTGATACTTGCTCTGGCTGAGTTACCAGGAGGGCGTTTTCCCTGGCTGAGTTACCAGGAGGGCATTTTCCCTGGCTGAGTTACCAGGAGGGCATTTTTTCTCCTGGCTGAGTTACCAGGAGGGCATTTTTCCTGGCTGAGTTACCAGGAGGGCATTTTCCTGGCTGAGTTACTAGGAGGGCATTTTTCCTGGCTGAGTTACCAGGAGGGCATTTTTTTCCCCTGCTGAGTTACCAGGAGGGCATTTTCCCTGGCTGAGTTACCAGGAGGGCATTTTTCCTGGCTGAGTTACCAGGAGGGCATTTTTTTCCCCTGGCTGAGTTACCAGGAGGGCATTTTTCCCTGGCTGAGTTACCAGGAGGGCATTTTCCCTGGCTGAGTTACTAGGAGGGCATTTTTCCTGGCTGAGTTACCAGGAGGGCATTTTTTTCCCCTGGCTGAGTTACCAGGAGGGCATTTTCCCTGGCTGAGTTACCAGGAGGGCATTTTCCTGGCTGAGTTACCAGGAGGGCATTTTTTTCCCCTGGCTGAGTTACCAGGAGGGCATTTTCCCTGGCTGAGTTACCAGGAGGGCATTTTCCCTGGCTGAGTTACCAGGAGGGCATTTTTCCTGGCTGAGTTACCAGGAGGGCATTTTTCCCCTAACTGAGTTACCAGGAGGGCGTTTTCCCTGGCTGAGTTACCAGGAGGGCATTTTTCCTGGCTGAGTTACCAGGAGGGCGTTTTTCCCTGGCTGAGTTTCCAGGAGGGCATTTTCCCTGGCTGAGCTACCAGGAGGGCGTTTTTCCCTGGCTGAGTTACCAGGAGGGTGTTGCCCCTGGCCGAGTTACCAGGTGGGCACATGCCCTGGCCGAGTTACCAGGTGGGCACATGCCCTGGCCGAGTTACCAGGCGGTTGCTTTAGTGAGATTGAGATGGTCTGACAGGATGCCGAGATTCGGTGGCGTTGAGTTCGTCCTGTTGGACTACCAGGAGCGCAGTTGTTGACTTGGAATCAGTTTCGTGCTTTGCTGCTCAGGGCCTTCTTTCCTGGCAGTGTAAGCAGAAACTAGATGGGGATCTTAGACTCCTGCAGCAGGGGAGTCGACCTCTTCTGGAGTATGTTCGCGAGTTTTGCGATTGTTGAGCGGTGTACCCCATGTCTCCTGGATGAGACCCAGGAGGTTGAGCTAGTTGAGAAAGGACTGCAGCGGTATATCTATCACTTGGTGTACTCTCGGCGGGTGCCGACGTTAGATGCAGCGATTGAGCATGCTTAGCGGGCTTTTAGTTTCGCTGTCTTCTCGTCACCACCATGTTGTGATCGTGGTGCACGTGTGTTAGCAGGACCTTGAACCCAGAACCTTTTTGGACGAACACATGATTTTAGTCAGCCAATGTTTTCTTCTAAGCCTCGCAGGGTTGCCTGAGTCTGTTCTTGTTTGATAGGACGAGGGCAGTAGCTCTTCGAGGTCTGGACATAAAACTTGTTTGCAATTGTTTTCCAAAAAGACTAAAAATCATTAAAAAGACGGATTTTCCTCAGATCAAATGGTTTTCTGTAATAAACGTCACTGATTCTTATAAACTTATTCACCCGAGATGATTCGAGTGATCTGGGTTCTAAGGGCTGTTTCTTCTTGCGTGGGGACACAGGTTTTAGTCTCCCGGGGTTTTCGGACCCTTCGCGGATCCGGCTGTGGAGCGTCTCCAGCCGTGAGTTGCGTGTTGAGATAGTTTCCCACTTTAAACGAGAGGGACCGAATCCCTGAACGGTAAAGGAGCGAAAACTTCGATAGACTGAGCCTAGAGTCTGTTCTTGTTTGATTGGGGTTCTAGGCACCGGTCTATCGGGATTTTCGGATCTTTGCCGCGTCAGTCGGTTCTTCTCGCCTATGAGTGGGGTGTTGTTGTGAGTTGAGTTGTTGAGGGTTCTCCGACATAGCTGTGAGAGTGCTAGGGCATTTGCATTGTTGTATGGGCTGGAGATAGGACCCTTACCTTGTGCTCGTGAGGTTCAGATACCTGATCACATGTTGCACATAGATGAGTGTTGTTGGTCCTGCCCAGTGCAGTTGGGGCCCTGGTTTTTTGCCTGTTGATCTTTGGCACTTCCTCAGCTCCGGGATTTCGAGGTAGTGTTGGGTATAGGACTGTGAAGATCTGAGGCCTTGATGCTTGAGTGATGCCACACCGTTGATACACGACAGTGATGCCATGCCGTTGGTGCACGGCAGTGATGCCACGCCGTTGGTGCACGGCAGTGATGCCACGCCGTTGGTGCACGGCAGTGATGCCACACCGTTGATACACGGTGATGATGCCACACCGTTGATACACGGTGATGATGCCACACCGTTGATACACGATGGTGATGCCACACCGTTGACACACGGTGATGATGCCACACCGTTGATACACGGCAGTGATGCCACGCCGTTGGTGCACGGCAGTGATGCCACGCCGTTGGTGCACGGCAGTGATGCCACGCCGTTGGTGCACGGCAGTGATGCCACGTTGTAGGTACACAACGGTGAGAGTTTTGTGGATGTTTCGGACTTTGACCGCGAGTTTGGGCATCAGCTTTATGATCGCCTTGTGAGCCAGTTTTCGGTCCCGTTCACCGACGGTTTGATCCCCGTCAGGGTGTTCGTTATTAGTTGAGAGATCGACTTCGACCCGTGGGTCCGTTGGGGTTATGATAGCATGATAAGCGACCAACTTTGGCATGAGACTGTGTCTCTTGAGGATCCCTTTTGAGGGTAGCCTGCAGTTGTGTAGCCCACTCGAGTGGTTTTGGATCGGGAAGTAACCGAGTGAAGACCCCAACTTATTGGATTCCCTTCCTTATTGGATGAATGTGCGGGTATGCTTCGGATCGCCTTGTTGAGGTTGGCACCATGATGTGGTTTGGTGCGTGTTGAATTAGTGGTTATTTTCCTTTTCCCCAGCCTTTGATTGGAGCTCCTTGGGTATTTCACATCTCAGCTCAGGAATGAGGTGTTTTTCCTCGCCCGTGATTTACTTGCCCCTTTGAGATCTGTGATTGTTGGAGTACGAGGGACGCCCGTTGCAATTTCTGGCTCAAGAGATGAGAGAATGGCACATCGGGCCATACCGTACTTGTTGCTGTTGTTGTTGCGGAGTGATCACGGGGAGTGAGTGATGTTTCGGGAGCTGGAGGCGTATTGATGGAACCTACCCGCGGTATTCTTGACTCCTGATGGGCTTGATCTAGTTTCGAGGACGAAACTTTCTTTTAGTGGGGGAGGATGTGAGGTCCGGAATCCCCCGCGTAGGGTTTGCCGGTTGTTGGGCAGCTTTTAGTGGCCGTTGGGAGAGTTTGTGCGCTTGTCGGGCCCGAGAAATGGATTTGTGGTGCAATTTGGGATTTAGCTTGCATCACTAGAGGCCTGCGTGGTGTGTCGGGGATGGTTGCGCGCAATTTGGACAAGTGTTGGACTTCGGGCTTAAAAGGAGACCCCGTGGGAATTGGAGGACCCGTCGGGTGTTTGGAAGTGGTTTCGCGCGATTCAGATGTCAAAATTGGACTCCGGGCGAAGTTTGGATAAAAGTTTACCTCTCCGGTCGCCTTCGGGAATTTTTAGAGTTGGAATTTGGCAAATCGGACTTTAAAAATGGACCCGGCGCGAAAATCGGATCGAGTGGGCATTCGGCAAATTTTCGGACGAGAATTTGGGAAAACGGACATCGTTTTTGGATTCAGCGCGCGAAATCGCTAAGAATGGACTATTTATTTGTTTGATTTGGAGCCCGGTTGACGCGCGCGTTTTTCGAGGCATCGTGGCACGAATTTCGAGGCAAGGCGAGGCACGAATCCCGAGGTGGCCGGCAGGGCGCAGAGGCGCGTGGGGAGACGCACCTTCGGCGCAGGCCACGCGGGAAGCCGCCACGTGGCGGGCCCCCGTTGGCGCCCGCGCTGGCGCGGGGGCGCGCGCCCGTGTCACGGGCGCGTGTCCCGCGCCTGGTGGTGTGGCGCGGTGTAACGCGCGCATGCGGCGTGGGCCTGCGGGCCGCGTGGTGTGCAGGGGCGGCCACGTGGCCCGCTTTGTCCCCGCCTACCGGGTGCACCCGCGCGGGTGCGGTGGACCGGCGGGTGCACCATGGACCCCGGGCCCTTGGACCATCCTCCTTCTCTCCCTCCTTTTCTTCTTCTTCTTTCTCCCCCGAACCTCCATTTTTTCTCCTTTTTCCTTTCTTCTCCAACCGTGAGTGAGGGAGAGTGAGGGAGGAGGTTGGGAGGTGTCGCGGCGTGGCGTCGTGGACTTCGTGGAGCGTGCGAGGTTTTCGATGGGAGCGTTTCGGCGGCGGCGACGCAGTCGAAGTAGGTTCCGCGTGGTGGTTATTTTTACTGGTGTTTTTAGCAGTTTTGAGGTTCTTTGGACTGTAATTTAACTTGAACCCCTTGTTCTTATCTGTGTTTGGGACTGTGTTTTTTTGCTGCACCGTTTTGGCGTGCGGACCCGACGGCGTGCACCGTTTTGCGTGCGGACTCCGTTTTGCGTGCGGATTCCTGCACCGTGCTCCGTTTTGCGTGCGGACTCCGGCACCGTGCACCGTTTTGCGTGCGGACTCCCACGTCCGTTTTGCGTGCGGACTTCGGCACCGTGAGCACCGTTTTGCGTGCGACTCCGGCCACCGTGCACCGTTTTTGCGTGCGGATTCCGTTTTGGCGTGCGGGTTCCGGCACCGGGCACCGTTTCGCGTTTGGTGGGACGTTCCGTTTTGCGTGCGGATTCCGACAGCGTGCTCCGTTTTAGCGTGCGGACTCCGGCAGCGGACATCGTTTTGCGTGCGGATCGCGTGGAGGCCAATTGCAAGTGTCTACGAGCAATTGGTGGCAAATCGAGGTGGGTGGCCTTATCTCCAAGTTTTATGGACTGTACAGAAATTTCTACTGATGTAGGACTATGCATGATAGTTTATTTTCGGTATAGCATGCTATATTGTAGGAATTGTTATTCTTTTATCACATGTTATTATAATTATTTTGGAACTTGACCTAGCACCCCCGTCATATTTGCATGTGTAACCAGACCAGTAGAAAACCCTCACTTGGGCTAGGGTTATTTATGCTTAGACATCCACACTGTTCTTTCATTCCTGGACATAGTGTTTTCTCGCCCGGGTAGTGGGCCGAGAGGTCGGGACTTGCTTGTAGTGTAGGATGCTTTTGCACTCTGCTTGGGAGCAGAGTGGAGTCTGGTAGTTGTAGCGTGGTTTCTTATCTGTGCCTGGGGAGCCGTTTGGGTAAACGGTAGTCCCGAGGAGGTCTTGTTTCCCTGTTGTGCTGTGGGAGGGAGCCGTTGAGTAGACGGTAGTCCCGGGCCGTCGAGTATCTTCCGGTCCGTTTTGTTGGGAACCGTTGGGGTTGACGGTGGTCCCAGGTCGTTGAGTGTTGTCCGACCGGTTATTGTTAGCCTGAGTTGTGGGTCGTTCCTGGCTGTGGAGTACCTCCAGCCAGTGTGCTTGTGCTGCGAGCTGTTGGAGAGGCTAGTGTCTCGTGTTTCGTGTTAGCCGATCAGCTGAGTCGTCGAGAGTGCTCCGACTGTTATGCGAGATTTTGGGGATCTTGAGTCCTACCGTTCTGTGAGTGAGCGTAGTTAGCATTTTTGTCTATAGCCTGCATTTGCCAATGTTTGATACTCTATGCCGCGCGCGGTTTTCTCAGATTGGAGTCGCGCCCCACCGAGATGCCGCAGTGGATGCGATGGTTGGCCTGTTGAGGCAGTTTTGCGCGAGGGGTGAGTTATGAGCGGAGGGTACGGACAGCCCGCCCCACGTAAATCCCGTCCTCATGTGGATGTGTGGTAGTGGGCAGGTGCGTTCCTAGTCGACAGGCGCAGGCTTGACTGGACCCTTGAGGCAGTCAGTTCGTTTGGGTCGATTGAGCACCTTGGGTGCGAGTGGTCTCATTTACTTTCATCTGTTCCACTTTTGAGTGTCTAGATAGAGGCATGGTAGCTGTAGAGTAGTTCCAGCTTTTCTTGTTCAGTTTCATTGCACTGTTATCCTTTTACCTCTAGTAGACTTGGTGGGCAGACCGTTGGACTTGTTGACGGCACCCACTGAGAACTACTGTGGGAAGTAGTTCTCACACCCGTCGTGGTGTCTTTTCCCCAGGGACTTCTTCTTCTGTTCCTGTGCTCCTGTTGCTGATCCTTCGGCCGAGGCGAGGGAGTCGCGAGCTAGTTCCTACCCGTCGTTGGAGTGTAGCGGTACCCTCTTCAGAGGAGAGCTCCAGTTGTTTAGTTTACTTCTTTTACTCTTGTTGAGAGACCTTTGTTGTGAGGTATAGAGTTGTACTTATATTTACAGTTTGAGAGACTGATGTAGTGAGGATATCATTGTATCGAGAGTTTGTACACTGATGTATTTTATTGGAGATATCTCCCTTTTGAGTTTTGTATCAGAGGACTTTGTATACGATCGTATTTGGGAGATGGATATGGTATTATTTTCAGTTGTACAGGGTTTGGATTTCAGTTTTTAGTAGTTTACTTTCAGCTCTGATATCTGTATACTGTAGTTGATTCTTTTTGCAGGTTAGACGCTTCGTCTGTACGGCAGTTTCCGTACAGATGGCGGATCTGTTAGCGAGCCCGGA
>CM054934.1:4725406-4797152 GCA_029168755.2 Tillandsia fasciculata | reverse complement strand
TGGCCCATGCTCCGAGGACCTTCACTTCCTTTGCCATTTTTCTACAAATTAAAGATTCTAAAAAGTTAAGGAAAAAGATATGGACTTTTAAAAGTGCTAATTTTGGATGTGGTTTTGATATGCACAAAAGAGAACGGGGCCCGGTATTTATACTGTGGAAAGAGGGAATATGTGAGAATTTTTTTATCACAAAGCGTATTTCTAGTCAAATTGTGTTGAATATAATATTTATAGGTTCGGAGCATTCTAGAATTGAGACCACAAGTTTTACCTTTTAATTATATGTTCTAAAGAAAAAAAAAAAAAAAAAAGTTAGCAAGTTTTTTTTTTATTACCTATTTATTTATAAATTAAAAATAATTTTAATTTTTTGTCACGTAATAATAAATCAAAAAGGCTAATAAGTTGAGTAGGCTACGGTTCAACATAATAAATCTAACGGCAAGAAGCGTAATAATAAATTTAACGTTTACATAAATTAAGCTGTGTCTGTATACTTTAAGTAAATTGATTATTTATTTATAATCGTTTTCAACGAGCTTTCGGAGAAATCAATTACTTAGCAATTAGTATATTTTCGTAATAAGAGATATCGGTCGGTGGTTGAGCTATTCCTCTTAAATGTATGGAATAAATCCAAAATAAAATAAAATATAAAGAGATAGAGAGAAGAACCATTTACATCATTTAAATGCCGAGTTATAGTTTTTATCCTAATATTCTTAAAATGATTTTACATTCCAATACCGTATTGCCGAAAAGGTTCAATTGACAAAAAAAAATTAAAAATTTTTAGACTAATTTACTTTTAGTTATACCTAATAATTATAAGTAAATGTGTAGTATCATAAATTTATTTTTCTCAAAAATAACTTAATATTTGTTTATATGTGATTCAATTTATGAACGTAATTTTTGCGCACTTAAGTTTTTTTTTTTTTTTTTTTTTTTTTTTTTTTTTTTTTTTTCTATCAATATCATATGGATCTCATATTAATCATAGTAAATAATTAACTGAAACAAAAAATATATGATATTTTTTGTGAATCTATTTTCTTCTATGTCTAAATTAATATGATTTTTTTTTATTTGTTGCCATTATTTAGTTTAATTTGGTGTACTTTCAATTGTATTTATTATATTTCAAACAAAATAATATTTAAGTTAATTAAAAAAAAATTATTAGGTTTTAGTGAATTATTACCAATTTAATTATTTATGATAGTTTTTTAAATTTTATTTTTTTTATTGAAATTAACTCTGTAAATTAATAAATCAAACTTTTTTTCTTGGGCTATAAGAAACAAAATTCATAGAATCTTGAATTGCAAAATTAGATGCAACAAGCTATGAAGTCCCTCCCAGAAAATTGCTTAATTAGCTCTCATTTACCTTAAATAAAAAATTACCCTAAAATGATTAATAAACTTAAAGAGCACGACTTTCAAAGCTCGCTTTTATATAAATTAAACGCATTAATTAACTTTGGATAAAAAATATGCTTGGTTTCGTCATTGCTTGCGTATGCAAATTTGAAATTGGTCCATGGAGAATAAATAATTTTTTATTCTTAAATTTTTTTTCTTGGCCAAGGAGAAGGGTAAGAAAAATGAAAGAAAGAGAATAATATTCATGAGATTTTGATGTCACCGCTCCTTAGACGGGAAAATTACATATGTTGAGATAGTAATGATTTAGTTATATATATAATATATATATATATATATATATATAATATATATCAAAGTTAAAATATAGAAAATTACTTTGTAAATATTTATTTTTTAAATTTTATTCTTTTTTTTATTTTTAAAAATTTATATTTTATACTTTTAAAATATTAAAAATATTTTTAAGAATTATGATATTAATGGAGATAGTGAAATATCCATATTGCACTTTCTTACTTTATAAAAAAAAAATAAAATTTCAAATGTATCAATTTGTAATTTTGAGAGAATAAAATATAGATTTTTAAAAGTCTGAAAATAAAAAAAATAAAAAAATGGATATTTATAAGAAGATTTTATATAATTTAGCCAAAAAAAAAAAATAATAATAAAAAATGTAGAAGTTATCTGAACTATAGACTTGGTTACTCAATTTTTTAAAATTTTAATTTTACTATTCAATCTTTTAATTTATTTGATTTAAGTCAATCGACGGTATTTTGACTTTAAAATTTGAACAGATTATTTATATTTATAAATTTAGTTAATATATTTTATATAATTTTTATAGCTATAAATTTATTAAAGTAAGTAATTAACTTAAAATTTAAAGTTAAATTTTTATTGACGGACTTAAATCAAATATTTGAAAGATTGGATAGTAAAATTAAAAATATGAAAAAGTTAGATAGGTGATTCAAAATAATCCAAAAATCAAATAATACTGTATATTTGTACCTAAAAAAAGAAAAAGAAAAAGAACAGCATATCTTTATATAATTTATTTTGCCAATAATATTAAACTAGTGTAGTTATCTGAACGATACGGCGGATAGATGTTATCAAAATATTTATTTTATCATAATATAAACACAGAAATAAAAGATTATATAAAAAAATTTCAAACACTGTGTTTTAAAACTCCCATTTCAACATATAAAAAAAAAAAATATTTTCAATCCTAACATAAGAACTTATAGCAGCAATCGGAATAGAAGATTAATTCATTCGGGATTAAAATTTAAGACATATATATAAATGTAATAAAGTTTAGTGAGAGATGGAGAGAGAGTTCACGCTTTATAAGCTACGGCAATGACGGTGGCAGAGGAGGAGGAGTAGGCGGAGAAGTGGAGGATTCTAATTAGCGATGGCGGTCGCGGTGGCAGTGGCGGCGATAGGCAGGGGTTGATCATGAGCTGCGCCCCCCGTGCGACTAAGAAATGCGAGGATCAGGTGGAGAGTTTCGGCGACATCGGGGGTGGAAGATTTCCAACGACGGAGGATCGGATTAGGCGAGGGTGGCCATGAAGTGGACGGTGGAGATTTTGACCTTGGAGGAGGAGAAGGAGAAGGAGGAAAAGAGGGCAAGGAGGCTTGAAGCTTCTCCACGACGGGAAGGAGGAGGCAAGGGTTGAGGGTGGAGGGGTCGTGGGAGAGGATTTTGTTGTCGACAGAGATGGTGAATAAGGAGGTGGTGGTGTAGAGAGAGAGAGAGAAGAAGAAAAACTCAAAAAGGGGGAGAGTGATAGAGGAGAGAAGATGTTGGTCATATAATAGGAGTTTTTGTAGTTGGGTGTGAGTCGTGTATAGAATTTAATTTTAGGTGTATAAGTAATTCATTGGGTTTCGAGTTTATAATTAATTCGTTGGAGGTTGAAAATTGGAAGAGTCGACAATTAATTCATTGGGGGTTGAGAATGAGAATAGTTAGGAAATTCTCAATTGAGTTTTTATGGTTGAGTATGAGTTGTGTGTAGAATTTAATTTTTGATGTATAAGTGATTCATTGAATTTCGAGTCCACAATTAATTTATTCGGAGTTTGGGAATGGAAAGAATTTATAATTAATTTATTGGGAGTTGAAAATGAGAAGGAAAGAATAAGGAGAATATATATATATATATATATATATATATATATATATATTATATATATATATATATATATATATATATATATATATATATATGGTAGAATACTATCGATAGCACCAAGCCATTGGTGCTATCAAGTTTTTAGCCGTTGGATGAAAAAATATGCGGTTGGGATGAAAAAATATCTATTTCTCTCTTGTACGTACAAAATAAAATCCTTAATCGGCAGATATAATAGAAAGATTCTCCATCTCCTCGAAAAATGTGCTGATCGCGCGGCACGGATTCCGGTGCACCCCAACGTACCGAAACCTTCAAAATCCCATTTCGGGAGATCCGCAAATCGGATTTCAAATCTGATCGCTTTGCCGTTCCCCATTTTTCGAGCTCTAACACCGAAAAATGCCCGCATGCACCGACTCTGTACCCAAAAAATTTTGCTAATGTAATCTTTTAAATAACTAATTTATTTAAAAAGAGGTTAAAAGAAATATAAGACCGTTCGTGATATTACAGCAAGTGTTTCTGTTTGGATATTTTGTTGAAATTTGACCTTCTCTACACATCCTACGTTTGGTCACTAGAGATATGCGAACTCCAATGATCTAGACTTGATCGTCTTTCTGTTGAAGTTGAAGCACCCTGAAAACTTACAATCTTGGTCTGATGTCACAAAATGACTGAAATTTCAGAAAAAAAAATTATCAAAACTATTACAGCCGAAACTGCTACCACTAAATCTACCAAAAATTGTTGAAACTATTCATACCTTCGACTGGAATACAAAATAACTACTATTACTCTTAAAACTGTTTAAGAATTGATAGATGTTTTGTTATGTTTGTTGAAAAGAGATTTTTTTTTTTTTTTTTTTTTTTTTTTTTTTTTCAGTCACTTGCACGGTATGTATAGCCATCACACTTCAAATACAAATCCGTAAAAATTTCGGCTGTATCACGAAATTAACATGATGGCTATCAGCTGCCTTATTCCCGACAATCCAAATGATTGCTTTGCCATTATCCAACGGCTGGAACTTTCTCCACCCCAATTTGGATTCATCTCTTTCCAAATCACAAATGATTAAGATTGCCTCCCATTCTTTCCAGAAAAATATTCTGGTATCTTTTTTTATAAATAATAAAAAAAATAAAAAAAAAATTTAATTACGATGAAAAAAAATAAAATAAAAATATAATTTTATTTATTAATAGATTAATAAGTAACTTTATAAAAAGAATATTTTCGTAATTAAGCATCATAAAATAAAAAATAAATTAATTAAAATATCTTTTATTAAATTAGCCATTAATTTTATAATAATTTAAGGGGTTTGATTTAAAAAAATTTTGAATAACAATTTACGTATTAATTTAAAAAATTTTAGAATTAGAATTTAGGCATTACAAAGTTTTAGAATTATAATTTAGTTATTAATTTAAAAAGTTTAATTTAAAATATTTAGGATTATAATTTAGGCATTAATTTAAAAAAATTTAGAATTATAATTTAAACATTAATTTAAGGAGTATTAGAATTACAATTTAGTCATTAATTTATATCAATACTTTAAAAAAAAATTAAACGTAGGTTTATAATGAAATTCAACATATTTAATATGTATAAAGAACTTTAGAATTCCTCTAATTTAGAAATTAACTTTTTATTACTATTCTAAAAAATTTGAAAATGAATAAATTTTTAAATTCAATATATAATGAAAGTTTTGACTCATATACTTTTCACAAATTTAGATATTAATTTTGCACTAATTTATGCATTAATTTTAAATATTTTTGAATTACAATTTAGGTATTAATTTAAAAAGTTTTAGAATTACAATTTATGCATTAATTTAAAGAGCCTTAGAATTACAATTTAGGCATTAATTTAAAGAGTTTTAGAATTACAATTTAGACATTAATTTAAAGAGTTTAATTAAAAGAGTTTTACAATTATAATTTAGACATTAATTTAAAGAGTTTAAATTAAAAAATTTTAGAATTACAATTTAAGCATTAATTTAAAGAGTTTTAGAATTACAATTTAGTCATTAATTTAAAGAGTTTAATTTAAAAAATTTAGAATTACAATTTAGGTTTAGTCATTAATTTACAAAATTTAATTTAAAAAATTTTAGAATTACAATTTAGTCATTAATTTAAAGAGTTTTAGAATTACAATTTAGTCATTAATTTAAAGAGTTTAAATTTTAAAAAAATTATAATTATAATTTAGACATTAATTTAAATAGTTTTAGTATAGTTTCACAAAATAAAAGAGATTGTTGTTTAATAAATTATTCAAAAATTAAAAAAATTGAGATAATATTGCGCAATTAAAGTTTTTACTATTTGATAAAATTTTAAAAATTTCAGCATTCAAATTAGAAATAAAAATAACTAGCAAATTAAATAGAAAAAGTAATCTAATTTTTTTTCTTATTTTATTTTAAAAAAATTAAAAATTAATAGGTTCCTAAATTTTAATTTCTAAAAATAATCTAAATTTTAATATATTTTTCTAAAATTAAAATTATTTAAAATATATTAAATAAAGTCCATTAAAATATTGTCACGCTCCGAGTTTAAAAATCAGGTCTGAATTTTTTTTTTTTTTTTTTTTTTGAATAAATCAGAGTTTGCAAAACAGGCTTAACAGACCGCCACACATATAGGAAATCCCCTATCCGAAGGAATAGGGTCTCTCCTATACATGCACGGCTAGACTAATCCAATCATCAATCAGAGAGCAACACATATCTCACTAAATCAATACTAATCATCAGGAATCATCTGAAATAGCCTACTATCATCAAACTGAAATATCTAAATAAACTGGAAGCTGAATGCTATAAATAAAAGTCAGCTACAATCATCGAAGATCTCAGACATCAATATATCATCAGGGGGACAGCTCTATCGTGACAGCCTCACTGGATCGTCCCGCTATCCCTCCACCCGACGGACCTGGAAAATGGTCACCCAGGGGGTGTGAGATACATTGTACATGTATCCCAGTGGGCACGACGAGCCGAGAAATAGCTAATCGTACCTACTGGATACAATAATCTGCGGATAGTAATAGATCAAGGGGTAAAGCTGAATATGAATAATCAAGTAATAACCGGTACTGAAATAAGAATGCTGAGTAACTGTATAGGCAGGCATCAAACAAAAGTTGGTATGTGAAACAAACTGGCATGAAGCATAATCAAGTGACTGCACATAATGAGTACTGAACTATAAAGGCATGCTGATATATTTTGAAGCTGAAAATAAAAGCAATCTTATACAATCTGGAAGCAAACATAGGTTAATAAGAGCAGGCTAAACAGGCAACATATGCGTCAATAAGGAAACTACCAAACCCCCAATCAAAAGCCACCATATTGGTCCCACAAGACCTCAGGCAAAAACTGCCCACCTGGCACCACCTGTTGACATTCCCCCCCCCCACGAGGGGTCACGGGTTGCCACTGCTAACCACTTTACCGGTAAAGAACATCGCTGCGGGTAGCAATTCCGCTGATGTTCGTGAAGTACAACGGTGCGGGCGATCATAATGCAAATGCTCAAGCTCACGGTCCATTGACCGGGTCATCGACAACTAGCCGGAAAAATCCCAACAGGGATGCTTTAACAGAGAAACAACTAATCTCATCTCATGCACGATAATCAACAATATATCGGATGACAGGAATCAACATGTATAACCAGATCATGCAAATCTATGTACTGAAATATAAAACTGACACACAGGTACATATGATATGTCTCACGTAGATCAAGATCTATCAGGAATAATCATAGGGCATGTCAATACAATCATCAGAGATAATCTAGATAAAATCAGCAGATATATATGACGAGTCTAAAAGAATCAACGTCTATCCTGAAGGATCACATGGCATGCATATAGATCAAATCATCAGGTATAATCAAGAACCAGTGTACATGGTATGTCTAAAGAATCAATAGCTGTCAAGATAGGTCATATGGACAGAATCGACAGGGCTAGTCAAAAACAGGTGTCCGACTGGACTAAAGCAACCAGAGGGCCAAAAAGCTAAAGCCCGGATCGAAAGTAACCCACCTGGATGTAGGCCGATCCACGAACTCCCGCACAGCTACTGGGAGGCTGGTGCTGAACAACTGGGCCCTGTATAAACAGCTATAGTCAGTAATAGACTCGCACAAACCCTTCCCGACGACACGACAGTAACGGAGAGCTTAACCGGGTCAAATAGGCCGATTTACGGGACGAAATCCAATCCCCGATCAACGAGAGTCCACGGGACCCTAACCAAATGTCCAGTTAGTGTAAAACACTGTCTAAAGGTAGTCATCACGTCAGATTTTCATTTTGATCCATTACGTTCTTGAATTTGCATAATAATCTTTAGTTAATTAACTGTTTTGTCTCGTTCTTGCAATCCGGGGGTCCAACGACGACGCCGTAAGTTTCAGCGCGTTCGTTACGCCAAGACGGAGCCCGTGCTCACAAGGTTGGGCTGGCACGGGTCACGAGAACAAAGTTGGCCCATGAATTCTTTTAGCTCTAATTGACATGTTGCTACAACTTGCATTATACTTGATCTTTTTGAAATCTTACAAGAGCATCGTGTTAAGCATGGACTAGGGATGGTGGGGCTCACCTGAGGCGCGCCGGAAAGTGGCCGGAACAGTGGCCGGGGCAGCACCACCAAGATGTCCAAGCTCGGGTTGCCAAGGTCTAGCACCCCCCCCTCGGTCAGCCTGCAAACAGAGGTGAGCACACGTTAGCTCGGGGTCCCAGGAGGTGTTCTGGTCAAGTCGTGACAGGCGGCGCCGGCCGGAAGCGGCGGCGGCCGGAAGACAAGCCCGCATTTCATAGCTCGGGTGCAAGGTTGAAAACCAGAATTTCGAGGTGCCCTGTACCAAAACCAAGATGGTGGGGGTAATCATACGGGTATTTGGATCCTACCTGGGCTGTTGGCCGGAGGCCGGAACGCCGGGGATCGCCGGGGGTGAAACCCGAAGTCCAATCGGGTGCAACTGCCGAAAACAAAATCCCGACGTTAGGGATGCCATGCAAGGCCTCCGTCGACCTCTAAATGATGAAGTAGGCCTACCTGGGTGGTTTTCCGGTGACGGGGAGCGCCGGCAACTCGCGGCGGCGGAGCTCGGAGAAGATTCGATGGCCTCTAATGGCGGATTCCGGCGCGGCGGCTCCGGGCCGGAGAAAGTTGGACCAGAAGGTCTGTCCCGACGCCGCGACGCTCGATGCAGTGCTGGCCGGCGCCGGGAGGCCGCGGTGGCGCCGGACGGCGACGATCGGCCCAAGTGCCAAAACGGCGGTTTCTAGGGCAGCTCCTATCGGGCTCGATCCTCAACCGATCACCCTCCAACTTCGTGGACGTGCAGCACTCGACGAGAGGAGATGATCCAACGGTGCTGATCTCAGGTTTGACGGTCGGATGAAGGCGGCGATTGGCGGCGGCCTAGAAAATGATAATCCGGTGGGGTTGGCTTCCGCCGGTGATCGGGACGGCGGCCGCGGCTCGGCCTGCACCATGGTAATCCTCACGACGTCAGGAGCACGATGATATGGTCCAAAGGGCCAAAATAAAATGGAAAATCCACGACCTACCTCGTCGGAAAAATGGAGGAAGAAGGTGTGGTCCCGCGGCGGCGCCGGGCTGCGGCTGGCACCGGGGTCACCCCTACTCGGCTCCTCCGACCCAGGGGACGTCCTTGGTTGCCGCACGGGCCTCCTAAGATCTTCTGGGAGTTGGCCTCTATCTCGCAACCGAGGAGGAGAGGAAGGGCTTCACCTTCTTCTCCGGCGACGTGGAGGCGGCGGCCGGTGCAGGGAGGTCCGGGGAAAACGGCAGAGAGGAGGGGGTCGTTGGAGGACTGCGCTAAAGGAGGCTGAGCTACGGCTTTAAAGAGAAGCCTCCGGATTCAAATTTTGAAGTGCATGGATGCCTATTTGCAGTTTAGTCCTCCCTCTCTCGACAATTTAGGGTTAGGTCCTTCACAGTACACTCCTCTCACAATCCAGTCCTTCTCCAAGCATTGGCACGCTAATCGAGGCAAGAAATATAGGGTTTATTGTGCAAAAACCGCACTTTTCGCCTTATTCATGCTTTTCGAGGCTTTCTGGTTGTCGAAACGGAAAACGGACTTCACCACGACGTCCGGCTCGATGAAACCTATCAGGTAGCGATTTTTGTTCTTCGAGAAAACGCCCGGATAAACTTTGGGTCCATTAATACTGTGCTGAAATACAGTTATCGCGCTTTTCGAGACTCTAGGGTCGTCAAACGGAAATTCCGTCAGTGCCATTACGTCCAGAACGATGAAATCGTTCAAATCCAGTATTTGAAGTGCTGTGATTGATTTCCGGATGACGAATTGGCCAAAGTTAGTACTGAGGGGATTTGAAATATAGGGTTACTGTTCATCTACAGTAATTACTTAAGTAATACTGTGCAGAGCACTGTTACTTTGGTCGCGGTAATTCGTCCGCTTCTTCGCTGATTTCTGGAAGATCCGATCGTCAGATCGAAAAGTGCAGAATATGAATCTCGCTCAGTTCGACGAGACAATCGCAACGGTCAACTCGGATTTCCAAGATTAAGTCTGGATTGAAAATTAGCCTTTTTGCTTCGTAAGTTGTGCAACTTGCACACCGGCGATTGACCAAATAAGTTAATATGGGTCTTTTAAATTCAAAACCAACTATAATTTTACTTTTAATCTACTTATTAAAAATAAAATTTTTCGGATTATTACAAATATTATTATAACTAAATTGAAATATTTAAAATTTATAATTTTTCAAAAATAAAAACTCTCAAAAATAAGAAGATTACACAAACGCACGCTACCACAATTAACACATGCTATGGAATCAATAATCCATCTTTATTACAACGAAACGTGAAAATCAGATTCACTAAACAATTAATTTTATTCAATTTCCCAAACTCCTAACCAAACTTTGAATACAAATCAAATCATTTGGCCGCCGCAGCAGCAGCATTCAACTTAGCTTGAATTGCTTTTGCAAACTCCGCCAGCTTTTCGGCTTCTGGCATCAGCTCCTTCACCACCGCTGCCGCACGAAAGCGCTGTTCCCACTCCGCCAGCAGCGGAAACTTCGCATTGTCGAAGAGTTTGATGCCGAACGTAATATCTACCACCTCGACCCAGCCCAAGAAACTCCCGAGAACGATGTCGACGAAGCCAACATTGTCGCCGCCGAAAAAGCGCTTTCCTTTGAAGCTCTTCTCGTAAGCTTCCTCTAAAAGCTCGAGTCCTAAAAATGCTTCTTCTGCTGCTGCGCCTCTCTCCTCATCAGTTTTGCTTCTTATGAGCCCAATTGAACTCGGACCCCACTGCACATATATTTAAATTAGCTATATTCACTTGCATGTACAGCTTTACAAATATTAAACTAACATAATATGATGATGCATAAGTAAAATATTGTAAAAATTATGATAATAACTGATTATGTGTACCTTATCATCTATGTATTTGGCCCAAAAAAGGGCAATCGCGCGCTCGTAGGGATCAGAGGGGAGAATAGCAGGTCCAGTAGCAGTACCCCAAACCTCGTCGATGTACTGGACGATGATCGTAGACTCGCAAATGGGCTGGTCCTTGTGGATCAAAACCGGCACCTTCTTATGAACAGGGTTGGATTTGAGGAGGAGTTCGCTCTTATTTTCGCCAAGTTGTTGCTCCAGGTACTCGTAGCTCACCCCCTTGAGTTCCAAAGCAATTTTAACTCTAAGTACGTAGGGGCTGGCCCATGCTCCCAGGAGCTTCACTTCCTTCACCATTTTTCTACAAAATGATTCTAAAAAGGTAAGGAAAAAGATATGGAGTTTTAAAAGTGCTAATTTTGGATGTGGTTTTGATATGTACAAAGAGAACGGGGCCCGGTATTTATACTGTGGAAAGAGGGAATATGTGAGAAATTTTTTTTTATCACAATTAGAGCGTATTTCTAGTCAAATTGTGTTGAATATAATATTTATAGGTCGTCGGAGCATTCTAGAATTGAGACCACAAGTTTTACCTTAATTATATATTCTAAAGAAAAAAAATAAATAAAAAAGTTAACAAAATTTGTTTGTTGCCTATTTATTTATAGATTAAAAATAATTTTAATTTTTTATCACGCAATAATAAATTAAAAAAATTAATAAGTTGATGAGTAGGCTACGGTTTATAATAAATCTAATGCTAAGAAGCACAACAATAGAATTAACGTTTTGATAGATTGAGCTGTATCTGTATGCTTTAAGTAAATTAATTATTTATGTCTAATCGTTCGTGCTTTTGAAATTAATAATTAGCGTCAACGATTCGATGAGTTTTCGACGAGCTTTCGGAGAAATCAATTACTTCGCAATTAGTATATTTTCGTAATAAGAGATACGGATCGGTGGTTGAGCTATTCCTCTTAAATGTATCGAATAAATCCAAAATAAAATAAAATGTAAAGAGATAGAGAGAAGAACCATTTACATCATTTAAATGCGGAGTTATAACTTTTATCCTAATATTCTTAAAATGATCTTACATTCCAATATCGTATTGCCCAAAAGGTTCAATTGACAAATAAAAAAATAAATATTTTGGACTAATTTACTTTTAGTTATACCTAATAATTATAAGTAAATGTGTAGTATCATAAATTTATTTTTCTCAAAAATAACTTAATTTTGTTTATATGATTCAATTATGAACTTAATTTTTGCTCACTTAAGTTGTTTTTTTTTTTTGTTTTTTTTTTTTTTTTTTTTTTTTTTTTTTTTTTTTCTATCAATATCATATAGATCTCATATTAATCATAGTAAATAATTAACTGAAACAAAAAATATATGATATTTTTTGTGAATCTATTTTCTTCTATGTCTAAATTAATATGATTTTTTTTTTTTTATTTGTTACCATTACTTAGTTTTAATTTGGAATACTTTCAATTGTATTTATTATATTTCAAACAAAATAATATTTAAGTTAATTAAAATTTTTTTTTTAGTGTTTTAGTGAATTATTACCAATTTAATTATTTATAATAGTTTTTTTAATTTTATTTTTTTTATTGAAATTAACTCTGTAAATTAATAAATCAAACTTTTTTTCTTGGGCTATAAGAAACAAAATTCATAGAATCTTGAATTGCAAAATTAGATCTTGTGCAACAAGCTATGAAGTCTTTCCCAGAAAATTGCTTAATTAGCTCTCATTTACCTTAAATAAAAAATTACCCTAAAATGATTAATAAACTTAAAGAGCACGACTTTCAAAGCTCTCTTTCATATAAATTAAACGCATTAATTAACTTTGGATAAAAAATATGCTTGGTTTCGTCATTGCTTGCGTATGCAAATTTGAAATTGGTCCATAGAGAATAAATAATTTTTTATTCTTAAATTTTTTATTCTTGGCCAAGAAGAAGGGTAAGAAAATGAAAGAAAGAGAATAATATTCATGCGAGATTTTGATGTCACCGCTCCTTAGACGGAAAAATTACATATGTTGAGATAGTAATGATTTAAGTTATATATATATATATATATATATATATATATATATATATATATATATATATAAAAGTTAAAATATAGAAAATTACTTTGTAAATATTTATTTTATAATTTTATTTTTTTTATTTTTAAAAATTTATATTTTATACTTTTAAAATATTAAAAATATTTTTAAGAATTATGATATTAATGGAGATGGTGAAATATCCATATTGCTCTTTCTTACTCTATAAAAAAAAAAAAAAAAAATTCAAATGCATCAATTTAAAAATTTGAGAGGATAAAATATAGATTTTTGAAAGTCAGGATTAAAAAAAAAAAGTAAAAAAAAAATGAATATTTATATGAAAATTTTATATAATTTAGCCAAAAAAAAAAATAATAATAAAATACGTAGAAGTTATCTGAACTATAGACCTGGTTACTTAATTTTTTAAAATTTTAATTTTACTTTTCAATCTTTTAATTTACTTGATTTAAGTCAATCGACGATATTTTGACTTTAAAATTTGAACAGATTATTTATATTTATAAATTTAGTTAATATATTTTATATAATTTTTATAGCTATAAATTTATTAAAGTAAGTAATTAACTTAAAATTTAAAGTTAAATTTTTATTGACGTACTTAAATCAAATATTTGGAAGATTGGATAGTAAAATTAAAAATATGAAAAAGTTAGATAGGTTATTCAAAATAATCCAAAAATCAAATAATACTGTATATTTGTACCTACAAAAAGAAAAAGAAAAAGAACAGTATATCTTTATATAATTTATTTTGCCAATAATATTAAACTAGTGTAGTTATCTGAACGATGCGGCGGATAGATAATATCAAAATATTTTTTTTATCATAATATAAACACATAAATAAAAGATTATATAAAAAAATTTCAAACAATGTGTTTTAAAACTCCCGTTTCAACATATAAAAAAAAATTTATTTTCAATCATAACATAAGAACTTATAGCAGCAATCGGAATAGAAGATTAATTCATTCGGGATTAAAATTTAAGACATATATAAAAATGTAATAAAGTTTAGAAAGAGAGGGAGAGAGAGTTCACGCTTTATATGCTACGGCGATGACGGTGGCAGAGGAGGAGGAGTAGGCGGAGAAGTGGAGGATTCTAATTGGCGATGGCGGTCGCGGTGGCAGTGGCGGCGATGGGTAGGGGTTGATCATGAGCGGCGCCCCCCGTGCGACTAAGAAATGCGAGGATTGGGTGGAGAGTTTCGGCGAGATCCGGGGTGGAAGATTTCCAACGACGGAGGATCGGATTGGGCGAGGGTGGCCATAAAGTGGACGGTGGAGATTTTGATCTTGGAGGAGGAGAAGGAGAAGGAGGAAGAGGGAAAGGAGGCTTGAAGCTTCTCCACGACGGGAAGGAGGAGGCAAGGGTTGAGGGTGGAGGGATCGTGGGAGAGGGTTTGTTGCCGACAAAGAGAGCGAAAAGGGAGGTGGTGGTGTAGAGAGAGAGAGAGAGAGAGAGAGAGAGAGAGAGAGAGAGAAGAAGAAGAAGAAGAAGAAAGAAGAAGAAAACTCAAAAAGGAGGAGAGTGAGAGAGGAGAGAATGATGTTGGTCATAGTATAGGAGTTTTTGTAGTTGGGTGTGAGTCGTGTATAGAATTTAATTTTTGGTGTATAAGTGATTCATTGGGTTTCGAGTTCATAATTAATTTATTGGAGGTTGAAAATTGGAAGAGTCGACAATTAATTCATTGGGGGTTGAGAATGAGAATAGTTAGAAAATTCTCAATTGAGTTTTTATGGTTGAGTATGAGTTGTGTGCAGAATTTAATTTCAGATGTATAAGTGATTTATTGAATTTCGAGTCCACAATTAATTTATTGGGGGTTTGGGAATGGAAAGAGTTTATAATTAATTTATTGAGAGTTGAAAATGAGAAGGAAAGAAATAAGGAGAATATATATATATATATATATATATATATATATATATATATATATATATATATATATATATATATATATATATTGTATAGATAGCTGTTAACCCCAAATAGGCTCTTAAACCTAGATTGGAATTGCGTTACCAAAAACATTTACTTTCATATTTTTATTGCATGGAAGGAGTGTGCATAGGCTACCGACCCAAACTTCACATACTTCACATGCTGCCCCGGAATGCTTCATTTAAGGCGTCCGGGCAGCAACAATTAATATTGTGCCAACATATAGTCTACTTGTTTCATAAATACCAAAACAACTTCTGGAATCGCCGATTTCGGCTCCGAAAGTCACCAACGCGAACCAGATGTCTCTGAGTCAACCAAGACAGTGTTAGGACCAGTTAAGAACACTTGGCGATCGTTAACGGTCACTTAAATAGCTCGAGACGCGGATTTCGTGCCAAAACGACGATAAACCGGATGATTTTGCCGATTTATGATTCGTAAATCTAATTTAGCCTAATGAAAGCCACCGGACCTTGGACGATCAGTCCAGAGGTCACGTGCACGCTGCCCGAGGTAGCCCACGTGGCTACAATTATAACTAGACCCCTAACAAGTTCACAATTTGCATAATAACTCTTTAATAAGGAGTTTAGGGTCGTTACCTTAATCCGAGGGTTTTCGGACTGAACCGACAGTGTTAGAAGATGGGCATCGACTCGCTGAGACTCGTGCTCACTGTCGGGGTGTGCTCGGAGTCAAGAAAATGCGTCGGGCCAACCTACAAGTTGGAAAAGAGTACAACTATTAAGTTATTAAAAATATGCCAATATTAGCCTTTACAAAGATGAGCATCGTGCTCACAGGGTTCAGGAGGCTCGCAAGTTTGCTTACCTGGGCTCAGCAAGTCGTCGGAGCAACCTCGACAAGCAATAAGGTAGTTAGGGCTTGGGCTAGGGCTTATTGCAAGGCTCGGGTTCTAGAAGGCTGCAATCGCAATGAGTGGCAGGAGACGGTTGAGGGAGGTGCTAGAGAGTCACCCTGGTGCGGCGCCGGCGGCCTGGTGCGGTGGTTGGTCAGAGGGAAAGCTGCATCCAACTTAGAGCTTGGCTAAGCCGAGCTCGGGGTCCGGCGGCTCAGGGGCCCAATCAAAGGCACCGGGAGGTAAGTTTTGACAAGGGGAGGTCACCGAGGTGTGCTGCCGGCGGCAGGAGGCAGCGGTGGTGCCGCACGGTGGAGATCGACCAAAGCCTAGTTGCAGGAAACTATTGTTTGCATTTTTTCGACAACGACTGGTCGGGGGGCTCGAGAAGCGACAGTGAGCCTCCTAGGGACTGTACAAGAGGTGGTGGCGACGCTGGAGAAAGAACGGCCAAGGACTAGGGTTCCGACCAAGATCCTGTGCATCCGCAGCTTGCAGGCCTTCTCCGGCGCCGGGGCTTCACAAGGATGATCCTAAGGTGGTGAGGAGGCCCCCGGGGTGCATCAGAAGCAAAAGGAACAAAAGCAGGGGTCTCGGGTTACCTCTAGATTGAGAAGGATCAAGAAAGAAGGATATCTTGCTCATTCGGCATCCAGTGGCGGCGGCCGGTAGCTAGGCTGCTCGAGAAGGCTTTGGAGAGGTTGCTGGTGATGTCTGGAAGATCCCCAAGCAAAGCCACCAAGTTTGGTTGTCTCGGACAACCCCCCAACCCGAGAGCAAAGAAGAAAAAGAAGAATGGCTCTTCTCCGGCGATTTGTGGCGGTGGCCGACGGTGGGGTATCTCGGGGAAGAGGCATAGGAGAGGGAGGAAGGCTCTGGTGGTTGTGGGACTCTTTAATCTCATGCGACTAGGGTTTCTAAAGGGAAACCTTAGGTGCACTATTTACAAAACTATACAAGATGCTAAAAAGTCCACCTAGACTCAATATTTTTAATTGAGTCCCTCACTGTAGGTGAGTTTGACATAGAGGCCCTTCCACGTGTGATCTCGCGTGATTCGGCACATAAAATATAGGTACTTTTGCAAAATTACTTTGTAAAAATAGCATTTTTTTTGTATTTTTTTTGTGGTTTCGGTTCACCGAATTCAAAATCAGACTTCACCACAACGTTTAGCTCGACGAGACCATTCATGTAATGATTTTATTTCGTCGTGTTTGGATTTTGTTTCGCTACGTTAGTCGTTTCATCCTGAATACCCCACAGAATTTCAAATTTTCGAATTTAAATTCCCCGAAAATCATATTTATTTCAAAATTTGGAATTTAAAATCACAATGATTACACAGCCAGTTTATGATTAGGTTCAGTGTATCATTGAGTTGGTCGGTGTCGTGTTTGATACTGTGGGTTTTGGTGTATAGGCATGATAGCATAGTGTTATGTAGGCTTTATTTTATTATACTCTATTACTCGCTTATTGTTGTCTTTTCCCTATCGTGCCTCTGGTAGGCTTAGTAGGTAAGTCGTGGTTATCGCCGACCGTACCCATTGGGAACTATTATTTTGTAATTCTCATGCCCTCTTATGGTCTACTTTTCAGAACCTTCTGAGTCAGCTCCGGACCGAGATAAGCGGATCGCGCTATATATAGCATCTCCTTTTTTGAGTTATGATATTTTTAGTGGTAGACTACCCATTTTGTAGTTTAGATCGTACACTGTACTTTGGGACTGGCGAAATTAAGGCCTTTTATCTGTATTTATATTTTGGGAGAAGGATCTTGTATAATTTATTGTACAGTGATAGCTGATAGTTAGTCTTACTCATGCTTTGAAACATGTTTAGTTATAAACTTTTATTTCTCTTGCAGGTTAGTTTTATACACTTCACGTGTGTAGGGTGCGCCCTTACACATCTGGCAGGTCTGTTTGTCACGCCCCGAGCTCAAAGCGGAAGCCTTCGGGCATGCAATAGACCCGCCACGTGTGCGATGATGCACCCTACACATGCGAAGTGTTCAAAACTAACCTGCAAAAGAACTATAATCTACCACAAAATATGTATCAGAGCGAAAATAAAACTACACTAATATCTTTCACTGTACAAGAATACATACAAATCTACCTCTCAAAAGAAATAAATACAAGTAAAGGGTCCTAGCCTAGTCAGTTCCGATGTACAGTGCTCTAAACAAAAACTACTAACATGGTGGACTACCTCTACCAAAAGTAAATGCTGGATAGGGGCTGCTATCTGCGGTGCAATTCCCTTATCTCGGTCCGAAGCTGTCTTGAAAGGCTTTGAAAAGTAGACCACAAGCGGACGTGAGAACTACAAAACAATAGTTTCTAGTGGGTATGGTCGGCGAGAATTACGGCCTACCCACTAGATCTACCAGAGGCAAAATAGTGAAGCTGCAAAATAAGCGAGTAACATAGCATAATAAAAATTAAAATATAATCAAATACAATACTACGCTATAAAATCCGAGACATTCTATCCAAACCTGAATGCAACAAAAAAATTCAACACTAGTCGTCACAACAGCACACCGTGTAGGTTTTTATAATGTAAGGATCCACAAGGATCTAAATAGGTACTATCAAACACCTAGAGGGGGGTGAATAGGTGTAATATTTTAAAAACAAATCTCAGTGCAAAAATAAAAACCAATGCGGAAATAAAAAACAGCACACTGAGATTTACGTGGAAACTCCAATCCAGGAGAAAAACCACGCGACCAACACGCAATAACAATCCACTAAGAAAAGAAGAATAACAAGGTGATTACCGACTCCACGGACTTAAACCCCTCCTTCAGCTTCTTCGGATCTTGCGCTCACCGACTGCACGTCCACTGCACACGTTCGAATCCACGAACGCCACTCGAATCCACGAGCACACGTTTCGAATCCACGAAACGCCTTCAACACACCGAATCCACGGTGCCACGTCGAATCCACGACGCAAACTCAGCCGATAAGAATATTGGCTTCGATGGTGATCCTTTGCTTAGATTATCATTGAAGAACCGTAGAAAGAATCTCTAAGCAAAGATTAGATCAATTCGACAAAAGATAGATCTTGGAAGAACAGTCGAATTGACCTAAAAGAGGCTAAAAAGAAGAACGATAAAAACCTAGCCTCTAGGGTTGCTCTCAAGTGTTTTCTTAATTGATCGGTATTTGTCCCACGTTCTTGAGAAACCCTAAGTGTCTATTTATAGGTTAGAAACCTTTGGAAAGAGATAAGAATCAAAAACTTACCTTATCTGGAATTTTTCAGGACGGCGATCCGGATCGGAATTTCTGCGATCCGGATCGTCGTAACGAGACAGACAATTCCAGAAAAACAAGGGTTCGGGATCCGGATTGAAATGCCCGATCCGGATCGTTCATACATTTCAGCAAAATCCAATGTTCGGGATCCGGATCAGAATTGGCTTGGATCCGGATTGGATTTGCAATGAACAACACCCTTCGGGATCCGGATTGGATTGTCTGATCCGGATCCTGAACATGTCCCATGTCCAGTTTTTGATTTTTATGCAATTAAAAATTCATCCAAGTGTTTCTACACTATAACAAGTATTCGGATCACCAAAATTATTTAGTTAAACGTACCTGATCAATTTGAATCCATTTTCCTTGAGATTGATGTAATTGATCCACAATTCTTCATCTTCAATCTTCAAGACTCAAGACACTGAGTGTCAACTTGAGCTCTTGTTGAATCTTCTCTAAGTCTTCGATTGCTGATTGACAATTTGATCCCTTTAAGACTCCGACTCAACTCACTGACTTGACTCACGAAATATGCCAACACCAAAATGCCGTAACAATCTCCCCCTTTGGCAATTTCGTGACAAAACCCAAAAATACATAAAAACGCTCAAGTCACTCATCTTAAACCAAAAAATCGAAATTCAATGTTATCACCAAAACATTGATTTCCTTTGCGTGAAAGATCCAATAAATACAAAATTACATTTGAACCAAACAGTCCTAGAACATACTCTATGACTTAGGATTTGGAGTCTTAAAGTGATGTAATTCCTGCAAAACAAAACTCCAAACAAAATCAAACGTTAGTCGTTAGAAATTAAAATCCTACATTTGATTCGTCCTTTTGGTTCTTTTGTTTTTCGGCTCTTTCAATCTTTTCTTTATCTCCCCCTATCTTGAGCATCTCTAACATGTTCTCCATGTTCTCCCCCTGTTTTGAGCATTTATGTTCTCCCCCTTTGTGATACGATCATTATTTTCTGTTCTCCCCCTTTTTGTCACAAATTGTCAAACAGTGAACATACTAGACAAAAGGAAATCACTAACAACATTAGTTCATAGAGAAAGAGAGATAAAAGCTCAGTTCCGGTATATAACAAAAATGCAGATTGCGTACCGGTACCAGAAAGCAAAAATCAAATAATTTCTTGAAACAAATCCAGATTTTGGAATCTTTTCAAATACCGATTTGTATTCCATCAAGAAATCAATTTAAGTGCTTTAAACAATGAATTCACACAGATGCCATTCAATCCAATTAATTTCACAAAATTAAAAAGATTTACTCCTAAATCATGAAAAACAAAGATAAAACATTATAAACAGTTTTTCATGTTATATTCATCAAACACAAGTCATCAAAAATAATCTTGAGATCCAAACTCTATCAAGATGTAACGGATTTACAAAGATGACTTACAGAGATTTCCAAATGACATCAATCTTGAATTCTACCCTTTCTTGAGATTGAGGTATATGATCCAAATTTCTTTCATCAGAATAATTTAGAAAAATTCCATAAAAACCAGAAAAAGTATGTAAGCACTTTAGCGCATCAACTTTAAACAAAAGTCATCGTTTCATGCAACAAGAAATAGATTATACCAAATCTATCAAAAATACTCAAAAATGAAACGAAAATTTATGAAAATTAAAACCCTTAAAGTTGAACAACTTCAATCACATCTAACATGATCTTATGCGTAATGCCTTTATCAAATCATCAATTTGGTAAAGAAAATGAAATACCAAGATCAATAGATGTTTGAAATCCCAGATAAGTTAGATAATATATCTAGACAATCTGTTGAAGAGAGTGGCTCTTTGAGCATCTTTCGTTAAAAATCCCACCTTATACCAACCTTGAAATTTGACAGAGTCAAGTATTTCAATCATGCATTTTAGTTAATCAAAATTGACAAAACCATGCTTGGTATTCATGTGGTAGCTGCACACAGTACTCGGACGACCGAGGTGGTAGCTCTTTCCTCCATGTGGTGGTAGTTTTCACACTCCTCATTGGGATGTAACTCTTTCCACATCTTTTGAGCATTTTACTTTTCTTTGACTCCCCCTCAATTGGCTATCAATTATTTAATATATAAGGTATTCAACCAAAAATTGATCTCGCATTCATACTCGACTAAATAGTCAAATAAGATAATGACTATACCAAGAGATCATTGAGAGAGAAATTGACTTTGATCACTTAAAAGATGACTTAATTAACATAAATGATCATTGCAACATCGAAATATTATGATGTCAAAAGCATAATAGATTTCTAAATGCGTGAAAAGATGCAATTAAAGTCAATATAACCAATGCTCAATTAATGTCCTATGTACAAATATAGATGAAGAACAAAAACACAAAAACAAAACCTAACATAAGGATTGGTTTCAAAAAGAAGATCATTTCAAGGAAAGCATTCCAATTGCCTTACGCAAGTGAATAAATCGTTTTTGATCCAAAGGTTTTGTTAAAATGTCAGCTAATTGATGCTCAGTTGAAATATATGAAAATTGAAGAATATTTGATTCAACTAGCTCTCTAAGAAAATGATATCTAAGTTCAATGTGTTTTGTTCTTGAGTGCAACACAGGATTTTAGAAATGTTTATAGCACTTGTGTTGTCACAAAGAATTCACACAACCGAGATAGATTAAGCATCTAAAGATCACACATGATTTCTAAAATTTGATGCTTATAACTATCAAAAACTCCTATAATGAAGTATCTTCAAGATTATGATTATGGAGTAAAGTTGATAATCCATATAAAATTAATTTGGAGTGTGTGAACGTGAAGCCCTTTTTATTCAATGCACTTATTCAATAAAAAACCCTTTTGTTCAAAAACAAAGTATAAAAACGAAGAGCATTGAAAAACATGTAATGCAAAGATTAAGAAAAATATGAAAGGAAAACCAATCAAAGTATTACACACAGTCATAAGCTATTTAGAACTTAAGACAAGAAAAGATATCACCTTTCCGAATCCAAAATCGCTGGATTTTGGCTTGTCTTGATTCGTTGTGGCCGGGGGTTGTCCGCTTTGACTGTTGATCCACCTTAGGTCTTTGCCTCGCAATAATCCACTTGTATGATTGAAGTTGTGGCTCGGACCTTTGGTGGGTTGAGTGAACTCCTTTGACTTGATGTGTGTAAGAATTTGAAATTTTGTAATTTAATAAAGAAATGAAATTGTTCTGAGTCAAGTTGAAATTGGATCATGAAAAGCACCGGTAGTCTAAGTGCCCCTTTTCTGCAGTGTAAATTGCACAGTTAGTGGGCCAGAAATATCACTTTTTAATCCGAGCTTGATCTCGAAGATCCAAGACCACGAGTGCGACCGTCACGATGAACTGAGCAAAAATCATATTAAGCTTGTTCAGATCTGACGGTCGGATCTCCCAGAAATCGGCGTTGAAGCCGGCGGGACCCGCGACTTAAGTCGCGGGTACAAGTGAACAGTAACCCTATTTTTGAACCCCTCTCGCGCCAACGTTGAGCAAACTCGCTGTCCGGAAGCCGAACATAGCACTTCAAATAGTGGATTTTAACGGTTTCGTCGTTCTGGACGCAGTGGCGCTGACGGAATTTCCGTTTGACGATCCGAAGTCTCGAAAAACATGAAAACAGCGTTTCGGAGCTGTATTTTATGGATCGAAAGTTTATCTGGACGCTGTTTCGAAAAAAACGAAAATCGCTACCTGATAGGATTCGTCGAGCCGGACGTCGTGGCGAAGTCCGTTTTTCGATCTGATGCTCGGATCTTTTCGAAAAGCAAAAAATACAGTGAAAGATGCGAAATTTACACATAAACCCCTATAGATCTTGCGTCGTAAAGCGCGCCAGTGCTTGGAGTGGGACTTAAGTGTGAGACTAAAGTCGCTGTGAGGGTCTAAGGCCTAGATATCAAGTGTTGGAGGGCCACAATGCAATTGTTGCATACTTGTATTTTGAATTCAAAATGGAACTTGAGATATTTTGCTCATTATATCTCCGTAGCCATCCCTCCCTCAGCGCAACCTCCTCAACAACACCATCTTCCCTCTGCCCACTCCTCGCAACCGAGCTAGTGCACGGCCGCCGCCTCCACGTCGCCGGAGAAGGAAGACCAAGAACACCTTTGATCTCGGGTGACTCGGAGGGAGGGTGCTCAGAAAGGTTTGGGATGATCTAGACCTAGCCTGTGGAGTCCCTCGTGAAGCCGCATCCGAGCCCGAGTGGTCCCGGCCCGAACCGCCGCCGCGCGCCGCCGCGGCCAACCCCTTCTTCCACGATTTTCCGACGAGGTAACATCTTGGAACTTTTCGTTTAGTCTTGGGTTCTAGGCTTGACCATGGTGCTCCTGACACCGAGAGCATTGATCGGGTGCAGGCTGAGCCGGCGCCGCCAACCCGATCTCCGGCGGACTACCATTATTGCCGGATTGTCATCTTTTGACCGACCTTCAGCGCCGCCGTGACCCGGCCGTCCAACCAACGATCAGCACCGTTGGATTTGATCCCCGCGACGACTGCAACCTTCCCACAAAACCTGGGGGTGATCGGACGAGGATCAGGCCCGCGCACGAGTGCCCTAGAAACCGGTTATCCTCCATTTTCGCCGACCGCCGCCGTCCGGCGCCGCCGCGGCCTCCCGTCGCCGGCCATCACCACCTGTAGACTTCTGGCACCACCAGGGAGCTTTTGGTCCATCTTGCACCTGCCCGAGGCCGCCGCGCCGGATTCCGCCATTAGAGGCCTTTAGAGCTTCCCCGAGCTCCGCCGCCGCACGCCGCCGGCAACTCCAGACCCCCGGCACCGGTGCAGGTAGGCCCATTTCACTTTTTTATGACCACTGGTGGCCTTGCATGGAAATCTTGACGTCGGGTTTCTCGACACTGTAGTTGCACCCGCATCTTCTTCAAGCCCGGACTCCGGCGATCCCCGCCGCCTCGGGCACCGGCCAACCGCACAGGTAAGGTCCGAGCAACATTTTAATAACCCCCATCAACTTGGTTTTGGCCTAGACTCCCTCGGTGATTAACCTCCAAAACTTACACCCGAGATGGCAAGTTTGGGCTCGCCTCCGGCCGCCGCCGCCTCCGGCCGCCGGGGCTTGACCCCAGATGAACCCGAGAGCTCCTGGGAACCTTCTCTAACCCATGCTCACCTTGGTTCCAGGTCTGGGCCAGAGTTGATCCAAGAGGAAGCCAAACCGAGCCTTGGCTTGGAGCACCACCTTGCTCCGGCGACTCTCCGGCCGGCCTCCGACGCGCGCAAGGTGAGCACACCACTCCTCTGTCATTACTGAATTCCATGCTCCAGTTAAATCTCAAATTGATCATGTGTATGTTAAGTTCCAGCAAGTTGTAAATTGAACCTTAAAAGATTTTATGGACCAACCTTGTTCTCGGGATCCGTGTCGGCCAAATCGTGTGAGCACGAGCTCCGTCTCGTCACAACGAGCACGCTGGAATTTACGGAACGTCGTTTGGACCTCCGGATTTTAAGAACGAGCCGAAACAATTAAAATAACTTAAGATTTTATGCAATTTAAGAACTATTTTGGATCAACTTGCAATTTTGGCACCCTGGCTGCCCTTGGACAGTACTTACGCACCCCCTGGACTCTTCGTTAGGGTTCTGATGGTCCTCGTTGACCAGGAATCAGATGTTGACCGATAAATTGGCCGGTTTTACCCGTTTAAACCTTTCGTTAGTGTAACGTCGTCGGGAAAGGGTTGTGTGAGTTTATTACTGATCATATTTACTGTTACAGGGCCCAGTTGTTCAGCACCAGCCTCCCAGTAGCTGTGCGGGAGTTCGAGAGTCTGCCTTCATCCAGGTGGGTTATCTTCGAACCGGGCCTCAGCTTTTTGGCCCTCTGGTTGCTTAGTTTGTCGGACCCCTGTTTTTGACTTCCCTGCTGATTTTACCTATGTGACTTAGCCTGACATATATTGATCTCTTTTGACATAGCATGATCCTTGTTCTTGTTTCCTTACTGATTATATGACTTCACATGACCTACGATGATTACTTTGGACATATTATGATCCTCCTGTTTGATGTTGACTCGATTAGACCCGTGCTTGAGATTGCCTGTCCATGATTAGTCTGATTATGATTATTCCCGATAGCTCCTGATCTTCTTGAGACATGATTGATTATCTCTGATTTACCTGACTTTCAGTATACCTATCTGCTGTTATATTCCTGTATATAGTTTTGCATGATTAGATGACACCTGTTGATTACTGTCATGAGATATTCTGATATATGTCGATATGCATGATTGATTGATCCTGACTGATAGATACTACTCGATATGCATGATTGGTTGATTCTGATGGATAGATATAGACAGATGATTCCCTGTTGGGATTTCGGCGTGTGCCGACTACTCGGTCATTAGACCGTGAGATTGATCATTATGACTTGCCATGCACTGCTGTACTTCACGAACATGGCCGGGGTAGCTCCCCGTGGAGATTGTTCTTTACCGGTAAAGTGGTCTGATGATAGACCCGTGAGCCCTCGACAAGGTTATGTCAGCCGAAAAAGGTGCCGAAAAGTGGCATTGCGTGAGGTCCTGCGAGACCAATATGGCGCATGATTGGATATTTGGATTCTACCTTTGACGCATTACTTCTATTCTTACTGTTGCTCAGTTGTTCCCAGCACCATTTTCTGTGGGCATGCTTACAGCACTTGTAGTTCTTTATACAGGATCTTTGAAGTTGACTTTGATCTCCAGCATGCATGCTCTACAGTCTACATGATTGATTATCACTGATGTACCTTGATTTCTAGCATGTATTTACATACTGTTCCTCATATGGATTACCTGCCTATATTAGTTGTATCTGTGGCTTATCGTTGATTATCAGTAGATCTTATTGTTATTCCAGCTTTTCCTATTTGATCTTTACTATCCGCAGATTCTAGTACCCAGTAGGTACGATTAGCTGATCCTCGGCTCGTCGTGCCCACTGGGAT
Source organism: Tillandsia fasciculata (assembly GCA_029168755.2). Taxonomy (NCBI): domain Eukaryota; kingdom Viridiplantae; phylum Streptophyta; class Magnoliopsida; order Poales; family Bromeliaceae; genus Tillandsia; species Tillandsia fasciculata. Next base: position 4,770,935 of record CM054934.1, on the reverse strand, counting down.
ACATGTACAGTGTATCTCACACCCCCTGGGTGACCATTTTTCAGGTCCGTCGGGTGGGGAGATAGCGGGACGATCCAGTGAGCAGATTACGATAGAGCTGTCCCCATGAGCATATCCATATTGATGACCTCTGCAGACCTTTACATTTCCCGCATTTTATTCCAGTTCTAGTTGATTTAGATAATCAAGATAATGATGTAATAATTGATTCTGATTCATTCTTACTGAGTAGAGTAGTAGTAGTTGTACTGAGATATCTGTTGCTGATTACTAGCCTAGCCGTGCATGTATAGGGGAGGCTCTGTTCGCGGAATAGAGGATTTCCTATACGTGTGGCGGTCTATCACGCCCGTTTTGCAAACTCTGATTTATTCCAAAAAAAAAAAAAAAAAAAATTTCAGACCTGATTTTTAAATTTGGGGCGTGACAATGTGTCTTTTGAATCCGTTGAGTCCGCTCCGTAGATGAAGTTGCCGAAGGTCTCTTCTTTCTCTTTTTCGGGCAATTCTTCACCAAATGTCCTTCAAGTCCACATAGGTGACAAGTTTTTCCTTTCAATTTCATTGTGGAACTTGAAGCATGCACAGTTTGGTCCTTTTTAAATCCCAAACCAGCCTTGCTTGTTTGACCTAATCCGGACATACAATTAAGTTTCTTGGAACCGGTGGAAAGACTTTGTATGTCGGATTTGAGTTCATGAACTTGCTTGGTCAAAGCTTGGTTGGTGACATGAATCTCCTCAAACTGCTTTTCTAGAAAACCAATCTTGTCCATATATGATTTTGCATTCATCTCCGATTGGTTTAGCTTTTCTTGGAGGATTTCATTGTTATCCAATAACCGTCCATGTTCCTCCTCGAGATCATGAAGTTTGATCTTTAAAGCTTGATTCTCGTCTTGAACTTCAAGTCGTTGCTTCCTCAACTTCTTGATATGCTTGGCCATCTTCTTTGATTCCGCAAGAAGTTGTTGGTATGCCTCAACGAGTTCTTCTTCGTCCGACTCCCCCTCACTTGATGACTCTCCGCCGGTTGTTGATGTTTCATACAAAATCAAAGGAATAGAGTCAGTGACTAAAGATGATAAACACAAATTAGAAGAGGGAATTTGAGAGGCATGAAAAGCAACAATTTTTTCTTTTTCCTCTTCACTTGAGGTCGATTCATCGAAACTAGAATCGTCCCAAGTTTTTGCTTGCAAAGCCTTCTTTTTGTATGATTTCTTAGAAGGACAATCCGTTGAAATATGGCCGTAGCCTTTGCATCGATAGCATCGGATTTCCCCTTCGAAATCATCTTTTTCTTTTTCTTTAGAAGGTTTTGCAACGCCTTTGAGTTTAGAGGATTTAGAACCCGATGATCCTTTAGATGGTTTCGTGGATGAAGATCCATCGGTTCGATTCTTCCAAAATTTCCGACGAAATTTCTTTGTGATCCGCGCCAATTGTTCTTCAAAATCGGCAAAAGAGATTTCATCATCGGAACTTGATTCGTCATCTTCTTCCTTTGTTGATTTGAATGCAATACCTGTAAGCTTAGAAGAAGACTTGGAAGAAATTTGATTAGTAGGAAAAGTCATCTCATAAGTTTGTAAAGCACCTACTAATTCCTCTACACTCATCTCATCCGGATGACTAACGGTTTCAATGGCGGTAACCTTTGCCCTAAACCGTTCCGGAAGAGTCCGAAGTATCTTTCTTACAATTTTCGACTCCGGGATCTTTTCTCCTAAATTAGCACATGTATTAATTACATCTTGAAGTCTAGTGTAATAATCTGTAAACAATTCATGCTCTTCCATATGAATAGAGTCAAATTGACTTGTAAGCATCTGGAGCTTTTGAATTTTTACAAGATTAGTACCCTCATGTGTAATTTTGAGAATATCCCAAATTTCCTTCGCGGTTTCACACGCGGAAATTCGTGTAAACTCAGTCGAGGAAAGAGAATTATATAAAGCGTTCATACCTTTCCCATTGTAAGAAGATCTTTCGATTTCCTCTTTGGACCATCTAGAGCGAGGTTTTGGGGTAGTAGAATTTCCTACTTCCTCAACAGGATGCACCCAACCGTATTCAACGGTTTGCCAAACACGCTCATCAATAGAGATGAGAAAAGCTCTCATCCGTACTTTCCAATATGCATAATTGGTCCCATCAAAAAGAGGAGGTCTAAAAATATTACCACTTTCACCCGACATGATAGATAAACCTAAAATCCGCTCTGATACCACTTGTAGGAGGATCCCAAAGGATCTAAATAGGTACTATCAAACACCTAGAGGGGGGTGAATAGGTGTAATATTTAAAAATCAAATCTCAGTGCAAAATAAAAATCAATGCGGAAAATAAAAAACAGCACACCGAGATTTACGTGGAAACTCCAATCCAGGAGAAAAACCACGGGACCAACACGCAATAACAATCCACTAAGAAAAGAAGAATAACAAGGTGATTACCGACTCCACGGACTCAAACCCCTCCTTCAACTTCTTCGGACCTTGCGCTCACCGATTGCACGTCCACTGCACACGTTCGAATCCACGAACGCCACTCGAATCCACGAGCACACGTTTCGAATCCACGAAACGCCTTCAACACACCGAATCCACGGTGCCACGTCGAATCCACGACGCAAACTCAGCCGATAAGAATATAGGCTTCGATGGTGATCCTTTGCTTAGATTATCATTGAAGAACCGTAGAAAGAATCTCTAAGCAAAGATTAGATCAATTCGACAAAAGATAGATCTTGGAAGAACCGTCGAATTGACCTAAAAGAGGCTAAAAAGAAGAACGATAAAAACCTAGCCTCTAGGGTTGCTCTCAAGTGTTTTATAAATTGATCGGTATTTGTCCCACGTTCTTGAGAAACCCTAAGTGTCTATTTATAGGTTAGAAACCTTTGGAAAGAGATAAGAATCAAAAACTTACCTTATCTGGAATTTTTCAGGACGGCGATCCGGATCGGATTTCTGCGATCCGGATCGTCGTAACGAGACAGACAATTCCAGAAAAACAAGGGTTCGGGATCCGGATTGAAATGCCCGATCCGGATCGTTCATATATTTCAGCAAAATCCAATGTTCGGGATCCGGATCAGAATTGGCTTGGATCCGGATTGGATTTGCAATGAACAACACCCTTCGGGATCCGGATTGGATTGTCTGATCCGGATCCTGAACATGTCCCATGTCCAGTTTTTGATTTTTATGCAATTAAAAATTCATCCAAGTGTTTCTACACTATAAGAAGTATTCGGATCACCAAAATTATTTAGTTAAACATACCTGATCCTTCCGAATACATTTTCTTGAGATTGATGTAATTGATCCACAATTCTTCATCTTCAATCTTCAAGACTCAAGACACTGAGTGTCAACTTGAGCTCTTGTTGAATCTTCTCTAAGTCTTCGATTGCTGATTGACAATTTGATCCCTTTAAGACTCCGACTCAACTCACTGACTTGACTCACGAAATATGCCAACACCAAAATGCCGTAACACACCGGACCCAATCCTGAACTGACTGTCTCAACAATTTAGTCAAGCTTGCGCCGTCTATCAATAGGCCACTATCAAATTAAACTGTCCCTACTATCCGGGTTGCACCCCAATTAGCGGCCCGTCAATAGTAGACACAAGCCTACTTCCTATCTCCAATCATCCACCCCCTATGCCGATAAACCCCAGTAAAACTCAAAGTGGCATGCAGGCTATGATCAACGATGATCCCAAAGATCACCGACGACACAAACAAAAGCTCCTACCACACATCTCGAATATAGTGCCCCGGCGCACACTCTCTCTCATACACTGGCCCGCGACCCACGAAACCTCAAGACAATGCATGCTCTATATTAGCATGACGTAGCACAAATATCAATACCTAAGTTTCATCAATCTCTAATATCTAACAATACAAATGAAGGGTCAACTCAGGTTGACAATATGGCTCACCTAATAATCAAATAAACCTAATCATATTATAAATGACACCTACTTCGATACACGAGCAACCCATAATCCTCGTACGTCCCATAGTAATAAAATAATAATAAATTCTAACCCCAACCCGAACAACCTAAAAATCGATAAAACATCATCCAAACACTAGCATGCAATTTCTACAACAAAAAAATAATAAAAAAAAACTATAAAAATCCCTATAACTAGAAAGCTGACATACGAAGATAATCCGCTTCTCTCGGTGATATGAAACCCACCTGGATCACAAATCCTAGCGAAACACGGTCGACGGACAGACGATACGCTCAACGGTGATCACCACACGCGAACGGCTCCACCTCGAAAAATCAGTAGCATAGAAAACTCCAGCTCTAACAATCCAACAAAAGGCACAAAACTTAAATCCAGAAACACTATCGAGCTACACCTATCACTATCAAAAACCATCTCGAAAAATCCAAACGAACAATATAAAATAAGAAAAACCTACCCTAACGTCAACACGCCGTCAAATCGCATGCGCACGCACTTGTGCTAGAGTTCTCGGATCGAACCGTGCGCTCCACGATACTCTCCACGCGCTCATGACCTCCCTCTCCCTCTCCCTCGCTCTCTATTTCTATCTCTAGAACCCACAGACACGAGTAGGAAAAGAAAAGAGAAGAAGAAATAGGTCTGTGCGCGTTAAATACCCTCAAAAAGAAGATTCGGGCGCTCAAAATCCACTTTCGAGTGGTCGAAACCTGACCAATTAGGCGGCCCAACCTAAAAAAGGCGGCCCGAAACATTCAAGTTGCTACAGGGTCCTTTTCGGGCGCCCGAACCAATCTGCGGCTGTCACGCTTCCCGCTGCGTGTCAACCCATGCGTCGCGTCATGCCGCTCAGCTTCCCCGTGCACCTGTGCCCAATGGGAAGTCGCCACGTGTCCACGCCTCATGCCCGCACTACCACGTGCCACGTGCCACGTGCCCTGCACCATTATGTGCCACGTGTTCGCCTTCTAGTGCACCCGCCTCCCCTTTTGGACGGCTACATGGCGGATCTGGGCGCTCGGATCCACTCTGAAAGTCAAAAAAAGTCCCAAAAAACACACCCTGGGCTTCGTTTTTCGTGTCATTTTGCACTAAAAAGTCTCAACTCGGCCCGGCACTCCTCCAATATGCTGATCGACCAAGCATATTGCAACTTTGCCATTTGCGAAAGTCCAGTGACTCACACTATTCTCACAATAAAATATAATCTATTCCAAAATTACTTTTGTAGTCAAATTTAATAATATTTTTTTATTAAACTATAACTTAATATAGTTTATACTTAAATATAAAATATACAATATAAAATATAAAATATAAAATATAAAATATAAAATATAAAATATAAAAAATATAAAATTTAACATTTTTATTTAAACTATAAACTTAAAATTTAAATTTAAAATATAAGTATAAATTTAAAAATTAAAAATTAAAAATTAAAATTTTTAAAAATTAAAATTTAAAATTTAAAATTTAAAATTTATATTTTAAAATTTGACGTTTTAAAATTTAAAATTAAAATTTTACAAATACTATATTGAAAAATTTTAAAAATTGAAGAGACAAATTTATAAATCTACATAACGTACAAAAAAAATAAAAATAAAAAATAATAATGCTATCCATACACCATCTCTAATAATCCATTCATCATCTCTAATATGAGATATTCATCCCGTATATTCTTCAGTCTAATCTTATAATATTTATAATAATATTCTATTACCAGTCAAATTAGTGATCGGAAAAATGACAACTAAACACGCCTATATGCAAACTCGGCTCTAAAAGAGGGTGACGACAGCAGTGGCGACATCAAAAGCATAATAACACATGCCAAAGATGCAAATAATAATCTCATAATTAAATAATATCTTTCTCTCAATTCCTTATTACTATTATTCGGTCCAAGTCAACTAATGCGTTTAATATGTATATAATAATAATAATAATAATAATAATAAAGAGCTTTCAAAGTCACGCTGTTTAAGTTTATTAATCATTTAATTAAGTACAAATTTTTAATCAAATATTCCTCTATTTTGCCTACCATCTATTATCTATATATTTTTTAATAACTTAAACATTATTTTGTTTGAAAATATTATAAATATAATTGAATGTATATATATCAAATTAAAACTAATTAATTGCAACAAACTACACCATACTAATAGTAAATAAGAAAATCATATTAATTTAGACAAAGAAGAAAATAGATTCACAAAAAAATATAATAATATATTTTAAGTTTCGGTTACTTATTTATTATGATTAATATTAGATCAATATGATATTAATAAAAAAAATGATAAATTTAAGTACGCAAAAAAGTATGTTTATAAATTGAATCATAAACAAAATTCGAGTTATTTTGTGATGAAAAATAAATTTATTAGCCCTACATGATACTACACATTTACTTATAATTATTAGGTATAATTAGGGGTAAATTAGTTTAAAATTCTGGATGGAGAGCGTTTTTGATATAATTTATTAATTTATAGGGATAAAAATGATACTGATAATTTTGAGAGGTATTCACAATATTTTACAATTTTTGAGAAACACATTTGAAACTGCCCCTAATTTATATCACAAATCAATGGAGAGCCATAATTTTTTTTTTTGAGAAATACTCTTATACTTACTTTTTTTTTTTTTTTTTTTTTTTTTTTTTTTTTTTTTTTTTTTTCTCTCGGTTACATCCATTTATATCCGTTCAACGGCTCAGATTTAATTATTTTTAAGTTGTCACATGCAATAGTAGGTCACTTTGAGAAGGTACCAGTTACTAGGTACCCAAAACAAGATTATTTTGGTTTTTTAATTCAGGAGTAATTAAGTAATTTTATTTCTATTTTAAAAATTTTTATTTTTTTTAAATATTATTAATTTTAAAGATTTCAATTTAGTGAGAGTTTTTATTTTTGACAAGATTAATTTTAAATATTCTAATTTAGTTATGGTCGTAATATTTTAATGGTCTTTATTTAATATATTTTAAATAATTTTAATTTTAGAAAACTATATTAAAATTTAGATTATTTTTAGGAATTAAAATTTAGATTATATTTAAATTGTAATTCTAAAACTCTTTAAATTAATGACTAAATTGTAATTCTATTTTTTTTTAAATTAAATTTTTTAAATTAATGACTAAATTGTAATTCTAAAACTATTTAAATTAATACATAAATTGTAATTCTTAAATTTTTTAATTTAAATTCTTTAAATTAATATCTAAACTGTAATTCTAAAACTTTTTAAATTAATGACTAAATTGTAATTCTGAAACTCTTTAAATTAAACTCTTTAAATTAATGCCTAAATTGTAATTATAAAACTTATTAAATTAATATCTAAATTAAAATTTTAAATTTTTTAAATTAAACTTTTTAAATTAATGACTAAATTGTAACTCTAAAACTCTTTAAATTAATGCCTAAATTGTAATTCTATTTTTTTTTTAATTTAAACTCTTTAAATTAATGCCTAAATTGTCATTCTAAAATTCTTTAAATTAAACTCTTTAAATTAATACCTAAATTGTAATTTTAAAACGTTTTAAATTAATGCCTAAATTGTAATTCCAAAACTCTTTAAATTAAATTGTAATTCAAAAATACTTAAAATTAATGCATAAATCTTGCATTAATGTCTAAATTTGTGAAAAGTGTATGAATCAAAACTTTCATTATATGTTGAATTTAAAAATTTATCCATTTTCAATTTTTTTAGAATAGTGATACAAAATTAATTTCTAAATTAGAGGAATTCTAAAATTCTTTATACATATTAAATATGTTGAATTTGATTATAAATCTTTGGTCAAATTTTTTAAAAAATATTGATATAAATTAATGACTAAATTATAAGTCTAATACTTTTTAAATTAATGTTAAATTATAATTCTAAAAATTTTTAAATTAATTCCTAAATTGTAATTCTAAAATATTTTAAATTAAAAATTTTAAATTAATGACTAAATTATAATTCTAAAACTCTTTAAATTAATGCATAAATTTTAATTCTAAATTTTTTTAAATTAAGCGTAAATTGTAATTCAAAAACTTTTTAAATTGAACTTCTTAAATTATTACAAAATTAATGAAAGGTATTTTAATTAATATATATTTTTTATTTTTGATGTTTAATTACGAAAATATCTTTTTTATAAAATTACCTGTTAATCTGGTAATAAATAAAATTATATTTTTATCCTTTATAAATCAACGGTTAATTTTTTTTTTATTATTTATAAAAAGAAAATCAGAGTATTTCTCTTTTCTTTTTAGTTAGAATTAGAATTGTTTAACCCTGTTTAATCAAAAAAGAATTGTTGAATGTATTTTTGGATCGTTTGTTTTTTGTCTATTGATTTTTTTGGGTAATATTATATTGAAATCACTCCTAAACTACCCCTATCATGTAAGATCGTTTTAAGAATATAAGTATAAAAATTATAATTTTGCCTGTATATGATTTAAATGGTTCTCTTATTTATCTCTTTACTTTTATGTTCTTTTTTGGATTTGGTTGATACACGGACAACTCGCCAAACTCGCAAAATTCGCAAATTTTGTCTGAATCTTTTTTTTGAGAATAATTTTTTTTTTTTTTTGAGAGAAAAATAATTTACTTTTCGCTTTATTTATTTTTAAAATAAATTTAATTAGAAATATAAAATAATTAAATTTTAAATTTAAAATTTTGGATCAAGTTCTATGCTATTCAGCCCTTGTGGTAAGGAAGGTCAATTTTTTCGTCAGAATAATTTTCTTTGATTACATACCATCAACTATGAATATTATATTCAACATAATCTCACAAGCTATACACCCTTTTCTTTTTTCTTTAAAAAAAAAAAAAAAAAAAAAAAAAAAAAAAAAAAAAAAAATCTCTGTCCACATTATAAATACCCCTACTAGGCTCTTGTACATATCAAAACCACATCCAAAATTAGCACATTTAAAAGTCCATATCTTTTTCCTTAACTTTTTAGAATCATTTTGTAGAAAAATGGTGAAGGAAGTGAAGCTCCTTGGAGCATGGCCCAGCCCATACGTACTTAGAGTTAAAATTGCTTTGGAACTCAAGGGGGTGAGCTACGAGTACCTGGAGCAACAACTTGGCGAAAATAAGAGCGAACTCCTCCTCAAATCCAACCCTGTTCATAAGAAGGTGCCGGTTTTTATCCACAAGGATCAGCCCATTTGCGAGTCTACGATCATCGTCCAGTACATCGACGAGGTTTGGAGTGCTACTGGACCTACTATTCTCTCCTCTGATCCCTACGAGCGGGCGATTGCCAACTTTTGGGCCAGATACATTGACGAGAAGGTACACCTAATTAGTTAATTATTAACAGTTTTTTTTTTTTTTTTTTTTTTTTTAAAGAAAGTCATTTTTTCTTTTTTTAAAAAGGGGTCATCTTAGCAACTTGTACTTGTTTCTCCTATTTACACTAATAAGTTAATTTTACAATATTTTACTTACATTGATGCATCAATTTTTAGCAGTCCTCTTCTATCTCTAGTTTTTTTTTTTTTTTTTTTCTAAATGAATTGTAACAATCACCCTATTGAGATCCTTCGCATCATCGTATTATATTAGTTTGATATTTGTAAGATGTGAATGAACATTAGATTGCTGATCATTTCTATTCCGTGCTTTTAAATATGTGTAGTTCGGTCCAAGTTCATTTGGGCTTATCAGTGGCAAAACTGATGAGGAGAGAGCCGCTGCAGCAGAACAAGCATTTTTAGGACTCGAGCTTTTAGAGGAAGCTTACGAGAAGAGCTTCAAAGGGAAGTTCTTTTTTGGCGGCGAAAATGTGGGCTACCTCGACATCATTCTCGGGAGCTTCTTGGGATGGATCGAGGTGATAGAGAAACTGTCCGGCATCGAATTCTTCGACAATGCGAAGTTTCCGCTCCTGGCGGGGTGGGCGGAGCGCTTTCGTGCGGCAGCGGTGGTGAAGGAGCTGATGCCAGAAACCGAAAAGCTGATGGACTACGTAATGAAAGCTGCTGGGGCCAATTGATTTGTATTCGAAGTTCGGTAGTTGGAGGGAAAGTGGTACGTTGTTTGGGAAATTGAATAAATTTTTTTAGTGATTTTGATGTTCACCTTTTGTTGTAATAAAGATGGATTATTGATTCCATTGCATGTATTAATTGTGGTAGTGTGCGTTTTTGTAATCTTCATTTCTTTTGACATGTATTTGTGTAATTTTTTTCTTATAGTAATTAATTATTGCAATACAGGATTTCAATAAATATTTTTATTATTTATTACTTTTAGAATTAGAATAAAGAAGGGAAAAGAAAAAGAAAAAAGGTTAGGAGGAAGATTTTTTTTTTGGATGGAGAGTAAAGAAGGGAAAAGAAAAATAAAAAAGGTTAGGAGGAAGAATTTTTTTTTTTTAAATTTGGTAACATGAAGAGAAAAACAAAGAAAAACAGAAAGAATATTATCAATAATATACTTAGCGGAAAAGTTATACGATTGGCACTTTGTTTTGACATCGAGTTGTTCGGATAAAAAAATAAAAATAAAAAAATTAATTTTTATAAAAATTTATGAATTTTACGATTTTATAAAAATGAGTTGTTTTTTTCATTTTTATAAATTCGGTTTAAATTTTTAGAAAACAAAGTAAAATATCATTATTCTTTTTTCTTTTCTTTTTTCTCTTATTTTTTTTTTCTCTTCTCAAGGTTCATCTTTCTCTTGTCGTTTCTTTCTCTTATTTTCTTTCTTGCTTTCTCTCTCTTCTCCTCCACCGCCCCAATAGCTATATCGTGCTTCACTCTTTTACCTCAACCATACCTCCGCCGACACCAGCTCAAATTTGATATAGATTGTGAAAGTAAGCTTGCAGCGGAGCGCATGGTCGCGAATGGTGATAGCGACGACGACGAGGGTAACGAAAGATTTGAGAACGATTGAGTGAAAAGCACTTCCGGCGAGAGCGGTGGCCAAGACAAAGGGCGAGGGAGGGATATGATAGAGAAAAAAGATGTAAAGATAAATAAAAAAATAAAAAATATTTTTTTTCTAATGGGAAGACCATTATATATCGTTGCTGCCACAAAAAAGGCCGAGAACTAAACAAGAACGAAGAAGATAATGAAGTTACACTGTTAAGATGAATGTACACTGTTTCAGAAGAACTTCGCACCATTTGAAATGAAAGTTGTACTATTTATTAAGATGAGAATTGCACCATTTCAGACGAAAGTTGCACTATTTAGGTGAAAGTTGCATTGTTTGAATGAAAATTGTACTGTTGAGACGAAAATTACACAATTTGAGCGAAAGTTGCACTGTTTGAGACGAAAATTACATATTTTGAGTGATAGTTGCACTGTTTGAGACGAAAATTATACTTTTTGAACTAAAGTTGCACTGTTTAAAAGTGCAACTTTCGCAGCCTCCGCCTACAGCTCCCCGCCGCTTCCCCCACGGCCTCGGCCCCTCCGCAACCTCCGCCTCGCCGTGATCGGCGCCGGCGACCCAGGTCTTGCCGCCGCACGGGAGCTCCGGCGCGAGGGCCATGACGTCATCATCTTCGAGCGCAGTGCCTCCATCTGTACTGTTTGAGACGAAAATTACATAATTTGAGCGAAAGTTGTACTGTTTAAGAAGAAAATTATACATTTTAAGTAAAAATTGCACTGTTTGAGATGAAAATTCTACTTTTTGAATTAAAGTTGCACTGTTTAAAAGTGCAACTTTCGCAGCCTCCGCCTACAGCTCCTCGCCGCTTCCCCCATGGCCTTAGCCTCTCCGTAACCTCCGCCTCGCCGTGATCGGCGCCGGCCACCCAGGTTTTGCCGCCGCGCGGGAGTTCCGATGCGAGGGCCATGACGTCATCATCTTCGAGCGCAGTGCCTCCATTGGCTGTGCCTCCGTTGTCTTAGAGCGTCGACGATGCAGAGACCAATGAGAATGCCACGAGAGCAGCCGGCGCCGAGTCTGCAGGGGTGGCGGGCAGGGATGAAGCCAGAATTTAATTATGAGGGGGGCCAAAATATATTCAAATAAAAATTTTAGTACATCATCAATTTTTTTTAAAAAAAATTATTAATTAAATAATTAATATAAAAATATTAAATTTTTTAATTTAAAAATATCTAATTTTTAATTCTTTTATTTATATTATTTTATTCAAATAACTAAAAATTTTACTAAATATAACCGTAATCCAATTAGATCAATGACTTTAGCTAAAAGATCTATTAAATTTAGTATAATATTTTATTTAGTTAAATAAAATAGCTTATCAAAAATAGTTAGAAATTTTAAAAATATGAAAAAAAAAATTTAGAGTTAAGATATATATTTCAAATAATTTGTAAGTACGAGACTACTAATATATTTTCATCTATTTAAAATATATACAAATAAAAAATAAAGAAAATTATGTTGGCACAAAAATAAATATTAAAAAGTTGAGGGAGGCCATTATTATCTAAAAGAGAGAAAGAGATAAATTAGTATCCAGAACTATTGAGCAATAATAAAATGTTGAGGGGGGCATGACCACCTTGGGCCCTACTATGGCTTCGTCCCTGGTGGCGGAGGCCTTGGGATGCTGTCGGTGGCAATAGATACGGAGGTGGAAGAAGAGGCGAGCGGAGGCGGAGGTGGAGGCCGGCGGAGGCGCGGAGGGAGAAAACGAGAAGGGCGGCGCAGAGGAGGACGACGAGCAGCGTCGCCATGTTCACGTTGAACTACTCCCCGCTCGAGCACGATCCCTACTTGCTGCTGTTGCTGCGAGGTGGAGATGAAGATGGCAAAGAGGAGGAAGAGGAGGTGATAGTGTGACTTGTTGTAGTAGGAAATATGTTTGATGCGTGGGCTATAATTAAGCTCATCTCATCTCTTATCTTTTCTTGTTTTCTCAGGATGGAAAAGGAGAGGGATTTGGTGTTTTGGGGCGTTTGAGCGTGGTGCTTAAGTAGGAATTAAGTAACTCTGAGAAGGGTGTCTGGTTGTGTTCGGAATGGGTACCAATTTAAATTCAAGCGTTCAAGCACCATGCATATTATACATTCAATTAACTGTTGTAAGAGGATAGTGGAGATTTGAAACAAGTTTTAACTTGCTTAATATTGCGACGAAGATGAAACAAATATGATTAGGTTGCACTATTTAAAACAAAAATTATTATTTTTTAAATAAAAAATATATTTTTTGAAATAAAAATTATATTTTTTGGGCGAAAGTTACGCTGTTTGAGTAAAAGTTGCACTATTTAAGTCGAAAATTATATTATTTGAGATGAAAAATCACGCTCTTTGAATAAAAATTGCACTGTTCAATAGTGCAACTTTCACAACCTCTATCTACATCTCTCCATCGCTACCCTAGTGGCTTGGTCCCCTTCGTAGCCTCCGTCTCGTCATTGTCTCGTCATTGTCGGCGCTGTCCTCGCTTGCCTCGCCGCCGTGCGCGTGCTCCGGTGTGAGGGCCATGGCATATTTTCTTACGTATTTTATTCTTATGACTTTTTTTTGCATCTACCATGTGCAACTAGCTTTTCTTTTGTTTTTTAGATATTACTTGCACCCAAGCAAGCAGCTTTGGAGAAATTAGAATAGGAAGCAAAAAAAGCCAAATAGGAAATGGTGACAATAAATATATGATGACATGCCATGTCCGGAGTTTAAAAATAGTTTTTATTTTTATTTTTATTATTTTTATTTTTTATTAGAGTTTGAATTTGAAAATCAGGACATGTATAGATCGTCATATGCATAGAAAATTCTCTATTCACTCGGACAGAATTTCTCCTATAAATGCACGGCTAGACAAGTACAACAAGCACAATCAGAGTACAATATAATACAATACCATAATTACACCAACCACAACTAAGAACTGAACATCACAAACAATCTCAAGCTACTACTTCTAAGACATGATCAGGGATAAAAGTAAATGCAATCAAAACCACAACTACTAAGAAATACTCGAGATAACAAAACGTAAGCATCAGTGCAGAACTAGATCTGCAACATCATAATACGGTAACTGCAGGACTAGCAACACAGGGACGAATCTATCGTAGCACCTCAACAACACACCCCGACATTCCACGACCCGTCGACTGACCTGAAATAGTGGTCATCCAAAGGTGTGAGATACAATAATAGTGTATCCCAGTGGGTACGACGGGCCGGTGACAGCGAGTCGTATCTACTGGTATACTATAAACAGTGAATAATAAAAGCAGTAGGTAGCATACAATCTCGATGCTGAAATAACAATAGAGCAGATAATAGCTGACATGTAATCATATATAAGTCATGCTGAATGAATACTGAGAAATAGAAGATGACTAATCATGGTATAACAGTACTAAAATAGATAGATAATATGAAATAATAGGAGAACCAAAATGCCCAATCAATGCCATCACGGGTCATAAAGACCTCAGGCTCATACCACTTACTGGCACCTGACTGGCTGATATATATAACCCTGCACTTACTTGGTGCTATCTGGGACTCATAGGTAGTTGTCGACCACTCTACCGGTAAAGAATGCCAATGTGGGGGATCAATCTCATAGGCATACATGAAGTATAGTTGGTACTGTGGCGATCAGAATGCTGATACTGTATAATCGATCATGCAATCACTGAATAGGAATATGCTGAAGTACTAGAAGGTAATCATTACTAGCTAATGACCAACCAGACATGACAAAAGTTCAGGTATAAGCTAAGTAAGCGAAATAAAAGAGTAGTAAACTACTATACTGAAGGAAAAGCAAGAGAGAGCTCAAGGGATGAAACCAGGGCTAGCAACAATTGCAGGGGTCCAACCAAACACGGTACCCCATAAATGACGATATGTTGAAGCCTGGATCGAAGTACTCATCTTAGTGTAAGCCGTCTAGGAATCTACTAGAAGGTTCTCGAGCTGGTGGCTGACTGTTGGGGCCGGATCATAAATATTGGTCAGAAATAGACTCACTTATACCCAACCCACTAACTCAAAAGATGCAGAACGCTTAAACAGGGAACTTCACGAAATTCTCGGGATCCGCCGGAATTTCCGGTAATTTGCCGATCGACCCACTTTGGTCCAATTAGAGCATATGGGTTTCCAAATTTAACGAAATCCGGTGTGCCCCAGAACGCTTCACTGAAGACGTTCGTGCACTAATAATTGACTCTATGCTGATCGGTACTCAATGGGTGCCATAATTACAAAACTTCACCTCCGAAAATTCGATTTAGGTTCCGAAAATCACCAACGCTAAACCAAACTCACTGCACCTGCCAGGACAGCGTCGGGAACAGCCAGGGACACCTGGCAACCACTACAGGTCATCTGGATTCCTCAATTTTCGCAATTTGTGACAAAAAGCTGATATACCGGCGATTTTGCCAATTTACGGTTTGGGACACGATTCCTACTCCACGGAAAGCCTTTATTATCGAACGAAAAGTTCAGAGACAGCATAGACACTGCCTGAAACCACCCATGAGGTCACAATTGCATCTAGGCCCCTCGGGTCCCAACAAATTGCATAAAAACTCCCCAAATTACACTATTTTGCCTTAATGCAGCAATCCGAGGATTTTCAGATTGATCTGAGGGCACTAGTAGCTGGGCCTCGACGCACTGAACACCGTGCTTGCTGTTTGGAAGCGGCACAAAGCCCCAAAACAATAATAGGTCAAGTTACACTATACATCAAGGCTTAAGTTGCTATTGTGACCTAATTACTCAACCGATCTCAGATCTAAGATGAGCACCATGCTTAGGAGGTCGAAGGGACCGAGAAGCTCACCTTAGAGGTGCTGCTAAGCTGCTGGAACAATAAATAGAGCAAGCTAGGTCTCCTATGGCTTGGTTTGCTAGAACCCAATTAACCAAGCACTCAACTTGGGATCAGAGATGAGCATCATGCTTAGAGTGATCCACTAAGTTGAGGGCTCATCTAAGGGAGGTTGATGGATGGCCGGAACAACCGCCGGAGCAACCTCGGCCAAAACATAAGATGCTAGAGCTCGATTTGGAGCAACCCAACAAAACTTGGGGTTATGCGGGCAATTACGGCAAGCAGAGCTACAAAATGTCAAAGGCATTGCCAGGGGTGCAACCAAGGCTGGCGTCGGCATCCCGGAGCGGCGGTTGGCCGGAGATAAAGCTTTACGGCCAACCAAGGTGCAACAATGGCAGATGGCTACACAAGGGCTCTCACATCCATGCAAGGGCACCTGTGGCCTTCCCTCGATGCGGGGAAGCTTGTTAGGTGGTTGGCCGACGGTAGGGAGCGGCGACAACGGCGTACGGCCAAGCTCGGCCAAAGCAAGAAAACACACAACTAGGGCTTCCAACTGCAGCTTCTACACTCCACCAAACTCCATGAAACTTCATGGAGGGTCTCAGGAGGACCAGCAGAATGTGTCCATCATCTTAGATCCTGCCCCGGACCGACGGATGTGGCGTATGGCCGCGGCGGCATGATCTTGGGTTTTGGCGGGTGTAAGGCTCCTACCGGCAACCCGGCGCATCCCCGGGGGTGGGGATCTGCAGGGAGCATCCCTAGGAGGTGACAGAGCATGTGTGATGGTCTAGGTAGCAAGAAAACCTGAGGAGAGGAGGATCTTACCTTGTTGGATAGGCGAAAGAAAAACAAGATGATAATCTCCTCCTCTGGCGATGCGCGGCCACGGCAGTGGTCTAGCTCCTCAGGTTCGGTTGCTTGATGAAGGGGAAGGCCACCAAGAGCTCAAAGGGGTGCGGCAACACGGTTTGGTGCTCCTCCTCTCCACACACTCAAGATGAAGAAGGTGATCTCTTCCTTCTTATTCTTTGCAAGATATGGTGGAAGAGGAAGGTTGGGGAAGCCTTGCTTTGAGGCTGAGGAGGGGGAGCACATGGGGGGAGGTTGCGGTTACTCCACCCCCACGCGTGGGGTTGTTGAAACAGGCTGGGGTGCAACAATGCAAAAGAACCCACCCTCACTTGGTATTTCCACCCAAGTCCAATACTGTAGAACCAAAAAATGCTGAGAAGCCCCTCCTCAAGAAGACTCACCCAAAAAGATCCAAAAACTACATGCATTTTTGTAGAAAAATAGTGAATTCCGCTGTATTTCACACTTTTCGAGGCACTAGGTGTCATGTCCCGGGATCGAAACTGCGATCCGGGCTCGCCAACAGATCCGCCGCCCATACGGAAAACTCCGCATAGACGTAGCGTCTAACCTGCAAAAGAAAGTACTATAGCTATACAGATATCAGAGCGAGATATACTGCTGTAAATAAAATCCAAATAACTGTACAACTAGAATAAAGAACAAGATCCATCTTCCAAAATAAATAATGCATAATCTGATCCACAGGGATAGCACAAATAAAAATCTTTCTATACATCATCTATGAATCCAAAGAGAGGTAAACTAAAATAATAATAATCAGTGTACAATAAAATCCCACAATCCGGGATGGTACATCTATCTCACCAAAATGAACTACACTAGTAGGGATCTATCTCGTAACTCCCTGTCCTCGGTCCGTCACGCCAGCTAGAGCAGGAATGGGGGGAAGCCTCTACAAATCTGTCACCGACAGAGGGTGTGAGAATTACATCCTACGTAGTTCTCAGTGGGTACCGTCTCCAAAACCAACGGTCTGCCCACTAAGTCTACTAGAGGCATAAGATAATAGAAATATTGAAAAGAATGAAAAGCTGAAAATAACTCTACAGCTACCATGCCTCTATCTACTATACTCAAAGAGTGATACAGATGAAAATGATGCATCGACTCTATCCCAGTATACTAAATCAACCCAATCACACTGACTGCCACATAGGGTTCAGTCAAACCTGCGCCTACCTACAACCACATACCCGCACTGGGTCAGGAATTATGTAGGCGGTCCCACTCGGACTGCGTCGACAAGCTGCGAAAGAGAAGTAACAGGCCTAGCTTTGGAGCGGCACTCGAGGGGAGCGACCCCACCAAGGAAAGTATCCGCGCATCTCTTACGAGCTAAATATGGCTTATGCAGGCTATAGTCCAAAAATCACGATCAATCAGATTGACAACGTCCAATTCACAACACTAACCCACTGGCTGGAGGTGCTCAACAGCCGGGACCACTGTCAACCCAACGACTCTCAAAACAGGACATCAAACTCAACATGCTAAAACTCACAGGCTGGAGATACTCCACTGCCGACGACAACGAAGGACCCGAAAACCTTGAAAGACTAGTACCTACAATCCAAATCAAACAAGAATAGGCTCTAGGCATAACCTCTCGTTGTTCTCGACTCGAGGACGAAAAACAGCCCTTGGAATCCAGATCACTCGAACCCTCTCGGGTGAGGAAGTTTACAAGAAAAGGTGATATTTATTACCTAATCTATTTTCACTCAAACCCGAAAGTAGTTCTCTTTTTATAAAAACATCTTGATTTGAGAAACCTATTTTAATAAATTTTAGTTCTTTTAAGAAAATCAGTTAGAAGACAAATTTTATTCCCAAACCCCGAAGGCTAATGCCTTCACCCAATCAAATAAGAACAGGTTCCAGCAACCCTTCGACATTTGGAAGAAAAATACTGGTTTACTAAAATCATGTGTGTCCAAAAAAATTCTGGGTCCAAGGTCCTGAAAACACAAGTACACTACTGCCATGAACTCCGTGGCGACAATCTAATCGGAGAACACTCGACGATCCGGGACCATCGTTTACCCAAACAGTTCCTAACACGAGTACAAGACTAGCCACAGCTAGCAGACTCCACTCGACCCCGAAACACGAGCGCAACATGCATCCTGCACTAAAAGGAATCTCGACCACTCGGCCCACTACCCGAGCGAGGATCACTCTATGTCTAGAGAAAAAGAATGTAAAGTGTGAAGATGTCTAAAACATAAAAGAACCTAGCCCAAGTGAGGGTTCTCTACTAGTCTGGTTTACACATACAATATATAACAGAGTGCTAGGTCAAAATTTCAATAATAGCATTTATAAAAGTGATAAACAATCAATTGGTTCTATTATGCATCAATAAAGGATAATGCATCAACATAATATCTAATCACAACTCATATGAACTTCATCCACCAAATACATGCTCTCAACTAGAATAGGATATACATAACTACCATATAGATTGCCTTCACATTAGATGAACATTAACACATGCAAGTTCTTAAATCCATAATACATGTACAATACTCAAGTAAGCATCAATCATCATAACTTAGATTAATCCTCATGCTTACATAACCACATACAAATTGTACACTTAAAATGCATGCTTACTAACATTTAGAATTAGAGAACCGTCCGTCAGTTTTGAAAACAAAAATAACCCACCTGAAAACTGTTGATCCAATGCCCGATCAAGCTGAATTTCGGCGTGTAGAATCCTCGACTCTTCAGAAAAATAATGCCGCAAAAATCGCCCAAATCCGACTCTCGGATTGGGCGCAATCGCCGAATCAACGCTCACTGCGCGGGTAATATCCAAAATTTCAGCATAGTCCAAGATGATTAAAGAATAAAATTTCTGTATCTAATATATCCAAGGGAGGTTCCAAACAATGGTAACAAAGTGTCCTTAATCAAATAAACCTTCTCCAAACATAAAAAATCCAACATAAACCCTTGATAATCAACTTGCATCAAGCTACTCTCATGCTGTCCAAAAACATGGCACTAAATTAAAGCATGGTGTTCAAGAAATTTTAGAGATCAATCTAGAAGAAATTCCTCTTAAGTTTCGACATGAAAAATGCTCATCTACATCTTGATAACACATCCATACAAAGAAATTCCCAAAAAATATGATATTCCCATAGCTATCCACATACAAATGCTCATTGCTCAAAGAAGCAAAACAAAATTGTACTGTAAAAAATCTGCACCATAGGGTTTGAAAGATGACATGAATTACCTGGGCAAACGAGGTCCGAATCCAATAAAGAAGGTGGCAATGGATTCATTGTCGAAATTAAATAGAAATCAACTAAAGAACTCCCAAATCCGAGCTCGTATGAAAGAGAAAACTCAAAATTACTCAAAGGTGTCCAAGCACAAAATCCGTGCGTGATGGTTCTAGAAAAATAAAACATACTCCAAGAAATCTCATGATCCACGAAAAATATTAAATATCAAAACTGTAGATTTACCTCTTGTGGAGATCCCTTCCAAAATTCAGCTCGAAATTCTAAGAAATGAGGTCTGGGGGTGGGCACTGAACGTCTACGGTGAAGCTACAAAAATCTGCACTAATGGTGGAGCTACACTTGAGGAAGAAGATGGTCCCCAAGCTCCCTTGTGGCCAACAATGATGGAGGTGAAGTCGTGGAAGATGGGGTTGTTGCTGTGTGAGGAGTTCCTAAGTGCAAAAAGGTTGTGAGGGAGGAAGGAGATACCACTAAATAGGAGGATGAAGAAGAAGAAAAGAAGGAAAGAGAAAAGAAAACAGAGAGAGAGGTGGAGCCCTCGGGCTATAGTGCTGGGCCAAGCCCAGCACTAGCCAGAGTCCGCCGCGCAAAGGGCCACGTGGCGCCATCCGGGCGCCCCCGCACTCGAGTGGGCAGCTTGGATGTGGCTGCGTGGCCACCTAGTGTGATGATCCGGACTTCCGCAGAGACTGTTGCAGCGATTACAGTGACTACAGAAAGCTCACACAGTGTATCGGAGCTAGTAGTGTCGAAAACGGATCTCAGAAATGGATCCGGCGCGAAAATCGAATCAAGTGGGCTTTCCGGGGGCTTTCGGCAAAATTTTGGATGAGAATTTGACAAAACAGACGGCGGATTTGGACTCAGCGCGCGAAAACAATCAAAATGGTGTATTTACTTGTTTTCGGCGCAAAAGTACTGTTCACGCCGGAACAGTAACTCCGACCGCCGGAAACACTGTTCCGGCGACCGGCGGCAACCGGCAGGCGGCGGAGCAGCGGCAGAGCGCGGCGCGGGCAGGCGTGCAGGCGGGTTGGTCCACGGCATGGCGTGCACCGGGTGCATGGAAGATCGGCTTTGACACGTGGTAGCTCCTGATTGGTTGGTCGGCTTCTAGAAGGCAGCGGGGTAGTGATACGTGGCAGCACCCCATTGGCTGACAGGATCCGAAAAACTCGGTGCGGGGACCGGGCACGTGCTCCCTGGGTGACACGTGGCGATTTCTGAGTGGCCTTGCATGGCTGTTTCCTGTTTTGAGGACACGTGGCGCGTTCTGGTTGGTCAGTTTTGGTGTTTCCTGTTTGGGCGGATTTCGTGTGGAGCCCGAAAGATTCCTTGGCCCATTATTTAAGCCACATCCCTCTTCACTCTGCAATTCCGAATTGTAGAGAGAGAATCTGAGCTTGTGGTCTTTATGAAAATTTTTCCTCTCTCTGTCCTCTCTCTCTCATAGAAATTTCAGAATTTTTGGAGTTATCGATAGCGAGTTATCTGCGACGTGGTGCACTTCGACGATTTCCATTTTCGGCCTATTTTCCGTCGCAGTTTAGTCGGAAAATTCCTGTTCTCTAACCGGGTAGAATTTTTGAGCGATTTTTATGGCAACGCGTTCCTAAGAGGTAAGGCTTCATTTTTCGTGTTGATCACTTTGCTCCGTTTCACACTTTTGGCACAGTTCCCGAGGCTTCTTTGACCCCCCTTTTTGCTGTGGTATGTTCTGGACAGCATCAACTTCTCCGATTTATATCTTGAGCTAGGAGCGTCGTATCAAGGCATATAAGTAGTCGATTTCGATCTACTCGTCGTAAGAAACGTAACCATATTTTTTCTGGATTTTTCTGAGCACTGTACAGAGGTGAAAAATTCCTCTTTTCCGTGTTGTTTGAAAAATAGCAAATACTGTATTTTTGGGATTTGTATTTATACCAGGTGCGTTGTTCTGTGCAGCTGTGCACTGTTTTCAGTGAGTTGCGGGATTAGAGGACTGTGGACAGCTAGGAGACTATTTGGGTGTGGATTGCGCTTTTCGAGGTGGGTGGTTGTTGCTTATCTCATTTTTGACTAACTCACTAGGAGTATTAGAGATCCCTTATTTCAAAACTGATAATCGATATTCCAATTGTGAATTGCATGAGTAGACCCCACAAATTATATGACAGCTCATTTATGTTAAATTGGGACACTATTGTTGGGACAAATGCTATATCCTATTCTCGCATGCAAATGACTTATCCAGTTGGCATATTAAGATCAATCTTTTTAAAATAAACATCAGACACTCTTCTACAGTTTTAAAAGAGGACAATTGCATGCTTGTTTGGACATCTAGTTAGGCCCCTATTTATTGCTACACTATCATATTGGGACTTGACTTAGGAGAAACCATATTTCGTTGTTCTCCTTGTTATTCAGATGCATGTGGCTCGGTTTGAGCAGGGTTTTGGGATAGTGTAGTCGAGGTTATCGAGTCGGGGACGGGTTAGACTCGATTATAGATTGTGGGGCATTGTGGTAGCCGCGGACATTAGGCGGTTAGCCAGATGTTGATTATTTTATCAGATTTTGGACTTGTGGGGTGTTGCGGCGACCGCGGACATTAGGCGGTTGACCGGATGTTACTTATTGCATCAGATTGGGTATCGGGCTTTTCTCTAGTGGATGGAGTTTCCCACTTACTGAGTATTATCACATCAGATTGGGGATCGGGATTGCATTAGTGGATGGAGTTTTTCCCACTTTGATCATAGTCATGATCCAGTAATGCTATTGTGAGACATTGGTTACAGAGATGCTTGATACAGAGATACTTTACTCGTGTGGGTCGCTTCCCTCGAGTGCCATTCCGGAGTAGGCTTTTGACCGTGCCGGGTGCCGGTCTGTTGGTGAGTTGTGAGTGATGACAGAGCAGGCAGTGCCAGTGTTCCCTGGCCTTTTGATTGGGTTTCTTTGGGCGGTTAGCCTTATAGTTACATACATACAGTTATCTTTTGGCACTGCATTTAGAGGCATTGTAGTAGCAGTTTTCCTTTCAGCAGCCTTTATTGCTTACCACTGTTCCTTCTTTTTTGCCTCTAGTAGTCCTAGTGGGTCCGTCAGAGTTGAGGATTTGCCCACTAGGGGGAGGCTACTGGTTTATCTAGTAGTTCTCGCCCCCATTGTTGTTTTCTGTTTTTTTCCCGTTGTTTTGCAGAGTCGTCTGCGGGAGCTGCTGGGCCATCAGCGGTAGATCGAGGTAAGAGGATAGCGGACTAGCTAGATCGTCTGCCCCGACCGTGAGAGTAGCTGGACTTATATTGTACCCCTTTTTGTATCTCAGACTGTAGCACTTTACTTTTGGGTCTGGCTTAGCCAGCTGTTTGTATTTATTTCAGTGAACTGGGAATTTATTGTATATTTACAGCTTGTATCTTATTTCCAGTCTGAGATTATTATGTAGTTCTTTTTAGTTCAGCTCTGTATTATGCTATTTTATTGTACATCTTATATACGAGCAGGTTACCAGCGCTTCGTGTACGCGGGAAATTCCGTGTGCACGGCGGATCTGTAGACGGATCCGGGTTCTGGTTTACACCCCGGGGCGTGACACCTAGGGTTGTTGGGCGCCCTCCAATGGGAGGGCACCCCGTGGCGCTGCGCAGGGACGCCCACCGCGATGGCGCCCGCACATGCGCGCGCGGCCCAATGCGGGCGCGCCGTGTGGCCAGGCTGCGCCAACCCCATGCCGACACCTGTCCATGCTCCCTCTTCGCTGCGCCCGGTGCACCGCCCCTGTGTGTAGACCCGCGCACAGTGAAAAAATAGCCCGGTAAGCCCAAAAAAATTCGAAAACAGCTATTTTTGACTGTTTTCGCGCGCTGAGTTCGTTTTGGCATCCGTTTGATGCACAATGTACTCTATGCACTGATAATAGGTGTTTTCTCGCTGTTAGACGAACAGCCAAGCCACACGGGCAACCGGGACACCCCACTAGGGTCGTAGAACAAGAAAACGGACGATCCCACGATGCTCGGCTCGTCAAAACCTATCAAGTAGCAATCTTGGTTCATTAAGTTTGAGCTTCGTTAGGTCAATTAATCCATTAACACAGTGGATTCTACAGTTTGACGATGACCTAGGCTCGTCAAACATAAATTTGGGTCACGCCATCGCGCTTAGATCGATGAAACCGATTAAATCGTGTATTTACATTGTTCATATCAGATCTAAAAAGGTTGAGTTAGGCAACTTCTCATGAAGGACCCGAAAATTATACAAGTTACTATTCACTTAAGTCGAAAAGTACTCTACTATATTTACACTTTTTCAAGGTGGTAGTCTCATCATACTAAAATTCAGATCGCACCAACGCGTTCAGTCCGACGAGGTAGATCAAACTGTGATTTTACTTTGCTGAATACGGGTCCAGGTAAGCATGTCGGGCAGCAGATTTGCAAGACACCGAGAATTTACTTATTCGAATTAAAGAAAATTCAGAAAAAAAAAGATTAAAATTTCAAATTTCAGAATTAAAAATTATCGGTTACTACATGGCATTAATCCATGGGCGGCCATCGCCGCTCCTCCTCCAACTACCAAAGCTAAGCCCTTGTCCTTAGGGAGAGGTAGCCACACAAAGCTCGCGCAGCCTGAGTTGGGTGCGCAAAAGATAGGTAGAACATATTCATTTGGAACAGGATGGGCTCGTTTTGTGCGATGGGCGAGAGCCGGAGGTGGACGTTATTGTTGTTGTCGCCGTCGTTGCTGCCGCCGCTGTCATTGTTGGTGGAGCAGCAAGGAGACGTCGCCAGAGTTGTCGAGATGGGTTGGCATCTTCTTGAAGGCGGCGGCGGGGATGATGGTGAAGACACAAGGAGACGTCGCTAAAGAGTGTAACTTTCGTATCAAAGAATGTAACTTTTGTTTCAAACAGTATAATATTTTTCTAAAATAATGTAACTTTATTTTAACAATGCAACTTTATTTTTTTCTACTTTCTTTTATAGTTCTTGACCTTTTTTGTAACAATGGCAATATATAATGGTATTCTCAGGAAAAAAATATATTTTTTTCTTTATTTTTTTTTTTTACTATTTATATATATTTTTTCGCAGCCATTGCCCTAGCCAGAAGTGCTCTCCTGTCCCATCATTCTTAAATTTTTCGGTACTCTCATCACCCAGGGAGGTGTAAGAAGGAAGCCTCTTATGATAACTGAACACGGTCAAATTCTCATTTGAACAAAAATAAAAATAAAATAAAGGAATAAATTAAATATTTGTCTTTAATTATCATCTTGGTGATCGATAAGCTTGATCCGGCTTAAACCAAATTATCGCCTTTGTGATAGGCGCTTGATTTGGGTTCGCTTCCACCAAATCGATGTATTTATGATAGGCTCGATCTAGTTCAGTTTAAACCAAATCACCATTTTTGTGATAGGCTTGATTTTGGTTTATACTTCCATCGAATTGTCGTCTTTGTGTTAGGATTGATATGGTTTGGCTCAAACCAAATTGCCATATTCATGATAGGCACAACTCAATTCACTCGCCATTTTTGTGATAGACATGGTTCGAACAATGAAATCACTGTCTTTGTGATAGGCACGGTTCAGTCCAATCATCATTTTTATGATAGGCGTGGTTCAACTAATCAAATCGCCATCTTCGTAATTGGCCCGGTTCGATCCAATCGTTGTATTCGTGATATGCACGGATTGACCAATCCAATTACCGTCTTTGTGATAGGCTCGATCCGGTCTGGCTCAAACCAAATTATCGTATTCATGATCAGGACGGCTCAATCCACTCGCTATCATTGTGATAGGCACGGTTTCGACCAAATAAATTGTTGTCTTCATGATACGTATGGTTTGATCCAATCATTGTCTTTGTGATAGGCGCGGTTTGCCCGATCAAATTGACGCCTTCGTGATAGGCATGATTTGACTAATCAAATTGCCATCTTCGTGATAGGTTTGATCCGAATATGCTCAAACCAAATTATTGTCTTCACAATATGTACGGTTCAATCCACTCGACGTCTTCTTGATAGGCCTACGCAAATCACCACCTTCGTACTAAGCACGGTTCGATTCTATCACCATTTTCATGATAGATACAGTTTAACCAATCAAATTGTCGTCTTCATGTTAAACTCGGTTCAATCCATTCGCAGTCTTCGTAATAGACATGACTTGTGGCTCGACTTGTTAAATAATATGAAATAACCGTTGTAGTTTTTGATCTACGGCAAGAACCAATCAAATTGCCGTCTTCATGATAAATTCGGTTCAGTCCATTCGCGGTCTTCGTGATAGACATGGTTTGTGGCTCGACTTGTTAAATAATACGAAATAACCGTTGTAGTTTTTGATCTACGGCAAGAACTAAAATAAAATATTTTTAGAAGTTTGGGAACTAATTTGAAACGTTACCCAAAGTTTTAAGAACTTGAATGTCGAAATTTAAAGTTTGAGGAACTAAAATTAATTGAAACTTGACACAAATTTATCCACAACTATTTAGTCCTAATGGACCAATTAATGACAAATTAGCACACAACAGCAATGACGAAACAAAAGCAGAAGCTGAATAAAAAAGTACGCGCGTGCTTGTTTGACTCAACTAAAGTTGGCTCCTTCATAAGAGAGATTCAAAACCTACCATCCCAACGTTAAATTAAACTATTTAATTAAAGTATGTACTAAAAATTAAATTTTATAATTTTTATAAATTATTTATTTTGTTATTAAAGAATGCCAAATTGATTAATTTTAATTTTTTATATAAATTCTTTGCTTGTTTAAGGGCATACTGAAACACAATTCTATAATTATCCATAGGGTCATTCGACAAGGAGCAATACTACTTGAATACCTGAAATGTGAGAATAATTCATACACTTTTGCCATATCTAAGAATTATTTTGTCATACTAATCATTCAAAACTTAAAAAAGAATGTTTAAACACAGCTTTTGATATACAAATAATATTTCTCTTCAACAACACGCCACAAAGTCATATTCCACACTTCTCCTAGCCTATGTATATATATATATATATATATCCAACCACTCCTTTCGTGCCCCTATAAATACCCACATCAACAAAGAACCACAGAATTTATATAATTGTTTACTTAACAACTCTTCTCCATCTTGTAGGAGAACTATTTCACGTATAACATGGCAGGGTCAGGATATGAAGTCACGCTCCTTGGAGAATGGCCGAGCCTCTACGTGCATCGAGTACAAATTGCTTTGGAACTCAAGAGGGTGAGCTACGAGTATTTGGAGCAAGAGGTCTGGGTAAATAAGAGCGAGCTCCTCCTCAAATACAACCCCGTGTACAAGAAGGTGCCAGTTTTGATCCACAAGGATCGGCCCATTTGCGAGTCCGCAGTCATCCTGCAGTACATCGACGAAGTTTGGGCGGGAACTGGGCCCTCGATCCTTCCCTCCGATCCATACGAACGTGCCGTGGCACGCTTTTGGGCCGGCTATGTTGACGAAAAGGTTTGCTACTCTAGTCTTGAAATTTTCTTCGTCTCGCAATATTTTGGTTGAGTAGATCGTTTGGATCTAAAAGATCTACTTACTTCTTTTACGCACAAACGTGTATATATAGCATCTAAATTTTGACCCATGAAGCCAACCCCGCTGGATTCGGTGCTAAAGCATGGCCTCGGATTTAGAAAGGGTTTTGGATTGAAGTCCCAAATTCAGAATTTCCAGTAGTGGTGTATGATTTGAATTTCTAGCTATTTTGGTACGTGGATTATTGTGTCACATTGCAATAAATCAAAAAGATTTATGAAATTTTCTTCACTATTCCCACTTCTCTTTCATATATGCAGTGGTTTCCTACTTCAACAAAAATTATGAAAGCAAAGACCGAAAAAGAAAAAGCAGAAGCTATAGAACAATCATTGGCAGGACTCGGTTTACTAGAAGAAGCTTATGAGAAAAACTTCAAAGGAAAGCCCTTTTTCGGCGGAGACAATGTGGGCTATCTGGATATTATTTTTGGAAGTGCTCTATGTTGGGAGAAGACGATAGAAAAGATATCGGATATCAAACTTATTGACAAGACGAAGTTCCCTCTCTTAGCTGAATGGGCAGAGCGCTTCTCCTCCATCGCGATTGTGAAGGAGCTGATCCCAGAAACCGACAAGCTGGTAGAGTTTTGGAAGGAGCTCCAGGCTATCCGGAATGCTAATACCTCGAGCAATTGAATTAGTATTCAAATTAATATTGTAGCAAGAAAATTTGTCGTGAATAAAAGGAAAGTGTTTAGAGAAATGAATAAACGAGAGATCGACGATTAACAACATAGTAGTAGAAATAGACCAAGTAGTGTATGTAGCATGTGTAGCATGCCTTTGTGTATTGCTTTATAATTTCTTGCACTATAAATGTAATGTACCAGATTTTTAGTATATGCGCAAATATAAATAAATATGGTATGAAATACTATTTTTATTTAATTTAGAGAAGTAAAAAATAATTTGGAAGAGAATTGGGTCGAAATTGGAATAAAAATAGAGAGTTTAAAATTTTATATGAGAAAGTGGGACTGAGATTTTAGCAGAAAATTTATAATGTCAAAAAATTCTGAGAAAAATGGTGGAGGTCCGTAATTATGTTTTAAGGCCATAGTAAAAGTTTCGCATCGATCGGATATCCGAACAGTGAGAACGGGGTCCGCTAGCAATTCTGAATACAGCGGGACTTTTGGCGACCCAAAAATGGTCCAGACTGAAAATTTAAAATATCCCGTGATAAATTAAGTTGAGTTGAGTCTGCCTGTCAAATTTGAGCAAAAACGGAACGAAAACGGACGAAAACGAACGAAAACGGTCGAAAAACGGACAAAACGGGCGAAATCCGGATTGGGCCTTACATTCGGGCGCCCGGTTCACTGTAGGGCCTGAATCACTGTAGCAGCGATGGGTGTGGATCCCGAGGAGCGCACGGATATCGAGGCGGGCACACATCCCGAGGCGGCATGCATCCCGAGGCGGGCACACATCCTGAGGGAGAGGGAACGCATCTCGAGGCGACGGGAATCTCAAGGCGAAGCACGGATCCCGAGGTGCACGGATCAAGAGGCAAGACACGCATCCCGAGGCGCAGCAAAGCATGCGGTGGCGGGCGACGCGAGGCGCGCCTCGGGATGTGTGCCTTGCCATTGATCCGCGCACCTCGGAATCCGTGCTTCGCCTCGAGATTCGCGCCGTCTCGAAATGCGTGCTCGCTCCCTCGGGATGTGTGCCCGCCTCGAGATGCATGTCGCCTCGGGATCCGTGCGCTCCTCGGTATCCTCACCCGTCGCTGTTACAGTGATATAAATAAAAGAAACTTCTAATTTGCGGCTTGGAATAATTTGAGGACTTCAAATCCTTCTTTGAATTGCCTGTCATGATATTATGGTAAGTTAGGTGTCACGCCCCGAGTTTTAAAAATCCGGTAAATTTTTTTTTTTTTTTTTTTTTTGAAATCAGAGTTCGCAAACCTGGGCGTAACAGACCGCCACATATATAGGAAACCCTCTATCCCAAGAACAGAGACTCCCCTATACATGCACGGCTAGGCTAATCCAATCATCAATCAGAGAGTAATAGATATCTCAAGTAAACCATACTGATCATCAGGAATAATCCAAAATATCATACTATCATCAATCTGAAGTATCTAAATAACTGGAAACTGAAATAACATAAATGAAAGTCAACTACAGATAATCAGGGATCTCAATCATCGATCTATGTCATTAGGGGGACAGCTCTATCGTGACAGGCTCACTGGATCGTCCCGACATCTCACTACCCGACAAACCTGAAAAATGGTCACCCAGGGGGTGTGAGATACACTGTACATGTATCCCAGTGGGCACGACGAGCCGAGCACCAGCTAATCGTACCTACTGGGTACTAAAATCTGCGGATAGTAAGAGTCAATAGGAAAAGCTGAAAGGTATAGATGTCTACTAATAATCAGAATCCACAGATAGGCAGGTAATCACTCATAAAGACTGCAGATATGAATACTGTAAATCAGGGTATACAATGATAATCAATCATAAGGACTGCAGATAAGAATGCTGTAAATCAGGGTATACAATGATAATCAATCATAAGGACTGCAGATAAGAATGTTGTAAATCAGGGTATACAATGATAATCTATCATAAAAACTGTAGATCATACATGCTAGAAATCGGGAGATATCGACAATAATCAGGCATAAAGAACTGCAAGTGATAAAAGCATGTCTACAGGTAATAACACTGGAATAACCGAGCAACAGTACAAAGTACAAGTAATGCGTCAAAGGTAAAACCCAAGTACCCAATCGTGCGCCATATTGGTCTCGCAGGACCTCAGGCAATGCCACTGTTCAGCACCTTTTCGGCTGACATAACCTTGTCGAGGGCTCACGGGTCTATCATCAGACCACTTTACCGGTAAAGAACAATCTCCACGGGGAGCTACCCCGGCCATGTTCGTGAAGTACAGCAGTGCATGGCAAGTCATAATGATCAATCTCACGGTCTAGTGACCGGGTAGTCGGCAACATGCCGAGATCCCAACGGGGATTCATCAGTCTATATCAATCAATCAGGATCAATCAATCATGCATATCGAGTAGTATCTATCAATCAGGATCAATCAATCATGCATATCGACGTATATCAAGAAATATCTCAATGACAGGAATCGACAAGTAGGTACATACGATGTGTCTCAAGCAGATCAAGATCTATCAGGAATAATCATAGAGTATGTAACTACAATAATCAGGTCTAACAAAGTCAATGTCAGTCAGAAAGATCATGATGTGTCAGAAGAGATCAGTATATGTCAAGATAAGTCATATAGGTATAATCAGCAGGGCAAATCAAAAACAGGGGTCCGACTGGACTAAAGCAACCAGAGGGCCAAAAAGCTGAGGCCCGGTTCGAAGATAACCCACCTGGATGAAGGCAGATTCACGAACTCCCGCGCAGCTACTGGGAGGCTGGTGCTGAACAACTGGGCCCTGAATAAAGAGGTATGATTAGTAATACTCACACAAACCCATCCCCGACGACATAACAATAACGCGACGCTAATATGGGCAATTCGTTGATTTATTGAATAAATTCTAATTCCCGATCCACGAAAGTCCACGGGACTCTAACAAGATGCCTAGTAGGTGTGTAGACACTGTCTAAGGACAGCCACTATGTCCAATTTACAAATTGATCCATAATAATTTCTTAATTGCATAAAAACCTAAAGTTGAAAGACTGTTTTGACTCGTTCTTGAAATCCGGGAATCCAACAACGACGCCGTAAATTTCAGCGCGTTTGTTTCGACCAGACGGAGCCTGTGCTCACAAGATTGGGCTGGCACGGGGCCCGAGGGCAAAGTTGGCCCATAAACTCATTTAGTTCTATATGGTATGTTGCTACAACTTAAAAATCAATAGCTCAAGTTGGGATTTAGCATGAGCATCATGCTCTGGGGTCCTCAAATGTGTAGAGGCACACCTCTGTGCCTTAGCAAAACCACCAAACACAAGTAAAGTACTAACATGATCAACCAAGGCTCGACTTTGGACATTTAATACATTTGGAATTTCTGGGCAGCAACCAAGTTAAGCATCACTTAGAGAACATCATAAAAACTTGAGGGCTCACCTGCAGGAGGTAGTAGCCCAGCTGGATTAACCTCTGGAGCAAGCTGATCCCACCTTTATGCTTGGTGGAGCTCAAATGGGCCGAGCTTAACAACCACTCGGTCAAGCGTCAATTAAAGATGAGCACCACCCTTCCTGTACCTCCATATGTGGAAGGAACCTAAGTCGCGCAAGCCTGAGCTTCCCTGTGAACCCCCAACCCGAGGAAGAAGGTAATGAAGCTTTTTAAAACCCATTAATGGCAACTTTTAAATAGTTCTGCATGGCTTGCATGCAAAAGGTCCAGAGGCAAGCTTAAGGTGCTAGGATGGTTACCCGAGCTGGCCGGCACCGGAGGAAGCGACGGCGGCGGCGGGCGGCCAAGTTCAAGAACCCAAATATTAGGGTTTGCTCCCCCGCACTTGATACTGCACCATAACCTCCCAAATTTCTTGGAGGTCTTCCTGGGGGCTAGCAGAAACTTTGGGTCACTTTGGATCCAATGCTGGAGCCCCGGAGAACCGCGCGTGCAATCTCCGGCCAAAACTAGGGTTCCGGCGGCCCTAGTTTCTCCCGACGACAACCGGAGGTCGAGGGGCTGCGGCACTACACCTGGAGCACCCTCAGGATGTCAGTAGAGGACTGCAAGGGGTCATGGGCCTATATGAAATCAAAGTTTCCATGAACTCACCTCACCGGAGAGTTGGGATAAGAAGGTTGATCCCGCGGCGGCGGCTGACGGCGGCGCCACTCGGGGTCGGCTCAGCTCGGTGGTGGTTCCACAGGGGACTCCACAGGGAGAGGCTGGATCGACTTGGGCTCTTCCCAGCACCTCCTTCCCACAACCCGAGAGATCAAGGTGGT
Organism: Tillandsia fasciculata; assembly: GCA_029168755.2. Taxonomy (NCBI): domain Eukaryota; kingdom Viridiplantae; phylum Streptophyta; class Magnoliopsida; order Poales; family Bromeliaceae; genus Tillandsia; species Tillandsia fasciculata. Next base: position 4,738,469 of record CM054934.1, on the reverse strand, counting down.
TTCTTGATCCTACTTCTCCGGCGACGGGTGGCGGCGGCCGGTACGGCTGACTCCGAGGGGTGCGGCAGAGAGGGGGAGTCTGTTGGGGGGGCTACGGCTGGAGGGAGGGCTACGGGGTTTAGGGTTTGAGAAACCCTAACCCAAGCTACATGTATATATATATATACATATAAGCACAATTGCTATTTGGTCCCTCTAGCTTTGATATTTCCAGTCCAGTCCCTCACAGTATAATAATCTCACACTTCAGTCCCTCTCTACTGCGTGGCACGCACAACGAGGCATAACATATGGGTGTTTTGCGCAAAATACTACATTTTTTTTTGTGTTTTTCACGCTTTCCGAGGCTTTTTACTCGTCAATTCGAAAAACGGACTTCGCCACGACGTCCGTCTTGACGAAACCTATCAGGTAGCAATTTTCGTTTTTCGAGAAAACGCCCGGACGAAATCGTGATCCATAAAATACTGTTCCAAAATACAGTTTTCACGATTTTCGAGACTCTAGGGTCGTCAAACGGAAATTCTGTCAGCGCCATTGCGTCCAGAACGACGAAACCGTTCAAATCGACTATTTGAAGTGCTATAACTGATTTCCGGATGGCGAATTGGCCAAAGTTAGCACTTAGGGGATTTAAAATATAGGGTTACTGTTCATTACACTGTTTAACTTAAGTCGCGGGTCCCGCCCGCTTCAACGCTGATTTCTGGAAGATCCGATCGTCAGATCTGAACTTGCTTAATATGATTTTCGATTTGTCACGCCCCGGGGGTAACCAGAACCCGGGCCCGCCAACAGATCCGCCGTGTACACAGAATTTTCCATGTACACGAAGCGCTGGTAACCTGCTCAGATAGATAATATACAATAGAAGAGCATAAACAGAGCTGAACTAATAGAACTAACAGTAATCTCAGACTGAAATAAACAGTAAACTGTAATAAAAGTACAATATACTCCCAGCTCACGATAAATAATACAACCAGCTGGCCACAGCCAGACCCAAAAGTAAACTACTATAGTCTGAGATACAAAAGGGGAGTACAGTAATAGTCTAGCTAAACTCTCGCTCGGGGTAGACGATCTAGCTAGTCGGCGATCCTCTTACCTCGATCTGCCGCTGAAGGCCCAGCAGCTCCCACAGTCGACTCTGCAAAACAAAGGGGGAAAAAGAACAAGAAACAACAATGGGGGTGAGAACTACTAGATAAACCAGTAGCCTCCCCTAGTGGGTAAAACCTCTGATGCTGACGCACCCACTAGGAATAAAGAGGCAAAAAGGAAGAACAGTGGTATGCAATAAATACTGCTGAAAAGAAACTACCACTACTATGCCTCTAAATGCAGTGCCCAAAAGATGACCGTATAGATGCAACTCTAAAGCTGACTGCCCAAAGAAAACCCAATCAGTGGGCCAGGAAATACTGGCACTGCCTGCTCTGTCATCACTCACAACTCACCAACCGACCGGCACCCATCACGGTCCAAAAAGCCTACTCCGGAGTGGCACTCGAGGGGAGCGACCCACACGAGTAAAGTATCTCTGTATCAATCATCTCTGTAACCGATGTCTCACAATAGCAGGACTGGATCATGACCATGATCAAAGTGGGAATACTCCATCCACTAATGCAACCCCGATCCCCAATCTGGTGTGATAATAACACCCGGTCAACCGCCCACAATCCGCGGTTACCGATGAACCCATAGACCCCAATCTGATAAGGTAAAAACATCTGGTCAACCGCCTAACATCCGCGGTTGCCACTATGCCCCACAATCCCCTAAGACATGTCCAAACTGTCCCAAGCAATACTATCTCCAAAATCCCGATCAGACTCGAGCATCATGCATCGCTAGAGAAGAATAACAATAACAGATGTTTTCTCCTAAGTCAAATCCCATAATATCGTGCTGCAATAAAATAATGACTTAACTAGTTGTCCAATAAGCATGCAAGTGTTCTCTTTTAAAAACATTTAGAAAGGACTAAGTTTCATGTGAAGAATACTTTTAGAATTATTTTAATAATATTGTTGGTTTACTAAATTGCATGCGGTTCACGATATAGCAAATGTCCAATTTCCTTGTCCCAGATTTATCACATAGAAGCTACTAAATTAATTTAGGGGCCAAATGCAATAGGTCCATATACTACAAGTTATCTATCACATGTATAATTGGGGACTCTTTTATTCCTAGTGTGCAAATCAACAAAGAGGGATACGCAACCACCCACCTCGAAAAGCGTGTACAATGTACCCAAAAAATACCCGCTGTCCTCTAACACACTGTCAGCTGCCACAATGTCCTACAACATCACATAAGTGTACACGGTGTAAATATAGCAGTTTCCAAACACACAATTGCTGTTTTGAAAATCAGCACGCAAAACGAGGAATTTTCACCTCTGTCCCGAGCTCCTAAAATCCCAGAAAAAATCACGGTTGCGTTCCTCGCGAAAAATCGCCCAAAATCGACTCTTGAATCACCCCGATCCGATATTCCTACGCGGAGAAATAATTCGTCGAAGTCGCCGCTGTCCAAAAATCCAACCAGCAAAATGGGGTGTCAAATCACCTCGGGAATCGTGCCAAAGAATCGGAATCTGGAGAAACCATCAACACGAAAAACGAAGCCCTACCTCTTAGGAACACACTGGCGAAGAAATCGTCGGAATCGGACTTCTGTACTGCGCAGGGGACTCCTCGGACTGAAAGGCGACGATAACGGGCCGAAATGGGGGAAAACCGAGGCACACTGTAAAATCCGGAACGCCGCTGTCGATCTTCCCAAAAATCTGGGAACGCACCACGAGGTAGAAAAATGTGAGAGGAAAAACTTCTCTATAGACCTCTCCCTCTCAATCCCTCTCAAACTCTCGAAAAAAGCCCAAGAAAGGAGGGGAGGGGGCCTTTATATAGGCCCAGCCAAACAAATGGGAAAATGACCCCTGTGTCCCCACTTTCGGGCGCAGGGGTCATTTTCGGGCTGCTACAGTGCAGCCCAGCCCACGGGATTTCGGGCGGCTACAGTGCGGCCCAGCCCACGGCCCATCCCACACGGGATCCGGGTCGGACCGAATTTTGGTCCGACCCGCTCGGGCGTCCAACACGTGTCCCCCGCACAGGGGACAGCGCGCCCGGCGAACCGGGCGCGGCCACGTGCCCCCCTGCGGGGCGGCGGGGTGGGTGGCGCCAGCCAATGGCGTGGCGCCACGTGGCGGGCGTTGCCCGCCCGTCACGCCCGCCGGCCGCCGCTGCCGCGCCGCCTGCGCCCGTGCGTGCGTACGGCCGCAGGCGCGCGCCTGCGGGTGCACCGCGCGCACCTGCGCCGTCCAACCCGGGGCCGCCACGTGGCGCGCCCCGGTGCACCGTGCACCGCGCCTCACCCCACGCCTGCCCGGCCTGCCCGCGCACCCTCCCGTGCGCCGCGCGCCCTGTACCGAACCAACTGGTGCCTGCCACGTGGCCCGCCGGTGCACCGTGCACCGGCGGCCCGTTCCGTGGACCGGGAGTGGCGCGCCGGCCCAATAAGAGGCCGCCACGTGTCCCCGGCCGGTCCACAGGTCCCCCCATGCACCATTTTGCACAGAAAACTTCCGGGGGTCCGTTTTTGGGCATCCGGACTCCAAATTAAATAAGTAAATAGCCGTTTTCAAGCGTTTTTCCGCGCTGAATCCAAATACGGCCTCCGTTTAGCCTGATTCCATTCCTAAAATTCGGCAAAGTCAGCCGAAGGTCAGGCTCGCTTCCAAATCCACCCTAAGTCCAAACAACACATCACTTTGACATGTTGGGGCCCAACACACCAACACTAGGTGTTCCACACCCCGAAATAGGGGAAAAACATAGGGGAAAAACTGGGACACTACACGATTAGTTCGACGAGACGGTCGCGCTGGTGGTCCCGGATCTTCGAGATCAGGCTCGAATTGAAAGGCGATATTTCTGACCCATTAACTATGCAATTTTTACTGTAGAAAAGGGGCACTTACAACTCAAAATTCAACTTGGCCTTTAATCCTTCTCTTTTATTTATTTACAAAAATTCGAATTCTTACATCTCTCCCACCAAAAAGGAAGTTTCGTTCCTGAAACTTAATACAACTAAGAATCAAATAACTGGGGAAAACGTTCCATCATGGTTGATTCACGCTCCCACGTGGCTTCACGCTCCTCGTGGTTCACAATTCGATTTCATCTAAACTGCTAAAAATTCTGGTTCATAAAGATACCACACAGGGTATGCGATATAGAGGATCGATGTACCTTAATTATGGTCTGGAATATCAATATTGAGACTATAACATCGCTGTCCAAAGACAACCCTGGAGACTAAAACTTAAGTAAGCAGGCAAATAGACCCAATCATGATATTCCCCTTTTCAGGGTGGGGTATTTTCTCAGCTCTTTCGACAGTACGTTGTCTGCAGCCAACGTGCTTATCAAAAGAAAAGTGAAATACCAAAATCTGTCGCCAACTCAAGTTGGGGACACGACTCTCACCGGAATCCAACATAAGGTATAACTCATAGGAGTAACTAAGACTCCACTAAACTCGTACCAAGGTGGGGTCTGAATCTGAATCTAATTCAAACTAGGGTTTCAATCGGGCCCATAGATCACCGGATTTAGCCTGTCCATCAACCATGTCTGCGCCAAAGCACTCACCGTTACCACCATCTCTATCGAAGTAATCGTGAATCCCAAATTAGTTTACACTGATCAGGGTTGGGACACGATTCATTAAGATCTAATATTTGCTGGATGTCGTCAGGATCCTTCCATCCAAAGCAACATAATTGCTAACCTCAAGGCATCCCAATTGCTATAATCGGGGAATCTCCAGTAATAGCAGCCACAACATAATTTTGATAATCACGGCCGCGACCAAAGTACTATATCCAATGACGCGAGGACAACTGGAGGATTACTAACTTCTCCAAATACCTGGACTAGTGGTGGGACCAGTGCAACACTGCACCCACTATGACCCCTAAGCCCAGAGCGCGTGCGAACACCGCTCGTAGTCACAACCACAAGTTAGGAAAGCGTCTCATAAGTGTGAAAATACACCTGAGCTCCTAACCGCTAGACAAATACCCCGCGCTCTCACGTCTTAAGTCATCCTAGGGTTCATCCTAACCAGATCCTAATCAATTTTCCTAGGTACCGTGTACCTATTGCTCTGATACCATCTAATCTGTCACGCCCCGAGTTTTAAAAAATCCGGTAATTTTTTTTTTTTTTTTTTTTTTTGAAATCAGAGTTCGCAAACCTGGGCGTAACAGACCGCCACATATATAGGAAACCCTCTATCCCAAGAACAGAGACTCCCCTATACATGCACGGCTAGGCTAATCCAATCATCAATCAGAGAGTAATAGATATCTCAAGTAAACCATACTGATAATCAGGAATAATCCAAAATATCATACTATCATCAATCTGAAGTATCTAAATAACTGGAAACTAAAATAACATAAATGAAAGTCAACTACAGATAATCAGGGATCTCAATCATCGATCTATGTCATCAGGGGGACAGCTCTATCGTGACAGGCTCACTGGATCGTCCCGACATCTCACCACCCGACAGACCTGAAAATGGTCACCCAGGGGGTGTGAGATACACAGTTACATGTATCCCAGTGGGCACGACGAGCCGAGCACCAGTAATCGTACTACTGGGTACTAAAATCTGCGGATAGTAAGAGTCAATAGGAAAAGCTGAAAGGTATAGATGTCTACTAATAATCAGAATCCACAGATAGGCAGGTAATCACTCATAAAGACTGCAGATATGAATACTGTAAATCAGGGGTATACAATGATAATCAATCATAAGGACTGCAGATAAGAATGTTGTAAATCAGGTATACAATGATAATCAATCATAAGGACTGCAGATAAGAATGTTGTAAATCAGGGTATACAATGATAATCTATCATAAAAACTGTAGATCATACATGCTAGAAATCGGGAGATATCGACAATAATCAGGCTAAAGAACTGCAAGTGATAAAAGCATGTCTACAGGTAATAACACTGGAATAACCGAGCAACAGTACAAAGTACAAGTAATGCGTCAAAGGTAAAACCCAAGTACCCAATCGTGCGCCATATTGGTCTCGCAGGACCTCAGGCAATGCCACTGTTCAGCACCTTTTCGGCTGACATAACCTTGTCGAGGGCTCACGGGTCTATCATCAGACCACTTTACCGGTAAAGAACAATCTCCACGGGGAGCTACCCGGCCATGTTCGTGAAGTACAGCAGTGCATGGCAAGTCATAATGATCAATCTCACGGTCTAGTGACGGGGTAGTCGGCAACATGCCGAGATCCCAACGGGGATTCATCAGTCTATATCAATCAATCAGGATCAATCAATCATGCATATCGAGTAGTATCTATCAATCAGGATCAATCAATCATGCATATCGACGTATATCAAGAAGAAATATCTCAATGACAGGAATCGACAAGTAGGTACATACGATGTGTCTCAAGCAGATCAAGATCTATCAGGAATAATCATAGAGTATGTAACTACAATAATCAGGTCTAACAAAGTCAATGTCAGTCAGAAAGATCATGATGTGTCAGAAGAGATCAGTATATGTCAAGATAAGTCATATAGGTATAATCAGCAGGGCAAATCAAAAACAGGGGTCCGACTGGACTAAAGCAACCAGAGGGCCAAAAAGCTGAGGCCGGTTCGAAGATAACCCACCTGGATGAAGGCAGATTCACGAAACTCCCGCGCAGCTACTGGGAGGCTGGTGCTGAACAACTGGGCCCTGAATAAAGAGGTATGATTAGTAATACTCACACAAACCCATCCCCGACGACATAACAATAACGCGACGCTAATATGGGCAATTCGTTGATTTATTGAATAATTCTAATTCCCGATCCACGAAAGTCCACGGGACTCTAACAAGATGCCTAGTAGGTGTGTAGACACTGTCTAAGGACAGCCACTATGTCCAATTTACAAATTGATCCATAATAATTTCTTAATTGCATAAAAACCTAAAGTTGAAAGACTGTTTTGACTCGTTCTTGAAATCCGGGAATCCAACAACGACGCCGTGTAAATTTCAGCGCGTTTGTTTCGACCAGACGGAGCCTGTGCTCACAAGATTGGGCTGGCACGGGGCCCGAGGGCAAAGTTGGCCCATAAACTCATTTAGTTCTATATGGTATGTTGCTACAACTTAAAAATCAATAGCTCAAGTTGGGATTTAGCATGAGCATCATGCTCTGGGGTCCTCAAATGTGTAGAGGCACACCTCTGTGCCTTAGCAAAACCACCAAACACAAGTAAAGTACTAACATGATCAACCAAGGCTCGACTTTGGACATTTAATACATTTGGATTTCTGGGCAGCAACCAAGTTAAGCATCACTTAGAGAACATCATAAAAACTTGAGGGCTCACCTGCAGGAGGTAGTAGCCCAGCGGATTAACCTCTGGAGCAAGCTGATCCCACCTTTATGCTGTGTGGAGCTCAAATGGGCCGAGCTTAACAACCACTCGGTCAAGCGTCAATTAAAGATGAGCACCACCCTTCCTGTACCTCCATATGTGGAAGGAACCTAAGTCGCGCAAGCCTGAGCTTCCCTGTGAACCCCAACCCGAGGAAGAAGGTAATGAAGCTTTTTAAAACCCATTAATGGCAACTTTTAAATAGTTCTGCATGGCTTGCATGCAAAAGGTCAGAGGCAAGCTTAAGGTGCTAGGATGGTTACCCGAGCTGGCCGGCACCGGAGGAAGCGACGGCGGCGGCGGGCGGCCAAGTTCAAGAACCCAAATATTAGGGTTTGCTCCCCCGCACTTGATACTGCACCATAACCTCCCAAATTTCTTGGAGGTCTTCCTGGGGGCTAGCAGAAACTTTGGGTCACTTTGGATCCAATGCTGGAGCCCCGGAGAACCCGCGTGCAATCTCCGGCCAAAACTAGGGTTCCGGCGGCCTAGTTTCTCCCGACGACAACGGAGGTCGAGGGGCTGCGGCACTACACTGGAGCACCCTCAGGATGTCAGTAGAGGACTGCAAGGGGTCATGGGCCTATATGAAATCAAAGTTTCCATGAACTCACCTCACCGGAGAGTTGGATAAGAAGGTTGATCCCGCGGCGGCGGCTGACGGCGGCGCCACTCGGGGTCGGCTCAGCTCGGTGGTGGTTCCACAGGGGACTCCACAGGGAGAGGCTGGATCGACTTGGGCTCTTCCCAGCACCTCCTTCCCACAACCCGAGAGATCAAGGTGGTTTCTTGATCCTACTTCTCCGGCGACGGGTGGCGGCGGCCGGTACGGCTGACTCCGAGGGGTGCGGCAGAGAGGGGGAGTCTGTTGGGGGGGCTACGGCTGGAGGGAGGGCTACGGGTTTAGGGTTTGAGAAACCTAACCCAAGCTACATGTATATATATATATACATATAAGCACAATTGCTATTGGTCCCTCTAGCTTTGATATTTCCAGTCCAGTCCCTCACAGTATAATAATCTCACACTTCAGTCCCCTCTCTACTGCGTGGCACGCACAACGAGGCTAACTATGGGTGTTTTGCGCAAAATACTACATTTTTTTTTGTGTTTTTCACGCTTTCGAGGCTTTTACTCGTCAATTCGAAAAAAACGGACTTCGCCACGACGTCCGTCTGACGAAACCTATCAGGTAGCAATTTTCGTTTTTCGAGAAAACGCCCGGACGAAATCGCGGTCCATAAAATACTGTTCCAAAATACAGTTTTCACGATTTTCGAGACTCTAGGGTCGTCAAACGGAAAATTCTGTCAGCGCCATTGCGTCCAGAACGACGAAAACCGTTTCAAATCGACTATTTGAAGTGCTATAACTGATTTCCGGATGGCGAATTGGCCAAAGTTAGCACTTAGGGGATTTAAAATATAGGGTTACTGTTCATTACACTGTTTAACTTAAGTCGCGGGTCCCGCCCGCTTCAACGCTGATTTCTGGAAGATCCGATCGTCAGATCTGAACTTGCTTAATATGATTTTCGATTAGTTCGACGAGACGGTCGCGCTGGTGGTCCCGGATCTTCGAGATCAGGCTCGGATTGAAAGGCGATATTTCTGACCCATTAACTGTGCAATTTTTACTGTAGAAAAGGGGCACTTACAACTCAAAATTCAACTTGGCCTTTAATCCTTCTCTTTTATTTATTTACAAAAATTTGAATTCTTACATTAGGACACTATATTTATACTTTCTGTTAAGTGACTTAGGCTCCGTTTGGTTCGGGGATAAGGAAAATTTTGTTATACAGGGGATAGGTATAGATTATGGTATTAGCAGGAATTAGTGTAAATTTGTGTTTGGTTGGATTTAAGAGTTATACCGGGTTTAAAGAAAATTGTGTTTGGTAAATTATATAGGAATAAGGAGATAAGATGAATAAGAAAAAAATTGTGTTTGGTTGAGTATAGAGGAATAAGAAGAATTGAGAAGTGATAAATATGTGTATTGACTATTTTGTCCTTTATGATATAATTTATAAATAAAATAATTTATGATATCAATCAACCAAATAGTAAATTTAAATTATTATTTAAAAATTTAAAAATTATTTAAAAATAAATAAAAAATATTTAAAAATACTTAAAAATGATAAAAAATTATTTAATAAAATATTTAAAATTTTTGATTCTTTATCATTTTAAAACCATTAACCAATAGATAAGCAGATTTAAAATTTTTTCTTTTAAAATTTTCTATCATTCTTAAATACTTTTAAATATTTTTATACTTTTTAAATATTAATCTAAATTTAATATAAGGTTGATAAATACCATATTTTTTTAATTTTTTTAATTTATCATAAAGGGTCAAATATATTTTTTTAATATAAGGTTGACGCAGAGGGGTCACGGCGGAGAGGTTGCCGCAGAGGGGCCGCAAAGGGGCGCGGCGCGGAGAGGGTGCCGCAGAGGGGCCGCAGAGGGGCGCGGCGCGGAGAGGGGCCAGAGAGGGGACGCGGCACGAAGTGGGTTGCCGCAGAGGGGCCGCAGAGGGGCCGCGGCGCGGAGAGGGGAAAGCAAAGGGGCCGCAGAGGGGAGAGGGGTGCCGCAGAGGGGCCGCAGAGGGGAGAGGGTTGTCGGAGGGGGGCCGCAAGGGAGATCGGAGATCATAGATCCTTTGCGATGAAGAATGGGTAGGAGATGGAGGGGATGAAGATGAAGATGAAGAATGGGTAGGAGATGGAGGGGTGAAGATGGAATCCGAGAAAAGCCTGTTCTTTTCTCGATTCCCGTGCCATAATGGAGGCGAGCCCAATTCCAGGTGGGGGTGGGAATACCGATTCCCACCCCCATCCTTCCTATTCCAGGTTTGTAGGAATTCCAATTCCTACAAAACCTATTCCCGTTTGGGAATGGTATCGGGATAAGGGGTTATTGGCCCCTTATCCCCGTTACCAAACGGTACCTTAGGGTATACTTAGGCTTCATGCCTAAAAAAAAAAATTATGCAAAGAACTTGATATAAATCAAAGGACTTCTAATTTGCTGCTTGGAATAACCTAAGGACTTCGAATTCCTCTCTTTGAATGCTAAATAACACAGTTCCAACACTTCTAATTTTCCCATTCCTTTTTTTTTTAACCTAATCATGGAACCTTTTCTTCATATCCTTTTTTTTAGCTTATATAGAGTAACATTAAATTAAAAAACTAAGAGGAGAATAATAAAATAAAAAAGCAGAAGGAAAAACTTATATTATAAAATAGTAAAAGGAACAAAAACATATAATGAATTTTAATATATTTTGCTCAAACTCTCCTATTAATCAAACGTCATCAGGTTCACTCAGTTTTTTTCCCTCTTTTTTGTCAGTAACATTTACCTAATTAAAGGGAAAAGTTGGGATCCAAAATATATACCGCAATATGAATAAGAGCAACTGGTTGCCTGCAAAGCAATCCATCCAAGGTGTGCTCAGCATTAGGCAACAAAAGATCCCCAAAATTTCATTGCTTCAGACCACTAAGCTTACCTGAGACGAATTTTCAAAGTGCACACAGCAGAACAAACGTAAGTAATACACAGTATTGAACCGGATCTAGTAAAGAATCTAGCGTGCAAATAGGAGCTCATCACAGCAAACACCCAACCTCACAAAGAACAAATCAAGCAATTTTTGCTCCCACTCTTCTTTCCCTTTTTTTAGGATAGTAAAAAGTACCATGGCCACAATCATGATAGAATTACAATTAAAAAACCTTTTTAGAATAAACCAAATATGCAAAAACTCACAGGCAAAAAAAATCTCAACATGCAATGAAAGAATATAAATTCGAACATACAATGAAAGAATATTTCTCCTTAATTTAATAGTGGTTGGATTGGGGCTCGTGCCTGTTCGGGATGATCAAACCAGCACGACAATGTTTAGCAATGCAACATGCATCGATGGAAATGCCTTCATTCCTGTCCAAATCAAGTCACCCTAGGATCTGGCCTGGTACACACAGGACAGAACTAGACACCCAATTCCCACGGGAGGAAAATCAGAACAGGGTAGCACATAGCCGTACACAGCAGAGAAGCGGGCGCCGAAATGTCATAGAGAGGGCAAATCAGAGAAGAGTAGGACACGCCCAGCACTGCCCAGGGCTAATAATCTCACAAGGAAGGCAAATCAGACCAGAGTAGGACACGCCCAGCACTGCCCAGGGCGAATATGCGTGTAAGTTAGCGCACGCAAATCTCATAGGAGGGAAAATCAGAACAGAGTACGGCACGCCCAGCACCCTCAGATTTAGAGACACACATAATAGAACTAGACACCTAAATCCCACAGGGAGGAAAATCACACAGGAGTGGAAAATCAGAACAGAGTAGGACACACCCAACACAGTCCAAGACTAATGTGCGCGCAAGTTAGCACACCCAAATCGAAGAAGAGGTTTTGTTGACAAACCTTTTCATTTTTCACTTCCCTTTATTTCCCAACCCCTTCCCCCTTTTTTTTTACCTAAGAGAGAGCACCATCAAATCGAAAGCCTACCAACAAGGTAGTTCACATGAAAGACAGCTCCCTCCTTTCCAACTCCCCCTTTTTTTTAGCTAAAAGAGAGCAGCATCAAATCGAAAGCCCACCAACACCATATCTCACATGAAAGAATAACCATTCAGAACAAAAGAATCTCCTTAGATAAAAGCAAAACTAGCCTCTACTATAAGCTTAGAGTGCAATAGCAAAAGAAAAGTAAAGATCACACAATTCTTATAAATCAACAGTGTTTTCTACACACACCCACCCTTATATAGTAGCCAATTTCTTTTTACATAAAGATTAGTGTTTGCTAATTTGTCAGGACAAATCCCAATAATATAAAAGGGATTGCAAGGACATAGGAAGGACCAAAATAGAAGTGGAATAGTACGAAGAAAGTGCAATCAAAATCCATGAGCACATAACGAAATTCCAACAAAGGGGGCACTTCAAATTAAACAAAAGAAGTTGATTCCGAGGGATGACGGAGAGCAAGAATAGAATCTGCACGGAGGCGATCGATGGCTGCGAGGTATTCATCAATTGTATCTCTCTTGTTTTCACTTGCTGAACTATAAGATCGGTTTTTTTTGCAAGACTAGAAACATAACATTCTGTTAGAAGATTATGATCGTGCTCCGGATTATTAAACCGATTCAATAGGTCTGCATATTGACTAGTCACATGATCATACAAATTCTTGTTGATGACTAAGTCATCATAATTTGCATATTTAATTTGGAGATCAAGTTATTCCCTTATTCTTTGGATAGCAAGTCGAGCTGCATCTTCATTTGCCACACTCAAAGCAGGGGATGGAATGCTCCAACAACGTACGACATCAAGGATTGGACCATCACGCGGGATATGGAGGTCTACATACGCTACAAACCAACCCTCCCAAACAATGTTAACCTCGCATGGCGGAAGTGTCAACACCTAGCAAGCCTACTATGTCCTCGAGTAATTTACGGTAAGAACGTTGAACAACCGGCATAGTGACTATAGCCGCTGGCCCAAAAAATTGGAGGAGTAA
>CM054934.1:4707906-4720406 GCA_029168755.2 Tillandsia fasciculata | reverse complement strand
TCGGGCGGCTACAGTAACGGGCCGGCCCAGATTTCCGGGCGCGCACAGTGCGGCCCGGCCCACAGCACAGCCCAGCCCACTAAGCCCAAAAACCCCGCTGCACCCGGTGCACCAGAGCCAGCCACTGGCGGCGTGCCACGCGTCCCCGACAAGCCGTGCACCGCGCACGACGGCCGTGCACCGCGCACGTCGGCCGGCTGCCCCGGGCGTACGGTCACCTGCCCCGGCCATCGCGTGGACCGCGCGCACCAAGTCCCGCCAATCCCGATCCGCCACGCGTCCACCCGGTCCACCGTGCACCCGGCCAAAACTCCGTGGACCGCGAATGCTGCACCGGCCAACCGGAAGGCGCCACGTGGCCCGCCTCCGGTGCACGCCCCGCGCGGTGGACCGCGCGCCTGCCCGCGGCCTGCCCGCGCCCTGGGCCGCCGCCTGCCGCCTGCCCGCGGCGGCGCCGCCGCCCGCCGACGCTGCCCGCCGCCGCCGGCCGCCGCCGGCGATCGCCGGCGACACTGTTCCGGCATGAACAGTAACCCAAGCACAAATTTGACCAGCAAATAGCCCGTCTTGACCGTTTTCGCGCGCTGATTCCAAAAACGAGGTCCGTTTCGCCAAATTCCGCCTCCAAAATTTGCCGGAGGCTCCCGCAAGCGCCAAAAACTGTCAAAACTTCCGGGTGTCCGCTTTTGGGCATCCGGACTCCGAATTGGGCAAACCAAAAGCCAATCTCAAGTGTTTTTCCGCGCTGAATCCAAATCCACCCTCCGTTTGGCCTAAATAAAATTCTAACATTCGGCATAAGCAGCCGAAGGCCAAAACAGCTAACTAAGCTCACTGGGTCCATCAGTGGCATCCCCTTGATGCACTATGGGCCAGATACACCATCAACAGGTGTCTAAACAGTGGATTCACGGGAAAAAGCTGCATGGGGGTTCGGAATACTACACCCTCCCCCACTAAAAAAAGTTTCGTCCCCGAAACGAAAATAAACAAGCAGACGTACCTCAAACTGCGGCCTCGAACAAGAAGGGGTAGGCATCTCTCATCTCTGTCTCTAGCTCCCAAGTAGCCTCTCGCTCCTCATGATGGCTCCATAGGATCTTCACATAAGGAATGGCCCGATTGCGCAATTCCCTCACCTCACGAGCAAGAATCCGCAACGGGCGCTCCTCGAAAACCAAGTCCTCGCCGATCTCCAACGAAGTGAAGTCAATCACGTGCGACGGGTCAAACACATACTTCCTCAGAGCTGAGACGTGGAAGACATCATGAACTCCGGCCAGGCGCGGGGGCAAGGCAACTCTGTATGCCACAGGACCAACTCTATCCAGTACCTCAAAGGGTCCAATAAAACGGGGACTGAGCTTCCCCCGTACTCCAAATCTCCGGACCCCTTTCGAGGGCGAGACCTTCAAGAAGACATGATCACCAATCTGAAACTCCAGGTCTCGCCGTCGAGTATCCGCGTAGCTCCTCTGACGACTCTGGGCTGTCTCAAGATGCCGGCGAATAATCCTGACCTTTTCCTCTGCCTCCAAAAGTAACTCCGGTCCCAAAGTCCTCCTCTCACCCACGTCACTCCAATATAAGGGGGACCGACACTTGCGTCCATACAACGCTTCAAACGGAGCCATCCGGATGCTCGCCTGATAGCTGTTGTTGTACGCAAACTCAACTAAAGATAAGTGCCGGTACCACCCTCCTCCAAAATCCATAACGCACGCTCTAAGCATATCCTCGAGGGTCTGAATGGTGCGCTCTGACTGCCCATCGGTCTGTGGGTGGAAAGCAGTGCTAAACCTGAGCTGAGTCCCCAAAGCAGAATGCAAACTCCCCCAAAAGCGTGATACGAATCTCGGGTCCCGATCTGACACAATCGAAGCAGGGATACCGTGAAGCCTCACAATCTCATCCATATACAACTGTGCCAAATGCTCCAATGACCAAGTCATCTGAACTGGCAAGAAGTGCGCCGACTTGGTGAGTCTGTCAACAATAACCCAGATCGCATCTGCCCCGCTCTGCGCCCTCGGCAATCCAGTGACGAAATCCATAGTGATGTGGTCCCATTTCCACTCGGGAATTGGAAGACTCTGCAACTTGCCAGCAGGAACGCGATGCTCTGCTTTCACTTGCTGACAAGTTAAACAATGAGCAACGAATCTCCCAACATCCCGCTTCATTCCGGGCCACCAAAACTGTGCCTTGAGGTCCTTATACATCTTAGTACCTCCAGGGTGGATAGTATAAGGTGTATAGTGGGCCTCTCTCAAAATCTGATCTCTAATCTCCTGATCCATAGGCACACACACTCGGTCCCTGTACCGCAGTACTCCCGAGCTGTTCACAGAAAAATCCCCTGTCTGATCTGCCTGAAGCTGCGTCCTGATCCTCATCAAGTGGGGGTCCTCACTCTGAGTGTCCCTGATCCTCTCCAACAGAGTGGGCTGCAAGACCATAGACATGAGTCTAGCAGAGACCCCAGGGGATACTACCTCCAGCTGTAATCTCCTCATCTGCTCGACCAACGGCGCCTGCTGCGAGATCAATAAGCTCAGGCTCGTCCTCCTGCTCAAAGCATCCGCCACAACATTGGCCTTGCCGGGGTGATAAAGGATACTCAGATCATAATCCTTTAGCAGCTCTAACCACCGGCGTTGCCTCAAATTCAGCTCCTTTTGAGTGAACAGATACTTCAAGCTCTTGTGATCAGTATAAATCTCGCAATGCTCACCATACAAGTAATGCCGCCACAGCTTCAGAGCATACACCACCGCTGCCAACTCCAGATCATGAGTAGGGTAATTTTTCTCATAATCCTTTAATTGCCTCGAAGCATAGGCAATTACCCTACCCTGCTGCATCAACACACAGCCCAAACCACTAAGTGAGGCATCACTGTAAATCACAAATCCTTCCCCCATAACAGGGAGGGCAAGGATTGGAGCGGTCATCAACCTCTGCTTCAGCTCCTGGAAACAACTCTGGCAAGTCTCGCTCCAGACAAACTTAACTCCTTTCCTGGTCAGACGAGTGAGGGGAGAGGAAAGCTTCGCAAAGCCTTCCACAAAGCGCCGATAGTAGCCCGCCAAACCAAGAAAGCTCCGCACCTCAGTGATAGTCGTCGGCCTCGGCCAATCTCGAATAGCATCCACCTTGGCCGGATCCACCATCACTCCAGCA
Organism: Tillandsia fasciculata; assembly: GCA_029168755.2. Lineage (NCBI taxonomy): Eukaryota > Viridiplantae > Streptophyta > Magnoliopsida > Poales > Bromeliaceae > Tillandsia > Tillandsia fasciculata. The sequence goes on along the minus strand of CM054934.1, from coordinate 4,717,223 downwards.
GCTGAAACGACATGACCCAGAAAAGCAACCTCCCGAAGCCAAAACTCACACTTTTTGAACTTAGCATACAGCTTCTTCTCTCGCAGAAGCTGTAGCACGGTCCTCAAGTGCTCCTCGTGCTCCAAATCACTCCGGGAGTAAATCAGAATATCATCTATAAACACCACCACAAATCGATCCAAAAACGGCTGAAAAATCCTGTTCATCAAGTCCATGAATGCGGCAGGGGCATTGGTCAACCCAAAAGGCATCACAGTGAACTCATAATGCCCGTACCGCGATCTGAAAGCCGTCTTGGAGATGTCCTCGGCCCTCACCCTCAGCTGGTGGTAACCGGACTGCAGATCAATCTTCGAGAACACCGATGCTCCCTGTAACTGATCAAACAAATCATCAATCCGGGGGAGGGGATACTTGTTCCGGATGGTCACTTTGTTCAATTCCCGATAATCCACACACAACCGCAGTGATCCATCCTTCTTCTTCACAAACAACACGGGCGCTCCCCACGGAGAAACACTGGGTCGAATGAAGCCCCTATCCAACAGATCCTGAAGCTGGGCCTTCAACTCCCTCAACTCGGCTGGCGCCATCCTATAAGGTGCCTTTGAGATTGGTGCAGTTCCAGGAACTACATCAATCCCGAACTCAATCTCCCTCTCCGGCGGCATCGTCGTCAACTCAGGGGGAAATACATCTGGGAACTCGCGGACAATAGAGATATCCTCGAGTCCCAGTGCCGCCGTAGGCACCTCCACCACAGTGGCCAAAAAGGCAGTGCAACCCCTACTCATCATCCTCCTAGCTCTGGCCGAGGAAATGGTCGCTGCGAACAGCGTGCTCTGGCAGCCTCTGAAAATGAACTCCTCCTGTCCTGGCTCGCGAAGAGTCACCGTCCTCTCTCTGCAGTCGATAGTGGCGAAGTACCGCGACAGCCAATCCATCCCAAGTACCAAATCAAAATCCTGGAGCTGCTGCAAAACAAGCAAGTCTGCAGGCAAAATCCAAGGCCCCAACTGCACTGGGCAAGCCACACAACGCTCCTCGACATGCAGAATATGATCAGGAATCCGCACCTCTACTGAATAAGATAAGGACTCTACCTCTAGACCATGCAGGGATGCAAATGCTCGACTAATGAAGGAATGAGATGCTCCAGTGTCGAATAAGGTACGAGCCCGAATATCAAAGAGTAGAATAATACCTGCCACCACCTGGTCTGCCGCTGAAGAATCCGCCAACTGGGCGGTATACACCCGCCCGCTCGGTGCTGGAGGTCGAGAGTCTACAGGATAAGAAGTGGACGGCCTGCTCGCTGGAGCATAAGGCCGCTGAGCTGGTGGCCGCTGCTGCTGAGGGGGAAAGGGAACCGATGCCGAAGACGGTGCCGAGGAAGTAGAAAGGGGGCAAGTGGCTCGCACATGCCCAGGCTGCCCACAACGGAAGCATCGACCCCATCTCTGATCACAAGTAATGGCGGCATGCTGACCTCCACAGAAAATACATCGGTCAGAAGGTCGGGGCTGTCTCGGCTGCTGCTGCTGTCTCGAGGACTGCTGCTGAGACCTCTGCTGCCTCTGCTGTGGTCTCTGCTGCTGGTGCTGCTGCTGTGGATGCTGCTGCGGTCTCTGGGGTCCCCCAGGCCCTCTCCTATCAGATCGACCACGGCCAAAAGACTGAGACTGCGGCGGCCGTGGCGGTCTCCAAGAGCTGGTCTGTCCCCCATCCTCTGGGGCTGGTCGCTTCCTGTCGGAACTCTGCGCGACCGCAGCCCTCCGTCTGGCCACCTCCTGATCGCCTCTCTCCACCCACTGTGCATGCTCTGCGGCTGCCTCCAGAGTCTGAAATCTCTGAGCATGCACAAGTGTGTATATCTCGGGCGAAGGCCCCCCTCAAAAAGCTCAACCTGGTGCGGACCGTCGCGGGCGACATAAGGCACACAGTTCAGCAACTCCCTGAACTCCTGAAAGTAAGCATGGGTCGGTCGCTCGCCCTGCTGCAAATTCTTCAGATCATCCTCTAACTTTTTCTTCACGCTGGTAGAGAAGTAGGTGTCCAACACCATCCGTCTGAACTCCTCCCAAGGTAGCTGCCTAGTGATCCGGAACTCCAGTGGCTCAACTCGCTGCCACCAAAAGTCAGCATCTCCGTCCAAACAGTGCACCGCCATGTGCACTCGGTACCTCGGGTCGATGAAGAAGTCCCGGAAAAGCTTCTCCATCGCAGAAAGCCAAATCCCAACAGCCCGGGGCTGAGCATCCCGCCCCGAAAACCTCGGTGGTCCCCGCTTGACAAACGCCGCGAGTCTGTCAGCAAAATCCCGCTCCTCCTCCGTAGTCAAGGGCTGAAACGCCGCAGAAGCCCCGATACTCGAAGATGGCGCCGATGGCGCAAAAGGTGCAACAGGAGGCGCAGGGGCCTCCGGAACAGCTGGGGGTGGTGCCTCCCTCTGAGCAAGCAGCTGCTCAATCCTCTGCTCCTGGCGGCGCTGACCCTCCGCCAACTGGGCCACCAAGGCCCTCAACTCAGCAAGCTCAGGTGGTGTAGGCTGCTCTGGCTCAGCAGGGGGCGAAGGAACACCCCGAGTGGGAATCCGACGTCGAGGAGGCATCCTGCCACAAGAAACCAAACATCAGCAACAAAACCCCACACGACCCAATCTGGCGAAAGTCAAAAGACATCCCCCTATTTCTGTAACCTTAGGTTGTCTGCAGCCAACATAATGGTTCAACAGAAATAGACTATGTCAATCACTCTTCACTCACTGGAAGAGTTAACAATAATAATCACCGACTTCCGCAACAAGTCACGCTACTCACGCCCTATAATCCTAGGGTCTGTCAAAAGCCTAGGGTTTCCTAAGTCCCAACTGACCTATCCCTAAGCTCTGATACCAACTTAATCTGTCACGCCCCGGGTGTAAACCAGAACCCGGGCCCGTCCACAGATCCGCCGTGCATGCGGTATTTCCCACATGCACGAAGCGTCGGTAACCTGCTCAGATATGAAATAATAATAAAAGAGCATAATAATAATCAGAGCTGAAATAAAACTACAGTATCTCAGACAGAAGCTGGAAATAAAAGTACAACAGTAAAATAAATACAAGTGTCTCTCCCAGCTCACAACTACAAAATACATAAAGCTGGCAGAAGCCAGACCCCAAAAGAAAAGAAAGAAAAACTGTCTGAGAAGATCTGGTACCCAAAAGTCAAGCAGCTACGACCCTCGGTAGGCTCTCTAACTAGTCAGCGATGCGCTTGCCCCGATCAGTTGCTGATGTCCCAGCAACTCCCACAGAGGACTCTGCAAAACAAGGGAAAAGAAGGGAACAAGAAAAACAATGGGGGTCAGTACTACTATAAACAGTAGCCTCCCCTAGTGGGTAAAGCCTCAGCTCAGATATGCCCACCAGGTGCACCGAGGCAAAAAGGAAAGAAGAAGGGAAGGGATGCTAATAAATAAAGCGACTGATAAAAATGCTATCCCTAATATGCCTCTACATGACCAACCAATAAGGATGGGAAAAGTGATTCATCAGAATCAAGTATCCGGTCATAAAGACCCAATCTGACTGCCAGTGAACACTGGCCCTGCCTGCTCTGCCAATCGAACTCAAAAACCCAGCCTGGTGCCCGGCGCTCACACCGTGGAACTCAAGAAACTAGCATGGTGCCCGGCGCTCACACCGTGGAAAGCCTACTCCGGAGTGGCACTCGAGGGGAGCGACCCACACGAGTACAAATAATACCACTGTATCAACATCTCTGTAACCACTGTCTCATAATAGCAGGACTGGATCGAGACTCAAGAAGTGGGCACAACCCTCCACTAAAGTAAGCCCGATCCCCGAACGCCCAATCTGATGCAATAAAACAATCCGGTCAACCACCCAAGATCCGTGGTCGCCGCAACCCCCTGACCACTCAGCCTGTCCCCAATTCCCCAATACCTGCCTACACTGTCCACTATACGCTCGAACCTGAGCGAGTAAGCCGCTAATGCCAACAATGAAAGGAGAAAGAGAAAAGCATGGTTTCTCCTAAGTCAATTCCAAAATAGTGTAGCAGTAAAAGATGACAATCATCAGGTGATCAGTTAAATCATGCAATGTTCCAATTTCCAAGTATAACAGTTGAAGTGATATAGGCTAGGATGACCGTTTCACATGAATAAACCTTGGTTTTGCAGTCCTCTAATTCTATGTTGTCACGGGGTATAAGTTCCAGAATTAATAAGCGATTCCCTAGAGCATGCAAGTCTAACAATCAACACGTTCAACATTGTTATAACAAGTACTCTGACATTCCTAGTGGGCATACAAAAGAGGAGTGTAACGACCACCCACCTGAAGCGCAACTGTCCCAACTTGTACAGTCAGAGAATACCAAAAATCCAAATCCGCGCCCCCACAATACTCCTGGTACAACAAGGAATCCACTAATTACACTAGGGTCACAATCACAGCACTAATTACCACATACAAACACAAGTACTAAACTGTCAAATTATCACCTGCAACAAATGTCCAGAAAATTCTAATAAAAATATCCTGGCGATCCTCGCGACGATAGCTTCGCAACGGTACCTTGCACGCCCAAATCCGAGTTCTGTACACCAAGATAAAAATTCAGCAAGTGGACACTCTCAAACACTAATCATGATTAAGGGTAGATTACTATTCACAGAGAGATCCTTAATTATCACCTCGAAGGAAAATTCACAAAAATCCACTAAAAATACGAGCGCGTTCCTTGCGATCCGTAGATGCAAAAGTTGTATAAGCTCGTTTCCATCAGACACTCGTGCGCGAAGATAAGGCTGAAACACTCCACTGCTGTCAAGAATTCCATACAGAAAAAGGGGGTCACTTGTAGCCTCGAAAACCGTGCCAAAACCTCGAAACGGAAAAGCGCGACTATAACGAAAGATGAAGTTCTACCTCTTAGGAGTCCACTGGTGCAAGAATCACAGGAAAATGATGTCGGGGTAGCTCAGGGGAGCAAAAACACGAACACTGCGCCGAAGGAAGAACACAAGTAAGCAACGTCGCGCCGCACCGTAAAATGGGGAACCTCGGGATTCGTGCCACCAAAATTCCTAAGATTTGGTAGGAAGATCCAGGACAAAAAGATGCAAAATTTTGCTAGAAATAGGCATTTGCAGATTTGGCTCGGTTTGGGAGAACAATAGAGGAGAAGAAGGCTCGGACTGTGCATTATATAGAGGCTGAAAAACAATTCGGAAAATACCCTCTGTGTCCCCACTTTCGGGCGCTTGGGGATTTTCGGGCGGCTACAGTAACGGGCCGGCCCAGATTTCCGGGCGCGCACAGTGCGGCCCGGCCCACAGCACAGCCCAGCCCACTAAGCCCAAAAACCCGCTGCACCCGGTGCACCAGAGCCAGCCACTGGCGGCGTGCCACGCGTCCCCGACAAGCCGTGCACCGCGCACGACGGCCGTGCACCGCGCACGTCGGCGGCTGCCCCGGGCGTACGGTCACCTGCCCCGGCCATCGCGTGGACCGCGCGCACCAAGTCCCGCCAATCCCGATCCGCCACGCGTCCACCCGGTCCACCGTGCACCCGGCCCAAACTCCGTGGACCGCGAATGCTGCACCGGCCAACCGGAAGGCGCCACGTGGCCCGCCTCCGGTGCACGCCCCGCGCGGTGGACCGCGCGCCTGCCCGCGGCCTGCCCGCGCCCTGGGCCGCCGCCTGCCGCCTGCCCGCGGCGGCGCCGCCGCCCGCACGCTGCCCGCCGCCGCCGGCCGCCGCCGGCGATCGCCGGCGACACTGTTCCGGCATGAACAGTAACCCAAGCACAAATTTGACCAGCAAATAGCCCGTCTTGACCGTTTTCGCGCGCTGATTCCAAAAACGAGGTCCGTTTCGCCAAATTCCGCCTCCAAAATTTGCCGGAGGCTCCCGCAAGCGCCAAAAACTGTCAAAACTTCCGGGTGTCCGCTTTTGGGCATCCGGACTCCGAATTGGGCAAACCAAAAGCCAATCTCAAGTGTTTTTCCGCGCTGAATCCAAATCCACCCTCCGTTTGGCCTAAATAAAATTCTAACATTCGGCATAAGCAGCCGAAGGCCAAAACAGCTAACTAAGCTCACTGGGTCCATCAGTGGCATCCCCTTGATGCACTATGGGCCAGATACACCATCAACAGGTGTCTAAACAGTGGATTCACGGGAAAAAGCTGCATGGGGGTTCGGAATACTACACAAATGACCAGAATAGCATGCCAGGCCAATTCAAAGAAGAATTTAATCCTCAAATATTCAAGCGAAAATGAGAAGTCTCTCGATTTATTATCAACGTTTGTTGCATATATAATATTTTTAGGCTTGAAGCCTAAGAATTAAGGCATTAGAGAAAAGTATGAATGAATGTCCTGCAAGGCAATTCAAAGGAGGATTAGGTTATTCCACGCAGCAAATAGAAGTCTCTTTGATTTATATCAAGTTAGAAGTCTCTTTGATTAGATATAACATAGCCCATATATAGATATATATATATAATATAGAGATATATATATGAGAGGTAGCTATATATATCCATATTCCAAGGTACATGTAATATATATATATATACAGCTGTTATATATCGATATATATATACAGATAGATATAAAAGAATTATACTGAAATATGCGAGAGATTCTATATATATATATATCATCATTAGATATTATCTATATAATATATTCTGAGATATATATCTATATGATACAGATCGATAATATATCTATACATATAATATCTATATACGTATATAGATCTATTACTATATGTATAGTATATATTATACAGCTAATATCTATATATATACGCTGTATTCTATATACATATCTATATATAATATATATATGATATATATAATATGTATATATATATATATATATGCAGATATATATATATATATGTATATATATATATATAATATATATGTATTCATATATATATATGTATATATATACTCCTATATATATATATCATATATATATATATATATATATATATTATATATATCTATTCATATATATATATATATATATACATATATATATATATATAATATATATAAGATATATAGATATATACATATATATATAGATTATAGATACTATGTAGACCGAAGAACATAAACGACAACCGGGAATGATTTGGTCTATCTCTTATTTATATAAAGTTTCTTGCCACTAGTAGAAAGTATCAAATGAAGTTTGGAAACTATGTCATTTAGCATTCAAAGAGAGGAATTCTGAAGTCTCAAGTTTATTCAAGCAGCAAATTAATGAAGTGGTTGGAAATGTGTCATTTAGCTTAAAGAGCAGGATTCGAAGTCTCAAGTTTTCCAAGGAGCAAATTAGAAGTCCCTTTGATTTATACCCAAGTTCTTTGTATATAGATATATTTTAGGCTTGAAGCCTAATATAAGTCAATTAGTAGAAGTATAAATATAGCGTCCCAACTGACCAGAATAGCATGCAGGCAATTCAAAGAAGAATTCAAGTCCTCAAGATATTCCAAGCCGCAAATTAGAAGTCTCTTCGATTTATACAAGTTTTGTGCATATATATATATTTTTAGGCTTGAAGCCTAAGAATCCTAAGGCACTTAAGAGAAAGTATGAATGTAATGTCCATGCAAGGCAATCAAAGGAGGATTAGGTTATTCCAAGCAGCAAATTAGAAGTCTCTTTGATTTATATCAAGTTCTTCGCATAAATTTCTTTTAGGCTTGAAGCCTAAGTATACCCTAAGTCACTTAACAAAAAGTATAAATAGAGTATCCTAACTTGCCAGAATATCAGGCAATTCAAAGAAAGATTTGAATCCCTCAAGTTATTCCAAGCCGCAAATTAGAAGTCCTTGATTTATATCAAGTTCTTTGCATATATATATATATATATCTATATAGGCTTGAAGCCTAAGTATCCTAAGCCACTTAAGAGAAAGTATGAATGTAAGGTCCATGCGAGGCAATTCAAAGAAGGATTAGGTTATTCTAAGCAGCAAATTAGAAGTCCCTTTGATTTATATCAAGTTCTTTGCATAATTTTTTTTTAGACTTGAAGTCTAAATATATCCTAAGCCACTTAACAGAAAGTATAAATATAGTGTCCTAACTGACCAGAAATAATGGACAGGCATTTCAAAGAAGGATTTGAAGTCCTCAAATTATTCCAAGCCACTGATTAGAAGTCTCTTTGCTTTATATCAAGTTCTTTGCATATATATATATATATATAGTATATATATTATAATATATATATCTATACCTATATATATATATATATCTTATATATATAGCTTGAAGCCTAAGTATCCTAAGCCACTTAAGAGAAAGTATGAATGTAATGTCCATGCGAAGCAATCCAAAGGAGGATTTGAAGGCCTCAAGTTATCCGAAGGCAATTCAAAGAAGAATTTGAAGGCCTCAAATTATTCGAAGGCGTAAATTAAAAGGCTTAAGTTTGGCAAATCTAAAATATCATTCTCCAAGGATCGGGACCACAATTAGAACCTCTGTCCGACCCTCAGGCATAATGCCAACAAACAGTCACCAACTAGAGTAGACATAGAGTAGGCCATAGAGCACCAATTGAAATCTTGTGTACGACACAGACACGGATAGTTTAAAACCTTGTAGATAAAAAATTAAGAAGGGGCTGGATCATCTCACTTGCGTACATAAAAGGCAAAGAAGAGGCAGCAGTATCTTACCAACTAAAGCAGGTCACAAACACCATCTGATTAAAATCTTGTAGATAAAAGGTAGAGAGGAGGCAGCATCATCTTACCAACCAGAGTAGACCACAAACCACCAGCGCGAATATAGGCTGAGATCTTGTAAGCAAAAGCTAGAGAAGAGAACCTAAAGGAAAACAGTAGAATACCATTAACATATTGTCTTTCACAGTACATGGGGAACCACACACAAATTTACAGTTCTTAAGGAAAATAAAACTGACAGCAAACCTTGGGCAAGATATGGATCGAGATCTTGTAGGCAAGAGCTAGAGGAGAGAGCAAGAGAAAAACAGCAGAATACCCATTAACATATTGTCCTCCACAGTACAGGAGAAACCACAAACAAATTTACAGTTCTTAAGGAAAAAAAATCTGAAACCAAACTTTGGGCAAACCAAAGACAGGGAAACCTTGAGCGGCATCTCCACACATAGACCACTATTTATAAGGGAAATAAGACTGAGAAAGTGTTAGATGTGACTCAAAATCAGAATCGCTTCGATATTATGATTCAGGTTCGCCGACGGCTTCGCGGTGCGATGAGAAATTTTGTGGAT
>CM054934.1:4698027-4707806 GCA_029168755.2 Tillandsia fasciculata | reverse complement strand
CAAATGAAGTGTTGGAACTATGTCATTTAGCATTCAAAGAGAGGAATTCGAAGCCTCAAGTTATTCCAAGCAGCAAAGGAATGAAGTGTTGGAAATGTGTCATTTAGCAGTTAAGAGAGAATTCGAAGTCCTCAGGTTATGCCCAAGAGCAACTTAGAAGTCCCTTTGATTTATTACAAGTTCTTTGTAATATTATATATTTTTTAGTCTTGAAGCCTAAGTATAAGTCACTTAGTAGAAGTATAAATATAGCGTCCCAACTTGTCACGCCCCGGGTGTAAACCAGAACCCGGGCCCGTCCACAGATCCGCCGTGCATGCGGTATTTCCCACATGCACGAAGCGTCGGTAACCTGCTCAGATATGAAATAATAATAAAAGAGCATAATAATACAGAGCTGAAATAAAACTACAGTATCTCAGACAGAAGCTGGAAATAAAAGTACAACAGTAAAATAAATACAAGTGTCTCTCCCAGCTCACAACTACAAAATACATAAAGCTGGCAGAAGCCAGACCCCAAAAGAAAAGAAAGAAAAACTGTCTGAGAAGATCTGGTACCCAAAAGTCAAGCAGCTACGACCCTCGGTAGGCTCTCTAACTAGTCAGCGATGCGCTTGCCCCGATCAGTTGCTGATGTCCCAGCAACTCCCACAGAGGACTCTGCAAAACAAGGGAAAAGAAGGGAACAAGAAAAACAATGGGGGTCAGTACTACTATAAACAGTAGCCTCCCCTAGTGGGTAAAGCCTCAGCTCAGATATGCCCACCAGGTGCACCGAGGCAAAAAGGAAAGAAGAAGGGAAGGGATGCTAATAAATAAAGCGACTGATAAAAATGCTATCCCTAATATGCCTCTACATGACCAACCAATAAGGATGGGAAAAGTGATTCATCAGAATCAAGTATCCGGTCATAAAGACCCAATCTGACTGCCAGTGAACACTGGCCCTGCCTGCTCTGCCAATCGAACTCAAAAACCCAGCCTGGTGCCCGGCGCTCACACCGTGGAACTCAAGAAACTAGCATGGTGCCCGGCGCTCACACCGTGGAAAGCCTACTCCGGAGTGGCACTCGAGGGGAGCGACCCACACGAGTACAAATAATACCACTGTATCAACATCTCTGTAACCACTGTCTCATAATAGCAGGACTGGATCGAGACTCAAGAAGTGGGCACAACCCTCCACTAAAGTAAGCCCGATCCCCGAACACCCAATCTGATGCAATAAAACAATCCGGTCAACCACCCAAGATCCGTGGTCGCCGCAACCCCCTGACCACTCAGCCTGTCCCCAATTCCCCAATACCTGCCTACACTGTCCACTATACGCTCGAACCTGAGCGAGTAAGCCGCTAATGCCAACAATGAAAGGAGAAAGAGAAAAGCATGGTTTCTCCTAAGTCAATTCCAAAATAGTGTAGCAGTAAAAGATGACAATCATCAGGTGATCAGTTAAATCATGCAATGTTCCAATTTCCAAGTATAACAGTTGAAGTGATATAGGCTAGGATGACCGTTTCACATGAATAAACCTTGGTTTTGCAGTCCTCTAATTCTATGTTGTCACGGGGTATAAGTTCCAGAATTAATAAGCGATTCCCTAGAGCATGCAAGTCTAACAATCAACACGTTCAACATTGTTATAACAAAGTACTCTGACATTCCTAGTGGGCATACAAAAAGAGGAGTGTAACGACCACCCACCTGAAGCGCAACTGTCCCAACTTGTACAGTCAGAGAATACCAAAATCCAAATCCGCGCCCCCACAATACTCCTGGTACAACAAGGAATCCACTAATTACACTAGGGTCACAATCACAGCACTAATTACCACATACAAACACAAGTACTAAACTGTCAAATTATCACCTGCAACAAATGTCCAGAAAATTCTAATAAAAATATCCTGGCGATCCTCGCGACGATAGCTTCGCAACGGTACCTTGCACGCCCAAATCCGAGTTCTGTACACCAAGATAAAAATTCAGCAAGTGGACACTCTCAAACACTAATCATGATTAAGGGTAGATTACTATTCACAGAGAGATCCTTAATTATCACCTCGAAGGAAAATTCACAAAAATCCACTAAAAATACGAGCGCGTTCCTTGCGATCCGTAGATGCAAAAGTTGTATAAGCTCGTTTCCATCAGACACTCGTGCGCGAAGATAAGGCTGAAACACTCCACTGCTGTCAAGAATTCCATACAGAAAAAGGGGGTCACTTGTAGCCTCGAAAACCGTGCCAAAACCTCGAAACGGAAAAGCGCGACTATAACGAAAGATGAAGTTCTACCTCTTAGGAGTCCACTGGTGCAAGAATCACAGGAAAATGATGTCGGGGTAGCTCGGGGGAGCAAAAACACGAACACTGCGCCGAAGGAAGAACACAAGTAAGCAACGTCGCGCCGCACCGTAAAATGGGGAACCTCGGGATTCGTGCCACCAAAATTCCTAAGATTTGGTAGGAAGATCCAGGACAAAAAGATGCAAAATTTTGCTAGAAATAGGCATTTGCAGATTTGGCTCGGTTTGGGAGAACAATAGAGGAGAAGAAGGCTCGGACTGTGCATTATATAGAGGCTGAAAAACAATTCGGAAAATACCCTCTGTGTCCCCACTTTCGGGCGCTTGGGGATTTTCGGGCGGCTACAGTAACGGGCCGGCCCAGATTTCCGGGCGCGCACAGTGCGGCCCGGCCCACAGCACAGCCCAGCCCACTAAGCCCAAAAACCCCGCTGCACCCGGTGCACCAGAGCCAGCCACTGGCGGCGTGCCACGCGTCCCCGACAAGCCGTGCACCGCGCACGACGGCCGTGCACCGCGCACGTCGGCCGGCTGCCCCGGGCGTACGGTCACCTGCCCCGGCCATCGCGTGGACCGCGCGCACCAAGTCCCGCCAATCCCGATCCGCCACGCGTCCACCCGGTCCACCGTGCACCCGGCCCAAAACTCCGTGGACCGCGAATGCTGCACCGGCCAACCGGAAGGCGCCACGTGGCCCGCCTCCGGTGCACGCCCCGCGCGGTGGACCGCGCGCCTGCCCGCGGCCTGCCCGCGCCCTGGGCCGCCGCCTGCCGCCTGCCCGCGGCGGCGCCGCCGCCCGCCGACGCTGCCCGCCGCCGCCGGCCGCCGCCGGCGATCGCCGGCGACACTGTTCCGGCATGAACAGTAACCCAAGCACAAATTTGACCAGCAAATAGCCCGTCTTGACCGTTTTCGCGCGCTGATTCCAAAAACGAGGTCCGTTTCGCCAAATTCCGCCTCCAAAATTTGCCGGAGGCTCCCGCAAGCGCCAAAAACTGTCAAAACTTCCGGGTGTCCGCTTTTGGGCATCCGGACTCCGAATTGGGCAAACCAAAAGCCAATCTCAAGTGTTTTTCCGCGCTGAATCCAAATCCACCCTCCGTTTGGCCTAAATAAAATTCTAACATTCGGCATAAGCAGCCGAAGGCCAAAACAGCTAACTAAGCTCACTGGGTCCATCAGTGGCATCCCCTTGATGCACTATGGGCCAGATACACCATCAACAGGTGTCTAAACAGTGGATTCACGGGAAAAAGCTGCATGGGGGTTCGGAATACTACACCCTCCCCCACTAAAAAAAGTTTCGTCCCCGAAACGAAAATAAACAAGCAGACGTACCTCAAACTGCGGCCTCGAACAAGAAGGGGTAGGCATCTCTCATCTCTGTCTCCAGCTCCCATGTAGCCTCTCGCTCCTCATGATTGCTCCATAGGATCTTCACATAAGGAATGGCCCGATTGCGCAATTCCCTCACCTCACGAGCAAGAATCCGCAACGGGCGCTCCTCGAAAACCAAGTCCTCGCCGATCTCCAACGAAGTGAAGTCAATCACGTGCGACGGGTCAAACACATACTTCCTCAGAGCTGAGACGTGGAAGACATCATGAACTCCGGCCAGGCGCGGGGGCAAGGCAACTCTGTATGCCACAGGACCAACTCTATCCAGTACCTCAAAGGGTCCAATAAAACGGGGACTGAGCTTCCCCCGTACTCCAAATCTCCGGACCCCTTTCGAGGGCGAGACCTTCAAGAAGACATGATCACCAATCTGAAACTCCAGGTCTCGCCGTCGAGTATCCGCGTAGCTCCTCTGACGACTCTGGGCTGTCTCAAGATGCCGGCGAATAATCCTGACCTTTTCCTCTGCCTCCAAAAGTAACTCCGGTCCCAAAGTCCTCCTCTCACCCACGTCACTCCAATATAAGGGGGACCGACACTTGCGTCCATACAACGCTTCAAACGGAGCCATCCGGATGCTCGCCTGATAGCTGTTGTTGTACGCAAACTCAACCAAAGATAAGTGCCGGTACCACCCTCCTCCAAAATCCATAACGCACGCTCTAAGCATATCCTCGAGGGTCTGAATGGTGCGCTCTGACTGCCCATCGGTCTGTGGGTGGAAAGCAGTGCTAAACCTGAGCTGAGTCCCCAAAGCAGAATGCAAACTCCCCCAAAAGCGTGATACGAATCTCGGGTCCCGATCTGACACAATCGAAGCAGGGATACCGTGAAGCCTCACAATCTCATCCATATACAACTGTGCCAAATGCTCCAATGACCAAGTCATCTGAACTGGCAAGAAGTGCGCCGACTTGGTGAGTCTGTCAACAATAACCCAGATCGCATCTGCCCCGCTCTGCGCCCTCGGCAATCCAGTGACGAAATCCATAGTGATGTGGTCCCATTTCCACTCGGGAATTGGAAGACTCTGCAACTTGCCAGCAGGAACGCGATGCTCTGCTTTCACTTGCTGACAAGTTAAACAATGAGCAACGAATCTCCCAACATCCCGCTTCATTCCGGGCCACCAAAACTGTGCCTTGAGGTCCTTATACATCTTAGTACCTCCAGGGTGGATAGTATAAGGTGTATAGTGGGCCTCTCTCAAAATCTGATCTCTAATCTCCTGATCCATAGGCACACACACTCGGTCCCTGTACCGCAGTACTCCCGAGCTGTTCACAGAAAAATCCCCTGTCTGATCTGCCTGAAGCTGCGTCCTGATCCTCATCAAGTGGGGGTCCTCACTCTGAGTGTCCCTGATCCTCTCCAACAGAGTGGGCTGCAAGACCATAGACATGAGTCTAGCAGAGACCCCAGGGGATACTACCTCCAGCTGTAATCTCCTCATCTGCTCGACCAACGGCGCCTGCTGCGAGATCAATAAGCTCAGGCTCGTCCTCCTGCTCAAAGCATCCGCCACAACATTGGCCTTGCCGGGGTGATAAAGGATACTCAGATCATAATCCTTTAGCAGCTCTAACCACCGGCGTTGCCTCAAATTCAGCTCCTTTTGAGTGAACAGATACTTCAAGCTCTTGTGATCAGTATAAATCTCGCAATGCTCACCATACAAGTAATGCCGCCACAGCTTCAGAGCATACACCACCGCTGCCAACTCCAGATCATGAGTAGGGTAATTTTTCTCATAATCCTTTAATTGCCTCGAAGCATAGGCAATTACCCTACCCTGCTGCATCAACACACAGCCCAAACCACTAAGTGAGGCATCACTGTAAATCACAAATCCTTCCCCCATAACAGGGAGGGCAAGGATTGGAGCGGTCATCAACCTCTGCTTCAGCTCCTGGAAACAACTCTGGCAAGTCTCGCTCCAGACAAACTTAACTCCTTTCCTGGTCAGACGAGTGAGGGGAGAGGAAAGCTTCGCAAAGCCTTCCACAAAGCGCCGATAGTAGCCCGCCAAACCAAGAAAGCTCCGCACCTCAGTGATAGTCGTCGGCCTCGGCCAATCTCGAATAGCATCCACCTTGGCCGGATCCACCATCACTCCAGCAGCTGAAACGACATGACCCAGAAAAGCAACCTCCCGAAGCCAAAACTCACACTTTTTGAACTTAGCATACAGCTTCTTCTCTCGCAGAAGCTGTAGCACGGTCCTCAAGTGCTCCTCGTGCTCCAAATCACTCCGGGAGTAAATCAGAATATCATCTATAAACACCACCACAAATCGATCCAAAAACGGCTGAAAAATCCTGTTCATCAAGTCCATGAATGCGGCAGGGGCATTGGTCAACCCAAAAGGCATCACAGTGAACTCATAATGCCCGTACCGCGATCTGAAAGCCGTCTTGGAGATGTCCTCGGCCCTCACCCTCAGCTGGTGGTAACCGGACTGCAGATCAATCTTCGAGAACACCGATGCTCCCTGTAACTGATCAAACAAATCATCAATCCGGGGGAGGGGATACTTGTTCCGGATGGTCACTTTGTTCAATTCCCGATAATCCACACACAACCGCAGTGATCCATCCTTCTTCTTCACAAACAACACGGGCGCTCCCCACGGAGAAACACTGGGTCGAATGAAGCCCCTATCCAACAGATCCTGAAGCTGGGCCTTCAACTCCCTCAACTCGGCTGGCGCCATCCTATAAGGTGCCTTTGAGATTGGTGCAGTTCCAGGAACTACATCAATCCCGAACTCAATCTCCCTCTCCGGCGGCATCGTCGTCAACTCAGGGGGAAATACATCTGGGAACTCGCGGACAATAGAGATATCCTCGAGTCCCAGTGCCGCCGTAGGCACCTCCACCACAGTGGCCAAAAAGGCAGTGCAACCCCTACTCATCATCCTCCTAGCTCTGGCCGAGGAAATGGTCGCTGCGAACAGCGTGCTCTGGCAGCCTCTGAAAATGAACTCCTCCTGTCCTGGCTCGCGAAGAGTCACCGTCCTCTCTCTGCAGTCGATAGTGGCGAAGTACCGCGACAGCCAATCCATCCCAAGTACCAAATCAAAATCCTGGAGCTGCTGCAAAACAAGCAAGTCTGCAGGCAAAATCCAAGGCCCCAACTGCACTGGGCAAGCCACACAACGCTCCTCGACATGCAGAATATGATCAGGAATCCGCACCTCTACTGAATAAGATAAGGACTCTACCTCTAGACCATGCAGGGATGCAAATGCTCGACTAATGAAGGAATGAGATGCTCCAGTGTCGAATAAGGTACGAGCCCGAATATCAAAGAGTAGAATAATACCTGCCACCACCTGGTCTGCCGCTGAAGAATCCGCCAACTGGGCGGTATACACCCGCCCGCTCGGTGCTGGAGGTCGAGAGTCTACAGGATAAGAAGTGGACGGCCTGCTCGCTGGAGCATAAGGCCGCTGAGCTGGTGGCCGCTGCTGCTGAGGGGGAAAGGGAACCGATGCCGAAGACGGTGCCGAGGAAGTAGAAAGGGGGCAAGTGGCTCGCACATGCCCAGGCTGCCCACAACGGAAGCATCGACCCCATCTCTGATCACAAGTAATGGCGGCATGCTGACCTCCACAGAAAATACATCGGTCAGAAGGTCGGGGCTGTCTCGGCTGCTGCTGCTGTCTCGAGGACTGCTGCTGAGACCTCTGCTGCCTCTGCTGTGGTCTCTGCTGCTGGTGCTGCTGCTGTGGATGCTGCTGCGGTCTCTGGGGTCCCCCAGGCCCTCTCCTATCAGATCGACCACGGCCAAAAGACTGAGACTGCGGCGGCCGTGGCGGTCTCCAAGAGCTGGTCTGTCCCCCATCCTCTGGGGCTGGTCGCTTCCTGTCGGAACTCTGCGCGACCGCAGCCCTCCGTCTGGCCACCTCCTGATCGCCTCTCTCCACCCACTGTGCATGCTCTGCGGCTGCCTCCAGAGTCTGAAATCTCTGAGCATGCACAAGTGTGTATATCTCCGGGCGAAGGCCCCCCTCAAAAAGCTCAACCTGGTGCGGACCGTCGCGGGCGACATAAGGCACACAGTTCAGCAACTCCCTGAACTCCTGAAAGTAAGCATGGGTCGGTCGCTCGCCCTGCTGCAAATTCTTCAGATCATCCTCTAACTTTTTCTTCACGCTGGTAGAGAAGTAGGTGTCCAACACCATCCGTCTGAACTCCTCCCAAGGTAGCTGCCTAGTGATCCGGAACTCCAGTGGCTCAACTCGCTGCCACCAAAAGTCAGCATCTCCGTCCAAACAGTGCACCGCCATGTGCACTCGGTACCTCGGGTCGATGAAGAAGTCCCGGAAAAGCTTCTCCATCGCAGAAAGCCAAATCCCAACAGCCCGGGGCTGAGCATCCCGCCCCGAAAACCTCGGTGGTCCCCGCTTGACAAACGCCGCGAGTCTGTCAGCAAAATCCCGCTCCTCCTCCGTAGTCAAGGGCTGAAACGCCGCAGAAGCCCCGATACTCGAAGATGGCGCCGATGGCGCAAAAGGTGCAACAGGAGGCGCAGGGGCCTCCGGAACAGCTGGGGGTGGTGCCTCCCTCTGAGCAAGCAGCTGCTCAATCCTCTGCTCCTGGCGGCGCTGACCCTCCGCCAACTGGGCCACCAAGGCCCTCAACTCAGCAAGCTCAGGTGGTGTAGGCTGCTCTGGCTCAGCAGGGGGCGAAGGAACACCCCGAGTGGGAATCCGACGTCGAGGAGGCATCCTGCCACAAGAAACCAAACATCAGCAACAAAACCCCACACGACCCAATCTGGCGAAAGTCAAAAGACATCCCCCTATTTCTGTAACCTTAGGTTGTCTGCAGCCAACATAATGGTTCAACAGAAATAGACTATGTCAATCACTCTTCACTCACTGGAAGAGTTAACAATAATAATCACCGACTTCCGCAACAAGTCACGCTACTCACGCCCTATAATCCTAGGGTCTGTCAAAAGCCTAGGGTTTCCTAAGTCCCAACTGACCTATCCCTAAGCTCTGATACCAACTTAATCTGTCACGCCCCGGGTGTAAACCAGAACCCGGGCCCGTCCACAGATCCGCCGTGCATGCGGTATTTCCCACATGCACGAAGCGTCGGTAACCTGCTCAGATATGAAATAATAATAAAAGAGCATAATAATAATCAGAGCTGAAATAAAACTACAGTATCTCAGACAGAAGCTGGAAATAAAAGTACAACAGTAAAATAAATACAAGTGTCTCTCCCAGCTCACAACTACAAAATACATAAAGCTGGCAGAAGCCAGACCCCAAAAGAAAAGAAAGAAAAACTGTCTGAGAAGATCTGGTACCCAAAAGTCAAGCAGCTACGACCCTCGGTAGGCTCTCTAACTAGTCAGCGATGCGCTTGCCCCGATCAGTTGCTGATGTCCCAGCAACTCCCACAGAGGACTCTGCAAAACAAGGGAAAAGAAGGGAACAAGAAAAACAATGGGGGTCAGTACTACTATAAACAGTAGCCTCCCCTAGTGGGTAAAGCCTCAGCTCAGATATGCCCACCAGGTGCACCGAGGCAAAAAGGAAAGAAGAAGGGAAGGGATGCTAATAAATAAAGCGACTGATAAAAATGCTATCCCTAATATGCCTCTACATGACCAACCAATAAGGATGGGAAAAGTGATTCATCAGAATCAAGTATCCGGTCATAAAGACCCAATCTGACTGCCAGTGAACACTGGCCCTGCCTGCTCTGCCAATCGAACTCAAAAACCCAGCCTGGTGCCCGGCGCTCACACCGTGGAACTCAAGAAACTAGCATGGTGCCCGGCGCTCACACCGTGGAAAGCCTACTCCGGAGTGGCACTCGAGGGGAGCGACCCACACGAGTACAAATAATACCACTGTATCAACATCTCTGTAACCACTGTCTCATAATAGCAGGACTGGATCGAGACTCAAGAAGTGGGCACAACCCTCCACTAAAGTAAGCCCGATCCCCGAACGCCCAATCTGATGCAATAAAACAATCCGGTCAACCACCCAAGATCCGTGGTCGCCGCAACCCCCTGACCACTCAGCCTGTCCCCAATTCCCCAAT
>CM054934.1:4620527-4693027 GCA_029168755.2 Tillandsia fasciculata | reverse complement strand
GTTCTTAAGGAAAATAAAACTGACAGCAAACCTTGGGCAAGATATGGATCGAGATCTTGTAGGCAAGAGCTAGAGGAGAGAGCTAGAGAAAAACAGCAGAATACCCATTAACATATTGTCCTCCACAGTACAGGAGAAACCACAAACAAATTTACAGTTCTTAAGGAAAAAAAATCTGAAACCAAACTTTGGGCAAACCAAAGACAGGGAAACCTTGAGCGGCATCTCCACACATAGACCACTATTTATAAGGGAAATAAGACTGAGAAAGTGTTAGATGTGACTCAAAATCAGAATCGCTTCGATATTATGATTCAGGTTCGCCGACGGCTTCGCGGTGCGATGAGAAATTTTGTGGATCCGATCCGCTAAGGAAAAACCCTAATTTCTCTTTTATTTGCCCTAGAGTGAGATTGAGCGATTGTACGAAGTAGAACTCTTGTATTCCCTCTTTTCTACATAGTAAAACCTCTCCTCTTTCGTCCGTGGTTTTTTTCCTGCAAAGGGTTTTTTCACATAAATCTGTGTGTTAATTCTCTGTCGTGCAATTTGGTTTTACTTTTCTGCCGTGATCGCCAATTGATTTTGTTTAGTTTGTGCGCTCGTTGCTAACAGAAAGCACAAAGGAAAAGAAGGGCCTTACAGAGACCAATCGCCAAATTGGGGTGAAGATTAGCCATGGGAGAATGTAGGGCAAAATAGGATCCAGAGTGCGCCCATGGTGGCCACTCCGGTACCGACGGACGTCAGCCATGCACCTCCGGGCTACCATGGTTGCAAGAGGAGAGAACAGGGATGTCACGCCCCGGGGTCGAAACTGCGATCCGGGCTCGCTAACAAATCCGCCATCTGTACGGAAACTGCCGTACAGACGAAGCGTCTAACCTGCAAAAGATAGAACTACAGCTATACAGATATCAGAGCGGGTAATAAAAGCTGTAATATAAAATCTCTCTACTAAAAAGCTGAAAGCAAAAGCAAGTCTATCTCCCAAACTACAAGGTGATATAATAAAAAAATCCACCTATACAACATCTACAAATATGAAAGGGAGATAAACAAAACTGGAAATACAATACATAACCAAACTCCCACAGTCCGGGATGGTACATCTACCTCACTCTAATAGAACAATGCTGGTAGGGAACTATCACGCGACTCCCTGTCCTCGGTCCGTCCAGTCAGCCCGGCAGGAACGGAAGAAAAGCCTCAGCAACCTGTCACCGACAGAGGGTGTGAGAACTACATCCTACAGTAGTTCTCAGTGGGTACCGTCTCCAAGAACCACGGTCTGCCCACTAAGTCTACTAGAGGCATAAGATAACAGAAAAAGACTGTGATAAAGAAAATAAGCTGAAAAATTATCTACAGCTATCATGCCTCTATCTACTATGCTCAATGAGAAAGAGAACACAGATGATGGTATGCATCCACTCTCTACTGGCAATATGTCACAAGTACTGTACTCAAAGAAAACTCTACTATGACACATGCTATGCCATCACTCTCTCAATGTCACCCAATCTCAATGACTGTCCCACTTTGGACCAGTCATCCAAACCTGCGCTCACCTACTGCCACTACGCCCAAACAGGACTTGGTCTTACGTAGGGTGTCCCTCAAGGACTATCTCAATCTCAAGCGAACTCTAGTGTATCAACTAGTCGCATCATCGCAGCCTCGTCAGGCTCGGTATCATCATCGCACCCGGGGCGTAGCTCGAGGGGAGCGACCCCAACGAACTCAAGTAACACAAGTATCTCATAACTAGCATGAAATGCCAGGCTCAGCAGGCTATAATCCACGATCAAATAGATCGGTAACACGAGCTCAAAGCACGACTCAGTCTCACAACACTAACCCACTCAAAGAAAGTACTACACAGCTGGGACCGCCGTCACTCCCAACGGCTCCCACAACGACACCCCACTCATAGGCGGGAAGAACCGACTGACGCGGCAAAGGTCCGAGAATCCCGATAGACTGGTGCCTAGAACCCCAATCAAACAAGAACAGACTCTAAGCTCAACCTATCGAAGTTCTCGATCTTTTACCGTTCAGGGATTCGGCCCCTCTCGGTTAAAGTGGAAAACTATCTCAACACAAAGCTCTATACTCACGGCTGGAGATGCTCCACAGCCCAAATCCACAAAGAGTCCGAAAACCCCGGGAGCCTACTACCTACGGCCCCAATCAAACAAGAATAGGCTATAGGTGTAGCCTCCCGTTGCTTTCGGCCCAAGAATGAAACCAGCCCTTAGAACCCAGATACCTCACCCCGGTCGGGTGAGGGAATTTAGGAAAAAGATGACCTTTATTATAAAATATCATTTCTCCTCAACCCCCTTGGGGTGAGGATAAAATTTGCCCTTTTTTGAAAACTGTCTTGAATTGAGAAAACCAGCTTTTATGGATTTTAGTTCTTGAGAAAATCAGTTGAAAACAAGATTGTTTCCCGAACTCCCTAGGGTGATGCCTTTGCCCAATCAAACAAGAACAGGCTCCGGTGACCCCTAGGAATAAAGAAGAAAAACACCGGTTTACTAAAATCATGAGAGTTCAAAAGCATTCTGGGTTCAAGGTCCTGATAACTCACGCACCCCACGATCACAACGTGGTAGTGACGAGAAAACGATGCAACAACTAGAAATCCGGGACCACCGTTTACTCTAAACGGTTCCCAAACCACCAACACTGGCCTAACACAACCACCAGACCCCACTCAGCCCCCAGGCCCGAGTGAAACACCCATCCCACAAAACTCTAACCACTCGGCCCACTACCCGGGCGAGGAACCCTATGTCCAGAAGGAAATACAGTGTGTGGAATGTCTAAAGCATAATAGAACCTAGCCCAGATTAAGGTTCTCTACTGGTCTGGTTATACACATGCAACATATGGCAGGGGTGCTAGTCAAGTTCCAAGAAAATACTTAAACTAGCATGCAAATCCTATTATAATAGAATTAGAAGGAAGTCCGCAGACTTGGAGAGAAAACCAACCCACCTTGGCTTACCACCAATTGCTTGTCGACACTTGCAATTGGGCTCAGCGGAAAACCTTACCTTCATGTGGTCCACACGCAAAACGAAGCGCGGTGCTGGAATCCGCACGCGAATCGGAGTCACAAGATCGCGCCCCCAACGGAAGACCCAAGGCAAGTCCACGGTCCCACGCGGCGGAGAAAACACCCAACCGCCCACGACAGAAGCTAAACAGCAATGTAAACTGCCAGGAAAGAAGAAATCGCAAAAATCAGTCAAAACGGTCGAAAACCAAGCATCCGGTGACAGAAATAGCCTCTGTCGGCGAAAACAGCCTCCGTCGGCGAAAACAACGCGCGTTGCGACAAAACAGCCTTCGTCGGCGAAAAACTGCGATAGACGGCGAAAAAAGCACGCGGCGGCGAAAAAAATGGCCTCCGTCGGCGAAAAACTGCGGCCGACGGCGAAAAACAGCACCGGCAGCGAAAAAAACGGCCTCCGTCGGTGAAAAACTGCTGCCGACGGCGAAAAAACAGCATGCGGCGGCGAAAAACGGCCTCTATCGGCGAAAAACTGCGACCGACGGCGAAAAAACAGCACGCGGCGGCGAAAAAAACGGCCTCCGTCGGCGAAAAACTGCGACCGACGGCAAAAAACAGCACGCGGCGGCGAAAAAAAAACGGCCTCCGTCGGCGAAAAACTGCGACCGACGGCGAAGAAAACAGCACGCGGCGGCGAAAAAAACGGCCTCCGTCGCGAAAAAACTGCGACCGACGGCGAAAAAAACAGCTCGCGCGGCGAAAAAAACGGCCTCCGTCTGCGAAAAAACTGCGACCGACGGCGAAAAACAGCACGCGCCGGCGAAAAAACGGCCTCCGTCGGCGAAAAACTGCCACCGACGGCGAAAAACAGCGGCCGGCGGCGAAGAAACGGCTTCCGACGGCGAAACCGTCTCCGTCGGTGGAAAAACGGAGCCGGCACGTAAACCGAGGTGCCGCCGAAGTCCCGGGGCACGCCGAGCGGCAAAAACCCCAGCCGCGCGGCCCGGAGGCCGGGGTAAGCGCGGCACACGGCCCAAGCCGAGCAGCGCAGGGGCTGCTACGCTGCGCCGGAGCGCGCCGCGCAGCGCCCCTGCGGCGCTGCGCGCGGCGCCCTGCGGCGTTGCGCGCGCGCCAGCGCGCGCACGCGCAAGCCCACGCGTCCCGCGCCGCCCGCGCAGGCCCGCGCGCGCCCCTGCCAGCGCGCGCCTGCCTGCGCGCGGCCCCTGCCGCGCGCAGCGCCTGCGCGCGGCTAGGCAGCGCCGCGCGCAGCATTTCGCTACCCCGCGCCGCGCCCAGCGGCGGCGCAAAAAAATTCAAAAAAAATTCAAAAAATTCAAAAAAATTAAAATAAATTTAAAAAAACCTTTTTTTATCACCAAATAAATTTTCCAAAATTCCTTAAAACACCAAAAATCTCCAAAAACTCCATTTTTTTGCTTTTAACAAAACAACAAAGTCTCCAATGGCTCCAAATAAAATTCCAACATCAAATAAATACCCATAAAACTCCAATTAACTCCAAATAAATTATCAAAGCCCAAAAATAAAATCCAAAAATCAATTCCACCATTAAAACATATAAATCCACTTACCTTGAAGATGCACGAAGCACACCCTCGCCCCACACGGCCACCAAAGGGAGTCCTCCACCAAGAACAAGCTCAACTCGTTCTTTTTCCCCTTCCTTTCAATCTTCTTCTTCCATTTTCTCTCTTGCTCTTTCTCTTTTTCCCTTTCTTTCTTTCTTTTCGTGGGAGCTACAGAGGTGGAGGGGAGGAG
Organism: Tillandsia fasciculata; assembly: GCA_029168755.2. Lineage (NCBI taxonomy): Eukaryota > Viridiplantae > Streptophyta > Magnoliopsida > Poales > Bromeliaceae > Tillandsia > Tillandsia fasciculata. The sequence goes on along the minus strand of CM054934.1, from coordinate 4,688,223 downwards.
GTAGGTGGTGAAGGTGAGGCTAACCCAAGGTGAAGTTACCTCCCTAAATAAAGCTACAACTTAATTAACCTTTGCTTAATTAAAACTTAATTAAGCTTATAAAGGGATTAATTAAAAGTAGCAAATCCACTTACCTCATTCCACCACCCTCAACTTCATACTCACAGCCACCAAGCAAAAACCCCATTTAATTAGCAAATCCAATTAATTATATTAATAAAATATTCCAAAATGACCCTCTCCACTCACTTTTGCCTTCGGGCCCTCCGCCGCTGTCCGGAACTCCCGAACTCCGCTGTAATTGAAAATACACGTGTCCACAGCTTTTTCTCTTCAAAAAGCTCATCCGTTGAGTCGGGGTGCTCAATCCAAAAACCGGCTCCAAAATTACCAGTTCCGACTCACTTTTTACCTCCAGATCCTCCGCGTCAGTCCGGAACCTCCCGAACTGCGCTGTAATCTGATAATATACCTGTTCCAGGTATTCCCAAATTTTCTGTACTCCACTGTGAAGTCGGTAATACCCAAATCTAGTCTTCAATCGGCGAACAATGCCCGAAAAAACCCCGAATCGAGTTGGGGCGTCTGCATTAATCCAAATCAACCCGGCATCAACTGTAAACTCAAATGCAACATGTCCAAGGCCACTCTCTGCCCCATGCCATCTTGTGTGGTTGGCGCGCTGCCCGAAGACTCGGTACTCTACACTCTCCCCTCCTTCAAAAGGTTTCGTCCTCGAAACCAAAAACACACCCCCTACCACCAGAAACCTACCTCAGGAACATCATCAACCCCAACTCTCTATTTAAAAAAAAAAAGCAGCCGAAAATAGCGAAAAGTCCGAAAATTCCAAAGGACCGATGCCTTCACCCCAATCAAACAAGAACAGGTTCCAGCATCGTCTCCATTTCTAGAGTAGCCCTTTCGAAATTTTCGTCCCGTTCGCCAGTTTCGGCGTCAAAACGAAAAAAAAAACAAGGAGAGAGGTGTTGAAGTTGTCCCTGCTGTGGCCGTAACCAAAAACTACAATCCACCAACTCAACCCATGCAGGGGGGTGCAAAAACTCCAAGCTCAACAACTAGGAAGGGAAATCAACCAGGTACCAAGCGATCTGCTATCCTGGCGCCCTCCAAACGGGCAGCCCAACTCATCCTCTCGATGTGCGTGATCGTCGCCCTGGCTGCCTCGACGTCGTGGCCTCATCTGGCTAGTGGTAAGTCGGAGGAGCTCCTTCTTCCGGGAAAGGTAGCGGGGGTACTGTCGCAAGCGGCATTACCGAAAGTATTGCTCGAGGGCATGCTGATTAAAAATGTCCCGACTGTCCACACGAAAAGCATCGCCCCTGCCTATAGTCACACTGTTGCACTGCATGCGGCCCACCGCAAATGACACACTCATCCTGATACTGCTGCTGGTGCCTCGGCTGTGGGGGTCCTCCTGATCTCCGTCTCCTCTGATGTCACGCCCCGGGGTCGAAACTGCGACCCGGGCTCGCTAACAGATCCGCCATCTGTACGGAAACTGCCGTACAGACGAAGCGTCTAACCTGCAGAAAGAAACAACTACAGTATACAGATATCAGAGCTGAAAGTAAACTACTAAAAGACTGAAAACCAAACCCTGTACAACTGAAAACAATACCATATCCATCTCCCAAATATGATCGTATACAAAGTCCTCTGATACAAAACTCAAAAGGGAGATATCTCCAATAAGTACATCAGTGTACAAACTCTCAATACAAAAATATCCTCACTACAACAGTCTCTCAAACTGTAAAAAATATAAATACAACTCTATACCTCACAACAAGGTCTCTCAACAGAGTAAAAGAAGTAAACTAATCTACTGAAGCTCTCCTCTGAAGGGGGTACCGCTACACTCCAACGACGGGTAGGGAACTAGCTCGCGACTCCCTCGCCTCGGTCAGAAGGATCAGCAACAGGAGCACAGGAACAGAAGAAGAAGTCCCTGGGGAAAAGACACCACGACGGGCGTGAGAACTACTTCCCACAGTAGTTCTCAGTGGGTGCCGTCAACAAGCCCAACGGTCTGCCCACTAAGTCTACTAGAGGCAAAAGATAATAATGTAATGAAATCTGAACAAGAAAAGCTGGAACTACTCTACAGCTACCATGCCTCTATCTAGATACTCAAAAAGTGGAACAGAGGAAAGTAGTTGAGACCACTCGCACCCAAGGTGCTCAATTGACCCATTCGAACTGACTGCCTCATAGGGTCCAGTCAAGCCTGCGCCTGTCGACTAGGAACGCACCTGCCCACTACCACACATCCACATGAGGACGGGATTTACGTGGGGCGTCCTGTCCGACTAACTCATCCCTCGCGCAAAACTGCCTCAACAGGCCAACCATCGTATCCACAGCGGCATCTCAGGGGGCGCGAGTCCAACTGAGGAAAACGGCGCGGCATAGAGTAATCAAACATTGGCATATGCAGGCTAGTCAAAATCCACGCTCACTCTCAGAACGGTAGGACTCAAGATCCCCAAATATCTCGCACAACAGTCGGAGCACTCTCGACGACTCAGCTGATCGGCTAACTCGAAACACGAGACACTAGCCTCTCCAACAGCTCGCAGCACAAAGCACACTGGCTGGAGATACTCCACAGCCAGGAACGACCCACAACTCAGGGTAACAAAACAGGTCGGACAACACTCAACGACCTGGGACCACCGTCAACCCCAACGGTTCCCAACAACACTGACCGGAAGATACTCGACGGCCCGGGACTGCCGTCTGCTCAACGGCTCCCTCCACGACAGCACAACAGGGAAACAAGACCTCCCGGGACTACCGTTTACCCAAACGGCTCCCGGCACAGATAAGCAACCCACTACAACTACCAGACTCCACTCTGCTCCCAAGCAAGAGTGCAAAAGCATCCCACACTAAAAGAAGTCCCGACCTCTCGACCCACTACCCGGGCGAGGATAACACTATGTCCAGGAATGAAAAAACAGTGTGGATGTCTAAGCATAAATAACCCTAGCCCAAGTGAGGGTTTTCTACTGGTCTGGTTACACATGCAACATATGACGGGGGTGCTAGGTCAAGTTCCAAGATAACTATATTAACAGATGATAAAAGGAATAACAATTCCTACAATCTAGCATGCTACACAAGAAATAAGCTATCATGCATAGTCCTACATCAGTAGAAATACTGTACAGTCCATAAAACTTGGAGATAAGGCCACCCACCTCGATAAGCCACCAATTGCTCGTAGTCACTTGCAATTGGCCTCCACACGATTCCGCACGCTAAACGATGCCCGCTGCCGGAGTCCGCACGCAAAACGGTGCACGGTGCCGGAGTCCGCACGCAAAACAGTGCACGGTGCCGGAGTCCGCACCAAAACGGAGTCCGCACGCAAAACGGAGCACGCCGCCGGAGTCCGCACGCAAAACGGTGCACGGTGCCAGAATGCGCACGCAAAACGGTGCACGGTGCAGGAGTCCGCACCAAAACGGTGCACGGCGTCGGGGACCGCACGCAAAATGGAGCACAGTTCCGAAACCCACGCGCAAAACGGAGCAGTAAAAATACTATCCCTAACACAGATAGGAACAAGGGGTTAATTCACCGTCCAAAGAACGCCCCAAAACTGTACAAAAATACAGTAAAACCAACACACGGGACCTACCCGATTGCGCCGCCGTCGCCGATACGCTCCGCCGGGCGACCTCGCACGCAAAACGAGGTCCACGACGCGCCGCCGCACCTCACGCAAATCCCCTCCTCACTCCCTCTCGCTCTCGGGTGCAGAAGAAAGAAAAGAGAAGAAAAAATGGTGCTCGGGGGAGAAAGAAGAAGAAGAAGAAAAAGAGAAAAGGGGGGTGGTCCACGGGCCCGGTCCACGGATCCGGTCCACGGCGCCGGCGAATGGGAAGCGCCCATCCGCGGTCCACCAGGCCGGGGCGCGTGCACCGGGTCCACGCACGCGCCCCGCCGCCACGTTGCGCGCAGCAACGCGCCCGCCACACGGGCGCGTTGCACCGCGCCACCCCAGGCGCGGGACACGCGCCCGTTACACGGGCGCGCGTGCCACCGCGCCCGCGCGGGCGCCAACGGGGCCCGCCACGTGGCGGCCCCCGCGTGGCCCGCGCAGAAGGCGCGCCTCCCCGCGCACCTAACTCGCCTGCCGCGTGTGCCTCGAGTGCCTTGCCGCCACCTCGGGATCCGCGCCGCGCCAACGCCTCGGTTTGCGTGCCGCGTCGTCTCGAAAAACGCGCACGCCTACCGGACTCCAAAATCAACAAATAAATAGTCCATTCTTAGCGATTTCGCGCGCTGAAACCAAAAACGATGTCCGTTTCTCCAAATTCTCAACCGAAAATTTGCCGAATGCCCACTCGATCCGATTTTCGCGCCGGGTCCATTTTTAAAGTCCGATCTGCCAAATTCCAACTCTAAAAATTCCCGAAGGCGACCGGAGAGGTAAACTTTTATCCAAACTTCGTCCGGAGTCCAATTTTGACATCTGAATCGCGCGAAACCACCTCTAAACACCCGACGGGTCATCCAAAATTCCCACGGGGTCTCCTTTTAAGCCCGAAGTCCAACACTTGTGTCCAAACTGCGCGCAACCATCCCCGACACACCACGCAGGCCTCCAGTGATGCAAGCTAAATCCCAAATTGCATCACAAATCCATTTCTGGGCCCCAACACGCGCACCAACACCCCAACGGCGACTAAAAGCTGCCCAACAACCAGCAAACCCTACGCGGGGGATTCCGGGACCTCACATCCTCCCCCACTAAAAGAAAGTTTCGTCCTCGAAACTAGATCAAGCCCATCAGGAGTCAAGAATACCACGGCTAGGTATCTAACAATACGCCTCCAGCTTCCTAAACCCCATTCGCTCCTCGTGATTACTCCGCAACAACAACAACAAGTATGGTATGACCCGATGTGCAATTCTCTCATCTCTCGAGCCAGAAATCGCAACGGGCGTCCTTCGTACTCCAATTATCACAGATCTCAAAGGGGCAAGTAAATCACGGGCGAGGAAAAACACATCACTACTGAGCTGAGACGTGAAAAACCAAAGGGCTCCACTAAAAGGCTGGGGGAAACTGAAATAACCACAAGTGTAACACGCACCAAACCACAACATGGTGCCAACCTCAACAAGACGACCCGAAGCATACCCGCACATTCATCCAATAAGGAAGGGAATCCAAAAAGCTGGGGTCTTCACTCGGTTACTTCCCGATCCGAAACCACTCGAGTGGACTACACAACTGCAGGCTACCCTCAAAAGGGATCCTCAAAAGGCACAATCCCATGCCACAGTTGGTCACTCAACATGCTATCATAACCCCAACGGACCCACGGGTCGAAGTCGATCCCTCAACTAATAAAGAACACCCTGACGGGGACCAAACCGTCGGTGAACGGGACTGAAAACTGGCTCGCAAGGCGATCATAAAGCTGATGCCCAAACTCACGGTCAAAAGTCCGAAACATCCAAAAACTCTCACCGTTGTGTACCTACAACGTGGCATCACTGCCGTGCACCCACGGCGTGGCATCACCACCGTGTATCAACGGTGTGGCATCACCACCGTGCATCAACGGTGTGGCATCACCACCGTGCATCAACGGTGTGGCATCACCACCGTGCATCAACGGTGTGGCATCACTCAAGCATCAAGGTCTCAGATCCTCACAGTCCCATACCCAACACTACCAACAAGAAAGGTAAAGGCCCCATCAGCAGGAAAGTCGTTAACCATAACTCTCAGTTTAGTAAACGGCTGAAATTAACGAAAAGTCCAAAAATTCCGAAAGGACCAGTGCCCTTGCCCCAATCAAACAAGAACAGGTTCGGGCACCGTCTCCATTTCTGGAGCAGTCTTTCGAAGTTTTCGTCCTGTTCGAAAATTTCAGCACACAGGCGAGAAAAAGAAGAGAAGTGTTGAAGTCGTTCCTGCCGTGACTACCAAACGAAAGCCACGATCTAGCCGGGACCTCCAAGGACACAACCTCTAGTCCTAATCGTCACCAACAATCCAAAAGTAGCACCAAGCCGCAAACCGCTGAAGCCACAGCTGTAGGAAGGATACCCCGGTGATCTGTGAAAAGAAAAAAAAAAAAAAAAAAAAAAAAAGAACTCCACTAGTCTAACTCGCGGAATGGCAACTGATCTCATTCCACAATCAGCCGCTGCACGATACCGCACCAACTGGTCCATCCTGTGTGCTCAATCTAAGTCGTGGAGCTTCCACTGAACCGTAACACCTGCCAGTATAATTCCAAGTCTCAACTATACTGGACACGATCCACAAGGCTCCCCCATATGCACCACACCAACAGAAATCTGTGCCTCTAGTGCACGTGGTAACAGCTCTACATCCAGTCCAGACCGGAAAGCCAAAAACACTCAACTCGAACTGCTGTAAAGAAATCATGCCCGCGACAATCTGGTCCACAACCGTAGCGCCCTCCAACCGGGCGGTACAGACTCATCCGCTCGATGTAGATGGTCGTCGCTCAGTCTGTCCCGACATCGTGGCCCTATCTGCCTGAAAATGTCCCGACTGTCCAAACTCAGGCGGCACTGGATGCCTATCCCCGGAGCTGGTCCCTGGCGCTCCGCCTCTCTCTGACATGTTCACAGATCCTCGGTCAACCCACCGAGCATGCTCAATCGTTGCATCTAACGTCGGCACTCGCCGAGAATACACCAAGTGATAGATAGATAGATAGATAGAACATGAATGCTGGAAATGAATCTACCACTATATGTCTCAATGCAATGGAGGGAAAAGTTCCCAGTCTCTCCCACAGGAGGCTTGGAAATTCTGAACGACTGCCACCTACAACCCTATCAAACAAGAACAGGCGGTAGGCATAGCCGCCCATAGTTTCCGCCCCCGCACTGGAAATGATGGAACTCTCACAAGACACTAGAAAGCCATCTCAATTTCCTTCAAGTAACCACCTGGTAACTCAGCCAGGGCATGTGCCCACCTGGTAACTCGGCCAGGGGCAATGTATCCATCTGGTGACTCGGCCAGTGGAAAATATCCTCCTGGTAACTCGGCAAGTGATAATATCCTCCTGGTAACTCAGCCAGGGAAAAATATCCACACAGCTGGGATTGCCGTCATTCCAAACGGCTCCCACAACAACACCCCACTCATAGGCGAGAAGAACCGACTGACGCGGCAAAGATCCGAAAATCCCGATAGACCAGTGCCTAGAACCCCAATCAAACAAGAACAGATTCTAGGCTCAGCCTATCGAAGTTCTCGATCCTTTACCGTTCAGGGATTCGGCCCCTTCTCGGTTAAAGTGGGTAACTATCTCAACACTCAAACTCCTGGGTCTTGCTCTGCTCTGATAGCTCTGCCTCCCGCTGCCCGGGTATTCATCAGGTGCGGGGTGTGTCCTCTTCGCAACACGACGTCTCAGGAGTATCGTAGCCCACTGCACAACAACAAACGTCAGGACACAACAACCATACGACCCAATCAGCGAAAGTCTACGACATGTCATCCATTCCATAGCATTATGTTGTCTGCAGCCACATAACCGCTTGGGAAAATAAACATGCCAATCACTCATCCCGTCTCTTGGGAGAGGTAAAAACTCAATCAGGACTCTCGCTAAAAGTCACGACTCTCACGCAGTCGTCCTAATGTCCAACCACAAGCCTAGGGTTTCTAAGTCCACCACGACCTACAACCTAGGCTCTGATACCACTCTAATCTGTCACGCCCCGGGGTCGAAACTGCGACCCGGGCTCGCTAACAGATCCGCCATCTGTACGGAAACTGCCGTACAGACGAAGCGTCTAACCTGCAGAAAGAAACAACTACAGTATACAGATATCAGAGCTGAAAGTAAACTACTAAAAACTGAAATCCAAACCCTGTACAACTGAAAACAATACCATATCCATCTCCCAAATACGATCGTATACAAAGTCCTCTGATACAAAACTCAAAAGGGAGATATCTCCAATAAGTACATCAGTGTACAAACTCTCGATACAAAAATATCCTCACTACAACAGTCTCTCAAACTGTAAAAGAAAAATACAACTCTATACCTCACAACAAGGTTCTCTCAACAGAGGTAAAAGTAGTAAACTAATCTACTGAAGCTCTCCACTGAAAGGGGTACCGCTACACTCCAACGACGGGTAGGGAACTAGCTCGCGACTCCCTCGCCTCGGTCAGAAGGATCAGCAACAGGAGCACAGGAACAGAAGAAGAAGTCCCTGGGGAAAAGACACCACGACGGGTGTGAGAACTACTTCCCACAGTAGTTCTCAGTGGGTGCCGTCAACAAGCCCAACGGTCTGCCCACTAAGTCTACTAGAGGTAAAAGATAACAGTGCAATGAAATCTGAACAAGAAAAGCTGGAACTACTCTACAGCTACCATGCCTCTATCTAGATACTCAAAAAGTGGAACAGAGGAAAGTAAATGAGACCACTCGCACCCAAGGTGCTCAATCGACCCAATCGAACTGACTGCCTCATAGGGTCCAGTCAAGCCTGCGCCTGTCGACTAGGAACGCACCTGCCCACTACCACACATCCACATGAGGACGGGATTTACGTGGGGCGTCCTGTCCGACTAACTCATCCCTCGCGCAAAACTGCCTCAACAGGCCAACCATCGTATCCACAGCGGCATCTCAGGGGGCGCGACTCCAACTGAGGAAAACGGCGCGGCATAGAGTAATCAAACATTGGCATATGCAGGCTAGTCAAAATCCACGCTCACTCTCAGAACGGTAGGACTCAAGATCCCCAAATATCTCGCACAACAGTCGGAGCACTCTCGACGACTCAGCTGATCGGCTAACTCGAAACACGAGACACTAGCCTCTCCAACAGCTCGCAGCACAAAGCACACTGGCTGGAGATACTCCACAGCCAGGAACGACCCACAACTCAGGGTAACAAAACAGGTCGGACAACACTCAACGACCTGGGACCACCGTCAACCCCAACGGTTCCCAACAACACTGACCGGAAGATACTCGACGGCCCGGGACTGCCGTCTACTCAACGGCTCCCTCCACGACAGCACAACAGGGAAACAAGACCTCCCGGGACTACCGTTTACCCAAACGGCTCCCGGCACAGATAAGCAACCCACTACAACTACCAGACTCCACTCTGCTCCCAAGCAAGAGTGCAAAAGCATCCCACACTAAAAGAAGTCCCGACCTCTCGGCCCACTACCCGGGCGAGGATAACACTATGTCCAGGAATGAAAGAACAGTGTGGATGTCTAAGCATAAATAACCCTAGCCCAAGTGAGGGTTTTCTACTGGTCTGGTTACACATGCAACATATGACGGGGGTGCTAGGTCAAGTTCCAAGATAACTATATTAACAGATGATAAAAGGAATAACAATTCCTACAATCTAGCATGCTACACAAGAAATAAGCTATCATGCATAGTCCTACATCAGTAGAAATACTGTACAATCCATAAAACTTGGAGATAAGGCCACCCACCTCGATTTGCCACCAATTGCTCGTAGACACTTGCAATTGGCCTCCACGCGATCCGCACGCAAAACGATGCCCGCTGCCGGAGTCTGCACGCAAAACGGAGCACGCCGCCGGAGTCCGCACGCAAAACGATGCTCGGTGCCGGAGTCCGCACCAAAAACGGAGTCCGCACGCAAAACGGAGCACGCCGCCGGAGTCCGCACGCAAAACGATGCACGGTGCCGGAATCCGCACGCAAAACGGTGCACGGTGCCGGAGTCCGCACCAAAACGGTGCACGGTGTCGGGGACCGCACGCAAAACGGAGCACAGTTTCGAAACCCGCGCGCAAAACGGAGCAGTAAAATACTGTCCCTAACACAGATAGGAACAAGGGGTTAATTCACCGTCCAAAGAACGCCCCAAAACTGTACAAAAATACAGTAAAACCAACACACGGGACCTACCCGATTGCGCCGCCGTCGCCGATACGCTCCGCCGGGCGACCTCGCACGCAAAACGAGGTCCACGACGCGCCGCCGCACCTCACGCAAATCCCCTCCTCACTCCCTCTCTCGCTCGGGTGGAGAAGAAAGAAAGAAAAGAGAAGAAAAAATGGTGCTCGGGGGAGAAAGAAGAAGAAGAAGAAAAAGAGAAAAGGGGGGTGGTCCACGGGCCCGGTCCACGGATCCGGTCCACAGCGCCGGCGAATGGGAAGCGCCCATCCGCGGTCCACCAGGCCGGGGCGAGTGCACCGGGTCCACGCACGCGCCCCGCTGCCACGTGGCGCGCAGCAACGCGCCCGCCACACGGGCGCGTTGCACCGCGCCACCCCAGGCGCGGGACACGCGCCCGTTACACGGGCGCGTTGCACCGCGCCACCCCAGGCGCGGGACACGCGCCCGTTACACGGGCGCGCATGGCCCCGCGCCCGCGCGGGCGCCAACGGGGGCCCGCCACGTGGCGGCCCCCGCGTGGCCCGCGCAGAAGGCGCGCCTCCCCGCGCACCTAACGCGCCTGCCGCACGTGCCTCGAGTTCCGTGCCGCCACCTCGGGATCCGCACCGCGCCAACGCCTCGGTTTGCGTGCCGCGTCATCTCGAAAAACGCGCACGCCTACCGGACTCCAAAATCAACAAATAAATAGTCCATTCTTAGCGATTTCGCGCGCTGAATCCAAAAACGATGTCCGTTTCTCCAAATTCTCAATCGAAAATTTGCCGAATGCCCACTCGATCCGATTTTCGCGCCGGGTCCATTTTTAAAGTCCGATCTGCCAAATTCCAACTCTAAAAATTCCCGAAGGCGACCGGAGAGGTAAACTTTTATCCAAACTTCGCCCGGAGTCCAATTTTGACATCTGAATCACGCGAAACCACCTCTAAACACCCGACGGGTCATCCAAAATTCCCACGGGGTCTCCTTTTAAGCCCGAAGTCCAACACTTGTGTCCAAACTGCGCGCAACCATCCCCGACACACCACGCAGGCCTCCAGTGATGCAAGCTAAAACCCAAATTGCACCACAAATCCATTTCTGGGCCCCAACACGCGCACCAACACCCCCAACGGCGACTGAAAGCTGACCAACAACCAGCAAACCCTACGCGGGGGATTCCGGGACCTCACATCTGAAATCTAAGACCCTCAGACTGGGGTTGTGACGGCCTCGGGGGTCTCGTTCTACCTGTCTGTCCAAAATCAGGCGGTACTGAATGACTCTCCCCGGAGCTAGTCCCTGGTGCTCCGTCCCTCTCTGACATGAACGCAGTCCCTCGGGAAACCCATCCGGCACGCTCTATGGCTGCATCCAAAGTCGGTGACCGGTGTGAGTGTACAAGATGATAAATGTCCTGGTGCAGTCCTCTCTCGAACAAATCCACCCTCTGAGCCTCATCAGGGGCAACATGTGGTACACTGTTCAGCAACCGCTGAAACTCCTGAATATACTCCTGAAGAGGTCGATCACCCTGCTGCAATCGTTGAAGATCCCCTTCGAGTTTCTGCTTTGCACTATCAGGAAAATAGGCCCCGCGTAGTAAAGCTCGAAACTCTGGCCAAGTCAACAACTGAACTCCCGGTGGTCCAACTGGGCGAACTCGACGCCACCAAATCTCGGCGTCCTTTTCCAAATAGTGTGCCCCCAAATGTACCTGATGTTCTTCCTTGATGAAGAGGTTCTCAAAAAGTTTTTCCATTGCCGCGATCCAATTCTCAACATCCCACGGCTCTGAACTCTGCCCTGAAAACCGCGGGGGATGGAACTGGTTGATATAAGCTAGCTTGTCGGTGAGCTCCCTCTGCTCTGCCTCTGTCAATGGAGCGATCTGTGACGAGGTCGACGAAGTCGCTGCTGGGGGCGCTGCTGAAGATGTCCTCTGCTCAAACAATCTCAACATACGTTCCAATTTTTCCTCCTGGCGCTTGGCTGACTCTACCAGGCGCCTGACTGTTTCTTTCTGTTCAGTGTGCTCAGCCCCTTGCCGCTCGGGCTCCTCATCCAAGGTCGAACGCCCTTTCGTCGCTGCACGACGTCTCGGCGGCATCGCAGATAACTGCAACAAATACATACGTCAGGACATAGTAACCAAACGACACAATCCAACGAGAGTTTAGAACTTGTTATTCTTCCAAAAGTATTATGTTGTCTGCAGCCAACATAATCACTTTGAGCGAATAACAAGCAAAATCACTCATCCCATCCCTTGGGAGAGGTAAAAACTCAATCAGGACCCTCGCTAAAAGTCACGACTCTCACGTAGTCATCCTAATGTCCAACCACAATAGCCTAGGGTTTCTAAGTCCTCAACGACCTACAACCTAGGCTCTGATACCACCTAAATCTGTCACGCCCCGGGGTCGAAACTGCGACCCGGGCTCGCTAACAGATCCGCCATCTGTACGAAAACTGCCGTACAGACGAAGCGTCTAACCTGCAAAAAATAGAACTACAGCTATACAGATATCAGAGCGGGTAATAAAAGCTGTAATATAAAATCTCTCTACTAAAAAGCTGAAAGCAAAAGCAAGTCTATCTCCCAAAATACAAGGTGATACAATAAAAAAATCCACCTATACAACATCTACAAATCTGAAAGGGAGATAAACAAAACTGGAAATACAATACATAACCAAACTCCCACAGTCCGGGATGGTACATCTACCTCACTCTAATAGAACAATGCTGGTAGGGAACTATCACGCGACTCCCTGTCCTCGGTCCGTCCAGCCAGCTCGGGCAGGAACGGAAGAAAAGCCTCAGCAACCTGTCACCGACAGAGGGTGTGAGAACTACATCCTACAGTAGTTCTCAGTGGGTACCGTCTCCAAGAACCACGGTCTGCCCACTAAGTCTACTAGAGGCATAAGATAACAGAAAAAGACTGTGATAATGAAAATAAGCTGGAAAATTATCTACAGCTATCATGCCTCTATCTACTATGCTCAATGAGAAAGAGAACACAGATGATGGTATGCATCCACTCTCTACTGACAATATGTCACAAGTACTGTACTCAAAGAAAACTCTACTATGACACATGCTATGCCATCACTCTCTCAATGTCACCCAATCTCAATGACTGTCCCACTTTGGACCAGTCATCCAAACCTGCGCTCACCTACTGCCACTACGCCCAAACAGGACTTGGTCTTACGTAGGGTGTCCCTCAAGGACTATCTCAATCTCAAGCGAACTCTAGTGTATCAACTAGTCGCATCATCGCAGCCTCGTCAGGCTCGGTATCATCATTGCACCCGGGGCGTAGCTCGAGGGGAGCGACCCCAACGAACTCAAGTAACACAAGTATCTCATAACTGGCATGAAATGCCAGGCTCAGCAGGCTATAATCCACGATCAAATAGATCGGTAACACGAGCTCAAAGCACGACTCAGTCTCACAACACTAACCCACTCAAAGAAAGTACTACACAGCTGGGACCGCCGTCACTCCCAACGGCTCCCACAACGACACCCCACTCATAGGCGGGAAGAACCGACTGACGCGGCAAAGGTCCGAGAATCTCGATAGACAGGTGCCTAGAACCCCAATCAAACAAGAACAGACTCTAAGCTCAACCTATCGAAGTTCTCGATCTTTTACCGTTCAGGGATTCGGCCCCTCTCGGTTAAAGTGGAAAACTATCTCAACACAAAGCTCTATACTCACGGCTGGAGATGCTCCACAGCCCAAATCCACAAAGAGTCCGAAAACCCCGGGAGCCTACTACCTACGGCCCCAATCAAACAAGAATAGGCTATAGGTGTAGCCTCCCGTTGCTTTCGGCCCAAGAATGAAACCAGCCCTTAGAACCCAGATACCTCACCCCGGTCGGGTGAGGGAATTTAGAAAAAAGTTGACCTTTATTATAAAATATTATTTCTCCTTAGTACCCCCTTGGGGTGAGGATAAAATTTGCTCTTTTTTGAAAACTGTCTTGAATTGAGAAAACCAGCTTTTATGGATTTTAGTTCTTGAGAAAATCAGTTGAAAACAAGATTGTTTTCCGAACTCCTTAGGGTGATGCCTTTGCCCAATCAAACAAGAACAGGCTCCGGTGACCCCTAGGAATACGGAAGAAAAACACCGGTTTACTAAAATCATGAGAGTTCAAAAGCATTCTGGGTTCAAGGTCCTGATAACTCACACACCCCACGATCACAACGTGGTAGTGACGAGAAAACGATGCAACAACTAGAAACCCGGGACCACCGTTTACTCTAAACGGTTCCCAAACCACCAACACTGGCCTAACACAACCACCAGACCCCACTCAGCCCCCAGGCCCGAGTGAAACACCCATCCCACAAAACTCTGACCACTCGGCCCACTACCCGGGCGAGGAACCCTATGTCCAGAAGGAAATGCAGTGTGTGGAATGTCTAAAGCATAATAGAACCTAGCCCAGATTAAGGTTCTCTACTGGTCTGGTTATACACATGCAACATATGGCAGGGGTGCTAGTCAAGTTCCAAGAAAATACTTAAACTAACATGCAAATCCTATTATAATAGAATTAGAAGGAAGTCCGCAGACTTGGAGAGAAAAACCAACCCACCTTGGCTTACCACCAATTGCTTGTCGACACTTGCAATTGGGCTCAGCGGGAAAACCTTACCTTCACGTGGTCCACACGCAAAACGAAGCGCGGTGCTGGAATCCGCACGCGAATCGGAGTCACAAGATCGCGCCCCCAACGGAAGACCCAAGGCAAGTCCACGGTCCCACGCGGCGGAGAAACACCCAACCGCCCACGACAGAAGCTAAACAGCAATGTAAACTGCCAGAAAAGAAGAAATCGCAAAATCAGTCAAAACGGTCGAAAACCAAGCATCCGGTGGCAGAAACAGCCTCTGTCGGCGAAAACAGCCTCCGTCGGCGAAAAACAACGCGCGTTGCGACAAACAGGCTTCGTCGGCGAAAAACTGCGACATACGGTGAAAAAAGCACACGGCGGCGAAAAAGGCCTCCGTCGGCGAAAAACTGCGGCCGACGGCGAAAAACAGCACGCGGCGGCGAAAAACGGCCTCCGTCGGTGAAAAAACTGCGGCCGACGGCGAAAAACAGCATGCGGCGGCGAAAAACGGCCTCCGTCGGCGAAAAACTGCGGCCGACGGCGAAAAACAGCACGCGGCGGCGAAAAACGGCCTCCGTCGGCGAAAAACTGCGGCCGACGGCGAAAAACAGCACGCGGCGGCGAAAAACGGCCTCCGTCGGCGAAAAACTGCGGCCGACGGCGAAAAACAGCACGCGGCGGCGAAAAAACGGCCTCCGTCGGCGAAAAACTGCGACCGACGGCGAAAAACAGCACGCGGCGGCGAAAAACGGCCTCCGTCGGCGAAAAACTGCCACCGACGGCGAAAAACAGCACGCGGCGGCGAAAAACGGCCTCCGTCGGCGAAACCGGTCTCCGTCGGCGGAAAAACGGAGCCGGCACGTAAACCGAGGTGCCGCCGAAGTCCCGGGGCACGCCGAGCGGCAAAAACCCCAGCCGCGCGGCCCGGGAGGCCGGCCGCGCGGCACACGGCCCAAGTCGAGCAGCGCACGGCTGCTGCGCGGCGCCGGAGCGCGCCGCGCAGCGCCCCAGCGGCACTGCGCGCGGCGCCGAGCGGCGCTGTGCGCGCCCGCGCGCGCCCGCGCAGGCCTGCGGAGGCCCGCGCGCCCGCGCAGGCCCACGCGGCCTGCGGCGCCCGCGCAGGCCCGCGCGCGGCCCGCGGCGTCCGCGCAGGCCCGCGCGCGGCCCCTGCCGCGCGCGCTCCTGCGCGCGGCCAGGCAGCGCCGCGCGCAGCATTTCGCTGCGCGCGGCGCCGCGCCCAGCGGCGGCGCAAAAAAATTCAAAAAAAATTCAAAAAAATTAAAATAAATTTAAAAAACCTTTTTTTATCACCAAATAAATTTTCCAAAATTCCTTAAAACACCAAAAATTCCCAAAAACTCCATTTTTTTGCTTTTAACAAAACAACAAAGTCTCCAATGGCTCCAAATAAAATTCCAACATCAAATAAATATCCATAAAACTCCAATTAACTCCAAATAAATTATCAAAGCCC
The DNA here is from genome assembly GCA_029168755.2 of Tillandsia fasciculata. Taxonomy (NCBI): domain Eukaryota; kingdom Viridiplantae; phylum Streptophyta; class Magnoliopsida; order Poales; family Bromeliaceae; genus Tillandsia; species Tillandsia fasciculata. Next base: position 4,672,186 of record CM054934.1, on the reverse strand, counting down.
AAAAATAAAATCCAAAAATCAATTCCACCATTAAAACATATAAATCCACTTACCTTGAAGATGCACGAAGCACACCCTCGCCCCACACGGCCACCAAAGGGAGTCCTCCACCAAGAACAAGCTCAACTCGATCTTTTTCCCCTTCCTCTCAATCTTCTTCTTCCATTTTCTCTCTTGCTCTTTCTCTTTTTCCCTTTCTTTCTTTCTTTTCGTGGGAGCTACAGAGGTGGAGGGGAGGAGGTAAGTGGTGAAGGTGAGGCTAACCCAAGGTGAAGTTACCTCCCTAAATAAAGCTACAACTTAATTAACCTTTGCTTAATTAAAACTTAATTGAGCTTATAAAGGGATTAATTAAAAGTAGCAAATCCACTTACCTCATTCCACCACCCTCAACTTCATACTCACAGCCACCAAGCAAAAACCCCATTTAATTAGCAAATCCAATTAATTATATTAATAAAATATTCCAAAATGACCTTCTCCAACTCACTTTTTGCCTTCGGGCCCTCCGCCGCTATCCGGAACCTCCCGAACTCCGCTGTAATTTGAAAATACACGTGTCCACAGCTTTTTCTCTTCAAAAAGCTCATCCGTTGAGTCGGGGTGCTCAATCCAAAAACCGGCTCCAAAATTGCCAGTTCCGACTCACTTTTTACCTCCGGATCCTCCGCGTCAGTCCGGAACCTCCCGAACTGCGCTGTAATCTGATAATATACCTGTTCCAGGTGTTCCCAAATTTTCTGTACTCCACTGTGAAGTCGGTAATACCCAAATCTAGTCTTCAATCGGCGAACAATGCCCGAAAAAACCCCGAATCGAGTTGGGGCGTCTGCATTAATCCAAATCAACCCGGTATCAACTGTAAACTCAAATGCAACATGTCCAAGGCCACTCTCTGCCCCATGCCATCTTGTGTGGTCGGCGCGCTGCCCGAAGACTCGGTACTCTACAAGGGAGCCAAAGCAGAAGGAGGAGGGTAAAGGGGATGCACCTACCATGATTACCATGGTAGTTACCGACGTGAGCCACAGGTCTCCGGCGTACGGTGAAGGAGAGAGCAAAAAGGAGGCAGCTAGGATAGAGGCAAGACAACGCCCCACGCACCAGGCGAACTGTGCAGGGAACCGCGACAAACTGTACAGCGAGGACGACATTGTTGTCACCAGATCCAGCCTCCTGTACTCTCTACGCTCCAAAGGAAAGAGGAGACGTGAGAAAAGGGGGAGAGGAAGCCATGTGCAGAAAGAAAAGGCAAAAGTGAACCCTAAGTAAGAAGGCGCGAGAAAAAGGGGAAGAACCCATGTGCGGGTGCGGGACAAAAGAGAGAAGAAAGTAAAAGAGTGAGAAAGGAAGAGATGGTGAAAGTTCGACACGTGGCAACCAAGAACCCAGGAATCATTCTTCTTATAGATTACCCAAAAATTTGACCTAGTAAATGCCAATATAGGAATGGATATCAAGATCATATTTTTTTTAAAATAAAATGGTTTAGAACTGATTTTGATATTATGCTAATCGAAAAGCCAATATGGTAAATATGATCAAAATATATATTAACAAATAGAACTATAGAGCTCATGTAGGAGCGTACATAGTTTGGTCCAAAATTGAAAACCAAATCGAATAAAGTTTAGTGCGGGGTAGATAAATAAAGTGTGGCTTAAAGAGCAAGAAAGAATTTGTAGTTTGGTCTAAAATTTATGGTCAAAACTAAAATAGTAAAGTTATTGAAATTATGAGGGCAAGATCAAATAGCTAACGACAGCAGTGGCGACATCACTACTATTAGGTATTATCTTTTTTTAAAAAATTAATAGAAAAATATTTACTCCGATCATGGACTAAATAATAAGTAGGCATACATCAGCAATGACGAATTAACACATGATCTTTGAAAGTCGTGCACATGAATTTAATTTCCAATAACGTTTCCAAGATTTAGGTAGAACAGTAGTAAGATCAGCTAGTGTCAAAAATATTGCTAGTGTAATTAAACTACTATCTCCAATTTAAAAACATAAATATTTTATTCCAAATATTTTTTTTGGTCTTTTAAGTTTTTTTTTTTTATATAAAAGTAAATCAATTTATAGGTAAATATATATTAGTTATGCTACGAATTATAGGCCTCGATATATCAGTACAACTATTAATATTCAACATTACAAAAAAATCTTAATACAAAAAAAGTTTTCATTAGATATCTTATTATTTCAACATCTAAGTAAGATTCAAATATACTAATGCATTTATATATATAAGATAAAATAATTTAATTAATTTGTGTATGAAAATAGATCATTTAAGGCACTAGCTAGTGATTAAAACCCAAAGCGCTAAACAAAACTTTTCTCTAGCACTTTTCAACTAGTCGCAACGACGTCATGCTCTACGCAATTCCTCATGACCTACAAATCCAACCAGTCCCTTTCATAGATACCTCTCTATAAATACCCACATCACCATGCATAAACCCCAAAACCACACCAAATTTGTTGCCTAGCTTCATACAATTGTTTACTTAACGATTGCATTTTTTTGTAAGAAAACAATTTTCGATATAATATGGCAGCGTCAGGAGATGAAGTGAAACTCTTAGGAACGTGGCCAAGTCCCTACGCGATTAGAGTGAAAATTGCTTTAGAACTAAAGGGGGTGAGCTACGAGTATCTGGAGCAACAACTTTGGAAAAACAAGAGTGAGTTCCTCATCAAATCAAACCCCGTGTACAAGAAGGTGCCAGTTTTGATCCACAAGGATCAGCCCATTTGTGAGTCCGCGATCATCCTCCAATACATCGACGAAGTTTGGGCCGGAACTGGGGCCTCGATCCTTCCCTCGGATCCATATGAACGTGCCATCGCGCGCTTTTGGGCCGGCTATATTGACGACAAGGTATGTTATTCTAGATTTGCAGTTTGTTTGGTCCTACTTATGCTTCATCAGAAAATCATTTTGATCGAGTAGAGCAACTAATTCTAAAATAATCTAGGCCAAACACAAACTAGCTGCTAGATGTTAAAGAACAGCGAAAAGAATATTGGACTAATTAAATTGTTTTAGTGATTTCATCTATGAAAATGTCATATCTGTTAAGTATTATATATTCATCTACATTTGAATTCAAGTCTTAATTACAGAATTTCGGATAGAGGTGTATAGCTTTTCAATTCTAACTTTATTGTATTGGTTACTACATGATATTGCAATAAATCAAGAAGTTTGTAAAGCTTTCTTCTTTACCTCTACCTCTCTTTATATGCAGTGGTTTTCTGCTACAATAAAAATTATAAAAGTAAAGACAGAAAAAGAGAAGGCAGAAACTATAGAAGAATCATTCGCAGGACTCAGTTTACTAGAAGAGACTTACGATAAAAGCTTCAAAGGGAAGCCCTTCTTCGGCGGAGATAATGTGGGCTATCTTGACCTCGTTTTTGGAAGCTTTTTAGGCTGGGTGAAGGCGATAGAGAAGATATCGGATATCAAACTCATCGATGAGGCGAAGTTCCCTCACTTAGCCAAATGGGCAGAGCGCTTTGGCTCTGTCAAAGCTGTGAAAGAGCATATTCCGAACACTGACAAGATGGTAGAGTATTATTCGAAGGTGCTCAAAGCTATATGGGATGCCTAGTGCCCCAAAAAGCTAGTTTACTATTCAAATACTATAGCAAGAAGGTTTGTCGCAAATAAAAGAAAGCGTGTTTAATAAAATGAATAAAAGAGTCTAATAATCAGCTTCAGAGTGGTGAGGGATCAGGGATCAAAGCACGTAGTGCCCATGTGTTGCATGTATTTGTGTATTAATTGCTTTCTTTTACATTAATATATAGTCTTTGGAGCATTTCGAAAGGGAAATTTTAAGATGTGGGAATGATGCCAATTATTTTTTATGTAGCAAGTGATGAATTTATTGTGATTGATTTAATAGTATCAGTAAAAAAACAAAAAAACCCAATACTTGTTACTATATATTGATTTATGTTTATTAGTGTCACGCCTTGGAATTTTAAAAGTGGTCTAAAATTTATATATTTTTATAAATAAGAGTTCAAATATCAATTGTCAGAGCGTGAGCAGATCCGTCACGTGTATAAAAAATTTTCGATCCATACAGACGGAATCTCCTCTACACACGTACGAACGGCTAAGCAAGTACAAAGGCACAATAAGAATTTACTAACTTTCAATATTAACAACATTAAAGGAGCAGCTATTAACCAATAGTAACCATAACTAAATCATCATAAATATGTTAACATCTACTAATCCATAATCCACTATCACCAACATCCATAAAGATCTAGATCAATGTAAAGATATCTCTAACTAGCAATGTACGAGGATCATAATCAAAATAAGTAACTCTAAAGCAGGAAAGTAAAAGCAATGCCCAGTTATAACCGGCAAAGGGGGACGGCTCTATTGAATACACCTCATCATCATCCCGACATCTCATCATCTAATGGACCAAAAAAAGGGGTTACCAGAGGATATGAGATACAACTGAATGTATCCCAGTGGGTACAACTAGCCAGGGAACAGCAAGTCGTACCTACTGGTATATAATAACCGACGGATAATATAAAATCAGTAGGCATGTATGAAAGAAGGTAAATGGCATGTATATCAATTATAGTGTTGTATAAAGGGTAATGATAATAATGTAACGAAAACATAATGATATGAATATGACAGCAAAGAAATAAAGAGCAGTAATAGTAAAAACTATGCATCAATACTGAAATCAGATAACTCAATCAACGCCATTATTGGTCACAAGGACGTCAGGTGTGAGGTACTGGACTTTTGCAAATGGCAAAGTCGCAGTCAGGTTGATTTTTTTTTCTGCACTATAAGGGATTGCAAGACTGAGCCGAAACCATTTTTGTGCGAATCGGCACGAAAAATGAAATCCGGGGTGCGTTTTGGGGAAGCTTTTGGAGAGAGAGAGAGGTGTGTGTGTGTGTGTGTGTGTGTGCTGGCGCGACACCCGAGGCATCACGACAATCGAGGTGCAGCGGTGCGCGGGGAAGCGCGCGGGCGCAGGCTCCGGCGGAATGGAGGAGCCATATGGCGCCGCCCGGTTGGGCCAGGTGCGCAACGCGACGCGCGCACATCGCGTCGCTGACGCGCGGGCGCAGGTGGGAGGTGGCGCAGGACGCGTGGAGGCCTGGGATTGGCCACTGCGTGTGAAGCGGGCACCCGGGGCGCCCATTGTGGCAGCACGGATGTTCCAGGTGCCCGAAAAATGATTTCGGGCGCCCGAATCTGGGGGTTTTGCCTATAAAAACTCGGGAACCCCTTTCTTTCTTCCCCTTTTCTTCTCTGTTAATGTCTGAGGGTGCTTGGGGGAGAAATAGAGAGCGAGGAAGACGGAGAGGGAGATCGTGCTCGCGTAGGGAGTGTCGTGGAGCGTGTGCGGAGCGTTCCGAGGAGTCGAGCGAGAGCGCGCGCGAGTTTTGACGCCGCGTCGTTTTAGGGGTAGGTTTCTCTTTTTTTTATTATTATTTTGTTGGGATTTTCGATACAGTTTTTGAATATTTTTAGTTTTGCTGTTAGAGTTTTTGGATTTTGAATCTTGTACCCTTTATAACTATTAGGGCCGAGTTTCTGTGCCGTTTTGCTGTGCGGTGTGCTGCCGGGCTTTTCGGGTTGCGCCGTTCACACATGGTGATTACCGTTGGGCGTGCAATCATTTCGCCGATAGAGTTCTGCCAGGATTTGTGTTCCAGGTGGGTTCCGTGTCGCCGAGAATGGTAGACTACTTATTATGTCTGCATGCTAGATGTAGGAATTTTATCTGCTTTAAGATTATTTTTATTTATAGAGAATTGCATGTTTTACCTGTTCTTGGACTGTTTGGGACTAGGGGTTTAGAATATTATTATTTTATTGCTAGATGACTTTTGAGGACCTTTTGGATGCGTGAATTTCGAGATATGCTTCATGTTAGCACGATTGGATTTATCTTTTGTCGAGGGATCCATATTAGTGATCTAGAGTGTTTCGTGTCTTGATATGGGCGTACAGACATTTTGGGTTGCACGTGTTTTGGGGATAGATGCCGTTTTATAGTGGATCGGGTTAGTCTGATGTTCGGGGGTTGATCTTGGGATTTGTGTTTTGTGTCGTCGGTGATTTGAGGAGTCACCATTTGATCATAGTTTGCATGCCACTTTGAGCTTTACTAGGGATTTATTCGGCCAAGGGGCCAGATGGAGGGTGTTAGGAGGGTAGGGTGGCGTCTACTGCTGATGGGCCACCATTGGCAGTGCAACCCGGACAGTAGGGAGAGATGGACAGTGGCTTATTTGTAGGCAGCGCAGGCTTTACTGGGCAGTTGAGACGATCAATTCAGGATTGGGCTGTGTTCTGTTGGAACGACTACTGATAGGTTTTTCGTTGTGTTAGGGTTTGGGTAGTGACTTCTGGATTTTAAGGATTGAGGCATGATAGTGTAGTGTGGTGATGCTTTTATTTTTCTTTTATGTTCCGTTATTTGCTTACTTTATAGTTACACTCTTCCCTCAGGTAGACTTAGTGTGTAGGCCGTGATTGTCGCCGACCGTACCCACTGGAAACTACTGTTTTGTAGTTCTCACGCCCGTTGTGGTCTACCTTTTACAGGGCCTTCCGAGCTAGCTCTGGATCGAGGTAAGGGGTTTGTACCGTAGATTGCCGTCTTCATTATACGTATGGTTTGATCCAATTATTGTCTTTGTGATAGGCGCGGTTTGACTGATCAAATTGACGCCTTCGTGATAGGCACGATTTGACTAATCAAATTGCCATCTTCGTGATAGGTTTGATCCGAATCTACTCAAACCAAATTATTGTCTTCACAATAGGTACGGTTCAATCCACTCGACGTCTTCTTGATAGGCTTAGTTTGGCCAATCAAAACTCCGTCTTCGTAGTAGGCGCAATTCAACCAAGCAAATCGCCACTTTCGTAATAAGCACGGTTTGATTCTATCACCATTGTCATGATAGATACAGTTTAACCAATCAAATTGTCGTCTTCATGATAAACTCGATTCATTCCATTCGCGGTCTCCGTGATAGACATGGCTTGTGGCTCAACTTGTTAAATAATATGAAATAACCATTGTAGTTTTTGATCTACGGCAAGAACCAATCAAATTGCCGTCTTTGTGATAAACTCGGTTCAATCCATTCGTGCTCTTCGTGATAGACATGGCTTGTGGCTCGACTTGTTAAATAATGCGAAATAACCGTTGTAGTTTTTGATCTACGGCAGGAACTAAAATGAAATATTTTTACATGTTTGGGAACTAATTTGAAACGTTACCCAAAGTTTTAAGAACTTGAATGTTGAAATTTAAAGTTTGAGGAACTAAAATTAATTGAAACTTGACACAAATTAAGTACAGGGACCAGTAATGCAATTTTTCCACAACTATTTAGTCCTATTGGACCAATTAATGACAAATTAGCACACAACAGCAATGACGAAACAAAAGCAGAAACTGAATAAAAGAGTACGCACGCCTGTTAATTTGACTAAAGTAAAGTTGACTCCTTCATAAGAGAGATTCAAAACCTACCATCCCAACGTTAAATTAAACTATTTAATTAAAGTATCTACTAAAAATTAAATTTTATAATTTTTATAAATTATTTATTTTGTTATTAAAGAATGTCAAATTGATTAATTTTAATTTTTTATATAAATTCTTTGCTTGTTTAAGGGCATACTGAAACACAATTCTATAATTATCCATAGGGTCATTCGACAAGGAGCAATACTACTTGAATACCTAAAATGTGAGAATAATTCATACACTTTTGCCATATCTAAGAATTATTTTGTCATACTAATCATTTAAAACTTAAAAAAGATTGTTTAAACACAGCTTTTGATATACAAATAATATTTCTCTTCAACAACACGCCACAAAGTCATATTCCACACTTCTCCTAGCCTACGTATATATGTATATCCAACCACCCCTTTCGTGCCCCTATAAATACCCACATCAACAAAGAACCACAGAATTTATATAATTGTTTACTTAACAACTCTTCTCCATCTTGTAGGAGAACTATTTCACGTACAACATGGCAGGGTCAGGATATGAAGTCACGCTCCTGGGAGAATGGCCGAGCCTCTACGTGCATCGAGTACAAATTGCTTTGGAACTCAAGAGGGTGAGCTACGAGTATTTGGAGCAAGAGGTCTGGGTAAATAAGAGCGAGCTCCTCCTCAAATACAACCCCGTGTACAAGAAGGTGCCAGTTTTGATCCACAAGGATCGGCCCATTTGCGAGTCCACTGTCATCCTGCAATACATCGACGAAGTTTGGGCGGGAACTGGGCCCTCGATCCTTCCCTCCGATCCATACGAACGTGCCGTGGCACGCTTTTGGGCCGGCTATGTTGACGAAAAGGTTTGCTACTCTAGTCTTGGAATTTTCTTCGTCTCGCAATATTTTGGTTGGGTAGATCGTTTGGATCTAAAAGATCTGTTTACTTTTTTTACGCACAAACCACTACAACAAAATTAGGCTATAGCGACACTTTTAAGTGTTTCTAAAATCTAAAAAAAATATCGCTGACAAAAATACCGACACTTATTATAAGTGTTGCTATATGTGCCGTCGCTAGGGTGTATAGTGACACATTTTTATAATGTGTCCCAAAAATGTGTCCCTATAACCTAATTTTGAATATAGATGAAATATAGATAGGACACTTATACGAAAGTGTCACAAATATGTGTTCCTATAACCTAATTTTGTTGTAGTGAATGTGTATATATACCCATGAAGCCAAGCCCGCTGGATTCGGTGCTAAATTAAGCATGGCCTCGGATTTAGAAAGGGTTTTGGATTGAAGTCTCAAATTCAGAATTTCCTGTAGTGGTGTATGATTTGAATTTCTAGCTATTTTAGTACGTGGATTATTGTGTCACATTGCAATAAATCGAAAAGATATACGAAATTTTCTTCACTATTCCCACTTCTCTTTCATATATGCAGTGGTTTCCTACTTCAACAAAAATTATGAAAGCAAAGACGAAAAAAGAAAAAGCTGAAGCTATAGAACAATCATTGGCAGGACTCGGTTTGCTAGAAGAAGCTTATGAGAAAAACTTCAAAGGAAAGCCCTTTTTCGGCGGAGACAATGTGGGCTATCTGGATATTATTTTTGGGAGTGCTCTATGTTGGGAGAAGACGATAGAAAAGATATCGGATATCAAACTTATTGACAAGACGCAGTTCCCTCTCTTAGCTGAATGGGCAGAGCGCTTCTCCTCCATCGCGATTGTGAAGGAGCTGATGCCAGAAACCGACAAGCTGGTAGAGTTTTGGAAGGAGCTCCAGGCTATCCGGAATGCTAATACCTTGAGCAATTGAATTAGTATTCAAATTAATATTGTAGCAAGAAAATTTGTCGTGAATAAAAGGAAAGTGTTTAGAGAAATGAATAAACGAGAGATTGACGATCAACAACATAGTAGTAAAAATAGACCAAGTAGTGTCTGTAGCATGTGTAGCATGCCTTTGCGTATTGCTTTATAATTTCTTGCAGTATAAATGTAATGTACCAGATTTTTGGTATATGCACAAATATAAATAAAAATGGTATGAGATACTATTTTTATGAAATTTAGAGAAATAAAAAATAATTTGGAACAGAATTGGGTCGAAATTGGAATAAAAATAGAGAGTTCAAAATTTTATATGAGAAAGTGGGACTCAGATTTTAGCAGAAAATTTATAATGTCAGAAAATTCTGAGAAAAATGGTAGAGGTCCGTAATTATGTTTTAAGGCCACAGTAAAAGTTTCGCATCGATCGGATACCCGAACAGTGAGAACGGGGTCCACTAGCAATTCTAATTACAGCAGGACTTTTGGTGACCCAGAAATGGTTCAGACTGAAAATTTAAAATATCTCGTGATAAATTAAGTTGAGTTGAGTCTGCCTGTCAAATTTGAGCAAAAACGGAACGAAAACGGACGAAAATGGACGAAAACGGTCGAAAAACGGGCGAAACGGGCGAAATCCGGATTGGGCCTTACATTCAGGCGCCCGGTTCACTGTAGGGCCCGAATCACTGTAGCAGCGACGGATGCGGATCCCGAGGAGCGCACGGATCTCGAGGCAGGCACACATCCCGAGGCGGGCACACATCCCGAGGGAGAGGGAGCACATCTCGAGGCGGCAGGAATCTCGAGGCGGGCACGGATCCCGAGGTGCACGGATCAAGAGGCAAGACACGCATCCCGAGGCGCGGCCAAGCATGCGGTGGCGGGCGGCGCGAGGCGCGCCTCGGGATGCGTGCCTTTCCAATTGATCCGCGCACCTCGGGATCCGTGCTTCGCCTCGAGATTCGCGCCATCTCGGAAGTGTGCCCGCCTCGGGATGCATGCCTCCTCGGGATCCGTGCGCTCCTCGGGATCCGCACCCGCCGCTGCTACAGTGATATAAATAAAAGAAACTTCTAATTTGCTGTTTGGAATAACTTGAGGACTTCAAATCCTTCTTTGAATTGCCTGTCATGATATTCTGGTAAGTTAGGACACTATATTTATACTTTCTGTTAAGTGACTTAGGGTATACTTGGGCTTCATGCCTAAAAAAAAAAAAGTATGCAAAGAACTTGATATAAATCAAAGGACTTCTAATTTGCTGCTTGGAATAACCTAAGGACTTCGAATTCCTCTCTTTGAATGCTAAATGACACAGTTCCAACACTTCTAATTTTCCCATTCCTTTTTTTTTTTAACCTAATCATGGAACCTTTTCTTCATATCTTTTTTTTAGCTTATATAGAGTAACATTAAATTAAAAAACTAAGAGGAGAAAAATAAAATAAAAAAGCAGAAGGAAAAACTTATATTATAAAATAGTAAAAGGAACGAAAACATATAATGAATTTTAATATATTTTGCTCAAACTCTCCTATTAATCAAACGTCATCAGGTTCACTCAGTTTTTTTCCCTCTTTTTTGTCAGTAACATTTACCTAATTAAAGGGAAAAGTTGGGATACAAAATATATACCGCAATATGAATAAGAGCAACTGGTTGCCTGCAAAGCAATCCATCCAAGGTGTGCTCAGCATTAGGCAACAAAAGATCCCCAAAATTTCGTTGCTTCAGACCACTGAGCTTACCTGAGATGAATTTTCAAAGTGCACACAGCAGAACAAACGTAAGTAATACGCAGTATTGAACCGGATCTAGTAAAGAATCTAGCGTGCAAATAGGAGCTCATCACAGCAAACACCCAACCTCACAAAGAACAAATCAAGCAGTTTTTGCTCCCACTCTTCTTTCCCTTTTTTTAGGATAGTAAAAAGTACCATGGCCACAATCATGATAGAATTACAATTAAAAAACCTTTTTAGAATAAACCAAATATGCAAAAACTCACAGGCAAAAAAAATCTCAACATGCAATGAAAGAATATAAATTCCAACATACAATGAAAGAATATTTCTCCTTAATTTAATAGTGGTTGGATTGGGGCTCGTGCCCGTTCGGGATGATCAAACCAGCACGACAATGTTTAGCAATGCAACATGCATCGATGGAAATGCCTTCATTCCTGTCCAAATCAAGACACCCTAGGATCTGGGCACACACAGGACAGAACTAGACACCCAATTCCCACGGGAGGAAAATCAGAACAGGGTAGCACATAGCCGTACACAGCAGAGAAGCGGGCGCCGAAATGTCATAGAGAGGGCAAATCAGAGAAGAGTAGGACACGCCCAGCACTGCCCAGGGCTAATAATCTCACAAGGAAGGCAAATCAGACCAGAGTAGGACACGCCCAGCACTGCCCAGGGCGAGTATGCGTGTAAGTTAGCGCACGCAAATCTCATAGGAGGGAAAATCAGAACAGAGTACGGCACGCCCAACACCCTCAGATTTAGAGACACACATAACAGAACTAGACACCTAAATCCCACAGGGAGGAAAATCACACAGGAGTGGAAAATCAGAACAGAGTAGGACACACCCAACACAGTCCAGGACTAATGTGCGCGCAAGTTAGCACACCCAAATCGAAGAAGAGGTTTTGTTGACAAACCTTTTCATTTTTCACTTCCCTTTATTTCCCAACCCCCTCCCCCTTTTTTTTACCTAAGAGAGAGCACTATCAAATCGAAAGCCTACCAACAAGGTAGTTCACATGAAAGACAACTCCCTCCTTTCCAACTCCCCCTTTTTTTTAGCTAAAAGAGAGCAGCATTAAATCTAAAGCCCACCAACACCATATCTCACATGAAAGAATAACCATTCAGAACAAAAGAATCTCCTTAGATAAAAGCAAAACCAGCTTCTACTATAAGCTTAGAGTGCAATAGCAAAAGAAAAGTAAAGATCACACAATTCTTATAAATCAATAGTGTTTTCTACACACACCCACCCTTATATAGTAGCCAATTTCTTTTTACATAAAGATTAGTGTTTGCTAATTTGTCAGGACAAATCCCAATAATATAAAAGGGATTGCAAGGACATAGGAAGGACCAAAATAGAAGTGGAATAGTACGAAGAAAGTGCAATCAAAATCCATGAGCACATAACGAAATTCCAACAAAAGGGGCACTTCAAATTAAACAAAAGAAGTTGATTCCGAGGGATGACGGAGAGCAAGAATAGGATCTGCACGGAGGCGATCGATGGTTGTGCGGTATTCATCAATTGTATCTCTCTTGTTTTCACTTGCTGAACTATAAGATCGGTTTTTTTTGCAAGACTAGAAACATAACATTCTGTTAGAAGATTATGCTCGTGCTCCGGATTATTAAACCGATTCAATAGGTCTGCATATTGACTAGTCACATGATCATACAAATTCTCGTTGATGACAAAGTCATCATAATTTGCATATTTAATTTGGAGATCAAGTTATTCCTTTATTCTTTGGATAGCAAGTCGAGCTGCATCTTCATTTGCCACACTCAAAGCAGGGGATGGAATGCCCCAACAATGTACGACATCAAGGATTGGACCATCACGCGGGATATGGAGGTCTACATACGCTACAAACCAACCCTCCCCAACAATGTTAACCTCGCATGGCGGAGTGTCAACACCTAGCAAGCCTACTATGTCCTCGAGTAATTTACGGTAAGAACGTTGAACAACCGGCATAGTGACTATAGCCACTGGCCCAAAAAACTGGAGGAGTAAAAAAGAAGAAAAAATAAGTAGGCCATCTAGGGAGGGAAGGAAGAAAAATTATTTTAAAACAGTATGGACTTCTTTGTTTATCTCTTTGATTTGTATAAAGCAACAAATGAAATAGGAGGTAGAAGCAAACTATAGAGAACCAAAAGAAAATTATAAGTGTGACACCCCAGGAATTTGGATTAGTCCTATATATAAATGATATAATAGGACTAAATCTCTTAACCCGGCTATAGCATTTTGGATGGTAGCAAGAGTAGTTCTAGGATGGGTGACCCCCTGGGAAGTGGGGTGTCACAGTTGGTATCAGAGCCATTCACCAGCCGGAAATGTGAGATGAGTCTCGGCTGAGCCAGGGTTATATAGCGGGTAGAGCGAGGCTCCCCGGCTAATGACCGTTGTGAGTGGAGTGCAGCTCCTCATAAGGTCGGCTAAGGCTAGCGAGACGAGTCTCACATCGCTTGGTGCTTGTGAGTGTGCTTGAGCCTGACGTGGACGTCAGGGCTTAAAGGGGGGAAGAATGTGACACCCTAGGAATTTGGATTAGTCCTATATATAAATGATATAATAGGACTAAATCTCTTAACCCGGCTATAGCATTTTGGATGGTAGCAAGATCCAAGAGGTTATGAGAGTTAAGCGTGCTAGAGCTAGAGTAGTTCTAGGATGGGTGACCCCCTGGGAAGTGGGGCGTCACAATAAGACTTCAATCTACATCCCAGGCATGAAACCCGACCATATATATATATATATATATATATATATATATATATATATATATATATATATATATATATATATATATATATATATATATATATATATATATATACCGAAGAACATCAACCGACAACCGAATTACTTTGTCTATCTCTTTCATTTATATAAAGTTCCTTGCCACTCAGTAGAAAGTATAAAATGAAGTGTTGGAACGATGTCATTTAGCATTCAAAGAGAGGAATTCGAAGTCCTCAAGTTATTCCAAGCAGCAAATTAATGAAGTGTTGGAAATGTGTCATTTAGCTTTCAAAGAGAGGAATTCGAAGTCCTCAGGTTATTCCAAGCAGCAAATTAGAAGTCCCTTTGATTTATACCAAGTTCTTTGTATATATATATATTTTTAGGCTTGAAGCCTAAGTATAAGTCACTTAATAGAAAGTATAAATATTGTGTCCCAACTGACCAGAATAGCATGCCAGGCAATTCAAAGAAGAATTTCAAGTCCTCAAGTTATTCCAAGCCGCAAATTAGACGTCTCTTCGATTTATATCAAGTTCTTTGCATATATATATATATATATATATATATATATATATATATATATATATTTAGGATTGAAGCCTAAGAATCCTAAGCCACTTAAGAGAAAGTATGAATGTAATGTCCATGCAAGGCAATTCAAAGGAGGATTAGGTTATTCCAAGCAGCAAATTAGAAGTCTCTTTGATTTATATCAAGTTCTTCGCATAAATTTCTTTTAGGCTTGAAGCCTAAGTATACCCTAAGTCACTTAACAGAAAGTATAAATAGAGTGTCCTAACTGACCAGAATATCAGGCAATTCAAAGAAAGATTTGAAGCCCTCAAGTTATTCCAAGCCGCAAATTAGAAATCTCTTTCATTATATCAAGTTCTTTGCATATATATATATATATATATATATATATATATATATATATATATATATATATATATATATATATATATATATATATATATATATATATATATATATATATATATAGGCTTGAAGCCTAAGTATCCTAAGCCACTTAAGAGAAAGTATGAATGTAATGTCCATGCGAGGCAATTCAAAGAAGGATTAGGTTATTCTAAACAGCAAATTAGAAGTCCCTTTGAATTATATCAAGTTCTTTGCATAATTTTTTTTAGACTTGAAGTCTAAATATATCCTAAGCCACTTAACAGAAAGTATAAATATAGTGTCATAACTGACCAGAATATCATGACAGGCATTTCAAAGAAGGATTTGAAGTCCTCAAATTATTCCAGCCACAGATTAGAAGTCTCTTTGATTTATATCAAGTTCTTTGCATATATATATATATATATATATATATATATATATATATATATATATATATATATATATATATATATATATATATATATTTAGGCTTGAAGCCTAAGTATCCTAAGCCACTTAAGAGAAAGTATGAATGTAATGTCCATGCGAGGCAATCCAAAGGAGGATTTGAAGGCCTCAAGTTATCCGAAGGCAATTCAAAGAAGAATTTGAAGGCCTCAAATTATTCGAAGGCGTAAATTAAAAGGCTTCAGTTTGGCAAATCTAAAATATCATTCTCCAAGGATCGGGACCACAATTAGAACCTCTGTCCGACCCTCAGGCATAATGCCAAC
This sequence comes from Tillandsia fasciculata, assembly GCA_029168755.2. NCBI lineage: Eukaryota > Viridiplantae > Streptophyta > Magnoliopsida > Poales > Bromeliaceae > Tillandsia > Tillandsia fasciculata. The sequence goes on along the minus strand of CM054934.1, from coordinate 4,656,631 downwards.
AAACAGTCGCCAACCAGAGTAGACACAGAGTAGGCCATAGAGCACCAATTGAAATCTTGTGTACGACACAGACACCAATAGTTTAAAACCTTGTAGATAAAAAATTAAGAAGGGGCAGGATCATCTCACTTGCGTACATAAAAGGCAAAGAAGAGGCAGCAGTATCTTACCAACTAAAGCAGGCCACAAACACCATCTGATTAAAATCTTGTAGATAAAAGGTAGAGAGGAGGCATCATCATCTTACCAACCAGAGTAGACCACAAACCACCAGCGCGAATATAGGCCGAGATCTTGTAAGCAAAAGCTAGAGAAGAGAACCTAAAGGAAAACAGTAGAATACCATTAACATATTGTCTTTCACAGTACATGGGGAACCACACACAAATTTACAGTTCTTAAGGAAAATAAAACTGACAGCAAACCTTGGGCAAGATATGGATCGAGATCTTGTAGGCAAGAGCTAGAGGAGAGAGCTAGAGAAAAACAGCAGGATACCCATTAACATATTGTCCTCCACAGTAGAGGAGAAACCACAAACAAATTTACAGTTGTTAAGGAAAAAAAATCTGAAACCAAACTTTGGGCAAACCAAAGACAGGGAAACCTTGAGCGGCATCTCCACACATGGACCACTATTTATAGGGGAAATAAGACTGAGAAAGCACAAAGGAAAAGAAGGGCCTTACAGAGACCAATCACCAAATTCGGGTGAAGATTAGCCACGGGAGAATGTAGGGCAAAATAGGATCCAGAGTAGCCCATGGTGGCCACTCCTGTACCGACGGACGTCAGCCATGCACCTCCGGGCTACCACGGTTGCAAGAGGAGAGAACATGGAGCCAAAGCAGAAGGTTCGGATGAGGGTAAAGGGGATGCACCTACCATGATTACCAAGGTACTTACCGACGTGAGCCACAGGTCTCCGGCGTACGGTGAAGGAGAGAGCAAAAAGGAGGCAGCCAGGACAGAGGCAAGACAACGCCCCACGCACCAGGCGAACTGTGCAGGGAACCGCGACAAACTGTACAACGAGGACGACATTGTTGTCACCAGATCCAGCCTTCTGTACCCTTTACGCTCCAAATTAAGGAAAGAGAAGACGTGAGAAAAGGGGGAGAGGAAGCCAAGTGCAGAAGGAAGAGGCAAGAGAGAACCCTAGGTAAGAAGGCGTGAGAAAAAGGGGAAGAACCCATGTGCGGGTGCGGGACAGAAGAGGGAAGAAAGTAAAAGAGAGTGAGAAAGGAAGAGATGGTGAGAGCTTGACACGTGGCAACCAAGAACCAGGATTCATTCTTCTTATTATAGATAGATTATAGATTACCCAAAAATTTGACCTAGTAAATGCCAATATAGGAATGGATATCAAGATCATAATTTTTTAAAATAAAATGATTTAGAACTGATTTTGGTATTATGCTAATCAAAAAGCCAGTATGGTAAATATGATCAAAATATATATTAACAATTAGAACGATAGAGCTCTTGTAGGAGCTTACATAGTTTGGTCCAAAATTGAAAACCAAATCGAATAAATCTATTTGGTTCAATTTATATGATTTATGATTTAGTTCGGTTTTGAAATTTACTAAAATTTGAATTTTCGTTATGGTTCAATTTGAACATATTTTTTAATCAAACTGAACTAAAAATCGAATAGTAATATTTTTTACACTTTTTATCTAAACTATTTACTAAAATTTTATATTTATAATCAAATCAAAATCTTATATCCACATATTTTTTAAAACTTAATATTTATAATTAAATTTTTGTGTGTGATTTTATAATGATTCAATTTTGAATATTAAATATTAAATTTAATTCATAAAAAAAATAATAATTACAAAAACAGCCGGAACAAATTGAACCAAACGGATTACACTCCCAAGTTCATGTAATTAGCTGGACCAACTGAATAAACCATCTCATCCATTTAAAAAATATTATAAATTCTTAATTTGTTCCAAAAAATTTGAATCAATAATATTATAAAATTTGCGCAATTTCCTGTGGTCTAAAGCTTGCACCTTAAATTTCCTGTGGTCCATCTTTTTCTACTTGTTTTGTAATTTTTTTTTCTAAAATCCAAGAGGGGTTTATATGTCATTTGATGCAGGAGTATAAGATTTGCAATCTATGATTAAAGTACGATTTGCATCCCTACGAGGGGTGTGTGGGTTGTCATCACGTATTAATGGCGCATTCTACAACCTTCTATATTATACTTGATTTGGGTTTGATTTTGGATAATTGTCTTTCCTTGTACATCATTATTATTTCCTTTATTGCAGGATTCTCATTCTAAATTACCTTGTACAACTTGTAGAACCTCTCTATATTAAGAGAGCATTATGATGAATAATAACAGAACATTATTCTCAAATTACTTCTATCATGGTATCAGAGACAGGTCGGATCAATCCTAGTTTGCGCCGCTACTCCCAAGAAGTTTTCTTCATCATCATCTTTTTTCTAGTCAAGGTGTTGTTATTCTAATCTTTGAATTTTCATGGCATCTTCTTCTATTCTCCCTACTACAGCAACTTCCTCTATGGCATCATCAGTTTCCTCCTTTGCTCAACTAGATGTCAAGCTAACAGGGATGAAAACCGTGAATGGTCTATTTCACTAAAGCTATTATTTGATGCCCTTGATCTTGTGAGCCATATTGATAACACTCCAACACCAACAGAAGAAAAGAAAATGAATGAATGGGCTGTTGCAGATCGACGAGCCCGTGGAATCATTTCTTCATCTTGTTACGGCTTTTTGGTGTTGGCATATTTCGTGAGTCAAGTCAGTGAGTTGAGTCGGAGTCTTAAAGGGATCAAATTGTCAATCAGCAATCAAAGACTTAGAGAAGATTCAACAAGAGCTCAAGTTGACACTCAGTGTCTTGAGTCTTGAAGATTGAAGGTGAATAATTGTGGATCAATTACATCAATCTCAAGAAGAAAGTATTCAAAAGGATCATGTATGTTTAACTAAATAATTTTGGTGATCCGAATACTTTCTTATAGTGTAGAAACACTTGGATGATTTTTTTAATTGCATAAAAATCAAAAACTGGACATGGGACATGTTCAGGATCCGGATCAGATGATCCAATCCGGATCCCGAAGGGTATTAGTTCATGTGCAAATCCAATCCGGATCCAAGCCTATTCTGATCCGGATCCCGAACATTGGATGTTTGCTGAAATTCATGAACGATCCGGATCGGGCCTTGCGATCCGGATCCCGAACCCTTGGATTTCTGGAATCGTCAATCTCGTTACGACGATCCGGATCGCAGTAATCCCGATCCGGATCGCCGTCCTGAAAATTTCCAGATAAGGTATGTTTTTGATTCTTATCTCTTTCCAAAGGTTTCTAAACTATAAATAGACATTTAGGGTTTCTCAAAAACGTGGGGGCAATACCGATCAATTTATAAAACACTTGAGAGCAACCCTAGAGGCTAGGTTTTTATCGTTCTTCTTTATAGCCTCTTTTAGGTCAATTCGATGGTTCTTTCAAGAACATATCTTTTGTCGAATTGATCTAATCTTTGCTTAGAGATTTTTTCCCATGGATCTTCATTGATAATCTAAGCAAAGGATCACCATCGAAGCCAATATTCTTACCGGCTGAGTTTGCGTCGTGGATTCGACGTGGCACCGTGGATTCGGTGTGTTGAAGGCGTTTCGTGGATTCGAAACGTGTGCTCGTGGATTCGAGTGGCGTTCGTGGATTCGAACGTGTGCAGTGGACGTGCAAACGGTGGAGCGCAAGGTCCGAAGAAGTTGAAGGAGGGGTTGAGTCCGTGGAGTCGGTAATCACCTTGTTATTCTTCTTTTCTTAGTGGATTGTTATTGCGTGGACATCCAACCGGTCAGCGCAAGGTCCGAAGAAGCTGAAGGAGGGGTTGAGTCCGTGGAGTCGGTAATCACCTTGTTATTCTTCTATTCTTAGTGGATTGTTATTGCGTGTTGGTCCCGTGGTTTTTCTCCTGGATTGGAGTTTCCACGTAAATCTCGGTGTGTTGATTTTTATTTTCCGCATTGTTTTTTATTTTTGCACTGAGATTGGTTTTTATAATATTACACCTATTCACCCCCCTCTAGGTGTTTGATAGTACCTATTTAGATCCTTGTGGATCCTAAATAACTCTACAATTGGTATCAGAGCGGGTTTTAGGTTTATCTATCATGTGGGTGAAAGTGGTAATATTTTTAGACCTCCTCTTTTTGATGGGACCAATTATGCATATTGGAAAGTGCGGATGAGAGCTTTTCTCATCTCTATTGATGAGCGGGTATGGCAAACCGTTGAATACGGTTGGGTGCATCCGGTTGAGGAAGTAGGAAATTCTACTACCCCAAAACCTCGCTCTAGATGGTCTAAAGAGGAAATCGAAAGATCTTCTTACAATGGGAAAGGTATGAACGCTTTATTTAATTCTCTTTCCTCGACTGAGTTTACACGAATTTCCGCGTGTGAAACCGCGAAGGAAATTTGGGATATTCTCAAAATTACACATGAGGGTACTAATCTTGTAAAAATTCAAAAGCTCCAGATGCTTACAAGTCAATTTGACTCTATTCATATGGAAGAGCATGAATTGTTTACAGATTATTACACTAGACTTCAAGATGTAATTAATACATGTGCTAATTTAGGAGAAAAGATCCCGGAGTCGAAAATTGTAAGAAAGATACTTCGGACTCTTCCGGAACGGTTTAGGGCAAAGGTTACCGCCATTGAAACCGTTAGTCATCCGGATGAGATGAGTGTAGAGGAATTAGTAGGTGCTTTACAAACTTATGAGATGACTTTTCCTACTAATCAAAATTCTTCCAAGTCTTCTTCTAAGCTTACAGGTATTGCATTCAAATCAACAAAGGAAGAAGATAGCGAATCGAGTTCCGACGATGAAATCTCTCTTGCCGATTTTGAAGAACAATTGGCGCGGATCACAAAGAAATTTCGTCGGAAATTTTGGAAGAATCGAACCGATGGATCTTCATCCACGAAACCATCTAAAGGATCATCGGGTTCTAAATCCTCTAAACTCAAAGGCGTTGCAAAACCTTCTAAAGAAAAAGAAAAAGATGATTTCGAAGGGGAAATCCGATGTTATCGATGCAAAGGCTACGGCCATATTTCAACGGATTGTCCTTCTAAGAAATCATACAAAAAGAAGGCTTTGCAAGCAAAAACTTGGGACGATTCTAGTTTCGATGAATCGACCTCAAGTGAAGAGGAAAAAGAAAAATTTGTTGCTTTTCATGCCTCTCAAATTCCCTCTTCTAATTTGTGTTATCATCTTTAGTCACTGACTCTATTCCTTTGATTTTGCATGAAACATCAACATCCGGAGGAGAGTCATCAAGTGAGGGGGAGTCGGACGAAGAAGAACTCGTTGAGGCATACCAACAACTTCTTGCGGAATCAAAGAAGATGGCCAAGCTTAACAAGAAGTTGAGGAAGCAACGACTTGAAGTTCAAGACGAGAATCAAGCTTTAAAGATCAAACTTCATGATCTCGAGGAGGAACATGGACGGTATTGGATAACAATAAAATCCTCCAAGAAAAGCTAAACCAATCGGAGACAAACGCTAAATCATATATGGACAAGATTGGTTTTCTTGAAAAGCAGTTTGAGGAGATTCATGTCACCAACCAAGCTTTGACCAAGCAAGTTCATGAACTTAAATCCGACATACAAAGGCTTTCAACCGGTTCCAAGAAACTTAATTGTATGTCCGGATTAGGTCAAGCAAGCAAGGTTGGTTTGGGATTTAAAAAGGACCAAACTGTGCATGCTTCAAGTTCCACAATGAAATTGAAAGGAAGAACTTGTCACCTATGTGGACTTGAAGGACATTTGGTGAAGAATTGCCCGAAAAAGAGAAAGAAAAATTCTTCGGCAACTTCATCTACGGAGCGGACTCAACGGAATCAAAAGACACATCAAGTCAAAGGAGTTCACTCAACCCACCAAAGGTCCGAGCCACAACATCAATCATTCAAGTGGATTATTGCGAGGCAAAGACCTAAGGTGGATCAACAGTCAAAGCTACCAACCCCCGGGCACAATGAATCAAGACAACCCAAGATCCGACGATTTTGGATTCGGAAAGGTGATATCTTTCCTTGTCTTAAGTTCTAAATAGCTTATGACTGTGTGTAATGCTTTGATAGGTTTTCCCTTCATATTTTTCTTAATCTCTGCATTACATGTTTTTCAATGCTCTTGGTTTTATGTTTTATTTTTTTTAAAACAAAAGGGTTTTAACGAACAAGTGCATTGAATAAAAAGGGTTTCACTTTCAATCACTCCAATTTAATTTTATATGAATTATCAACTTTACTCCATAATCATAATTGTAGGGCCCCTGAACCCCCATGCAGCTTTTTCCCGTGAATCCACTTTTTAAACACCTGTTGATGGTGTATCTGGCCCATAGTGCATCAAAGGGATGCCACAGATGGACCCTGCGAGCTTTGGTTAGCTGTTTGGGCCTTCGGCTGCTTTTGCCGAATTTTAGAAAAGGATTTAGGCCAAACGGAGGTTGGATTTGGATTCAGCGCGGAAAAACGCTTGAAATTGGCTTTTTGTTTGCCCAATTCTGAGTCCGGATGTCCAAAAGCGGACTCCCGAAAGTTTTGGCAGTTTTTGGCGCTTGCGGGAGCCTCCGGCAAATTTTGGAGGCAGATTTTGGCAAAACGGACGTCGTTTTTGGAATCAGCGCGCGAAAACGGTCAAGATGGGCTATTTTCTTGTTGATTTTGAGCTTGCGGGTACTGTTCACGCCGGAACAGTGTCGCCGGCGATCGCCGGCGGCGGCCGGCGGCGGCGGGCAGCGTCGGCGGGCGGCGGCGCCGCCGCGGGCAGGCGGCTGAGGGCGCGGGCAGGCGGCTGAGGCGCGGGCAGGAGCGCGGTCCACCGCGGGGGTCGTGCACCGGAGGCGGGCCACGTGGCGCCTTCCGGTTGGCCGGCGCAGCAGACGCGGTCCACGGAGTTTGGTCCGGGTGCACGGTAGACCGGGTGGACACGTGGCGAGGTTTGGTTGGTTGGTGTTGTGCTCCCGGTCCACGCAACCTGCGGAGTGGTGACCGGGGCAGGTGCCGTACGCGGGCAGGTGACCGGGAAACACGGCGACGTGCGCGGTGCACGGCGCGGCGTGCGCGGTGCACGGGCGGCCGGGGACACGTGGCGCGTCGCCATTTGCGGGCGCTTGTGCTCCGGGTGCAGCTGGGCTCGGCAGTGTAGTGGGCTGGGCCGTGTGGTGGACCGGGCCGCACTGTGCGCGCCCGGAAATCATGGGCCGGGCCGCACTGTGTGCGCCCGAAACTTTTCGGGCGCCCGGAAAATAGGACATGGTGGGTATTTCTTGATTTGTTTTTCTCAGCCTTTATAAACCCCCAACCCGAGCTCCACTCTTTCCTCTTTATCTCCCAACCCATTCACCTTCAGCCCGAGCACCCTTAAGCAAAGTTTTTCATCTCTAAGTGCTTGATCTCCCTGCCAAGTTTCAAGAGTTTTGGAGGCACGAATCCCGAGGTTCCCCATTTTACGGTGCGGCGCGACGTTGCTTTCTAGTGTTCTTCTTCGGCGCAGCGATAGTATTTTTGCTCCCCTGGGCTACCCCGACATCATTTTCCTGTGATTCTTGCACCAGTAGACTCCTAAGAGGTAGGACTTCATCTTTCGTTTTGGTCGCGCTTTCCCGTTTCGAGGTTTTGGCACGGATCCCGAGGCAAACAGTGACCCCATTTTCTGTGTGGATTTACTTGACAGCAGCGGAGTATTTCGGCCATATCTTTGCGCACGAGCGTCTGACGGAAACGAGCTTATACAACTTTTTCATCTACGGATCGCAAGGAACGCGCTCGTATTTTTATTGGATTTTTGTGAATTTTATTTCGAGGTGAAAATTACTGTTTTCTCAGTGAACAGTAATCTGTCCTTAATACAGATTTTTGTATGAGTGTGCCCCCTTGCCGAATTTTTATCTTGATGTACAGAACTCGGATTTGGGCGTGCAAGGTACCGTTGCGAAGCTATCGACGCGAGGATCGCCGTGATATTTTTATTGGAATTTTCTGGGCAATTTCTGCAGGTGATAATTTAACAGTTCAGAATTCGAGGTTGTATGTGATTATTAGTGCTATAATTGGGAGCCTAAGTGTAATTAGTGGCTTTGTACTGTACCAGGATATTTCGGGTGTGCTGAAATTGTGGAGCAAGGATTTGGAGTTTTGGTATTTTCTAGCTGTACGGACTTGGACAGTTGCACTTCAGGTGGGTGGTTGTTGTACTCCTCTCCTTTGTTATGCCCACTAGGAATATCAGAGTACCCATGTATTGACGATGCTAAATGTGTTGATTGGTAGACTTGCATGCTCTAGGAAATTAATTATTGGTTATTTGGATCCTGATAAATTATTGTTAGAATGATCACTGATTTTAATCGCTTAACTAATCTGGACTGTATGCTTGGAGACTAAATAGGAATTGAGGACTGCAAAACTGATAATTTTTCATATGAGACTGTCACCCTGGCTTATGTCACTCTAAATTATTTATTCTTGGAAATTGGACAAAATGTTGGAACAATGCATGATTAAATTGATCACATAATTATGTCATCTTTTACTGCTATACTATTTTTGGGACTTGACTTAGGAGAAACCATGCATTTGCTCTTTTCTTCTTCTATTGTTGACACTTGCGGCTTAGTCGCTCAGGTTCGAGCGTCTGTTAGACAGTATAGTCAGGTATTGGGGATTTGGGACAGGTTGGGTTTATGTCAGGGTGTTGCGGCGACCACGGATCTTGGGTGGTTGACCGGGTTGTTACTATTGCATCAGATTGGGTGTTTTGGGGATCGGGCTATCTTTAGTGGAGGGTTTTTCCCACTTCCTTGAGTCTCGATCCAGTCCTGCTATTATGAGACAGTGGATACAGTGATACTTGATACAGTGATACTTGATACAGTGATACTTGACACAGTGATACTTTACTCGTGTGGGTCGCTCCCCTCGAGTGCCACTCCGGAGTAGGCTTTCCACGGTGCAGAGCGCCGGGCACCATGCTGGTTTCTTGAGTTCGACAGCAGAGCAGGCAGTGCCAGTGTTCACTGGCTGTCAGATTGGGTCATTATGACAGGCTTCTTGATTCTGATGCATCACTTTCTCCATCCTTATTGGTTGGTCATATAGAGGCATATTAGGGATAGCACTTTATCAGTTGCTTCATTTATCTGCATCCCCTTTCTTTTCTTTCCCTCTTTGCCTCTGATCACCTGGTGGGCATATCTGAGCTGAGGCTTTACCCACTAGGGGAGGCTACTGTTTATAGTAGTACTTACCCCCATTGTTTTTCTTGTTTCTTTCTTTCCCCTTGTTTTGCAGAGTCCTCAGTGGGAGTTGCTGGGCCGTCAGCAACTGATCGAGGTAAGCGGATTGCGGACTAGATAGAGAGCCACCGAGGGTCGTAGCTGGAGATTTTTGGGTACCAGGACTTCTCAGACAGTTTTCTTGTATTTCTTTTGGGGACTGGCTTCTGCCAGCTGTTTGTATTTTAGTAGTGAGCTGGGAGAGACATCTGTATTTTATTTTACTGTTGTACCTTTTACTTCCAGCACCTGTCTGAGATACAGTAGTTTTAGTTTAGCTCTGATTATTATGCTCTTTTATTATTATTTCTTATCTGAGCAGGTTACCGACGCTTCGTGTATGTGGGAAATACCGCATGCACGGCGGATCTGTGGACGGGCCCGGGTTCTGGTTTACACCCGGGGCGTGACAGATTAAGTTGGTATCAGAGCTTAGGGATAGGTCAGTTGGGACTTAGGAAACCCTAGGCTTTTGGACAGACCCTAGGATGATAGGGCGTGAGTGGCGTGACATTTTGCGAAAGTCGGTGATTTTTATAGTTAACTCTTCCAGTGAGTGAAGAGAGATCGACATAGTCTATTTCTGTGAACCGTTATGTTGGCTGCAGACAACATAAAGTTACAGAAATAGGGGGATGTCTTTGACTTTCGCTAGATTGGGTCGTGTGGGGATTTGCTTCTGATTTGTCGTTTCTTGTTGCAGGATGTCGCCCCGGCGTCGTTTTTCCGCCGAGGGTACCCCCACTCCCCCTGAGGAGCCTGGGCAGGCGGTATCTGCCGAGCTGGGGGAACTGCGGGCCTTAGTGACCCATTTGGTGGCAAGGAGCTTTCGTCAGGACCAGCGTTTGGAGCAGCTGTTGGCGCAAAGGGGTGATTCTGTAGTTGGAGAGAGAGCTAGGGCTTCAGAACGGCGTTTAGAGAGGAAACGCCCAGCCCCGGATGTTGATGGACAGGCTGGTTCTCAGAGACGGTCTCGACAGTTGAGGCAGCCCCTGCAGGCTGCCAGGTGCACTTTTTGCGGGGGCCAGCATTCCGCCGGTACTTGTGAGCTGAGGCATGGTCGTTGTTTTAGATGTGGACAGCCTGGTCACATCCGAGCTACATGCCCCCTTCCGACCTTTGTAGTACCTTCTTCGGCGTTGGCCCCTACCACATCCCAGCAGAGATCGTGGCCACGACATCAGCATCAGCAGCAGCAGGGGTCGCAGCCGAGGCGGGCCCGATCGTCAGGTAGGTGTGTTTTCTGCAGGGGGCAGCACCCGTCAGATAAATGTGACTCGAGGTGGGGTCGTTGCTTCAAGTGTGGACAGCCTGGGCACATTCGAGCCACGTGCCCCGCAAGGACAGCTGCAGCACCCACTTCGGCAACTGTTCCTACTTTTTCCCAGCCACGACCGGGAACTTCACCGACAGATCTTCAGGTAGACCAATCTTCCCCACCCCGCTTATCTGGTGAGAGACAGCCCTTGTCGAGCGGCCTTGATTGCTTAGCACAGATGGAGGATCCTGCTATCGCTGACCAGGTTGCGGCAGGTATGTTTTACTTCCGGTGGTAGGATTCATATCTTATTGTTGTCGGAGCTTTTCTTTTCCTTCCTTTTTAGTAGAATGTGCATCATTGCATGGGTTAGAGGTTTGGATTCCTGATCATAGTGTGCATGTCGTGGAGCGTTGTGCGGCTTGCCCAGTGCAGTTGGGGCCTTGGAATTTGTCCGCAGACTTGCTTGTTTTGCAGCAGCTCCAGGATTTTGATGTAGTGCTAGGGGTGGATTGGCTATCACGGTATTCCGCCACTATCGACTGCAGAGAGAGGACGGTGACTCTTCGCGAGCCAGGACAGGAGGAGTTCATCTTCAGAGGCTGCCAGAGCACGCTGTTCGCAGCGACCAATTCCTCGGCCAGAGCTAGGAGGATGATGAGTAGGGGTTGCACTGCCTTTTTGGCCACTGTGGTGGAGGTGCCTACGGCGGCACTGGGACTCGAGGATATCCCTATTGTCCGCGAGTTCCCAGATGTATTTTCCCCCTGAGTTGACGACGATGCCGCCGAGAGGAGGAAGATGAGTTTGTGATTGATGCTAGTCCTGGGAACTGCACCAATCCAAAGGCACCAGATAGTGAGGCGCCAGCTGAGTTGAGGGAGTTGAAGGCCCAGCTTCAGGATCTTTTGGACAGGAGCTTCATCCGACCCAGTGTTTCTCCGTGGGGAGCGCCTGTGTTGTTTGTGAAGAAGAAGGATGGGTCACTGCGGTTGTGTGTGGATTATAGGGAATTGAACAAAGTGACCATCCGGAACAAGTATCCCCTCCCCGGATTGATGATTTGTTTGATCAGTTACAGGGAGCATCGGTGTTCTCGAAGATTGATCTGCAGTCCGGTTACCACCAGCTGAGGGTGAGGGCCGAGGACATCTCCAAGACGGCTTTCAGATCGCGGTACGGGCATTATGAGTTTACTGTGATGCCTTTTGGGTTGACAAATGCCCCTGCCGCATTCATGGACTTGATGAACAGGATTTTCAGCCGTTTTTGGACCGGTTTGTGGTGGTGTTTATAGATGATATTTGATCTACTCCCGGAGTGATTTGGAGCACGAGGAGCACTTGAGGACCGTGCTACAGCTTCTGCGAGAGAAGAAGCTGTATGCTAAGTTCAAAAAGTGTGAGTTTTGGCTCCGGGAGGTTGCTTTTCTGGGTCATGTTGTTTCAGCTGCTGGAGTGGCGGTGGATCCGGCCAAGGTGGATGCTATTCGAGATTGGCCGAGGCCGACGACTATCACGAGGTGCGGAGCTTTCTTGGTTTGGCGGGCTACTATCGGCGTTTTGTGGAAGGCTTTGCGAAGCTTTCCTCTCCCCTCACTCGTCTGACCAGGAAAGGAGTTAAGTTTGTTTGGAGCGAGACTTGCCAGAGCTGTTTTGAGGAGCTGAAGCAGAGATTGATGACCGCTCCAATCCTTGCCCTCCCTGTATGGGGGAAGGATTTGTGATTTACAGTGATGCCTCACATAGTGGTCTGGGGTGTGTGTTGATGCAGCAGGGTAGGGTGATTGCCTATGCTTCGCGGCAATTGAAGGACTATGAGAAAAATTACCCTACTCATGATCTTGAGCTGGCAGCGGTGGTGTTTGCTCTGAAGCTGTGGCGGCATTACTTGTATGGTGAGCATTGCGAGATATATACTGATCACAAGAGCTTGAAGTATCTGTTCACCCAAAAGGAGCTAAATTTGAGGCAACGCCGGTGGTTGGAGCTGCTAAAGGATTATGATCTGAGTATCCTTTATCACCCCGGCAAGGCCAATGTTGTGGCGGATGCTTTGAGTAGGAGGACGAGTCTGAGCTTATTGATCTCGCAGCAGGCGCCGTTGGTCGAGCAGATGAGGCGGTTACAGTTGGAGGTAGTATCCCCTGGGGTCTCTGCTAGACTCATGTCTATGGTCTTGCAGCCCACTCTGTTGGAGAGGATCAGGGACACCCAGAGTGAGGACCCCCACTTGACGAGGATCAGGACGCAGCTTCAGGCGGATCAGACAGGAGATTTTTCTGTGGATAGCTCGGGAGTACTGCGGTACAAGGACCGAGTGTGTGTGCCTATGGATCAGGAGATTAGAGATCAGATTTTGAGGGAGGCCCATTATACACCTTATACCGTCCATCCTGGAGGTACTAAGATGTATAAGGACCTCAAGGCACAGTTTTGGTGGCCCGGAATGAAGCGGGACATTGGGAGATTCGTAGCTCACTGTTTAACTTGCCAGCAAGTAAAGGCAGAGCATCGCGTTCCTGCTGGCAAGTTGCAGAGTCTTCCAATTCCCGAGTGGAAATGGGACCACGTCACTATGGATTTCGTCACTGGATTGCCGAGGGCATAGAGCGGGGCTGATGCGATCTGGGTTATTGTGGACAGACTCACCAAGTCGGCGCACTTCTTACCGGTTCAGATGACTTGGTCATTGGAGCATTTGGCACAGTTATATATGGATGAGATAGTGAGGCTTCACGGCATACCTGCTTCGATTGTGTCAGATCGAGACCCGAGATTCGTATCGCGCTTTTGGGGGAGTTTGCATTCTGCATTGGGGACTCAGCTCAGGTTTAGCACCGCTTTCCACCCACAGACCGATGGACAGTCAGAACGCACCATACAGACCCTCGAGGATATGCTGAGAGCGTGCGTTATGGATTTTGGAGGAGGGTGGTACCGGCACTTATCTTTGGTTGAGTTCGCGTACAACAACAGCTATCAGGCGAGCATCCAGATGGCTCCGTTTGAAGCGTTGTATGGACGCAAGTGTCGGTCTCCCTTATATTGGAGTGACGTGGGTGAGAGGAGGACTTTGGGACCGGAGTTACTTTTGGAGGCAGAGGAAAAAGTCAGGATTATTCGCCGGCATCTTGAGACAGCCCAGAGTCGTCAGAGGAGCTACGCAGATACTCGACGGCGAGACCTGGAGTTTCAGGTTGGTGATCATGTCTTCTTGAAGGTCTCGCCCTCGAAAGGGGTCCGGAGATTTGGAGTGCGGGGAAAGCTCAGTCCCCGCTTTATTGGACCCTTTGAGGTACTTGACAGAGTTGGTCCTGTGGCATACAGAGTTGCCTTACCCCCGCGCCTGGCCGGAGTTCATGATGTCTTCCACGTCTCAGCTCTGAGGAGATATGTTTTTGACCCGTCGCACGTGATTGACTTCACTTCGTTGGAGATCGGCGAGGACTTGGTCTACGAGGAGCGCCCGTTGCGGATTCTTGCTCGTGAGGTGAGGGAATTGCGCAATCGGGCCATTCCATATGTGAAGATCCTGTGGAGCAATCATGAGGAGCGAGAGGCTACATGGGAGCTGGAGACAGAGATGAGAGATGCCTACCCCTTCTTGTTCGAGGCTGCAGTTTGAGGTACGTCTGCTTTGTTTATCCTTGTTTCGGGGACGAAACTTTTTTTTAGTGGGGGAGGATGTAGGGCCCTGAACCCCCATGCAGCTTTTTCCCGTGAATCCACTGTTTAAACACCTGTTGATGGTGTATCTGGCCCATAGTGCATCAAAGGGATGCCACAGATGGACCCTGTGAGCTTTGGTTAGCTGTTTGGGCCTTCGGCTGCTTTTGCCGAATTTTAGAAAAGGATTTAGGCCAAACGGAGGTTGGATTTGGATTCAGCGCGGAAAAACGCTTGAAATTGGCTTTTTGTTTGCCCAATTCTGAGTCCGGATGTCCAAAAGCGGACTCCCGGAAGTTTTGGCAGTTTTTGGCGCTTGCGGGAGCCTCCGGCAAATTTTGGAGGCGGAATTTGGCAAAACGGACCTCGTTTTTGGAATCAGCGCGCGAAAACGGTCAAGATGGGCTATTTACTTGTTGATTTTGAGCTTGCGGGTACTGTTCACGCCGGAACAGTGTCGCCGGCGATCGCCGGCGGCGGCCGGCGGCGGCGGGCAGCGTCGGCGGGCGGCGGCGCCGCCGCGGGCAGGCGGCTGAGGGGCGGGCAGGAGCGCGGTCCACCGCGGGGGTCGTGCACCGGAGGCGGGCCACGTGGCGCCTTCCGGTGGGCCGGCGCAGCAGACGCGGTCCACGGAGTTTGGGCCGGGTGCACGGTAGACCGGGGGACACGTGGCGAGGTTTGGTTGGTTGGTGTTGTGCTCCCGGTCCACGCAACGTGCGGAGTGGTTGACCGGGGCAGGTGCCGTACGCGGGCAGGTGACCGGGAAACACGGCGACGTGCGCGGTGCACGGCGCGGCGTGCGCGGTGCACGGGCGCCGGGACACGTGGCGCGTCGCCATTTGCGGGCGCTTGTGCTCCGGGTGCAGCTGGGCTCGGCAGTGTAGTGGGCTGGGCCGTGTGGTGGACCGGGCCGCACTGTGCGCGCCCGGAAATCATGGGCCGGGCCGCACTGTGTGCGCCCGAAACTTTTCGGGCGCCCGAAAATAGGACATGGTGGGTATTTCTTGATTTGTTTTTCTCAGCCTTTATAAACCCCAACCCGAGCTCCACTCTTTCTTTTTCTCCCAACCCATTCACCTTCAGCCCGAGCACCCTTAAGCAAAGTTTTTCATCTCTAAGTGCTTGATCTCCCTGCCAAGTTTCAAGAGTTTTGGAGGCACGAATCCCGAGGTTCCCCATTTTACGGTGCGGCGCGACGTTGCTTTCTAGTGTTCTTCTTCGGCGCAGCGATAGTATTTTTGCTCCCCTGGGCTACCCCGACATCATTTTCCTGTGATTCTTGCACCAGTAGACTCCTAAGAGGTAGGACTTCATCTTTCGTTTTGGTCGCGCTTTCCCGTTTCGAGGTTTTGGCACGGATCCCGAGGCAAACAGTGACCCCATTTTCTGTGTGGATTTACTTGACAGCAGCGGAGTATTTCGGCCATATCTTTGCGCACGAGCGTCTGACGGAAACGAGCTTATACAACTTTTTCATCTACGGATCGCAAGGAACGCGCTCGTATTTTTATTGGATTTTTGTGAATTTTATTTCGAGGTGAAAATTACTGTTTTCTC
The DNA here is from genome assembly GCA_029168755.2 of Tillandsia fasciculata. Taxonomy (NCBI): domain Eukaryota; kingdom Viridiplantae; phylum Streptophyta; class Magnoliopsida; order Poales; family Bromeliaceae; genus Tillandsia; species Tillandsia fasciculata. The sequence goes on along the minus strand of CM054934.1, from coordinate 4,640,759 downwards.
AGTGAACAGTAATCTGTCCTTAATACAGATTTTTGTATGAGTGTGCCCCCTTGCCGAATTTTTATCTTGATGTACAGAACTCGGATTTGGGCGTGCAAGGTACCGTTGCGAAGCTATCGACGCGAGGATCGCCGTGATATTTTTATTGGAATTTTCTGGGCAATTTCTGCAGGTGATAATTTAACAGTTCAGAATTCGAGGTTGTATGTGATTATTAGTGCTATAATTGGGAGCCTAAGTGTAATTAGTGAGCTTTGTACTGTACCAGGAATATTTCGGGTGTGCTGAAATTGTGGAAGCAAGGATTTGGAGTTTTGGTATTTTCTAGCTGTACGGACTTGGACAGTTGCACTTCAGGTGGGTGGTTGTTGTACTCCTCTCCTTTGTTATGCCCACTAGGAATATCAGAGTACCCATGTATTGACGATGCTAAATGTGTTGATTGGTAGACTTGCATGCTCTAGGAAATTAATTATTGGTTATTTGGATCCTGATAAATTATTGTTAGAATGATCACCTGATTTTAATCGCTTAACTAATCTGGACTGTATGCTTGGAGACTAAATAGGAATTGAGGACTGCAAAACTGATAATTTTTCATATGAGACTGTCACCCTGGCTTATGTCACTCTAAATTATTTATTCTTGGAAATTGGACAAAATGTTGGAACAATGCATGATTAAATTGATCACATAATTATGTCATCTTTTACTGCTATACTATTTTGGGACTTGACTTAGGAGAAACCATGCATTTGCTCTTTTCTTCTTCTATTGTTGACACTTGCGGCTTAGTCGCTCAGGTTCGAGCGTCTGTTGGACAGTGTAGTCAGGTATTGGGGATTTGGGACAGGTTGGGTTTATGTCAGGGTGTTGCGGCGACCACGGATCTTGGGTGGTTGACCGGGTTGTTACTATTGCATCAGATTGGGTGTTTTGGGGATCGGGCTATCTTTAGTGGAGGGTTTTTCCCACTTCCTTGAGTCTCGATCCAGTCCTGCTATTATGAGACAGTGGTTACAGTGATACTTGATACAGTGATACTTGATACAGTGATACTTGACACAGTGATACTTTACTCGTGTGGGTCGCTCCCCTCGAGTGCCACTCCGGAGTAGGCTTTCCACGGTGCAGAGCGCCGGGCACCATGCTGGTTTCTTGAGTTCGACAGCAGAGCAGGCAGTGCCAGTGTTCACTGGCTGTCAGATTGGGTCATTATGACAGGCTTCTTGATTCTGATGCATCACTTTCTCCATCCTTATTGGTTGGTCATATAGAGGCATATTAGGGATAGCACTTTATCAGTTGCTTCATTTATCTGCATCCCCTTTCTTTTCTTTCCCTTTTTGCCTCTGATCACCTGGTGGGCATATCTGAGCTGAGGCTTTACCCACTAGGGGAGGCTACTGTTTATAGTAGTACTTACCCCCATTGTTTTTCTTGTTTCTTTCTTTCCCCTTGTTTTGTAGAGTCCTCAGTGGGAGTTGCTGGGCCGTCAGCAACTGATCGAGGTAAGCGGATTGCGGACTAGATAGAGAGCCACCGAGGGTCGTAGCTGGAGATTTTTGGGTACCAGGACTTCTCAGACAGTTTTCTTGTATTTCTTTTGGGGACTGGCTTCTGCCAGCTGTTTGTATTTTAGTAGTGAGCTGGGAGAGACATCTGTATTTTATTTTACTGTTGTACCTTTTACTTCCAGCACCTGTCTGAGATACAGTAGTTTTAGTTTAGCTCTGATTATTATGCTCTTTTATTATTATTTCTTATCTGAGCAGGTCACCGACGCTTCGTGTATGTGGGAAATACCGCATGCACGGCGGATCTGTGGACGGGCCCGGGTTCTGGTTTACACCCGGGGCGTGACAATAATTCTTGAAGATACTTCATTATAGGAGTTTTTGATATTATAAGCATCAAATTTTAGAAATCATGTGTGATCTTTAGATGCTTAATCTATCTCGGTTGTGTGAATTCATTGTGATAAACGTGAGACAACCGATAGACTGAAATTTGGGATTTAATTCTTTCACGTAAGAGATTGCCTTCTTACAAGGGTAAATAAATGAATTATAAAAGATGTGGAAAGAGTTACATCCGAAAGGAGTGTGAAAACTACCACCACGTGTTGGAAAGAGCTACCACATGTTATGGATGCCTGAAAAATATTTTATGAGAATTTTTAGTCGAAGCATTCGGAGATTTAAATTCAAAGTTCTTATTTGAACAATCTCCTGGTTGGTATAAGGTGGGATAGTTAAAAAGATGCTCAAAGAGCCACCCTTAGGTATTTTAGTGCTTATCTCAAATTTGAAAGGGTAGAATTCAAGATTGATGTCATTTGGAAAATCTCCGTAAGTCATCTTTGTAAATCCGTTACATCTTGATAGAGTTTGGATCTCAAGATTATTTTTGATGACTTGTGTTTGATGAATATAACATGAAAAACGGTCTATAATGTTTTACCTTTATTTTTCACGATTTTGGAGTAAAATTTTTAATTTTTATAATTAATTGGATTGAATGACATCTATGTGAATTCATTGTTTTCAAAGCACTTAAATGGATTTCTTGATGGAATACAAATCGGTATTTGAAAAGATTCCAAAATCTGGATTTGTTTCAAGAAATTATTTGATTTTTGCTTTCTGGTACCGGTACGCAATCTGCATTTTTGGTATATACCGGAACTGAGCTTTTATCTCTCTTTCTCTATGAACTAATTTTCTTTTGTCTAGTATGTTCACTGTTTGACAATTTGTGACAAAAAGGGGGAGAAGAGAAAAGATGGAGATGAGATCATCAAGAGAGGACAAACGAAAATGGAAAAATGGGGGAGAACCGAAAATGATGATCGTATCACAAAGGGGGAGAACAGAGATGCTCAAGAACATGGAGAACAGAGATGCTCAAGATAGGGGGAGACAAAGAAAAAATTGAAAGAGCCGAAAAACAAAAGAACCAAAAGGACGAATCAAATGTAGGATTTTAATTTCTAACGACTAACATTTGATTTTGTGTGGAGTTTTGTTTTGCAGGAATTACATCACTTTAAGACTCCAAGTCCTAAGTCATAGAGTATGTTCTAGGACTGTTTGGTTCAAATGTAATTTTGTATTTATTGGATCTTTCACGCAAAGAAAATCAATGTTTTGGTGATGACATTGAATTTCGATTTTTTGGTTTAAGATGAGTGACTTGAGCGTTTTTATGTATTTTTGGGTTTTGTCACGAAATTGCCAAAGGGGGAGATTGTTACGGCTTTTTGGTGTTGGCATATTTCGTGAGTCAAGTCAGTGAGTTGAGTCGGAGTCTTAAAGGGATCAAATTGTCAATCAGCAATCAAAGACTTAGAGAAGATTCAACAAGAGCTCAAGTTGACACTCAGTGTCTTGAGTCTTGAAGATTGAAGATGAAGAATTGTGGATCAGTTACATCAATCTCAAGAAGAAAGTATTCAAAAGGATCAGGTATGTTTAACTAAATAATTTTGGTGATCCGAATACTTTCTTATAGTGTAGAAACACTTGGATGATTTTTTAATTGCATAAAAATCAAAAACTGGACATGGGACATGTTCAGGATCCGGATCAGATGATCCAATCCGGATCCCGAAGGGTATTAGTTCATGTGCAAATCCAATCCGGATCCAAGCCTATTCTGATCCGGATCCCGAACATTGGATGTTGCTGAAATTCATGAACGATCCGGATCGGGCCTTGCGATCCGGATCCCGAACCCTTGGATTTCTGGAATCGTCAATCTCGTTACGACGATCCGGATCGCAGTAATCCCGATCCGGATCGCCGTCCTGAAAATTTCCAGATAAGGTAGGTTTTTGATTCTTATCTCTTTCCAAAGGTTTCTAAACTATAAATAGACATTTAGGGTTTCTCAAAAACGTGGGGGTTCAATACCGATCAATTTATAAAACACTTGAGAGCAACCCTAGAGGCTAGGTTTTTATCGTTCTTCTTTATAGCCTCTTTTAGGTCAATTCGATGGTTCTTTCAAGAACATATCTTTTGTCGAATTGATCTAATCTTTGCTTAGAGATTTTTTCCCATGGATCTTCATTGATAATCTAAGCAAAGGATCACCATCAAAGCCAATATTCTTACCGGCTGAGTTTGCGTCGTGGATTCGACGTGGCACCGTGGATTCGGTGTGTTGAAGGCGTTTCGTGGATTCGAAACGTGTGCTCGTGGATTCGAGTGGCGTTCGTGGATTCGAACGTGTGCAGTGGACGTGCAAACGTTGGAGCGCAAGGTCCGAAGAAGTTGAAGGAGGGGTTTGAGTCCGTGGAGTCGGTAATCACCTTGTTATTCTTCTTTTCTTAGTGGATTGTTATTGCGTGGACATCCAACCGGTCAGCGCAAGGTCCGAAGAAGCTGAAGGAGGGGTTGAGTCCGTGGAGTCGGTAATCACCTTGTTATTCTTCTATTCTTAGTGGATTGTTATTGCGTGTTGGTCCCGTGGTTTTTCTCCTGAATTGGAATTTCCACGTAAATCTCGGTGTGTTGATTTTTATTTTCCGCATTGTTTTTTATTTTTGCACTGAGATTGGTTTTTATAATATTACACCTATTCACCCCCCTCTAGGTGCTTGATAGTACCTATTTAGATCCTTGTGGATCCTAAATAACTCTACACATCTGTTGATGTTGACATTCGCATGCAGTTAGTAAATTTTACTACTGCACGAGAGATGTGGGCACATCTCCAACGTCTATATGAACAATCAAGTTACGCTCAGTCCTATGCCGAATTTCAAGAGTTGTCCCTTGCCCATCAAGGAGAGCGTAGCATACAGGAGTTTTATACATTCATGCAAACTCGGTGGCGTCAACTTACGACTATGGAGCAACCCCTGTGTCGAGCTTGCTCTATCTGTGACTGCACCACAAAACAAAAGCTGATGCGCGACCAACAACGCCTCTTTCAATTTCTTATGAGGTTACGACCAGAATTTGAAGCCTTACGGGGTCAACTCCTTCATCGGTTACCCCTTCCCACGCTTGATACAGCTTTGGCAGAGCTTATTGCTGAAGAAACTCGACTTCGCGTGCTTCATTCGTCTCAACCTTCTCAGCCAACTGTTTTGGCAGCAGGTGCATCACCTCCCTCTCAACTCTATATTGCTCCTCTTTCTTCCGGTCCTCTGAAAAAGGATAAGCGAAATATTGAGTGTCATTATCGTCATAAAATGGGACATACTATTCGAGAATGTCGAAAGAAGAAGCATGCAGATCTCTTTCGACAATCTTATTACACCACACCTACTACCGCTGCCACTGCATCCTTGGAAGCATCGAATGATGTAGCTAACACAGTTACATTGAGCATGCCACAATTAATGCAAATGATTCACAATTCACGACTGCAACCTCCAGCTTCTAGTGCAGATAGCTCGACATCAAGTATATCAGGGTTTGGCACGCTTTCAACATCCAATCATACAGGTACATCTGTGGATTCTTGGATTCTTGACTCTGGCGCATCCTTTCAGATGACACCCCCCGGACATTTTAATTAGAAATGGAGTTCTCGGTAGTGTTTCATCTGTTAAGTTTTCTTCATGTTTAGAATGTAAACTTGCTAAACATTCTACTAAACCTTTTCCCGCTAGTGAAACTGTTACCACTAAAGCCTTCGAACTTATTCATTCCGATGTTTGGGGACCTGCGCCTATTCCTACACGCATAGGAAATAGGTATTATGTCATTTTTGTTGATGATTTCTCGCGTTTTACTTGGATATACTTTATGCACCACCGTTCTGAACTCCTTAAAATTTACAAAGATTCTACTACTATGATTAAAACTCAATTTGGTGCTTCTATCAAAATTTTTCGATCTGACTCTGGTGGAGAATACCTATCACATGAATTTCGACGCATTCTCGCCTCTCAAGGTACTCTACCCCAGCTTTCTTGTCCCTATGCTCACCAACAGAACGGTGTGGCGGAGCGAAAACATCGTCATATTTTGGAGACCGCTCGCTCTCTCCTCATCGCTGCTTCCGTTCCTCACGAATTCTGGGCTGATGTCGTTTTCACCGCCGTCTACCTTATAAATCTCATGCCCTCCAAAAATTTATCCGGCATCTCCCCTAGTGGACGATTGTACTCTAGGCAACCAACTTACTCTCATTTAAAAATTTTGGGTGCACTTGCCTTGTTCTTTTACCTCCGACAGAACGAAACAAACTTTCTCCTAAATCTGCTGTTTGCGTCTTTTTCGGATATAGCCCTGAGCACAAAGGATATAGATGCTATGATCCAGTTGCTCGTCGTCTTCGTGTCTCTCGTGATGTGATATTTTTTGAGGACATTCCATATTACACTCGCACTATTTCTAGTGATACTTCTAAACATTCAACTGTGATAAATCTTTCATTCCTAGATTTGCCCCATTCTTGTGAAAACCCGATTACTTCACATGACAATAGTTCTTGCTCACAGACTGTCATTGCGGATGGCACTAGTACAGTTCCTTCGTCTATTCAGGCTTCTTCCACCGCCCCTGTGGTTGACGATCCGATCACTTCCGAACGACGATATCCTTTGCGAATTCGCAAACCAAAAGAATTCTTTGGTTGTCTAAATTCTCAGTCCTTCTCCTCAGACTATCATACTTTTCTTGCCTCTATACATAATCATCAAGAGCCACAATCCTTTCGTCAAGCTGTCGCCATCCCTGAATGGAAAGTGGCCATGTCTGAAGAACTTGATGCTCTTCAACGCACTAATACCTGGGATATTGTGCCTCTACCCGCTAATAAAATTCCTGTTAGTTGCAAGTGGATTTATAAGATTAAAACCCTATCTGATGGTTCAATAGAACGGTACAAAGCTCGCCTGGTTGCACGTGGCTTTACACAGGAACATGGGTTTGACTATGAAGAAACTTTTGCTCCTGTTGCAAAAATGACATCTGTTCGAGTTCTTATAGCTGTTGCTGCAAATCGTCAATGGCCACTTTACCAGCTTGATGTCAAGAATGCCTTTCTACATGGTGATCTTCGTGAAGAGGTTTATATGCAGCCACCACCAGGGTTTCCTCATCCTCCTAACCATGTTTGTCGGCTTCGTAGGGCTATCTATGGCCTTAAGCAAGCCCCGAGAGCTTGGTTTGAAAAATTTCGCACTGTGATTCTTGCTGCAGGTTTCTCACAGAGTGAGAATGATTATGCTATGTTCATTCACACATCTGGTGATAGAAAGACTATTCTTTTACTCTATGTTGATGATATGATAATCACCGGAAATGATGTTGAACATATTCAATATGTTAAAAATCATCTTCAGCAACAATTTGAAATGAAGGATCTTGGGTATCTCCGATATTTTTTGGGCATTGAAGTTGCTTATAGTCCTCGAGGATATCTTCTATCTCAACAAAAATATATTACAGATTTATTATCTCGTTCCGCCTTGACTGACGATAAAATCACTTCAACTCCTTTGCAACTGCATCAGAAATTGACTCCGACTATGGGAGAACCCTTAGAAAATCCCACTCGTTATCGTGAATTGGTGGGTGCTCTCGTTTACCTAACAATATCTCGACCTGATATCACTTATGCAGTTCACATAGTCAGCCAGTTTATGCAAGCACCTACCTCCGATCATTATGCTGCTCTTCTTCACATCTTACGATATCTTCGAGGAACAATTAATCGGGCTCTTTTCTTTCCTTCCTCCTCAAAATTAGACCTACAAGCCTACACTGATGCTGACTGGGCAGGAGACCCTACCGACCGTCGTTCCACGACTGGCTTCTGTGTATTTCTTGGTGATTCACTTGTATCTTGGAAGTCCAAGAAACAAGATATAGTATCTAAGTCCAGTTCAGAAGCTGAGTATCGTGCTATGTCTACTGCCACTTCTGAAATTGTGTGGTTGCGACGTCTTCTCTCTGATCTTGGTATTGTTTTGGTTGCCCCAACTCCTCTTTATTGCGACAATCAAAGTGCTATCAAAATTGCCAACAATCCGGTTTTTCATGAACGTACTAAACATATTGAAATTGATTGTCATTTTGTACGTCACCATTATCTTGCTGGCACCGTTACACTACCATTCGTTCAATCAAGCAATCAAGTCGCTGATTTCTTCACAAAAGGACATACGTTACAACGGCATAAATTCTTCTTATCCAAACTCTCGGTATTTGATCCACCTTGAGTTTGCCGGGGGGTGTCATCACGTATTAATGGCGCATTCTACAACCTTCTATATTATACTTGATTTGGGTTTGATTTTGAATAATTGTCTTTCCTTGTACATCATTATTATTTTCTTTATTGCAGGATTCTCATTCTAAATTACCTTGTACAACTTGTAGAACCTCTCTATATTAAGAGAGCATTATGATGAATAATAACAGAACATTATTCTCAAATTACTTCTATCACGGGTAACATTTTTTATAAAATTTCAATAAAACTATAAATTTTTTTTTTTTGCACTTTAGCTAATTACTCCTACATTAAAACTCGCCTCAATTTTCTCCTACATTTTATCATTATTTGGAATAGGTCAAAAAAATTTAGGATAATTGTTGAATTCAGTAGTAAACTTTGTAAAAGGAGATTGGTAGATAAAATTAGTTATAATTAATAACGTACAATCATATAAAATGAATTAAATTATTCACCAAATTATCAATTTTGATAGTATATATTAGTAAAATATGACATCTCCTGTATCAAATTGTTTATATGTTTTTCAAGTTGTCAATTTAATAGATGTTGAGATATAGAATAACCAATTTATTTTTAATAAAACTGTTCGTTTTAAATAGCCAATTAATTTTTCTAAATTTAGGGACCTACTTAAAATATTAGATAAATATAGAGAGATAATTAATTGATGTAAGTTTTAGTGCGGGGTAGATAAATAAAGTATGGCTTAAAGAGCAAGCTAGAAAGATTTGTGTAGTTTGGTCTAAAATTTATGGTCAAAAGTAAAGTTATTGAAATTATGAGGGCGAGATCAAATAGCTAACGACAGCAGTGGCGACATCACGTACTGCTATTAGGTGTATTATCTTTTTTTTAAAAATTAATAGAAAAATATTTACTCCGATCATAGGTAGTAATACATCAGCAATGACGAATTAACACATGATTCTTGAAACTCGTGCATATGAATTTAATTTTCCAATAACGTTTCCAAGATTTTAGAACAGTAGTAAGATAAGCTAGTTTCAAAAATATTACTAGTCTAATTAAACTACGAGCTTATATATTTTCAAAAGCGTAAATTTTTTATTATTAAATTTGTACTAAAATTTTTGTAATTATATATATATATATATATATATATATATATATATATATATATATATATTATATTTTAGTTGACTTTATAATTGCACAAGTCTCAATACAAATCTAATGATAAAAAATTTTCAAATATAATTTGGCTTGTACTTTTAAAAATATATAAGCTCTACTCATTAAACTACTATCTCCAATTTAAAAACACAAATATTTTATTCCAAATATATTTTTTAATCTTTTAAGTTTTTTTTTTAAATAAAAGTAAATCAATTTATAGATAAATATATATTAGTTATGCTACGAATTATAGGCCTCGATCAGTACAACTATTAATATCCAACATTACAAAAAAATCTTAATACAAAAAAAGTTTTCATTAGATATCTTATTATTTCAACATCTAAGTAGGATTCAAATATACTAATGCATTTATATATATATAAGATAAAATAATTTAATTAATTTGTGTATGAAAATAGATCATTTAAGGCACTAGCTAGTGACTAAACCCAAAGCGCTAAACAAAACTTTTCTCTAGCACTTTTCAACTAGTCGCAACAACGTCATACTCTACGCAATTCCTCATGACCTACAAATCCAACCACTCCCTTTCATAGATACCTCTCTATAAATACCCACATCACCATGCATAAACCCCAAAACCACACCAAATTTGTTGCCTTGCTTCATACAATTGTTTACTTAACGATTGCATTTTTTTGTAAGAAAACAATTTTCGATATAATATGGCAGCGTCAGGAGATGAAGTGAAACTCTTAGGAACGTGGCCAAGTCCCTACGCGATTAGAGTGAAAATTGCTTTAGAACTAAAGGGGGTGAGCTACGAGTATCTGGAGCAACAACTTTGGAAAAACAAGAGTGAGTTCCTCATCAAATCAAACCCCGTGTACAAGAAGGTGCCAGTTTTGATCCACAAGGATCAGCCCATTTGTGAGTCCGCGATCATCCTCCAATACATCGACGAAGTTTGGGCCGGAACTGGGGCCTCGATCCTTCCCTCGGATCCATATGAACGTGCCATCGCGCGCTTTTGGGCCGGCTATATTGACGACAAGGTATGTTATTCTAGATTTGCAGTTTGTTTGGTCCTACTTATGCTTCATCAGAAAATCATTTTGATCGAGTAGAGCAACTAATTCTAAAATAATCTAGGCCAAACACAAACTAGCTGCTAGATGTTAAAGAACAGCGAAAAGAATATTGGACTAATTAAATTGTTTTAGTGATTTCATCTATGAAAATGTCATATCTGTTAAGTATTATATATTCATCTACATTTGAATTCAAGTCTTAATTACAGAATTTCGGATGGAGGTGTATAGCTTTTCAATTCTAACTTTATTGTATTGGTTACTATGTGATATTGCAATAAATCAAGAAGTTTGTAAAGCTTTCTTCTTTACCTCTACCTCTCTTTATATGCAGTGGTTTTTTGCTACAATAAAAATTATAAAAGTAAAGACAGAAAAAGAGAAGGCAGAAACTATAGAAGAATCATTCGCAGGACTCAGTTTACTAGAAGAGACTTATGATAAAAGCTTCAAAGGGAAGCCCTTCTTCGGCGGAGATAATGTGGGCTATCTTGACCTCGTTTTTGGAAGCTTTTTAGGCTGGGTGAAGGCGATAGAGAAGATATCGGATATCAAACTCATTGATGAGGCGAAGTTCCCTCACATAGCCAAATGGGCAGAGCGCTTTGGCTCGGTCAAAGCTGTGAAAGAGCATATTCCGAAAACCGACAAGATGGTAGAGTATTATTCGAAGGTGGTCAAAGCTATATGGGATGCCTAGTGCCCCAAAAAGCTAATTTACTATTCAAATACTATAGCAAGAAGGTTTGTCGCAAATAAAAGAAAGTGTGTTTAATAAAATGAATAAAAGAGTCTAATAATCAGCTTCAGAGTGGTGAGGGATCAGGGATCAAAGCACGTAGTGCCCATGTGTACTTGCATGTATTTGTGTATTAATTGCTTTCTTTTACATTAATATATAGTCTTTGGAGCATTTCGAAAGGGAAATTTTAAGATGTGGGAATGATGCCAATTATTTTTTATGTAGCAAGTGATGAATTTATTGTGATTGATTTAATAGTATCAGTAAAAAACAAAAAACCCCAATACTTGTTACTATATATTGATTTAAGTTTATTAGTGTCACGACTTGGAATTTTAGAAGTGGTCTAAAATTTATATATTTTTATAAATAAGAGTTCAAATATCAATTGTCAGAACGTGAGCAGATCCGTCACGTGTATAAAAAATTTTCGATCCATACAGACAGAATCTCCTCTACACACGTATGAACGGCTAAGCAAGTACAAAGGCACAATAAGAATTTACTAACTTTCAATATTAACAACATTAAACGAGCAGCTATAAACCAATCATAACCATAACTAAATCATCATAAATATGTTAACATCTACTAATCCATAATCCACTATCACCAACATCCATAAAGATCTAGATCAATGTAAAGATATCTCTAATTAACTAGCAATGTATGAGGATCATAATCAAAATAAGTAACTCTAAAGCAGGAAAGTAAAACAACGCCCAGTTATAACCGGCAAAGGGGGATGGCTCTATTGCATACACCTCATCATTGTCCCGACATCTCATCATCTGATGGACCAAAAAAAGGGGTTACCAGAGGATATGAGATACAACTGAATGTATTCCAGTGGGTACAACTAGCTAGGGAACAGCAAGTCGTACCTACTGGTATACAATAATCGACAGATAATATAAAATCAGTACGCATGTATAAAGAAGGTAAATAGCATGTATATCAATTATAGTGTTGTATAAATAATGATAATAATGTAACGAAAACATAATGATATGAATATGACAGCAAAGAAATAAAGAGCAGTAATAGTAAAAACTATGCATCAATACTGAAATCAGAGAACTCAATCAGCGCCATTATTGGTCACAAGGACGTTAGGTGTGAGGTACTGGACTTTTGCAAATGGCAAAGCCGCAGTCAGGTTGATTTTTTTTCTGCACTATAAGGGATTGCAAGACTGAGCCGGAACCATTTTTGTGCGAATGGGCGCAAAAAATGAAATCCGGGGTGCGTTTTGGGGAAGCTTTTGGAGAGAGAGAGGTTGTGTGTGTGTGTGCTAGCGCGACACCCGAGGCATCATGATAATCGAGGTGCAGCGGTGCGCGGGGAAGCGCGCGGGTGCAGGCTCGGGCGGCATGGGGGAGCCATATGGCGCCGCCCGGTTGGGCCAGGTGCGTAACGCGACGCGCGCGTTGACGCGCGGGCGCAGGTACGAGGTGGCGCAGGATGCGTGGAGGCCTGGGATTGGCCGCTGCGTGTGACGCGGGCAGCCGGGGCGCCCATTGTGGCAGCACGGATGTTCCGGGTGCCCGAAAAATGATTTCGGGCGCCCGAATCTGGGGGTTTTGCCTATAAAAACTTGGGAACCCCTTTCTTTCTTCCCCTTTTCTTCTCTGTTAATGTCTGAGGGTGCTTGGGGGAGAAACAAAGAGCGAGGAAGATGGAGAGGGAGATCGTGCTCGCGCAGGGAGTGTCGTGGAGTGTGTGTGCAGAGCGTTCCAAGGAGTCGAGCGAGAGCGCGCGCGAGTTTTGACGCCGCGTCGTTTTAGGGGTAGGTTTCTCTTTTTTTATTATTATTTTGTTGGGATTTTCGATACAGTTTTTGAATATTTTTAGTTTTGCTGTTAGAGTTTTTGGATTTTGAATCTTGTACCCTTTATAACTATTAGGGCCGAGTTTCTGTGCCGCTTTGCTGTGCGGTGTGCTGCCGGGCTTTTCGGGTTGTGCCGTTCGCACATGGTGATTACCGTTGGGTGTGCAATCATTTCGCCGACAGAGTTCTGCCAGGATTTGTGTTCCAGGTGGGTTCCGTGTCGCCGAGAATGGTAGACTACTTATTATGTCTGCGTGCTAGATGTAGGAATTTTATCTGCTTTAAGATTATTTTTAGTTATAGAGAATTGCATGTTTTACCTGTTCTTGGACTGTTTGGGACTAGGGGTTTAGAATATTATTATTTTATTGCTAGTTGACTTTTGAGGACCTTTTGGATGCATGAATTTTGAGATATGCTTCATGTTAGCACGATTGGATTTATCTTTTGTCGAGGGATCCATATTAGTGATCTAGAGGGTTTTGTGTCTTGATATGGGCGTACAGACATTTTGGGTTGCACGTGTTTTGGGGATAGATGTCGTTTTATAGTGGATCAGGTTAGCCTGATGTTCGGGGATTGATCTTGGGATTTATGTTTTGTGTCGTCGGTGATTTGAGGAGTCACCATTTGATCATAGTTTGCATGCCACTTTGAGCTTTACTAGGGATTTATTCGGCTAAGGGGCCAGATGGAGGGTGTTATGAGGGTAGGGTGGCGTCTACTGCTGATGGGCCACCATTGGCAGTGCAACCCGGACAGTAGGGAGAGATGGACAATGGCTTATTTGTAGGCGGCGCAGGCTTTACTGGGCAGTTGAGACGGTCAATTCAGATTGGGCTGTGTTCTGTTGGAACGACTATTGATAGGTTTTTCGTTGTGTTAGGGTTTGGGTAGTGACTTCTGGATTTTAAGGATTGAGGCATGATAGTGTAGTGTGGTGATGCTTTTGTTTTTCTTTTATGTTCCGTTATTTGCTTACGTTATAGTTTTACTATCTTCCCTCAGGTAGACTTAGTGGGTAGGCCGTGATTGTCGCCGACAGTACCCACTGGGAACTACTGTTTTGTAGTTCTCACGCCCGTTGTGGTCTACCTTTTACAAGGCCTTTCGAGCCAGCTCTGGATCGAGGTAAGGGGTTTGTACCGTAGATAGCAGCCCATGTCCAGTGATATTTTGATAGAGGTAGTCCACCCTGTTTGGTTTTGTGCACTGTACTACGGGACTGGCCAGACCAGGATTCTTTACTTGTATTTATTTGTTTTGAGAGGTAGATCTTGTATGTATCTTATACAGTGATAGATATTAGTATAGTTTTATTTATCACTCTGATACATGTGTAGTTGTAGATTATAGTTCTTTTGCAGGGTAGTTTTGAACGCTTCGCGTGTATGGGTTGCATCCTCACACAAGTGGTGGGTGTCTGTTGCGTAACCGAGGGCTTCAGTTGTGGACTCGGGGCGTTACATCAGGCCAATGCCACTATTTAGCACCTATCGAGCTGACATATAACCCTGCATCGCTCAGTGCTATCTAGGGCTCACGGGTCAAAAAGATCAATCTACCGGTAAAGAATACCACAATGGATAGCTAGTCCGCTAGTGTACATGAATGAACAGCTGGTGCTGTGACGATCATAATGCCGATATTCAACCTCCCGATCTAGAGACTAAAAAGACGACAATAAGCAGGGAACTCCCAAACGGGATTATAAAGAACTGTAACATCAACTCATGCAATATCATAATAACTGATTTCCTACTCTATCTTGCAATACAAGAATAAGGAGATGGCAAAATAAACAAATATGTATATCAAGCTAACTAATGACCGATAAACTAAGAATTATGTCAACGTAATAATAGCTAGGTACTGCAGGAATCAAGAACAGTAAATAATCAAAGGACAAGATCAGGGCTAGCAAGATCACAGGGGTCCGACCGAGTACAGTACCCACTGAGGTGATACTATGCTGATGCCCGGATCGGAGTATCCACCTTAATGTAGGCGATACAGAAATCTGTTGCTCAACTCACGCGGAGGCTTCTGCCTGCTCGGGCCTAAACCAAAACCACAAGTCAAACACTAACTCACACATACCCAACCCACTGACTCACACTGTATATAACAACAAAACTACGGACTTAAGCTTAAGTCTCGGGATCCGTCGAAATTTTCGTGAATCTGCCGATTGAATGATAATGGTCCAAAAGTGCTCATAAGCTACAAAACTGAATGAAACTTTCCCCGCTACTCTGGAATACTTCATTTAAAGTGTCCGGGCAACAACAGTTAACTTCGTACAATTATAAACTCGATCGATGCCATAATTAATAAGATATCACTCAATCGCCGATTTTGGCTCCGAAAATCCCCAACACGAAACCGAAGTCACTGGATCGACCAAGACAGTGTCGGGACCAGCCAAGCACACTTGGCAAATATTTAAACTCATCTAGTTTGATCAGGACGCGAATTTCGCGCCGAAATGACGGTAAACCAACCATTTCGCCGATTTACGACACGTAAACAGATTCTAACTTAACGAAAGCTACCGGACCTCAAACAAAAAGTCCGAAGGTCGCGTGCACGCTACCCGTGACAACCCAAGTGGCTACAATTGTAACTAGACCCCTAAGTTTTCAAAAATTTTGCATAAAAACACTACATTTAGGGTTTTAGGGCTTGCTACCTTAATCCGAAGACTTTCGGATTGATCCGAGGGTGTTAAAAGATAGGTCTCGACTCACTAAGACCCGTGCTCACTGTCCGAGGGTTGCCCGGAGTCCAAGAAAGGCTTAGGGTTAGCCTACAATAATCATCAAATCACACAATGCAAGATCTTCTCATGCAACCCATAATAAAGCTAGTGATATGAGGTGAGCATCATGCTCAAGGAGGTCCATGTTAGAATTTTGAGAAACATAAACGCAGCAGAAAAAGAAAATTAATTAAATAAAGATTTTAAAAACTTGATATCGGATCTAAAAAATCTCGCAAAATATGATCCCTCTTGTATTTAAGATTAAACAAAAAACGAAGATCTAATCTTCACCTTTGCGCGGGGAGATCTACACCACAATATGATGATCGTGGAATTTGGTTCTATTGAAGTCACACACGCGTCTGACCTCTACGGGTATCCACACAAGGTTGTCGTCTGATCGAAGTTCTCACTGGGGTACTAGCTCCCTTACAGAGAATCTCCTTTTTTTATCGTGGATATTTTAAAAAGAGAAAAATGAGGAAATAAATGTCTAGGGTTTTCTTTTTTGTCTTTTTTTTTTTTTTTTCTCTCTTAAAACTATCATATGTATAAAGAGGGATATTTATAATTCCTTTTATAATCATTAAAATAATCATATATTAAGGTAAACTTAAAATTAGATTTAAGTTAATATTATCCCTAATCGGTTCAATCGATTAAATCATAATTTAATTCGACTTGAACTCAATCCTAATTTGATCAAATCAAATAAAAAATGCAACATTTACACTTAAGTCTTCTCACAACTCATTGACTATTAGTAAGTCATCTCTAGCAATATTTTCACTTTAATATATCTAATTTGTAACAATTACAAATTAGTTTAATTATCAATATATTGATAATTAAGTCCCTAGGCGATTAAAAAATAATGATCTAGCTATCCGATCAGTCATAACCTCTTATGTGTGTTACCTCATAGGTTCCATTCTATTTAGTGGTGAGACATATTGTGATCACCATCAATAATATCACTGAAACTTTTTTCAGTGGGTTAGAACAATTCCAACTCAACCCAATAAGAATTATCGATCATCTAGATAATTCTCGCGAGTCCCACAATCCACCAATGATGCCCAGCAGCATATAGTGGCATTCCAGTAGAATAAAATATTGAACCTCTAGGTGTAGTTCACATGTGATACAATTCTTCTATCAGGAGTTCCGACTAGATGGAGGTCATGGAATTGCTCGTCAAATCCCATCATCTGTCATATGTCAAATTTATTCGACTCAAGTTTCTAATATCGAAAACCCTTTTCGTTATTTCTGTCCTGGTCAAGATCTTCTAAACTCGGTCTCATAAATCACATAGGACTAACTCTCTTATCTACTAAGGGCGATAGATTTCATATAGGTGTACACCCTATTCCTACAATGAACCTACTATAGCCAACATGCACCGCAAGGACCCAAATGGCTAGGGACCAAGTGTATGTACAGTCAAACTACAATAACCCCATTGTGAATAGCCGAGACACCACAGGTTAAAGGACCAGTCACACTACTGCAATATCGAATAAGTCACTAACAAGTGAGTAGACATCCAAGTGACTTCTCGTGATGACTACGCTCAGTACCCTTATTCTCCAACAACTATCTGCACATTCGCTTCAGTGTCTCTATACTATTGACTCGAGACTCGTCTACCCTAAAAGGAAAGTGACCAGTGCACAAATCTCACCGGATTAATTATTGTCCCCGTAATGATCCATCGATTGAGAGCATTTATAAATTAATTACTAATGGTACATGTCTCAAATTCCCAACTTTTGAGAATACATATCATTATCTTATTAATTTCTTGGATAATTTATGGACACATACACAATATGAATGAAAAAAAAAAATCTAATTACATTCATAATGTAAAATATCAAATACAAATTTATATCCTAAAAAGAATACATGTGCCGGCCAAGTTGGCTTATAGGGCATATATCTAACAGTCCAAAGGGTTGAGGGCTCACGTTGCTGTGGTTGGAGAGTCGCCGGAAGGCTAGCCAGAGCAACCTCGGCTAAGGAGCAAAGAGCTAGGGCTCGGGTTGGCCGAAGTTGCAAGAACTTGGGCTCAGGATGGGAAGGAAGGCTAGCAACAATAGCAGATGGTCCAGGGAAGTGGCAGGGACTCCACCAAGTTTGGCATCAGCAGCCCACGGCGGCGGATGGCCGGGTAAGGCACTTTCGACCACACCTAGGGCAATAATGGAGGGAGGGAACTCCGGCAGCTCAGAGTTCTATGCAGAGGCACTAGAGGACTTGTTTCAATAAGGGAAAGTCAACTGGGAGGTTTGCTGGTGGCAGGGAGAGATGGTGGCGACGGGCGGAGCATTATGGCCAAGACCAAGATGAAGGAAACTAGGGTTTTCTTTTTCCAACAATCGACTGATCGAGGAGGCCTCAAACTTGGTGGGGACTTTAATAGGAACCAACAGAAGGCTCCCAATGCCTTAGATTCCCCGCCAAGGCGTCGGAGGCGGCGCGCGACGAGATCCGGCCAAACTAGGGTCCTCAAAGAGTGAGGATGAGAATGGGGGGCTTTGGAAACAAAAAAAAAAAAAAAAAAAAAAGAAGGAAAAGGGATTGGTTCACCTCTAATCCGAGAAGAAGGAAAGAAGAGAAAGGTCATTATTCTGGTGTCGTGCGGAGGCGGCAGGTGGTGGCACTGCATAGGGGTGACTCTCATATGAGGAAAAAGGCCGTAGGGTGACTTCGGTGCAAAGTGGTGGAGTTTTGTCCTCTTCTCACCATCCAAACCCGAGAGTAAGGCGAGGGAGTGATCTTGTTGGATTTTCTAGCGATGCCAGGCGGCGGTAGGCGGCGGTCGGCAGTGCCAGGCGGCAGACGGCGGTGGCAGTGCTCGAGAAGGAAGTGTAGAGGAGGGAGAGAGGGGTGGGGAGCAATGGAGGCTATGTAGGTTGTGCGGCTAGGGTTTCCAAGAGAGAACCCTAGAGGTCTATATATAAAATTAAATATAAAAATTTATTGTGTTATCCCATTTGTTTTAAAAAACTATATAAAATTATGAAAAAAACTAACTATACACTCCAAAAGAATATATATCTTACATTCCATCCATCAAAAGGTGAGATGAATTCTATCCATCACTTGATGATAGCATGAGTGAAGAAGTTCCCCACCCCTAAATAAATGAAAATGTAAAATATACATTCATAATTGGGTATACACGTAACATTCTTCAAATTATCCCTTAAAATTAATAGACGAGGTTGAGCAGTGGCGACATGCAATTAATCCTTTTTTCCAAGCAGAAAATTCATGGAATTAAGAATACTCTCTCTCCCTTTAAAAATAATAATAATAAATACTTATTCTAGATGGACTAAATTAGCATACATAAGCAATGACGAAGTATATCAGGTCCAAGTATACTTGACTCATTTATGTGGTTAATGATCTTCGTAAGTCGTGCACATCAATTATGATTTTCATTTTCAACATCATTTTTAAGTTTAGGGTAAGGAGTTGTTTGGTGCAGGTAAACTCGAAAAAAATAAAGTTTTGGTGAAAAAAAAAATTCCACAGAAAAAAGTTTGGCCTTACATAGCATTTGATTTGTAGTAAAAAAATTTATCAGTATTTGTTTAGTTGAAAATATATATATATATTTGTTTGGATAGATGAAAAAAAAATTTTAAAAAAATTATACAGTTTTAGTTTTTATTTTCTGTCAAAAATTGGCGAAAAATAAAAATACATTATTTTCTAAAAATTTGTGAACATAATATTTTGAAAAAAAATATTTATAAACAAAGAAAAACACAAAAAATAATTTTCAAACCAAAAAATAATTTATTGTGTATTTTATGCCCAACCAAACACACAGAAAAATAAATTTCTATGCTGCCCAACCAAACACACTTTTAAGCTAAAGAAAAACTACAAGAATCACTAAAATATTGTTCTTGAAAATTATTATCCTCAATTTGAATACATAAATATTTGACCTATAAAATTAATTAAGGTGCAATTGAACATCAAGGATAGATATTATAGATATCATTTTTATTTTTAAATTATTCTTTAAAATAACTTAAATTATTTTTTAGATAAAATATATATTAGTTTGTTAAATTATTTTTTAGTTTGTTAAATTATAGACCTCACGAAAAAAATTCTAATTTTCAATATTATAAGAAAATTTTAATATGAAATAAGTTATTATTATATACATCCAAATAAAACTAATTATATTAATAAATATAAGATAAAAAGTTCTAATTAATTTGTGTTTGAAATTTAAAAATAATATATTATTCATCAATATGAAAACAACCAATTAAAGGCACTAGATCACAAAAAGCACCCGTCAACCCCAAAAAGTCATATTCCACACATGTTCCACGCATATCTAATTATCCAAAGCACCAGTCAACAATTAAGCCGCCAAAAAGTAATATGCCACGCATTTCATATGCCACGCATTTCCTCACCCATAAATCCAACCACTCCTTTCATACCTCTCTATAAATAC
>CM054934.1:4570305-4620427 GCA_029168755.2 Tillandsia fasciculata | reverse complement strand
GGACCAAAATAAGACTATACTATAAGGTTGAGGACTGCTGACGCAATTTACCACAGGATATACCTACCGCAGCAATGGAAGTGCTCTATCTTGATTCCCTGCAGCCAAGTCTTGGAGAGCAAGCTATAAAATAAACCAAAACATGTAGATTTTAGACGAAGCTCAGATATGCATCCAGCATCTACAAGAAAGAAATATCATATATCTACAAATTATGTACCTCAAGGAGCTTCTCAGGAGGCAGAGATTCTACAGAGACTGCAATGTCCATGCTGCCGCAGCTCTCAGGGGGTATGTTCCCTGGAGCGATTGTTTTCTTCTTGAGAACTTTCAAATCCGGCAATCCTAAATTTGCACGAACATATGCATTTTTGAGGGACAATTGCTACATCATTCACCAAAAAAAAATGAGAGAGCAGTTACAAACAGATCTGCATCACGTGGTATATACATCAAAAATATAGTTTATGGAACATCAACTAAAAACTTAAATTGGACATAGTGTTACTGTTATAAAGTGATAAACAAAGAGAGAATATTTCTGAACTCTAATCTATTGCACACATCATGGCATATCAATTATTACTAAAACTTTCACAGAAAAAGGAAAATTACCATACAAACAATCTGCTTAAGGTGACAATAGAATAGATAAGCACAGTTTTCAAACCTGAAATAAAGTGAATAAGCTGTTAGTGGTCCAATAGACTAAACTCCCCTGCAAAACAAAAGAGAGTTGGTATTAGGAAAATAAACTATGACTTAAGTTGAATGCAGATATGAATGTTCACTCACACATATAAAGTATGAATCATAATTCCGGTTCAATTTTTATCAAGCCAGACTTTCTTGAAAGCATAGCTTACACAGTTAAAGAACAGAAGATTCCAACCTGTGATAATCCTTCAATGTTAAAAACTAACGAGGCCATTAATATAAAAAAGACATATTAGCACGAAGCCCAAACTTCATTTAGTAGTCATATTGGTCTTTTCGGCATTCAGGCTTCTGTTCTGAGGAAACTATTAAGGCAAGTATGATAATGCAATCTCATTTGCTAATTAACAAGAATGGGGGGTCAAAGTAGAAACATGACAGCAAAACGACGGAATAAGTTGGAATGCCCAAAGGTATACTTTGTAGCATCATGAGCTGCAGATTTAAGGCTTTAGAGCTGAAATTCATAGTAAAGAATATTCATGTAAACCAACAAATCAGTCTTTACAAGTTTGATGATTAACACTCTTGCAAAACTAATGATAAACACTGTGGGAAAGTAGTTAGTTTGAAAATAACCTCAGAAATGAAGAATAGAAAAATGAAAAAGGCTTACCTGAGGAATATAAAATCCGACAAGAAGTAAAGGAATAGCCAGAATATCCAGATATAATTTGTAATACTGCAATCAGGTAACGACCTTAGACTGAGTCAAAACATCCAAAGCCAAAACAAACTTTTACGATTGAAAATGGATTATAAAAAATATGAACCATAAAAGGCACGTCGTGATAATTCATGATTTCCCAAATTAATATATGTAAATAGTATTGTATTCTTTTACCAACTCACTTTTGCCAATAAGCCTAACATTCCACGCATGTTTGCAAGCTGAACAGTCTGGAAAGAAATCTGAGAAAACAAAAAAATTTAATCAGTTATTCTACTTCTGAAATAACCATTAAATAAGCAGAAACAAATAAACTAAACATGTGGTATGAGCAAATTTGTTCAAGGAGAGAAAGCGATGCAACTAATAATTTTACTCAATTCATACTACATATTATTTACTCAAGAAAAGTTTCAAGTGCATTTTAATTAGATTCTGGTGAATATAACCATATTTGAAAAGAGAAGAATATCTTAATAGTTGTGGGGAATATCAATTTTCCAGAAAAGCTTAATATTTCATCTCCATATTTAAAATGGAAGAATCTATCTTCCACGCTGGATGAGCATATCCTAATCAATATTTAGTTATATAAGCATGCAACCACTAGACATATATATTTAGTAAACTAAAAGTATGCCTGGATATTACATAAAAGCAATGATCAAAAAAGTATGAAAAATAGAAAAAGAAGAACAAGTTTCAGTTTTGGTTCAGAGCCTTCAGGCCTTTGGCGCATCAGTATTTGTCAGCATTGGTGGATTTCACACTTCAGTGTTCAGCTCTTTTTAATTTGAAGTTTTCAAATAATAAAAAAATAATTATGGTAATAATAGTGAAACTCAATTGCAAATTGTCTTGATGCAAGTGGTGTGATGGAATGAGAATATGATGAGGTGTACGACTACTTCTCTGAGAGATATAACGAGCTTTAACATTGTTCTCTTCCAGTAGATCAAGATAAAATGAAAGAAATAATATAAATGATCTAGATTAATCAAGTTAATCCTATAACATAGCACCAATTTGAGCGGAAAGTCTATAACTTCTTCAGAGCCAATGCAATACCTAGTCCCTTTGTTTTAACTAAATTTTATCTTATTATATTTAAAACTAATTTTTTTTATTCAGCATTGTTAATAGAGGAGACATCTTATACGCAAAATTAAATGTTATGAAGAAAATAAATGTGGTCATAATTAGTGAATTAAGACAAATCTACCATATGAGTTTTGGGTCAGAGAGGATCAAAAGATAGAGTCAGCTTGGGGTTAGATATGATAATTGGATAAAATTTAAGATATATTATTTTATAAAAGTAGTAAGTCACAAAAAATGTGAATAATGGTACTCTAATTGATCCTGACGATAGAGCACAGCTAATTATGGTGCACTAGACAAGTCCATTTTATGTTGGTCTATTTATTAGTGGGAGTGGCCTCATTCCACTCGTATAATAATATTTTATGGTGCATGAACTGGGCCCATGGAATCATGAGGTGAATCAAAGTAATTGGCTAATTGGTGAGCGGGACGTGAGCACCAGGATCAGCTCCAAATGAGGCTCGACTAGGCATTTAGGAATTGACTAATATGATTAGAACGTAACCATTACACACATAATGGCCATATAGAAGTGGTAGGGCACTTCGATTCCTCCTTGCAGCTGAGAAGAAAACATTACTTCTTTAGCAGAGAGGGTGGTTGAGACGATGCGGCCCTTCTCGGTGGCTTCAGTATTAAGGTTTGCTCAATAAAAGAATTATTATTTAACTCTTCAATTTCGTCTTCTCCGTTTAAGATTTAAAAACATTTAATACAAATACTTTCTTTGGAGATTTTCATGTAACAATAGATGGATGAATACAAGGTTCGAAGTGCCGTGGCACGGGGGCGTGCCGCTCGCCGCCTGGCACGGTACAGTACCGGCACGCTTGCGTGCCGACACGTGGCACGCTTGCGTGCCGATGGATACGCATGACCTTCCAGTGGCACGCTCTGGCACGTTTTTTTTTTATTTTTTTTGTTCCCAATAAGCTCTTATAATATTGTTTTGAAATATTTAGTCAAAAAATTATGAATATTGGCTATATATAGCTTACTATACTCACCAATTAACATATTGATATTTTTTTTTATATATAAAGTACAATGGAGTTATTTTTCAAAATAACCTTCTAAAATTTTATAATTTGCGAAATAATCTTATCAAAATTTTATTTGTAAAACTAACCCTATTTTTGCCATATCAGCTTGCCATATCAGCGCCACATACAGAAGGCTCACCGCCTTCTAAAGACGGTGGACAGCCTTTAGCTATAATTTTCATGATTAACTTAATTTCAAATAAAATTATAGAGAGATACGTAAATAAAATCAGAATGTGGGTACGAGTCAGATTTTTAAGAGATTTAAGTTGTTATTGTAGAAAGATAAGATAAAATGAGAATGTGGATACCGATTAGATTTTTAAAATATTTAGATTGTTACTATTTATTAACTAATATAAGAAGGAAAAGAGATAAAAAAAAAAATTTAATCATAAAACCTAAATCTTTCAAAGATTTAGATTGCTATTAGTTAGTAAATAATAACAACTTAAATTTTTTAAAAATCTGATTTATAACCACATTCTCATTTTATTTTTATCTCTTTACTTTTTATATTAGTTAGTAAATAATAATAATCTAAATCTCTTAAAGATACTCACATTTATTAACAACCTAAATTAGTTAGTGAACAAAATAACCTAAATCTCTTAAAGATTAAAACAAAAAATATGTACCGTACAACATGTGATTTTTTTAAAAAAAAATAAAAAAAAAATAATGATAAAATAAAAAAAATTAATAATAAGAAAAAAGGCCGTGCTGCTCGGCACGGCACGGCGATACCCATATGGGTATCGCCATGTCTCGAGCGATACCCAAGGATATCGCTCAAGACAGAAGGGGGGTGCGATACCCCCCTGTACCGTGCCCCCATTTGAGGGGCACGGTACGTGCCGCCGCGGCACGGGCGGCACTTTAAACCTTGGAAGAATCTCACGATAAACTATTGGGTTGAGCCAAACCTCAAGACAAACTTAACATCGGAATTATAATTTGGTCTAGGTTATGGCATATTCTGAATAGACCCAAAAATCGGGAAAAAGAACTCTAAAAACAAAGAAAAATGACTGATCTGTAATTCCAGCAAGTAGTTCAGCGATGGAAATGTAAATCAGCTGTAACTTTCTCATTTTAGTTCGAATTTTGACGATTCAAGAGCCTACAAATTTGGCTCAAAGATTCAGACATGATTGTACAGTCCGTTTAGTGAGATTAGGTCTGAACTAATTTAAGAATTTTAAAAGCAAGTTGAAGGACATACATGAGACTCAGGCTTTTTGCCTAGGCAAAAATTTAACCTCAATAGAGAGAATTTAGTGTTATAAATATTATATTAAATATGACTCTGTAGAAATTTAACTGAAATACGTATTTGCTTTAGGTTCTAAAGAAAACTAAGCAATTAAATTCTGTTTCGACATAACAGACTAAATTAAGAGGCTCTTCATCTAAAAGTGAGTGCACAAATGTGAAGTTGGTATAGCTTCCTCTAGTCTAAATCCTTGTTTTAAGCCTGCCTGAAAAGTTTACCAATTAAGGATTTTCTTTTGGTCATATCTGACTTTTTGATGATGAGATGTTTATGGTATGCTTATGTTTACTGTTGAAATATGTTTCTTATATTATCTTGAAATTGTTCGTAAATAAGCATGCTTTGTTGAACGTAAATACTTCTCCCAAGAAATTTGCATGCAAAAATACTTCGTTTGGCTGTTCAATTCTCTGGAATTAGTAACTACTTTTGGGGCTCAATTTGTTATTGTTGTTGCCATTAACGATTCAATTGTCCATCGGCACAGGCATTATCTACCGTGACGTATATTGCCAACAAGATATCAACACAATACAACCCCCATGCCAATGGCACAATTTAAAACTCTCTTTTTTTTAAATTAGTAAGTAATTTTTTCAATGAAGTTCAAATGGTTTGATAAAGATGCATAATAAGTAATTAGAATATTTTATTGCTAAAGAAAATAAATATTTCATGCCATTATGTATCGGCACACATGTATTTTTTGTGATCAACAAGGATTAGCACGGTTCGGCACGCATTGTGTCAGATCGTGTTAGCAAGTTTTCGGCATGACCCCATGACACGGCATTTAAATCCTTGGTTGGCATATTATAAACTAGAGAGCTTTTGTAATTGTGCTAGAGACTAGATCATGAGCATGATGACTTAGCATATTATACTATGCTCCTTATTTACCATGTTGTATAGGATTGCAAGCTTGCGATAGGGTGGACTCTTCAAGAAGAGTGGTCTCGATTAGACTTGTCTAGGCCCGATATGCCCCAATTGGGCAAATGAGCATGGACACCCTCATTGGCCATTATGGCACTGTGGTCTGAAAGGACAATACCCAGATTGGGTCAAGTATCATTTGAAACTTTATAGTAGTTTGATGGATGAACTGCTTAGTTGTTGTCAAGTTGTAATCTGTCATATTGTTGAATATCAGTAGCATTGATTTTTCTTGTTCATATATTTATTCTTCTTGTTTACTAAAGCTAATGTTCTTACCGTAGTTCTTCTCATTGCTAGACCAGTCGGTGCAGCTTACCTCCGTCAGCTTACTATACCCACTAGGAAACTAGTAATAATTATTCAGCCCATTGTGGGTAACATTTTTTTCAGGTACACCTATTAGCGAGGATGAGTGTGATGCGTCATGAGGCCACATGATTAGTTAGCACTTAACAGGTTTATATCCAATTAGGTTTGAACTATTGAAGATTTGAAAATAACTGTAAAACAATGAATCTTAATTTGAGAAGTTAAATTGTGACCACTTTTTTGGATAAAATTGAGACTGTATTTGTTACTAATTAGATATTTATTTGTAAAGTTCAATCATGTGTTATTATTATAGGTTGACTTATTTTGATGCTGTACAGACATAAGGCCTTAATACCTTAAGTTTGTGGTGGGTCTGTCGTGCATCCAGTTAAGCTTCCGAGCCAGAGGGTGACAGCTATTCATACTAAATAGGAGTATCGATTTTGGATTTGGTTTCGAAGTTTTAATGGATGCCTCAAAATTAATAACGGCTCCTACATCGATTGATACCTCTGTTCTGAGGATTTCTTAGCTCATGTTGGAGGCAATTCAACCTTCATAAAACCTTAAAATAGTGTGATGACAGCAATACTTCTCATTTCAACACAGGTCTGGTCGGAATTATTTTTACCAAGGCTTCATTCTGTCCTTCAAGCTTGACTCCATGTCCTTTGCAGACCAAATATGATTAATTAGACATCTGCCTTGTGAAATGCAACCTAAATGAGTGCTCAAAAAACCTCAAGCATTAATGCTAAGTAATTTCTATAAGGATTACAACAATCAGAGAGAAACCTTGTGGTGAGTGAAGCTAATTCATTACATGACAAGTAAGTCGCAAAAAGGGGCAAAAATTGATAAACTATATGCTTAGGAGAGAAAAGCTGTAGCCCTGACAAACATTAATGTACAAAATGTGTTGATGAAATGAAAGAAATGTGAAAAACATATATAATTCAAAGCTAAAGAAAGAATATCTATGTACCTGAACATTGATATAATGCAAGCTGGCAATTAGGATAGGGAAAGTAGAACCTAAAACACCGTGGGGAAAATCAGTCAAGTTTTGAAACCACAATGCGCCACCCTGAACGACTGTATGTTAGAAACTTCAAATAAAAGATCGAATTAAAAGGACAAATCTTTACACAACACAATCAAGAAACTTCAATAATAAAACATGCTCCAAACTTTAGCTCTAAAATGCTAAACAAATTTGCAATAAAAGTGAACGGAGCAAGAAGAAATAAGAAGGAAAGAATGTATGGCCAAAAGTCAGAATTGCACGGAACACTCTAGTAAATAAAAGATTGTCTCTGAGCCAGTTGAACTTTCTTCCTCTTCTTAACTTCCTTTAACTATTTCTCGTTGCTTTCTTTCTAGTTTCTCTCTTTTTCGTAGTCAACTTCAGCACTGTAAAAAAAAAATTTCTGCATAGTTCACTCATCCCTAAGACTGACAAATTGACTACCAAAGCCCAACTTCTCCTATCATCTTCACCAACTAAACAATAGGGCAAATTAGGTAACTTCTTTTCCTTACAATAGCAGTTTTTTTCAGTTCCATCATGCTATAAACAGAATTGACTAAGACTAATTTAGTAATACTAGACCATTATGTTCAGGCAATTCTTCGCATCCACTATCAATGTGTGCAATCCTTATGTTTTGATGAAAGACCATAGAAAAGTATATATTTGTCCATACTTATTGACAGCTCCTATAAGCAGCTAGTATCATCACTACCTCGAATGACATAGCTTAAGTAAATGTGTATAAAGCTGGGTTTCAAGTGCTGCACATACCGTGCCCCTATATAAAGGGTTCCCTTAGGACCCTTCCTTGCCGCAATACCCTCGTGGGTATCGCGCGAGACAGCGCGATACCCACAAGGGTATCACGGCACGCGTACCGTGCCGTTTCTTCTTTTTGGTGGGCTTTTGTGCCCCCACCCTTTTTTTTTTTTTGTGATTTTTCTTCTCTTTTGGTGCCCCCTCTCTCTATGCCGCCAATGTTTTTTTTTGTTGTTCTTGTTTTTTCTTTTGGTAGGCCTTTGTGCCCCCCACCCGGTTTTTTTTGTGGTTTTTTTTTTTGGATAGATATAGTATTTTGTATGAGATTTATGACAAAAAAAATTTTAATTTTGAAAATTTAATTTTTGGATTTAGAAGATCGAAAATACTGATAAAATTAAAAGCTAAATTAAATCAATTGATACTTAAATTTGCATAATTTATTTATCATATAATTTATTGCTAAATTTTTATGGATAGATCTACCTATTTTTCTTAAAATTTTTAATAAAAAATAATCTTTTTCAAATGTTTAATAAATATCTTTAAAATATTCAAATGGAAAGAAATTATCGAAGCAATTGCGGTCCTATTATAGTTAATCTAATTATCAAACGGTCCCTCGTCAAATCAATATGGATCAATCTTGCAAATATTCATTAAAATTTTGAGAAAAAATGTTCCTCTAATTTTGTATTTTATAATTTTTTTAATTCCAAGAAAAGAAAGATAAAATCAAATTAATTTTAAAAGTTAATCAATTCTCGCAATTTTTCTAAAAATTTTTAAAAATTTTGTTTTCTTCAAAGTTTTAATAAATATTTTTTAAAAAAAATCAAAAATAAAAAAAAAATTATCGATGTAATTGCAATTTTATTCTGGTTGCTCTAATCGTCATATGATCTCTCGTCAAATCAATATATTGATCTTGAAAACTTTTGAGAAAAAAATATACTTTTCTATGTGGAATTAAGCAATCATCTTTCTGTAAAAATGTAAATGTAAATAATTGTTGTACTTGTAAATTTTATTGTTGTATTTTAATTTCTATTCTCTATAAAGTATAGTTGTTCCTTATATATAAAAAAACTTACCACTATATTAATTGGTGAGTATAGTAAACTACATATAGCCAATATTTATAATTATTTGACTAAACCTTTCAAAATAACATTATAAAAGCTTATTGGGATCAAAAAAACTAAAAATAAAATAGTGCTAAAGCGTGCCACTGAGAGATCATGCTTATCCATCGGCACGCGAGCGTGCCATGTGTCGGCACGGAGACGTGCCTGTGCTGTACCATACCATACAACCATTACACGCTCCTATGCCACGGCACTTTAATCCTAGTATGAAGGCAGTAACAAACACAATGGTCAGTTATAAAATATTTAAGTAGGGTACCTAAAGGTACCTTTGTACAAAAAATTAAGTTTAAATTGCACAAAGGGTCCCCAAACATTTGAGGAGGCTTCAATTTGGTCTGAACCTTTCAATGAAACCCTAACCTCTACAACCAATTACAACTTACCCCTCATTAAATTTCTTTGTTGAACTAGATTGGAATGCCCACATAAATCATCACAAAACAAGTTCAAAAGTCACCAACATAGCATTTAAAAGGTGATCACATAATAATTTCTGTCCAATTCAATGGAGGAATTCAATTGAAAAAGGTAAGATTACTAAAGACTAAAAAAAATGCAAAGGCCACGGACCCAATTTTAAAAGTAAAATTGTTCAGGATCAAATTAGAATTATGCTAAAAGTTTGGGGGGCCCTGGTGTAATTTACAAAATATCTTTTATGACGCTTTCACCAAATTAGATTTGTATTTATTAGAAATTATAAGATATTGTTTAATGACACCTTCACCAATAATATCATTGTTTTTTACTCATTTTATCACGGTTATTGACAATAAAACCAGCCTTCTTTTGTGATGAAGTAAGTAGATTACTATAAAGCAAAAGGTTAACAGCATCTATGGTTCAAGAATAAATTCCAGAACAATTTTTGACCCTATGTTGTCCCAAACCTATGATAACTGAATATAAAGTTAAATTTGTGTTTGATACAAGATTATTGGCATATCAATGATGAATGAAGAACTATATGATAGCGCAAGTGGCAAAGGGCATGATGATTGGTATCCGAGGTCCCAATTTCGAAACCTAGTTGCTTCACGTTTACAACTAAGTTCATTTTCGAAAAAATATGAATGCAGCGGGTAACGTGCTATCGTTTACTCAAAAAAAGAGTAAAACAACACAAAGTATAACTAGAGACAGAGTGGGGGATACCATATTTTAGGAGTTTGCGACAACAAATTCCTGAGTTATCAAGAAATACGCTGGTGTAAGCAAAACAAATTTTTGTAAACTTCAATTGCAGTGCTTTGTCAAATAAGGGGTCTACAGTTATCACCATATCGTCCCACAACCAAACAATCCTAGTACTACAGAAATACGAATTTATTGTCCTTACCGAGTCAAAACCAGGATAATTACTCAAACACATACTCCGAATGCTGGTCATCCACAACAAAAAGCAAGGAAACTGCAAATAAACAAAAAGAAAGAAACCAAGATTACCGCGAGAATCAATCAGCAACAGAAAAGAGAGAACAACTATTCTTCCCAGCACAGAGTCCAGGTGTGAAATTGCACGTGAAAAATGTGGAACTCAAAATAAATGAACAACAAAATAGGATAGGAGAAATGAAGATTTACAACAATTGTCTTAATCAAATAACACCTTGAATAACAGACACTGGAATAATATCTAACAAAACTGAAATTATTTAAATTTATTCACTCATAACGTGTCATAATATATAGGATTCAAAAGAATATTATTCAAGATCTGTTCCAAATAACACTAATAAAAAGATTATTACATTATGTCCCTTCAAGATGACATTGTAGAAAAGGAAGTTAAATGCACCAATTCATAATCTAATAGAGGCTCTCAGCTCGTGCCATTTAATATAATGTTAGTTCTGTCTATATAAGCTGCTTAATGCAAAATTTACTGCAAGTCTTAGGGAAAACCATAATCTCTTTGTGCTTCAGATTAACACTGGTTCATAAAACAAGGTTGAAGTTGCAAACCACTTTGCAAGTGATATTGCTTCATCTATTTGTATAAATGAGATCTAGAAAACCTTAGCATGTGAAAAAATTTAAACACTAACTGTCACTGCAAAGGCTGTTCCAGGCATACGGTTTTAAAGAAGAAAATCCCAGACATTTTTATCATAGAAGAGTCTATAGCTGATCTTTGAATTTTTTTTACCTGAACAGTAAAGAATGCAAAATTCCACAAAAAAGAGGGACAGCCAAGTTCCCGTCTTTTCTGTTGGAAAAGCAGATATTGTTCCCGGAAGCTCCTTCCGGATAAGGGTGGAGGCAATGGAGGGGGCACTTCTAAAAAGATATAGAAGCAAATAATCAGATAACTACCATCAAGCGGAAGAGAAAAAGGAAAAAAGACACAACACTTGTAGAATGATTATTGTACTTTCTTACTACCAGAACTATATATGCACTTAATACCTAAGTTTGGTCTGTCCAAGCAAGAGTGAAAGCATAGAAGCCGCTCAGATAAATACAGTGGGCAACACAAATTAGCAATGCCCTAAACTGGTATAGTGACCAACGAGGCAGAAGAAAGAAGAAAATGTTCCACTGTTCAGAGTACGACCAAAAAAAAAAGGTTCAATGAATCTTCCAGTATACGTGTGGATCTTTCCTTTTGGCCATTGCAGTAGTTTAAGAAGATTTTGATGAATAACTTTTCAGAAGGTTTGTACAAATTAACACCACTAGCACTGTTCAGAATATGACAAAAAAAACAGGTTCAGTGGATCTTACAGCATACAGTGGATCTTTACTTTTGGCGATTGCATTAGTTTCTGAAGATTTACATCTAGGTTTTGGCTTCTGATGAATGATTTTTCAGAAGGTTTGCACAATTTAAAGCCACCGGCCAAGCAGAACTTTATTCATGTCATTATAGCAAAATCATCCCATATAACAAATAAACACTACTCATGGACCAAGTCTTTATTAATCCCAACTAATGATCTTAAAAAGTAATACAACACAAATTGCCTCTATTGCAGAGACCTTTAATGTGCCAGTCCACTTCAGCATTCAATGTGCCAGTCCACTTCAGCATTCAACTCATCAAGCTAAAATGAATCAGTGCAACCACTAGACGCCCACTTTGGTAAGTATAGAATCCACGAATTAGCCAAAACATTTTGAACTATTTTAAAGCAAAACTTTGCCCTATGTTCAACTCTATGATTCCAGTAACTACATTAATTATAGTCCAGTTTTCTCTAAATCAACAAACAAATAATTTACTTACAGAAAGGTGAAGTAGCATATGCAAATCTAGCTGAGCATACACACTATTCCAAGAAAATTGAGGAAGAAATAGCTATGCAATGAGAAAGCAAAAGTCTGAGTGGTGTGCCGGCAACTTAAGTCCAAAGAAAGATGCTCTCGGTATATTTACATTGATAGCCAAACGGTCAATAAAATGCTGTGCAATATTGCTTTCTTATACCTTGTTAGGAAGATGTTTTAGATATTTTGAAGAAGCAACTTATAATTTCAAGGATAAATTTAAGGAAACATTATCACCAAATCTGCATAAGGCTCGAGAAAGCATGAAATCTAGCTTCAATTGGTAACTTGATAGACTGCAAAGTGGAGACTCCAGTAGAACATTAGCTGTCCCAGTACCAAACTTCGTTTGATAGAGTTCCAATGAGCTGATATGTGAAGACTCACAATTTAGGGCTTAATTATTGGCCAAGTGTAAGAAAAATCATTATAAAAGGTGAATACTTTTTACCGAGATTTTCCATATCAGATGTTACATTTACATTGAATAAGTTCTTGTACTTTCAATTTCTTACAGGTGACCTACAAGCAGGGATTGAAGTGCCACCCGTGCCGGGGCGGCACGGGCGGCACGTACCGTGCCCCTCAATGAGGGGCACGGTACAGGGGGGGGTCTCGCACCCCCCCCGTCTCGAGCGATACCCATATCGCTCGAGACGGAGCGATACCCTGTGCGCGGGCCGTGCCGGCCCGTGCCGGCCGGCACGGCCCCGTTTTCCTTTTTTTTTTTTTTTGTTTTTTTTTTTTTTTTTTTCTTTAGATTTTTTTCTGTATTTTTAAAACAGGCATAGTTAGGTTTTTTTTTTTTTTTTTTTTTTTTTTAGTCACATGTGTACAGTAATGCATAGTAATTATATATGCATAGTAATTATATTAGGGTTTTCCTTAGCGGATCGGATCCGTACCGCGGGGGGCTCCGCCCCCCGCACCCTAGTGGCCCGAGCCCTTTGCTTCCACCACAGACATCCACAAAATTTCGA
This sequence comes from Tillandsia fasciculata, assembly GCA_029168755.2. Lineage (NCBI taxonomy): Eukaryota > Viridiplantae > Streptophyta > Magnoliopsida > Poales > Bromeliaceae > Tillandsia > Tillandsia fasciculata. The sequence goes on along the minus strand of CM054934.1, from coordinate 4,607,173 downwards.
AGTCGCACCGCGAAGCCGTCGGCGAACCTGAATCATAATATCGAAGCGATTCTGATTTTGAGTCACAACTAACAAGTATGTTAATTGGTGAGTGTAGTAAGCTATATATAGTCAATATTCATAATTTTTATTCTCTATGCGATATAGTTATTTCTATTCTCTATGAGATATAGTTATTTCTATTTAGAATTTATTTATTATATTGTTATTTCTATTCTCTATGAGATATAGTTGTACTTTATATATTAAAAACAATTATCAGTATGTCAATTGGTAAGTATAGTAAGCTATATATAGTCAATATTCATAATTTTTTGACTAAACAGTTCAAAACAATATTATAAGAGCTTATTGGGAACAAAAAAAATAAAAAAAAGCCGTGCCAGAGCGTGCCACTGGGAGGTCATGCGTATCCATCGGCACGCAAGCGTGCCACGTGTCGGCACGGGGGCGTGCCGGTACCGTACCGTGCCAGGCGGCGAGCGGCACGCCCCCGTGCCACGGCACTTCGAACCTTGCCTACAAGGCTACAACATATGGAAGGGAAACATGTAAATCTTAAATGCATATCTTCGCATGTGAGTACCTACATAGAATGTATCTTGCATCCATCAATCAAATAAAAGCACAAATCAACAACTTAGTAAGCAAACTTGAGAGTACAGGACTCTTGCATACATTTAGGAAGAAGTTCGGCAATTTTCCCAGCTTTCTTAAGCTGCAATATAAGAACTGGAATAAGGGAGAACCTAAGGGCCAATGTTGATGTGGAGATTATGACCCACCTGTAATGATGGTTGTAGAGTTACACAGATAATTATTGCAACAGTGACAGTATTAATAAGAATTAATTCGAGTTGAACTCAAGCCGTGATGTACTAAAGATTGAAGCAAATATATGGAAAGATATTAAAAGTAAAAGCAAAGTCCAAGTAGATAAAAGGCATCATCTTTAAGAAAAAACAAAAGAAACGAAATGGCCAAACTACTAGTAAACAAAGTATACATTTGCATGCATTCATTGAAATCCCATTTAATAGTTACAACTGGGACATACTCATAATATAGAAAGAGGTCCAAGTATTTACGAAGTCTACTAGCGGGCAGAAAAGGTTCCTTCCTTCTTGATACAAATATCCATTACACAATAGATTTAATTGAATTCCCACAAGCCCCATTATTAGGTGAATATTCACATATGATAAAAGCTTTGCGCCCAATACCTATTTACTCAGTTTTCAGCAAAACTTGGCCCATTCTAGAGCTCAATAAAACCAAAAACATAATGCCAACTAAAAGTAGAACCATATTTAGCATCCCTATATTCTTGCCCTAATCAACCCAATCTGATGCTAATTGGCCAGCCAAAACATACTTAAAAGGAGCCCCCACTGACATTCTAAAGAGTCCTGTATATTGTTCACGTTAGTAATCCCACAGGAGCTCCAAATTTTGGTCTGACGGAAGAAATAATAGTTGAAGAAAAAAAACAAAACAAAATAAGAACCCATCTTTGAGGAAATAAAAGTAGAATTGATCAACCATGCTCCTATTGAGATTAAAATACTTCTTGCATCATGAAGAGATTAATGAAAGCGATAGCAAGCTATCCTTTTCCTCTGCCTCCCTTTCCACAGACTACTGTAGAATATTGATCTACTCCAGTACTCCCTTTATGTTCTGGTAGACAATAGTTTATTCATCCTGCTTCCCATTAACTTCCTAAACGTCTTTTGCATCATTTCTTCTAATAATGTTCATACAACTTGGTGTTTTTAATGACACTTCTATTTCCAACCCTGCTGCTACATTGTGCTGGAAAATGAAAATTCTGCATAGCTTGGAGTCCTTGTCATACGTATGATGAACTTCATAAATTTCTGATGATGTACCCTACGATATGCTTTCCACCAAAAGTGAACTTAAAATTCTTAATTTAATCTATTGCATTAATGCTAAATCCAGTTTCACATGGTTTAGCAGTCAATATAATTCGTATGGTTATAGTTTAGCAGTCATTACAGTTCAGATTGTAATAGTTTAGTTTATATTGTTTTCTACCCATTTTTCGAATGGTGACATCTTATATAACTGTACTGCTAAAATTATTGTTTTCTACTCATTTTCCAAATGGCAACATCATATATTACTCGACTGCTAAAATTAGTCTGAACTTCCTAATTTGAACCTGAAATTAAACTTGTACTGCAGCAAAACAGAGTTTAGCTGGAAAACAGTTGTTAACAAGTGACAACAACTAAAAATTGTGAGAACAGATGCTATCACGAAGGCAGCTTAGTGTCTTTTCTTTCCTCCATTTTTTTTGTGGTTTTTTTCCTTATGTGGCGGGGGCGGGGGTGGATGCGAGCTCTGGGGAAGGGCAATACAATAATGTCATGTCAGAAAGGAAGAGCTATGTGGATTGCGGAATTCAACCAGAGATGCCAAAAAGGATTGATAAGAAAATTTTGGGAGCTAGTACATACTGTGTCTGCACTTATTTAACACGTGGAGCTAGTTTAGCTCTTGTTTTTCTTCGGTTGGAGTAAAGTTTTTGCAAAACCCAAACCAAAAGGTCCAAAACTAAACTGGCTTTTCAATTGTAGAATTTTCAAGACCAAAATCCAACTGATAATCATCGAAAACTACTATAATCTGAAGTAACGAGATAGTTATCAAAGAAAACTTCTTTAATCGTAAGTAACAGACTGAACCAATCAGTTTAGTTCAGTTTACAGTTTGATGCTCACCCTTGCAGAGTTCCAAAGAGGGAAATATTAACAGCTACTGAGGTAGAAATCACAAAATTCCTTCGCTAATCATTAGAGCTAGCATTTGTAATGTAGCCTATTTCTTTGCTAAACATTATTTGTAATTAGTGGGAGTTATATGTTAACGAAAAGGATGGGAGTTGCGAGAGTCATGTTACAGTGATGAGTCATAAGATAACAAGGATCACCAAGTTGACGAAAATCATGTGTTAACAGAGTTATGTTCTCATGCCAATTTTTTTTTTCTGGGTTCTTTCATATATGTGTATATGGTTTAATTACTAAGAAAGGCATCCAACTTTTCTAGTACTCATTTCTATATGTTAGCCTTGTCTAACTTCGAGGCCTTGGTTTTCTGTGAAAATAAACCTATCCAATATGCACCCAAATATCAACCTAAGTTCCAATCTTTCCTATTCACCATACAGAATCATGCAAAAAAAAGTTCTCCATACAACTACTTAAGAACTAAAAACACGACCAATTACACGCTTAATGCTTTCTGCATGTAAGACATTTACATAGGCAGGCTACCAACAAACTAAATAAGAAAGAATAATTTTATACCTTCTTTCTAGAGTATATGGAAGTAGAATCTAGACGATTGGAACCATATCATCAAGTTATGTACACAAATTACAGGATGGTGTGCTACACACACCACACAGTTTGTGTTAAAACAGTTGGTTCCTTTGCAATATTGCACACCATAGGGAATAACGCGAAAAAGAGTTCCCCACACAACTACGAACCAGACCATTACATGCTCTACACCTGCCTTCTGCTTGTAAAACAATTACTAGACTGAAAACAAACTAAATAAGAAAGAGACAATTTGGGCTAAAATGGTTGGTTCCTTTACAATATTAAGTAGGACCCTCGCACAGTGCGTGGGAGCCGCCATTATCTGATTTGCATATACACCTAATAATATAGTTTCCACCGTTCAGATTCTACTCTAGGCATAACATTACTCTGGAAATCCAGAGTGCCAATAGCTACAGGACTAAAACGCTCAAAATCATTACAAACTAGAAAAATTTATTGTGGCATTCATTGAAATGATCAAAATCATCATAAAATTTAGAAATTTTCTCCTTGTGGCATAGCATCATTAATTCGTGGTGGTTTTCTTACCATGGAAGACCAGTGAGATCATGGCACCCATCAAGAAAGCCAACCACAGCGCCGACGGGGTAATCCCACAAGCTCTCTCCATCTCTAACAACTTCCTGTACGATCTCCGACCCGTTCGCTTCCCCCGCACTCGAAGAAACCTCCCTCCCATCCTCGGAACCAAGAATCGCACCGAACCCCACTTCGGGATCGGAACTCTGGTAGGCATCTCCGCCGCGGGAGTCGTCGGATTGGCCGGGCCAGGAGAGGCGGGAGAAGGATCGGGAGGGGATTCCGCCATGGAAAGGTCCGGGAACAGGGAGGACGATGAGCGAGGCGGAGGAGAGAGAGGGGTTAGGGTTTCGGCGCGGAGAGGAGGGAGGGGAGAAAGGGAAGATTCGGCGGCAGCCGCGGAGGTGGCGGAGGAGTTGGGTCGCCGATCCCATTATTAGTGCTGGTCAGACAGAGATTTGGGCGTCGTTTTACTTCACCTCGGGAGTCGGGACTGTATTTTAGAACAGGGCCGCCCAAGTAACACCCCTGGGACCGGTTCGGGCTCCGTATTAAACGAGTCGACCTGGTTCGTTAAGATCATATTAGATTCACGGACAATTAAAATCACTAATTTATTGGTGGTATTAATTTTTCGACCATTAGTTAAAAAAATATGCGGTCCCTTAAAATAACATGTACTAACCAATCCAAAACATACATGTTAGATACTTTGTATATATTTAAAATGCAATAATTTATTCAAAATATTTTTCTAATAATTTGTGATGACTCGGATCTTCGTTAGAGGGTTAAGACTTGATCAGCAACGTCTGGAGGACTATTTTGGGAGATGGAAGTGTTTGTGTATGTATCGGACTCAAAGAATAGATTCCGCGCAAAAAATAGATCAAGTTTGCCTTTCGGATGCCTTCATTGAAAAATAAAATTAGTTTTGCACAAAACGGAGGCTGTATTTGGATTCAGCGTGAAAAAACGATAAAAAAACGGCTATTTACTTGTATTTTTCTGAGTCTGGACGCCTAAAAACGAATATCCGAAAAATTTTAGTGCATTTTGGTGCATGGGGAGCCGTGGACCGGCGGAAGGGACACGTGGCAGCCCAGGATTGGTCGGTGCATGCATCTCGGTCCACCAAGTGGAGCGCTGGTGCAGTGGACCAGGCGGGGGGGGCCACGTGGCAGTACCGGATTGGTGGGCGCAGCGCGCTCGGTCCACGGGAGCGCGCGGTGGGTGCGTGGACCGGCGCGGGACAAGTGGCGGCTCCCCATTGGGAGAGCAGTCGACGCGTGGCAGCTTCGGATTCGGGCGGTGCACAGGGCACGTGCACCGGGCGCAGCAAACCTTGTAGTTGACACGTGGCGCGCCACTGTGCGCATGTGGGTGTAGCAGGCGGTCAGGCGACGGTCGGTGGGGGCCAGGCCGCACGTGGCCACGTGGCGCACAGTGGTTGGCTGGCACCAACCACCCACGCCCGTGGTAAGGGCCACGTGGCGCGGCATGGTTGGCCGCACCTTGCTGTGGCGTGGAACGGGCCACGTGGCACGCCCGCGTGAATCCGGGCGCAGCCATTGGTGTTCCCTGTTTGCGCCCGAATGATTTCGGGCGCCCGAAAATGTACCCCAAACCTGAATTTTTGGATTTTGCCTATAAATAGGCCTCCTCACTCCCTTTTCTCAGCTTTTTTGGGGTTTTTCCTGGGGGCACCCAACAGCAAAGTTCTTCCTTTCCCCGTCCTCCACCTCGTGAAGGATTTGTGGGATTTTTGAAGGCCGCGACATCAACGATATCTGCAATTTGGCGGACTGCGATCTTCCTCTTTCGGTGGGTTTTTCCGTCACAGTTCAGTCCGAGAGCTCGATACCAACTGTCACGAACTTAAGCTTTTCGCCTAGCAAAAGTTCGTGCGGCGCCCGCCTTTCTGCTCGAAGAGGGTAAGCCTTGCTCTCTATTTGCTAGCCTGGACCTTCGCGCCCTACGACTAAATGCAAAAGTAGTGGTTCCGCAGAAAAAACTAAGTACTCTCTTTACTTAGAAAAATAACACTACAAGATACAATTATCTCTTGTTCAACAACTCACTCTTGTTGAACAACTCTATATATATATATATATATAATTACTAAATTATCCCTAATTAAATTATTTATTATTAAAATTAATTTAAAATAGAATATATAATTTTAAAAATTATATTACTCTTACAATATATACAATCTTATAAAATTATATGATAATAAATAAATCGAAGGAGGTCGGTGGGACCCACTCGCCACCATGCCCGCTCATTATAAGATCATGGGTCCAAATTGGACCGAACAACCCAATTCGTCCGAACCCAACATTAATTTACCTACTGATGGCCATGTAGGCGTTGGTGGGCTCCTCCTCATCAAAACATCTATCAATTCTCAAACGGTTTAAAAATAATACTAGTCGAAGGTGTATGAATAGTTTCGGTCATTTTCGGTAAATTTAATAGCAATAGTTTCAGCTATAATAGTTTAGATAATTTCTCTTTTAGAAATTTCAATTATTTTGTGACATCAAATCAAGATTTTAATTTTTCAAAATACTTCAACTTCAACCAAAACCCTAAACCCTAAATCCTAAACCCTAAAACCCTAAACCCTAAATCCTAAACCCTAACCTGCTGCTCCCCCAACTATTGTTATTGCTCTTGCGGCCTCTTCTAGCCCCTAATCCCAAGATCATAAAACCTTGTTCTACTTCTATTGGAACTTCGGCTTTCCTATTCTAGTCCCTAGACCCTATACACTAAACCACGAAACCTAGTGGTAGAATTAGAGAAGAGAGTTGAGAACATATAAATCCTAAACAATCTGTGACCTCTATTTGAAAGGAGGAGAGGGACAAGAATTAATTAGCTACAAGTTAGATTCACAAAATCTCTTTGCAAATTCTGTTTCTACTATGTTTTCTCAATGTTCTAATTTTGTTTTAGTTACAAACAATACATCCTTCACAACAACTTGAATTATTATATTAGAATTGTGCTTAAATAGAGAAATTAGAAAAGAGGGAGAACCTGAAAACCTAGACCAACCTATACTTCCATTTGAGAAAATAGAAGAGGAAAGAGTAGGAACTAAGAAGAGATCCACAAAATCCTTTTCAATATTTTATTTCTACTATGTTTATCAATATTCAAATTATGGTAACAAGCAATACAAATGTCACAATCAACTTGTATTGTTCAAGTTAATAAAATTTTGTTTTAATCAAATTACAATACAAATTCAATATAGTTTTTGTTTCAATGACAAACAGACAATCAAATAAGCATACAATATGCAACACCTATTAATCAATGGATTAGCATTTTGTTACTTTCTTTGAAAATCAGATTCTCTTAGATTGTTGAAGTAATCATACAAACAAATAAATCCTAAACCCTAAAACTCAAAGCCCTAAAACCGTAAACCCAAAGAACTTCTCCTTCCCAAAGATGCTTCTCCTTCCACTCTTACTGTTGCCGCTGCTTCTACCTCTAGTACCTAATCCTTAGACCATCAAACCTTGTGCTACTTCTGTTGCTGCTTCAACTTCCCTATTCTAGACCCTAAACAACAAAAGCTAGTTGGGAGAATTAGAGAAAAGAGTTTGAGAATCTACAATTCTAAACCAATCTATGACCTCTAGTCAGAACAAGGGACAAGAACTATAAAAATAGATCCACAAATTTTGTTTGCAAATCCTGTTTGTACTATGTTTTCTCACTGTTCAAATTTGGTTTTGGTTGCAAGCAATACAACCTTCACAACAAACTTGAATTGTTTAAGTTATTACAAATTACTAAATGGCCAAAACCAGAAACTTAAACCTTAATTTAGAGAATTAGTAAAGAGGGAGAACCTGAAAAATATGGACCTACCTATACTTCTTATTGAGAGAAGAGAAGAGGAAAGAGTATTAGTAAAAAAGAAGAACTTCAAAACCTGAACCAACGTATACCTCTGTTTGAGAGAAGAGAAAAGAAAAGAGGTAGGAATTAAGAAGAGATCCACAAAATCTCTTTCAAAATTTTATTTCTATTGTGTTTATCAATATTCAAATTATAGTAACAAGCAATGCAAATGTGACAATCAATTTGTATTGTTCATGTTAATAAAATTTTGTTTTAATCAAATTACATTGCAAATTCCACATAGCTATTGTTTCAATGACAAACAGACAATCAAGTAATCATACAATATGCAACCCTTATTAATCAATGGATTAGCATTTGTTATTTTCTTTCACAATCAATTACTCTTAGATTTTTGAAGTAATCATACACAAAAGTAAACCGTAAATCCTAAACCCTAAAACCCAAAACCCAAAGCCCTGCAACCCTGAACACAAAGATGCTTCGCCTTCTACTATTGTTGTTGTTGCTGCTGGTGTTTCTGCCCCTTCCAGTACCTAATCCCTATATCATCAAACCTTGTGCTACTTCTGTTGCTGCTTCAACTTCCCTATTCTAGACCCTAAACAACGAAAACTAGTTGGGAGAATTAGAGAACAAAGTTGAGAATCTACAATTCTAAACCAATCTATAACCTCTAATCAGAAGAGGGGCAAGAACGATAAAAATAGATCCACAAACTTTGTTTGCAAACCCTATTTGTACTATGTTTTCTCACTGTTCAAATTTAGTTTTGGTTGCAAGCAATACAACCTTCACAACAAACTTGTATTGTTCATGTTAATAAAATTTTGTTTTAATCAAATTAGATTGCAAATTCCACATAGCTATTGTTTCAATGACATACAGACAATCAAGTAATCATACAATATGCAACACCTATTAATCAATGGATTAACATTTGTTATTTTCTTTCACAATCAATTACTCTTAGATTGTTGAAGTAATCATACAAAAAAGTAAACCGTAAATCCTAAACCCTAAACCCAAAGCCCTACAACACTGAACACAAAGATGCTTCCCATTCTGCTCTTGTTGTTGTTGCGGTTTCTGTTTCTGCCCCTTCCAGTACCTAATCCCTAGACTATCAAACTTTGTGCTACTTCTGTTGCTGCTTCAACTTCCTTATTCTAGACCCTAAACAACAAAAGCTAGTTGGGATAATTAGAGAAAAAAAGTTGAGAATCTACAATTCTAAACCAATCTATAACCTCTAGTCAAAAGAGAAGACAAGAACTATAAAAATAGATCCACAAATTCTATTTGCAAATCTTGTTTGTACTATATTTTCTCAATGTTCAAATTTGGTTTTGGTTGCAAGCAATACAGCCTTCACAACAAACTTGAATTGTTTAGGTTATTACAAATTACTAAATAATTGGGCCAAAGCCACAAACTTAAACTTTAATTAAGAAAATTAGTAAAGAGGAAGAACCTGAAAAATATGGACCTACCTATACTTCTAGTTGAGAGAAGAGAAGAGGAAAGAGTAGTAGGAACGGAGAAAGAGATCCACAAAGCCTCTTCCAAAATTTTATTTCTATTGTGTTTATCAATATTCAAATTATGGTAAAAATACCACAAATCAACTTGTATTGTTTAAGTTATTACTATTTTGTTTTAATATTAGCAACTACATTTAACCAAGCATAGATTATGTGGGAGAGAAAACTCTCCTTTTTTCTAGAAAATTACAAAATATTTTTATACCAAAACTTTCTTGAAATAATTAATACATTCTAATTTATAAGCAGATGAATCTAATCGCACAAAAACAAGATTAAACAATGCAGAATGTTTATCAAATTACAATACTAATCCAATATAGTTTCTGTTTCAATGACAAATAGTCAATCAAGTGATCATACAATATGCAAATCCTTCTAATCAATGGATTAACATTTGTTAGTTTCTTATTCACAATTTGATGTTCTTAAGATTGTTCAAACAACCAAATTTAAAACCAATTGTGATTAAGAAATGTAACAAATTTTAGTGATAAAAAGTAATGCAAACTTACAGAGTAGCGCTATGGAAATCCATAAATTGTAGAAGAGAAAATATCTCCAAAAGCATGCTTGAATACTATCCATTTGTGTCATTACGCTCACACCAAATCAACCAAAAGCCCTCGAGATACAAACTGAAATTCTTCAACCTGCAAACAAAGCCTCTTTCAACACCTAGTGGAGAAAAAAATTAAAGAGAGAGAGGGGGGGGGATTTAATGAATTTCTCCATAAATTTTTTGAAAGAAATAAATTGCATCAGTAAACAACAGACTTTATATAAGCCCAAATATGAACGTAAGCCTGGAAATGTTAACTAAAAAAATCTACAAACATTTCTAGTAAACCCTGAACCATAGATCCCCCTAAACCCCCTAAACCCAATACCCTTAAACCCAAGATCTAAACCCCTAGAGCCGTAAACCCACAGAACCCTGCAGCCCTAAACACCCTCAATCCTACTCACTAAAACACCCTAAACCACTATATCCGATAATCTACTTGAGAAATTAGAGAAGAGGGCAGAGAATCTGTAAACACATGCCAATCTATAATCTCTAGTGAGACGAGAGGGAAAAGAACTAGGAAGATACAAGAAAGATTCAAAAATCTACTAGCAAACTTTTTTCCTTTTCTATTTCAAATTAAGTTTTGATTTCAAGCTATACAAGTTTCACAAAGAATTTTGTGTTGTGTAAGAAATTGCAATTTTGTTTTCATGCACAAATGAACAATCAAGCCTCAAGAATGAAATTTGAAAATTTAATGGAGGCACAATAGTAATTACTTAGAGCGCTTTTAATATCTAGTTATTTTTTTTACTAGCATACACTCAACCAAGTAATCAAACAATTACATGCAAATCTAGCAAAATGTAGTCATAAAAATTAATGCAAACTTACAAATTAGCACTTAAAAATACAAAGCTTGCCGAAGAAATATCTCACAGCATGCATACTAAACACATATTTCCATCACTAATGCCCACCCAACAACTATTAATAAATGCCATATCTTTGTCATTGCAGACTAAACAAGATTATTATTATATATATATAATAACCTTGTTTATTATAATATAATATATACTATATCTTTGTCTTGTCTTGTCTTGGTATGGTATATCTTTGTGGGCATATATCTTTGTCTTGTCTTGTCTTGGTATGGTATATTTTTGTGGGCAAAAGATATTCGTCTTGGTATGGTATATGCTGAATCAAACAGTAACTGCCAGAATTGAGAGAGAGAGAGAGAGAGAGCAAAACAACGCATCAAACTTATCAGGGTTATAGAAAAGAAATTAATTTGAGGCTTGAGCAATAATTTTCACGATCAAGCATGCCAGAATTTTCCAACTTAAGAAAATTAGAAAAAAGTTAATTGTATAATTTACTTGTAGCAATTTAAAAACACGACAAGCACAATATATTATTATAAAGAATATAAAAATATCACATTACTAAATTAGATAGTCGAGAACGAACTCATTATCTTCAAGAACTCATCCATTTGCCATATTTATAAAACATGCTACAACCTAGATCCAAACAACGAGCCAAACAAGGCCACTAAGGACAAAAAAAAATTCCTGGCTGCTACAAATTATATTTATATTGTAATTAACTACGAATTAAACTAAGCTAATGAGGATTTAAGCTTCACAAGTACATCCAAAACTGAATCACAAAACTGTAACTCAAAACTCTTACATCCACAAAACTTAATCCTTTACTATAATTATAGACCATAAAATGCTACCTTATCTGACCTAAACAAGGGTTGTGAGCAAAAAAAAAAAATGTCATAACATTGATGGATTTTGCTTGGATATAGCACGCATAGACAAAACAAGGGTTGTAGCAAATATGAAGGTAATTATTATACTATGAAACAAGAAAAACATGCATACATACTAAATTATCTGATTTTGGATACATCTGTGAAATATCAAACAACAAGTAGCAACTTCTATGAGAAGCACAACAATAAAGGTAGAAATAATAAGAAAGCCAGTCAAATTGCATTTCTTTGAACAGTTCAACACACTGCTTTTGAACAACAACCAAGGCTTATATAAGAATTCAGCTAACAACAAAGGCATATCATGCATTGAATAAAAGAGTAGCTCAACAACATTAGAAAATTTGAACAACACTTCCTTCAAAGTTTTGCTGTTAAATATCAAGAGAATCACACTTAGAAAACAGACTGCAATTTCATTTTTTACCAAACATGCAAGGCACCTAACCTAGACTTATAAACATATTTAGAAATGATTGGTTAATTTATGGATTCAGTCTCCTTATCAAATTTAATGTAAATATGTAATTGACTGCTAAACGCATGAAGAACTTTCTTATGATGAAGAAGAAATTACATCAATTCAGTGCAAAATATAATACAGAAGAGAACAGCAGAAAACAACAAAAAGTTTTATTTCCAACATACTTATCAATTTCAAAAAGAAACTTCCAATATACGCATATCCCTAATTTTTTTCTATATTAACATACAAAGCATCCTTATCAATTTTGAAAAGAACTTCTAATTTCTTCCAAAATCAAGAAAGTTCTGAATTCTACAATAAAAAGGGACAGAAAAACATCATACTTCCAAGAACATCCAAAAGCAAGGATAGCCAAAGATACAGCATGATAAGTATTACTACTCTCGGCCATATTACAAAAATAATGTTAACAACACAGCACAAATAACTGACCTCATTTTTATCTTAGTGAACACATGGTCTGTGTGAAGAAGATCATCTGTTCTGGCGTAAGTGCTAAATGACACGCACCTATCTTGGTACATTCCAAACAGCCCTCGCTCATAGATAATAGGATGTGTGTCGAGCGAATCAATTGATTCAATATTCATCACCCACACTTTCACGTCTTGCAAACCAGCAGTAAAACTGCAAAAATGAAAGAGAAAGAAAGGAGTAAATAAGTTATTTTCCAAGTAAAAGAATGAGATTAAGTGTATAACACATGATCTACTAGAAGAAAATGCACAATCGGACAAAAAAAGCTATAAAGAGAATATCAAAACAGAACCAATGTAAGTAGCAAATATATACCTTAAAAGTATGTGAATTCTGAAAAAGAACATGGAACTAAAATAGCAGATATGTGTTAACCTATTCATCAATTTCTCAATATGAAATCAACGACTTAGGAAAGAAAAAAAAAAAAATTGAGTGTGATTCATGCACCTCTTCTCCACCTAGGAGATGTCATCCACAGAATGAGCGGGGCTAAATCAACGTTCCTTCACCTCTTCTATTCCTTCTCGTTCTTCTTCTCCTTCCCTTTTCTCTCTTCTCTTTTCTCTCTTCCTCTAAGAGGTTGTTGACTACAACACTAGATGATACGAATGTGGGTTTGCTCTCTCCATCCCCTGAAACCACTTCCTATAAAACCGACAGGCTACAATCATGGTTAATTACCACATAGCCATCAGTGTTGGCATTTGTACAATCATGAATGAATCAACGGAAAATCATTTAGCCACACTATCCAAATTATGCAAGTAAGATTCTATTCCAACAACATTCTACACCGTAAATCAAACCTAGGAACTCAAATTTTAAGCGGCAATTCCCTAATTAGCATCTAACATAAAAGAATACGAAGTGAATTAGAAAGTCACCGTGCAACAGTTATTCTATTCCCTTCGTCTTTGTCGTGGATTGTGAATCTCTTCAAAAAGAATATCTCGAAACACAATGGTCGAAATCAAATAGAGGAAGATCGTGAATCTCTTTACAAAACAACATCTCAAAGCACGAAGGTCGAAATCAGATAGAGGAAGATAAGTCACCTGAAGAAATGTTGCCACATCTGATGGCTGCAATCGCATCGGCGAACTGCATAATATCGCCAGCGATAATGGTGAGAACAATGACGAAGAGCTTCGAATTGAAAGTTAACTCTCTGATCTACCTTTTCATGGAGTTTTCTCCCTCAACGCACGCCACCAATGGATGGTGATCACCGTAACGCTTCGCCGCTGGAGTGAAGCCTCCGATCGGGCTCCATAGCCACCCGAGGTTTCTTGAGGTCGGGTTCCGTAGCCATCCGAGGTTTCTTGATGTCAGGCTCCGTGGATCGATCGATGGTGGCGCAGTAAAAGAAGGTGATCGCTTGCTCTCGCTCTTTGTTTTTCTCTAATTTAAAATTAAGATCCTCTTTCTTTCTCTCTCTATTTCAAAATTAAGATCGAGGAACCTATCGAAATTTGAACTCCCTCCAGATCGAGGACGATGGAGGGGAAATAAATTTGGGAAAAGGGATTTCGGGCGGGAATATAAATAGGAGCGCGAGGAGCTAGACCTGGTAGATTGATTCTAAATCAAGCTGTTAAGAAAAATAAATAAAAATATGCATCTTACGTAAAATTTAAAATTGCCTCAGAGGGCTTATTATTGGTTCTAAATCAAGCTGGTAATCCACGGTAAGATATTAAAGCAAGCAAGCATTCATTACTGTAATCATGGTTAATTACCACATAGCCATCAGTGTTGGCATTTGTACAATCATGAATGATTCAACGGAAAATCATTTAGCCACACCATCCAAATTATGCAAGTAAGATTCTATTCCAACAACATTCTACACCGTAAATCAAACCTAGGAACTCAAATTTTAAGCAGCAATTTCCTAATTAGCATCTAACATAAAAGAATACGAAGTGAATTAGAAAGTCACCGTGCAACAGTTATTCTATTCCCTTCGTCTTTGTCGTGGATTGTGAATCTCTTCAAAAAGAATATCTCGAAACACAATGGTCGAAATCAAATAGAGGAAGATCGTGAATCTCTTTACAAAACAACATCTCAAAGCACGAAGGTCGAAATCAGATAGAGGAAGATAAGTCACCTGGAGAAATGTTGCCACATCTGATGGCCGCAATCACATCGGCGAACTGCATAATATCGCCAGCGATAATGGTGAGAACAATGACGAAGAGCTTCGAATTGAAAGTTCTCTGATCTACCTTTTCATGGAGTTTTCTCCCTCAACGCACGCCACCAATGGATGGTGATCACCGTAACGCTTCGCCGCTGGAGCGAAGCCTCCGATCGGGCTCCATAGCCACCCGAGGTTTCTTGAGGTCGGGTTCCGTAGCCACCCGAGGTTTCTTGATGTCAGGCTCCGTGGATCGATCGATGGTGGCGAAGTAAAAGAAGGTGATCGCTCG
Organism: Tillandsia fasciculata; assembly: GCA_029168755.2. Lineage (NCBI taxonomy): Eukaryota > Viridiplantae > Streptophyta > Magnoliopsida > Poales > Bromeliaceae > Tillandsia > Tillandsia fasciculata. The sequence continues at coordinate 4,592,137 of CM054934.1, read as the reverse complement.
CTCTCGCTCTTTGTTTTTCTCTAATTTAAAATTAAGATCCTCTTTCTTTCTCTCTCTATTTCAAAATTAAGATCGAGAAACCTATCGAAATTTGAACTCCCTCCAGATCGAGGACGATGGAGGGGAAATAAATTTGGGAAAAGGGATTTCGGGCGGGAATATAAATAGGAACGCGATGAGCTAGACCTGGTAGATTGATTCTAAATCAAGCTGTTAAGAAAAATAAATAAAAATATGCATCTTACGTAAAATTTAAAATTGCCTCAGCGGGCTTATTATTGGTTCTAAATCAAGCTGGTAATCCACGATAAGATATTAAAGCAAGCAAGCATTCATTACTGTAATCATGGTTAATTACCGCATAGCCATTAGTGTTGGCATTTGTACAATCATGAATGATTCAACAGAAAATCATTTAACCACACCATCCAAATTATGCAAGTAAGATTCTATTCCAACAACATTCTACACCGTAAATCAAACCTAGGAACTCAAATTTTAAGCGGCAATTCCCTAATTAGCATCTAACATAAAAGAATACGAAGTGAATTAGAAAGTCACCGTGCAACAGTTATTCTATTCCCTACGTCTTTGTCGTGGATTGTGAATCTCTTCAAAAAGAATATCTCGAAACACAATGGTCGAAATCAAATAGAGGAAGATCGTGAATCTCTTTACAAAACAACATCTCAAAGCACGAAGGTCGAAATCAGATAGAGGAAGATAAGTCACCTGGAGAAATGTTGCCACATCTTTTGGCCGCAATCGCATCGGCGAACTGCATAATATCGCTAGCGATAATGGTGAGAACAATGACGAAGAGCTTCGAATTGAAAGTTAACTCTCTGATCTACCTTTTCATGGAGTTTTCTCCCTCAACGCACGCCACCAATGGATGGTGATCACCGTAACGCTTCGCCGCTAGAGCGAAGCCTCCGATCGGGCTCCATAGCCACCCGAGGTTTCTTGAGGTCGGGTTCCGTAGCCACCCGAGGTTTCTTGATGTCAGGCTCCGTGGATCGATCGATGGTGGCGAAGTAGAATAAGGTGATCGCTCGCTCTCGCTCTTTGTTTTTCTCTAATTTAAAATTAGTATCCTCTTTCTTTCTCTTTCTATTTCAAAATTAAGATCGAGGAACCTATCAAAATTTGAACTCCCTCCAGATCGAGGACGATGGAGGGGAAATAAATTTGGGAAAAGGGATTTTGGGCGGGAATATAAATAGGAGCGCGAGGAGCTAGACCTGGTAGATTGATTCTAAATCAAGCTGTTAAGAAAAATAAATAAAAATATGCATCTTATGTAAAATTTAAAATTGCCTCAGCGGGCTTATTATTGGTTCTAAATCAAGCTGGTAATCCACGGTAAGATATTAAAGCAAGTATTCATTACTGTAATTTTATGATATATTACTCTTCTAAATCAAGCTGGTACTGTATTAGTCCGGCCCAAGAATAACAAAATATCACATTCAGCCCGGCCTTTAAAAAAAACTGGATAAATCTTTGTTTTGGGCAAAACTTTTGCAAAATGGTCCAACAGAGCTAAAAAGGCCTCCTTACCCGTTCATAATGACAAATGGGCTTATAACCACCCAAGTTTAGAATGAGATGAGCTCTCAAAAGTCTATTTTGGGGTTTTTTTTTTTTATTCTAAAATGAAATTTTCAGTAAAAAGTCCGATTGAGCTTAAGCCTTCTCACTGAGCCCATGGACCTAGGAACAACCCAAGAACAAACATGAGATGGGCTTTGAAAAGTCTATTTTTTCAAGTGTTCATTTTTATATTCAAATAAAAAATATATATTTTTTCCAATCCAACTTGTAGGACAACCCAGGAGCGTGGGCCGATGCATCATAAATTTCATTTCAATTTTCCATTCCACTATTCACATGCATTTATTTATTAATAATATAAGATCTCTGGACTGAAAAAGGGACCAGCCCATGCCATTATGTTCTTGGTTGTATTCAACCCCATTAATTCTTCTACTGTTACGGTCGTCAAAAACTAGATCATCATCTGAAAGTTAGCCCAAATAATGGTCATTTTACTGGCCCAACAAAGATTTATTGTTTTCCGAATATATCTCGGATGGTCTTCGGGTAGTTAATGGGCTGATTTACGCTTTCGACTCTGTAGGTTATTATTCGGTCACATTTTTAAAGAGCGTCTACTATTCAGTCTATTCTTTTTTTTTTTTGAGATAAAGGTAGCATGCTACCGCTTCGTTTATTTTTAAAATAAACTTAGCTGGAAATGTGAAGCAACTAAGGCTTCGAACTCGGGTCTCGAATATCAACCACCAAGTCTTTTGCCACTTGCATTAGACACGGCTAATAACTATTCAGTCTATTCTTGGATTTCACTTCCAACGAGAATCAGGCTTCTGGGCGGACGGAAAGAGGGCCTACGAAGTACGTTTGAAGTTCTGTTTCTTTAAATTAAAAATATTAAAAAAATTTGTTAATTAGGACGAAAGTAACGAAAATTTACATTGTAAATTAAAATTCATAAATTTTATATATCTATTTAAAAATTACACTATGTAGTTTACATGTTTAATACAAGATTATATAATTTAAATTTAAATCATAAAATATTAAATTCATGATTTTTTTATAAATTAAAATACATAAATTTGAAAAAAAAAAAAATCACCTGTCATATTTTATTAAAAAATATAAATCATATCTTAATTTAAATTTACGATATTGTTGATATATATTGAATATTTTGATTTGATTTTTGAATTCACATTTGAATTTAATTTTAAATATCTATTTAATTTTAATTTTATTTGATCTCTAATTTTTATTCCACTTGAAATTCAAAGTTGAAATTTATTTATATAATTTAAATTAAATTTTATAAATTTCAAATTAAAATTTTATTTTAAATTGTGAGATAAATATAGTTTTCATTATTTTCAAAATATTCAATATATATAAACAATAATGTAAATTTAAATTAAGATATGATTTAAGTATTTTAATAAAATATAGTAGGTGATTTTTTTTTTAATTTAAATTTATGAACTTAATCTTATATGATTTAAATTCAAATTATATAATCTTGTAATAAACATTTAAGCTGCATAGTGCAAATTTTAAATAGATATATGATATTTAAATTTTTTAATTTATCATCTAAATTTTCACTATTTTCTAAGATCCAATTTAAATTTTAAAAATATCGTAAATATTTAACAAATTATTCGGGCAGAGAATAAAAAAAATTAAAATATTATTTTAAATAAAAATATTAAATTTGAAAAATTAGACCGAAATTTATAATTTATATTTTCATATTTGAATTTTAAATGCTATTATGGTTAAAAATCTTAAAGATTTTTTATTTCTTTTTAAAAAAATAAAACTACGAATAATTTGAATAAAAATGTATAAATATTATAAATATTTAACAAATAAAATGGGCAAAGCATAAAAATTAAAATTCAAAATTATTTGAATAAAATTAAAAAATTTAAAGTAATTTTTGATAGTTTTTTAAAAATTAGACTCTCCTCTAATCTTTAAAGGTCAAATCCCAACAAAATGCTCAAATAAAAACGCTTGCAGGTCCCAATAATTATAATTATTTATTTTTAATTAAGAGTAGAGCTTATATATTTTTAAAAGTACGAATTCAATTATATTTGTAAATTTTTTATTATTAAATTTATATTAAATTTTGTGTTATTATAAAGTCAACTAAAGAGAAAGAAATAAAAAGTACAGTAGCGCAAATCTCAGAATAAATTTAATGATAAAAAATTCACAAGTATAATTGGACTTGTACTTTTAAAAATATATAAGCTCTACTCTTTAATTAACAATAATTTTAATTTTTGATATTAACACAATTCTATTATTATTAGGGAGTAAGTTCTTTTTATAAAAGATTATTTTATATCATTCAAAAAAAATATATAAAAATAAATTTTTATTAAACATTATTTTAATATAAAATTATTAAAAATTTTCTAGAATTTAAAAAATTATATTACTCGAATTATTACAATCTATACAACCATATAAAATTATACAATAATAATAATAATAATAATAATAATAATAATTTTTAATTCTGACGCTTCGCAATCCTAAGGCCCCGTTTCCATACCCAAACGGGGATAGGTATAAGCGGAATCCGGATTCCTGCAGAGCTGGAATAGGAGGTATGGGATTGGGGATTTGAATTCCCGTTCAATGCTGGAATTGGGAGGAACCCAGATTTTCACGGGGTTCGAGACAACCTTTCTTCTTGCTTTACTCTTCTCCCCAACCTCACCTCATCTTCATCCCCCTCTTCATCCTCCTCACCTCATCACTTCCAGCTCTCCGATCTCCGATCTCCTCGCGGCCCCCCTCTCCGATCTCCGATCTCCGATCTCCTTCTCCGCAGCCGCGGCCCCCTCTGTGGCACCTCCTCCTTGCCGCTGCACCCTCTGCGGCTACCCCCTCCGATCTCTGATCTCCTTCTCCGCAGCTGCGGACCCTCTGTGGCACCTTCTCCGTAGCCGCAGCCCCCTCTGCGGCACCTTCTCCTTGCCGCGGCACCCTCTGCGGCTACCCCCTCCGATCTCCGATCTCCGATCTCCGATCTCCTTCTCCGCAACTGCGGACCCTCTGTGGCACCTTCTCCGTAGCCGCAGCCCCCTCTGCGGCACCTTCTCCTTGTCGCAGCACCCTCTGCGGCTACCCCCTCCGATCTCCCTCGCGGCCCCTCGCGGCACCTTCTCCGCAGCCGCGGCCCCCTCTGCGGCACCTTCTCCCTACCGCGGCACCCTCTGCGGCTACCCCCTCCGATCTCCCTCGCGGCCCCTCCGCGGCCCCCTCTGCGGCCCCTCGCGGCACCTTCTCCGCAGCCGCGGCCCCCTCTGCGGCACCTTCTCCTTGCCGCGGCACCCTCTGCGGCTACCCCCTCCGATCTCCCTCGCGGCCCCTCGCGGCACCTTCTCCGCAGCCGCGGCCCCCTCTGCGGCACCTTCTCCCTACCGCGGCACCCTCTGCGGCTACCCCCTCCGATCTCCCTCGCGGCCCCTCCGCGGCCCCCTCTGCGGCACCTTCTCCTTAGCCGCGGCCCCCTCTGCGGCACCTTCTCCTTGCCGCGGCACCCTCTGCGGCTACCCCCTCCGATCTCCCTCGCGGCCCCTCTGCGGCACCCCCTCGCGGCCCCTCTGCCGCGCCCCTCTGCGCCCCTCTGCGCCCCTCTCCGCGCCGCTCTGCGCCCCTCTCCGCGCCACGCCCCTCTACGCCCCTCTCCGCGTCCCTCTGCGCCCCTCTCCGCGCCGCGCCCCGCTGCGGCCCCTCTGCGGCCCCTCTCCGCGACGTGACCCTCTGCGGCCCCTCTCCTCCGCGCCAACCCCCTCTGCGGCCCCTCTCCGCGGCGCGCCCCTCTGCGGCCCCTCTCCGCGGCGCGACCCTCTGCGGCCCCTCTCCTCCGCGCCAACTCCCTCTGCGGCCCCTCTCCGCATCGCGCCCCTCTGCGGCCCCTCACCGCACCGCGCCCCTCTGCGGCCCCTCCCCGCACCGCGCCCCTCTGCGGCCCTTCACCGCACTGCGGCCCCTCTGCGGCCCCTCTCCGCACCGAGCCCCTCTGCGGCACCTCACCGCGCCGCGGCCCCTCTGCGGCCCCTCTGCGGCTACCTCTCCGCTGCGTCCCCTCTCCGCGTCGCCACCCCCTCTGCGGCCCCTCTTGCTTCTTAACAGGTTGTGATTCTTTTTCACAAAGGTATGCCCCCCTATCAGTGCCTTATTCAGTGCTTCGATTCAATATTGTTTTATCAGTGCCTTATTCAGTGCCCCCCTATCAGTGCCTTATTCAGTGCCTTATTCAGTGCTTCTTATAATGTTGATGGCATAATGCGTGCATGTCATTGCCATAATATGTGCTGGTTCTCATGTTATTGCCAATTTGGTAGATTTGCCTGTTAGCACTGTGTTCCAATGTTGTTGCATTTCATTGGCATGAACTATGGTTGGGCGTTGGTTGTCACCTAGTTGCCAGCATATGTGATGTTTGTATGTATGAGGCCTATTCCCTGTTGCCATTTTTTTTGACAAGTGTGAGTATGCAACCTATCCCCTGTAGCTTCAGATATGGACGATGATGATGATTGCCATAGGTATTTGATGGATTGGCATGTAATTACTGCACCCCCATACCAATTGGCAATCAATTGAGTCAAAAAATATTTTATAAAAATTATTTAAAAACGGGTGATAGGCATTATACATACGAACAACACTTAATTGCAACATGGTGACAACCAGCACACATTAAAGGACGATGATGACGATTGCCATAAGTATCAGATGGACGGCCACTGGCTTATAAAGCCAATGCTACCCCATACTATGTGGCAATCAAGTGAGTCCAATACTTAATTACAATTTCCCTCTATTTCTACTTTATTTATTAGTATCAATGTGCCTTCAAATACATTATATAACTCTTATTCCAGATGCGTCCCTTCAAGAAACACGCTAAGCATCAAGCAAGAAAAAGTGTGGCTTTCGACCCACTTTCTAATTTCGTAGCATCTCAGGAGGGTCCTTGTGGGCAGCGTGCCCAACCTCAGACCCGAACACATAATTGGACTGATAATATGGACACAATATTCATGGCTTTGCTCACTGAAGAGCATACACTTGGGAATTATGTCAATGGGTCGTTCACAACAGTAGCGTGGGTTCGAATAAATGCGGCATTCAATGCTAGGACCAATTTATCACTCACGAAGGAGCAATTAAAAAATCGGCTCAAAGTTTTAAAACGGACATTCAGTCTGTATAACAATTTAGCCAACGAGAGTGGATGGGGTTGGGATTGTATCCACAATATCCCGACACCTGGTGATCCAACCGACTGGGATGCAGTCATAGCGGTATTGACCCTATCTTGTAAATCATAAAATTTGTTCGACACAATTGTTTCGCGTAATATATGAATAATTGACATTATACATATCTTATTCCTATTCAACAGGAAAATCCATCATATGCAAGATGTCGAGATAGGCCATTTCCGCCATATAAGGATCTCGAATTTTTGACAGAAAAAACCACGGCCACTGGCCGATATGGATTTGCATCCAGTATGCCTGCAGCCCAAACTGTTGAGAGTTCATCCTCATCGTCCCCGGGTGAGGATGATACAAATCTTGGAATAAGAATGTCGGGTTTTAATATCTCACAAAATCCATTTGAAGCAGGTTCTTCTGCAGCGCCTCAATATGCAAATCCATGGGCGACACAAACCTCCGACTACCCATCTTCAACTCCTGACATCCCCAATGTCGGAGGTACTACAAGCGGGAGCGGGCATAGCTCTGGAAGCAAACGACCACGCTCTCCACCACCTACAAACCCTCAAACCAAACCTACCGCGTCCTCTGGGGGACGCCGCCGCAAACCAGATGCCAGTGTTAGTGTATTATCTGAACTTGTTGATCTAGGCAAGCAAAAACTTGAACTGGCACGTGAAATGTATCAATATGAAAAGGACTGCAAAAGTAGTATTCCAACAATTTCCATTTGCATGAGCCGAGTCTATGCGATGCCAGGCATGACTACAGAAAAAGCCCTGTCTGTAGGGGAAGCACTCAAAGATGTTAATAATCGTGAACTGTTTATGACAATGAACGACGAGATGGCAATAGCGTGGGTTGAGCGTCAAGTGTCAAACCAATCGTCTGTATATAGGCCATTTTTTCCTGGACACTAGTTTTTGTTTTTAATGTGTATGACTTTGTTTGAATGCTGTTAGATTTACTTTTTAATCATCATGTAATATGCTCATAAGACATTTCAATTATGTTTGAATGCTGTTAGAACTATTCTTTAATCATCGACTATATTAACAAGCATGCTTGAATTACTGTTATTTTACAACGTCATATGTTGCGCTTGTCAATGTTGAATATATATTGTACTTACAGCATTAATGGGTGATCCGAATCATGGTCATGTGTTTTCCTCCAAAATCAATACCATAATAAGGGAGCTTTTAGATGATGATGACGACATATGGGATGAGGTATTAGCGATGTTGGTTGAGCAAGGTTACTTTACATCTACCCATACTGTCGACAAGCAACCGTGTCGAACCCGCCCATTCACAGGGCACCAGGTGATATGTGATATATTGAATGGCCATCCTGACCGTGGGTACGACCAGTTTCGAATGCGAACAACGACTTTCATCGCACTTCGAGATGAGCTACTCCAAAAGGGATTGTTACAAAACACACGCCATATGACAATTGAGGAACAGTTGGGAATTTTTATGTTTTGTGTTGGACATGGGGTGGCTAATAGGGTAATCGCTGAAACATTTCAACATTCGGGTGAAACTATCAGTCGACATTTCAACAATGTGCTTCGGGCGATTGTGACGTTGAAAGACGATTACATAACATTTCCGGTGAATAATGTGTCGGTGCATGCCCGGATTAGAGATAATGTCAATTTTCACCCATTTAAGGTATGTATGCTTTTATATTTTTTAGTTCACTTATTTATATGTCACCAGTGTTCATTATAATAATTGCCTGCATTTTGTTTCATGTTTATTGCCAGAATGCAATTGGTGCAATAGATGGGACACATCTTCCGGTGGTTGTCAGCAAGAGCAAGCAACCGAGATTCCGGAATCGCAAAGGATTTACTTCGCAAAACATGATGGCTGCAGTATCCTTTGACCACGACTTTCTATTTGTCTGCACTGGTTGGGAGGGATCTGCAGCTGACATGAGAGTACTCCGATGGGCATGCGAAACTGGAGGATTCACTGTGCCTGAAGGTATATTGTACACATCAATTTTTATTTTGCATTTCTTTATTGATGGGGAATATAGATTTTAACATTGTAAATGTTGTGTAAAATTTATAGGCAAATATTATTTGGTAGATTCTGGCTATGCAAATACACACAGATTTCTTGCACCATATCGGGGGGAGCGTTACCATATTAGCCAATTTGAGGGAAACACACGAGGTCGCACTCATCGAAGTCCGCGCGACCTATATAACCATCGACATGCACAGTTGAGAAATGTGGTGGAGAAAACATTCGATATTTTAAAAAAACAGTTCAAGATCTTGACTGTTGCAACACCCTTTCCATATAAAGTCCAATGCCAGATTGCGATAGCATGTTGTGTTTTACATAATTTTATTCGACGACACTCCGGTGCGGATGCCATATTTAACGATGTGATAGAGGAAGAACCAAATGTAGAATTAGATGTCGAGGAAACGGTTCATAGTGTTGGTACTACTGAGTCACACAGAGGCGACGCGTTGCGCAAAATTATAACAGACGAGTTATGGAATAATCGCAGTTAGTTATATATTTGATTGCAATGTAAGAAATGTGTAATATATGTGATTGTATGATTACAATGTGTTTGTAAAATTATGTATGAATTCGAGTATGTAAAGGACTTTTCTGATGTGTATTGAACTGAATTATGCGGCATTCAATGGGATTGTAAATGACTTATTATTTTCTGATCTTTATGACCATAAAGGACTGATTTGTATGCGATTTAATCTGCTAAATATTATGTTTGTCCTATAATTGGGAGAATTTTTATTAGTGTAACGTCATTATTTCACACATTTGTTTGATTCGTTATTTACTTGATATCTGGTCATGACATTCTGTTTTACTGTTATTTAACATCCAGATAGTTATTATTAGTGCTTGAATTTTTTAAAATTTTTTTACTCACTATTTCACCATTTATGATTAATTTTAAAAAATAATATTATATGCTATTAATCAACCTTATAATAAATTTAGATTAATATTAAATTATACTATAAAAATATTTAAAAAGTATTTAAGAATGATAGAATATTTTAAAAGGAAAAAATTAAAATTTTCTTAGGTATTCTTTACTGGTTAAACAATCAAACATTTTAAATATTTTAATATATAATTTTATATAATTTTTTAGTACTTTTATTTATTTATTATATATTTTTAAATATTTTTTACAATTTTAAATAATATTTTAAATTTATTATTAGGTTGATTAATATAATAAATTATTTTATTTATATAATATATCATAAAGGGCAAAATAGTCAATACACAAATTTATCACTTATCAATTCTTCTTATTCCTCTATACTCAACCAAACACAATTTTTACCAATTTTTCTTATTCTCCTTATTCCTATATAATTTACCAAACACAATTTACTTTAATTCCGATATAACTCATAAATCGAACCAACCGCAAATTTACACTAATTCCGGCTAATATCAGAATCTGTACCTATCCCCGGTATAACAAAATTTTTCTAATCCCCGAACCAAACGCTACCTAAATAGAAAGAGGTCGGTGGTACCCATCCATCACCACGCTTGAGATAGCACGGGTCCGAATCGGACCGGACAAACCGGTTCGCCCTAACCCAACAGTTTACCTACCGATGGCGACGCAGGTGTTGGCGACCTCCTCACCGGCCCCCCTCCTCTGTCTTCAAAAGGAGACCCCCTCGTGATCTTCCGTTTCGACTTCAACCTCCTCCTCCTCCTCCTCCTCCTCCTCCTCTCTCGCTCGCTCGCTCGCTCGCTCGTGCTATTGCTGTCTCTCATGCCTCACTCTGACCCCGTTCTCATCCCTCTCCTCTCCTCCTCCTCTTCCTCTTCCTCTGATCTACTTTCTTAGCTTCGGCCATTCGATCCGATGGCCATGGCGATCGATGCGCCCCGCGGAGCGCTTGGTCTCCTCATCTTCCTCGTCGTCCTCCTCATCGCGTTGATGTCGCCGCGCGCGAGGCTCTGCGCCGTGGCGAGGCCGGATAAGGAGACGAGGGATAAGTTCTACGGCGATCTCGTCACGGGATCCTCCCGCAATAGCACCGGGGAGGGGAGCATCGCCGAGATGTTCGATCGCGTCCTCGAGAAGGAGTTCTCCGAGAACGATTCGCCCGAAGGTAAAGGAGTTAGCTCTTTATGGCATCTGTTTGATCGAGTTCCTTGTTCCTGTGTTATTGCGGATGTACTGTGTGTTTTGTTGGCTCGTAGAATGCCAAGAGGCTCTTATTCCAAGAATTTGGTATTCAATCTTGCGGCATTTCACTTGTAAATGAATATCACGTTTCAAGAGCAATTGCAACTAGATTCCCTGTTGTTAATATGCCCCTTTTCTTGTTTTTAGTTTTACTCTATTGTCAAGTTGTCTCTTCTTTCCGTAGTTTTCAGTAGGGTTTCGAGTGATTCCAAGGAGATGTAGTCTTGAGAGTGCTTAGTGGTAAGAGTGAATCCAAGAAGTTTGTTGTTGATATCTTGAGAGGTGGTGGGACACATTAATGCAGGTTTCTTCGATGGGAAATTCTTGACTATTTTAAGGTGTTACTATGGATGTTTATAGTTATCAAGCTTTATTTCATCGTATGATTTGCTTGGTTTCTGTACTTGTGGGTGCTGTGGCGTAGGTTACCTGAAACGTTGATTAATATGGTTCGAAGAACGAGAATGGGATCGTAAAATGCCACTTGCTCTAAAACATGGAACGATGGGGGTAGTCTTCATTGGCATGCTTTATATGAATAGAAAATATTTACGTGAAATAAAAAATGTAAATAAATAAAATATTAGATACATACATATACTATATACATAAAATATGTGTATCGCTCTCGATATGATTCCAGTATAGAGTTAAAATGTTACGATGGGATCACTTGTTTTGCTGTTCCAATTCGTTAATGATCCCAAAATCAGATCTCACATTCCAATTGAAAATTTGAATGAAATTTTAGGAATTAGGTAACCATGGTTGTGGCTGCTCAAAGGTCTGTTTATCTTTGAATAGCGATCAACGGGCCTTTACAAGAACATATGTTTCTAGATTTTTCATAAATTGACAATAAATTTTGTACTATTGTCCACTGGAGTACATGAGAGTATCTTTTGTACATGTGTTCAATTTTGGCATCCAAGAGAGATCTTGGAAAAATAAGGTGCTTATTACTGTCATCTTTACTTGCATTTTAGTTATTCATTCCCATAATATGCTATCCTTACATATCCATTGTTATCTTCTTGTTATTTAGCATATTACCAGTGCTAATTAGTCCTGATGCCAGTATGCATTTTTCACTTCATTTCTCATACCTTATATATATTCGTTGTAATCAACTTATCACTTATTGTGATGCTTCCAAAGACATGTGATTCTGCTGAGATAGCATTTCCTTTGCCAGGTCCTGAAAAAAGTAGCTTCAACAACAGCGTAGCAGATCATCAAGTAGGTGTGACTTTCCTCTTATGTTCTCATTTGAAACTTGATGCTTTTTGAACTTTGGAGGAGTATCTATCTTTTTTTATTTCTTCTTTCCACACGTTATTTTGGATGGAGATAAAGTAGAAAAATACTAATCTGGCAGAAACTGTCAATCAATAAATGAGTAATTTAAAAAGTTATTTTCAACTAGTTATTTATATTAGTAGATCCCATCATTCCATAATACTGTAGGGCTGTAGGCACTAGATGTATGAAGATGAACCACCAAATTTTGAGATGCTTGGAGGTTTAAAAGTCAAGAAAAGAAAAGTAAATTAAACATTTAGCCAATACTTTAATGAACCTAATACAGAGGATCAAGGAGTCTGTCTAAGCATGCCTTAGTGATTCCGCTTGAGTTCTAATTTTCTGAATTAATCCCAGAGGTATTTATAATTCAGAATAATATGTGGCTTAAATTCATACATAACATTTGTTTCTTTTGCCAAGGGCTTTACTAATTGATATATGCCTGCATTACTTTAAATTCAATTTCTTGATCTCTTTAATTTTGCCATATATACGCACAGCATTAATATATGGAATTATTATTTACTTTTCTTGCCACTAAGAGGGCATCATATATTGCTGAAGTACCTAGCTTCGGAAGATGTTCACTTTTCATCTGCGTTAGTGGGAGCTCTTTCATGACTTTTAAGGACAATTTTCTGATATATATTTAGATTGCTGGCTTTAGTGGGAGCTCTTTCATGACTCAGACTTGCTAAGTATTGGTTGATTTTCTATCAGGATAATGGTAAAAAAGGGCATATACTTCATCATATTCTTGTATGTTATTCTTTTTATCAAGGATTCCTGGTTGTTCTTTTTATCAAGGATTCCTGTGCCACTGGCACCGCTTGTGCCGCTGTGCCGCTGTGCCAGCGGCATGGGGCGTGCCAATGTCGACACGCCCCTTTGTGCTAATGGCACTCCCACTAGCACATTGGCACGCATTGGCACACATTGGCATGGATTTTTTTTTATCAAATGTTCATAAAAAAACATAGCCTTTTAGATTGTTTTAATATCTCTAATTATTGCTCAAGTATTATATCTCGTACAATTTAGTAAAAAGGGAGCCATAAAAATCTTAATAACTAATAAAAAATGTTTTATATATATTATGTAAGTATATGCTTGAAAACAAAACTAAAGCCATAATTGGGTTAAAAAATGTATAGAAAGACACTACCATAAGGAAATTCATTACATCTAAGATGATAAAAAAAAATTTGAGGGAGATCTTCTTTTTGTTTCTTTTTTCACTAAAAGTTGATGTCTTATGCAATTGAACTCATTAATTGCAATTAATGTTAGCAGATTTACAAGATTTATATTTGGAAAAACCTTTGTAAAATTTTTCACCTGAAAAAAAACTTCAAAAGACCTTCAAAAACTCAAAAAAAATATTTTGTCGATACCGTATCGGCACACCCCCATGCCACATTTTGGCATGGCGTCCGCGCAGTACAGCACAGAAGACATGTGCAATCTTTCCTTTTTATTAAAAGTTTTAATGGCCAATTAGTTGTTATGATGACTACCATGTACTTTTTATTTGCTATTATGCCAATACCATATATATTTATCCTAATATCAGACACTGATTCTATTTTTGTGGCTTTATTAGTTAGACTATTTTGAAGTCTCTTCTTCTAACGTTCTGTAAAGTTTACTCCACAGACTTACTTTTAGAACTGTACAGGCTGTTTTGGAGACTGTAGCTATTATTACGCATGACAAGTCAAAGAAAAATGGTTCGGAGGAGAAAAGGTATAAAAATATTTTCAAGGTGGCATTAACTAGCTGCAATTTAACGATGAGTTTATGGTGACTTCTATATTGCCTTTTATTATAGCGCCGGCAAATCTTTCCAAATTGGTGATGTCTTTTCACTGGAAAATGAGGGTTCTGATGATACTACAACCTTGATAGATAGAAAGGTAATTTCACAGACAACATGTTTTACTGATATGCAGAAATTTTTGGGTTTTTTTTGTCTGATAATTTTTGATTGACCCTTCTAAAGCACTTTCTTGTAATCTGCGCAGGACAATGTATTTGTGATGTCAAATCGTAAATCTAAGTACCCAATGCTTCAAGTGGATTTAAGGTTTGTTTTTTAAGTTAGATATTAGAAATATCTTGTATATAATCTGTCGTTTATAATTGGTGATACTTGTGAGCAGCTTATTTGATGACAATGATTGCTTGCAGGTTGATTTCTGATCTGGTGGTTGTAATTGTTTCAGCTACTATTGGTGGTATCACCTTTTCCTGTTTGGGCCAGCCAGTAAGTAGTTACAATATGCTCTTTTCCTGTTAAAGCAGTCATTCTACAGTTAAAAATGTGGTTGCACCTCTTCACTTATGTTGAAAGGTGCTCCACAGTGACATGTGTTCTTCTTCTGCTTTTGCTTATGGATTTTATGTTTTGTGCTGCTTACATTTATAAGGTCATTGTTGGTTATCTTCTTGCGGGGTCTCTCGTCGGACCAGGAGGGTTGAACTTCATCACTGAAATGGTGCAGGTAATTTGATAGCGTTCAAATATTTGGAATTTTATCCTTTCTAATTTTTTACCTCTTTTGTTGGTTTAGCTGCACATTCCTCTACTTCTGATCAATTCATATTGACTGGTTTCTCCAGAATCTGCTGTAGTCAATCGGTACTACTACTAAATGGTTCATCCTTAGGTAGTAAAGATAAAATAAGTTACTTATGCACCTATATACTCCTAAATGATTCATCCTTTTGGGGTGGAAACTGATTTGTTATAGATGGGGGGAAAGTGGGCAGCCCTTTTTAACCATGTGACCATGTGACCATTCCTGTACATGGGATTCAGATATGGAAATGGATATTAAAATGTGGAAGTCCTGTTCAAACCAGATGTTAAATGGATAGGAATAAAAAAAAAGGTCTGTCATTGGCAAGTGGCACTAGGTGCATGTTACTGTGCATTCATATGCTAGCTTCTAAATAACATGTATTGAAGGATATGCAGAAAATGTTATGCTTTATGAAATTTCTAAATTAATGTTCTTTTAGGCTATTCTTAGTGATGCTATATTTCTTATCTCAAGTGTTTTCTGTATGATATATTTCCTTCACATTCAGGTTGAGACTGTTGCACATTTCGGTGTGGTTTTTCTTCTTTTTGCTTTGGGCCTCGAATTTTCATTGACAAAGGTATCTATCTGTATGAGACTAACAAGTATACTCTATCCTTACATGATTCAATTCTGTGCTGACACTGTTTAATCTCATGCAACCACTTATCTAAACAATGCCAGTTAAGAGTTGTTGGACCTGTTGCTGTTTTTGGAGGTCTACTTCAGATTCTTATTTTCATGTCCTTGTGTGGTCTAACTGCGATGGTACGTTAATGTTTACTTTATCTTTACTGGGATCTGCTCTGTCATGTATCCCAGATCTTTTTTTTGAATGGAATGTATGAGCTTTTCTGTCTTAAGTTTGAGGTTTTGATTTCATACAGTTATGCGGCGCGAAACCTTCTGAAGGTGTATTTGTTGGCTCTTTCCTATCAATGTCATCTACTGCAGTGGTGATGATTTCAAGTCTAATAAATAGATTCAAGCCTTTTAACATTTTCTTCTCTTTTTTCTAGACTAATTATTTTACCTTTCATTACCATTACCAGGTCTCTAAATTTTTAGTGGAAAAGAGTAGTACAAATGCTCTTCACGGTCAAGTAACAATCGGTACTCTTATTCTGCAGGTTTGGTTTATGAATTGTTCTGCTTTTAAATCATTATGAGATAGGTCATATGTTACCATTTCCTAGGCTTCTTTTCTCCCTGGCTAGACCACCATACCATGTTAAACCACTATTTTTTTTTTTTTTACATATATCCAAGGACCACCATACTATGTGGCTGTGATGCACTGTATTGTTCAACTATATTGCCATCGTTCAATCATCCAGTCAATAAGAAAACTGTCGATAATGTGGCTTTTAAAAAATGTAGCCTCAGTAATCAGTATAGACATCACTTGATCCTGCAGGTTGTGATGACAGCATACCATCACATAGAATGAGTAAAGTATGTTTCTAAGCTGGAAATATTGATTTCTTAATTGCTTTTTCTCTACAGGATTGTGCTGTGGGTCTACTCTTTGCTTTGCTTCCAGTTTTGGGTGGTAGCAGTGGTGTTTTCCGAGGAATAATGTCTATGGGAAAGTTGTAAGAGGCTATAACAACTTGTAATGAACATAGTTTAACCTAAGTTCTCCAAAAACAAAGTCTGATCTGAAAATTCATATTTAAGTTAGATTTAGACAATAAGATCTGTGTTAATGTGCTTGTCGAAAAAAATTGTCACTTATAAATTTGTTATTCTTTAACAATTAATAATTGTGAGTGATGTATTAGATGTTCTTTTACAATTAATAATATAGTGAGTAATGCTCATTTGAAACATTTCCATACACAGGTTGATGGTCTTGTCCCTGTTTATAACTGCTGCAACTATACTCTCTTGGTCTTTTGTTCCTCGTTTCTTGAACCTTATGATTCAGCTGTCATCACAAGTGAGTTGTTTCCTCTGCATGATTGCATCTTTTGACAAGAATTGTCAAGAATTAGAATGCTTTATCCTTAACCGTATTATGTTTTTCTCCTAGTTATCAGTGATTCTCACTTGTCTACTATATGCAATTAGAGTTTGGTGACTTCTGTCAAAATGAAAGTTAATAATAATTTTTGTTTGATATGCTGAAAATTCTTACATATTGTTAATTAAGCTCAAATTGAACCTGAAAAAGCTAGTATGCAACAACCTGTACATGGCTGTCCTTTCAGCAAAAGTTTGTCTATATATTTGGGGTAAATTACATCATTAGTCCCTAAACTCTTGCATGACTTTCACTCTGGTCCCTAAACTTCCAGTTGTTGCATTAGAGAGTTCGAACTCGAACTTTTAAAATGTTCCAGTGTTAGTCCTGCCTTCAGCTTCTGTCACCAAAGGCAGAAATCTTACATGGCATGCTAACTCACTGATCCTAAACCCATTTATTATCCACATGTGTTTAACATCTCCTTGATTGGCATACTTAATTCTTTAAAAGTTTTATGAATCTTGATTGTCATGAACATTCATTATTGTTGGCAGAAAAAAGTAATTTAGGGGCTTAGAATCAGTGACTTGCATGGCACGTTAGATTTCTAAATCTTCAGGCAATCAAAGCTGACGGCAGGACTAAGCTGGGAATGTTTCAAAAGTTCCAGCCCTCTAATGTAATAAATCAAAGCAAAACTTGAGCAATAGTTTAGGGACGACTGGTAAAATTTACCCTATATTTTGTTATTGCTAAATAATTTTTCTGTTAATGTGGATATCCATCACATAAATCTCATGTCCTCTTATGTCCCATAGTAAAAGCATAACCCTTTATTGAGTTCTTCTCACAATATATATCTCATTTGTTATTTACTAGAGTAAAGTTCTTCTCACAATATATGTCTCATTTGTTATTTACTAGAGTAAAAGCAAAAGCCTTTATTGAGTTCTCCTCACAATCTATCAGCACATGTATCACATGTGACATGCTTGAAACCCAAATAATAGGGCATGTGGAATTTGCTTCACGGTTGGGCTGAAATGCTTTATAATAGTGTCAACTGTTGAGTGCATAGCATCATAATTACTACAATTGAGAACGGTCACGTGATGAAAAAGAGAGATCAAGGAAGTTTCTATAAAGTGGCGGATAGCTGTTTGCTAGTACCGGACATAAAAGTTATTTCTTTTGATCTTGTTCCGATTGCAGCTCTGTAACTTACTAATATTTTATTGCTAAATGTATGTAATGATGAGTTCCAGTTATTGCCCTTTCAGTCCTCTTTTTTATCATAGATTTCTATGCATTTTCACTTAACCCATTTGCTGAATTTGCAGACGAATGAACTATACCAGTTGGCATCCGTGGCTTTTTGTTTATTACTGGCATGGGTGAGTGCATGCTAAGTTTTGTCCTCACTTTTTTCCTTTTAAAAAAAAACAATTTACAGTCCAGTTTTGCACACTTGAACATAAGTTTTTGGTTTCTGTTTATCATTACGCAAGAACTTCCCCACAGTGTAAGCTGCAATTTGGAGTCAACTTTTCTTTTAGCTACCGTTGATTGTGTTGCTGTTCCACGAACCACTACTGTTACAGTTTTCCTGATCTTTTACTTTCCTTTTTTACGTATGTCAGTGCAGTGATAAGCTAGGATTGAGTCTTGAGCTTGGTTCATTTGTAGCTGGTGTTATGATATCCACCACGGATTTTGCCCAGCATACCCTGGAGCAGGTTAGAGTAATTTGTGTATATCTCGAAATAAACATTATACGAAAAGCATGGGAATTTCTGTGATCAGCTCTATTACCTTTTATATTATATTAAACACATTATTTTTAATTATGAGCCAAAATAAATAGGTTTTATTTTTTTAATTAGTTAAATATAAATTTGGTGCTGATCTTTGACATGTTAAGACGTTTAAAGTCTGCATGTACTTTAATGGGTCACTTATCACTGTTATTTGTTATTCTTCTATCAGGATACATGTTTTAGGTATGAAGTTTTGGCCTCGTTTGGTATTGTTGCCTTTTTTTTTTTTTTTTTCAACACTAATTCTATACAATTTTGTTTGTTGGAGGAAATACTTCTCATTTGTTGTTATAGTTGGTTAGCTTACAATGCATCTACCTAAATGATAGATGACAACTTCTTTAAAAAAATATTGGAAGCAAAAAAAAGTTGTTTTCAAGTTTTTGTTTTTTGTTGCCAAATAAACACTTTGGATAAAAGGATTGCTTGCAATCCATAGTCCACTCCTGCACCTTTTGATATACAAATTTTTATTTTAAAAAATAAAAAGAAAACACAATACCAAACGAGGCCTTTGTTTTTTGTTTTTTGTTCTCTTTTGTTTTTGTCACTTTATAGTAATAATTCTAATACTCTTTTGTTTTTCTCCTCTTAAGGTGGAAGCAATACGCAATCTATTTGCTGCACTTTTCCTTGCTAGTATCGGCATGCTCATACACGTTCAGTTCCTGTGGAACCATGTTGATATATTACTTGCAGCTGTTATTCTGGTTATTATAATCAAGACAATTGTTGTAACAATAGTAGTAAAAGCATTTCGGTACAGCGCCAGAACAGCTTTTGTGGTAAGCATCACAAGCAACATTTATTTTTATTGTGCCACTAAGATAGCTTTATTCTAATAATTAGAATATTTTACTCTGTTGTTTAATGCTTTTTCTACTTTTGGCACATAGGTGGGTCTATCATTAGCTCAAATTGGGGAGTTTGCGTTCGTTTTATTGAGCCGTGCTTCACATCTTAAGCTTGTTGAGGTGAATATTCTCATCCCATTCTGGATCTACTTAATGCTCTATATATATTTAGTTAGAAGTTGGCTCATGACTTTTGAGGGATTGCTTAGGCTAAGGAAAATGTTAGAAGGCTATGGTTACAGGACCGGTTGTGCAAACAAGGCTTGTAACTTGTTTGCCTTTTCGCAGTGTTGATATGGGTATTCTCATATGCTGCTAATATTGATTCTTGACTTTTGGTTAATTTCTATATTTTCTACAAGGCAAGAGAAAAATTGCCGAAGTTACTCTCTTCTATCATCTGTAAACAATTCGTCAGTTACAAGTTGTACAATGAGTTTTTTCCTCCCTTGATCTCCTTGATTCAATCTGCTGCCCACTATTTCACATGTTATCTACTCTATTCGTCTTTTAGATCCTTTAGTCAAAAATATATCCCACCTATCATACCATGGGGATAACTTTAATTAGGACTGAAGGCTTAATTCTTGTTGTTTTTGCAGGGAAAAATGTATCTCTTGCTTTTGGGAACAACAGCTCTTAGTTTGGTAAACCTCTTCTGATTTAATTGCTTTTGTAATCTAGCCATTTTTGTCTGAGAGAGAGAGAGAGAGAGAGAGAGAGAGAGAGAGTATATCTAACTGCCTTTTCTCTCTGCAGGTAACAACACCTCTTATTTTCAAACTAATACCTGCAGTAATGCACCTTGGTATTCTTATGCATTGGTTTCCTTCCGAGAGCAGCATGCAGAATGAGGTGTGTTCAATCACTTTTTTTATTACATTCAATCGCATCTCTTAAGTAATTCCGGCCCAAGCTTATGTTCGTAGTAATAACTTGCCATAAGAACAACGGGATGTTAGTTTTTGATGATTGTCCTCTTTCTTTACTTTCATGGAAAACTTGGAATTTGCTTAAACTAGTAATGCGAGTGAGCTTCTACCAGTGCTGCTAAACTGTGAGGCGTTTCTGAAGCTTCAATACTCTTTGCCTGTTAACTGCTTACAGGATAGAGCAACCATGCTTGAAGTCTACAACAGGTCACTTTGACATCGCCCACTTATTACCTAATATAAACAAAATTTGAAGTTCACCAGAGTTCTTCCAACTGTTCTTGCTGCAGAACATTTCACAACAGATTTTACAGTTCTTCGCTGCCTACAAAATCAAAGTGACGAATAAAGAAGATCCCCGCCATTTGGCACTCGTGAGCAGTTGTTTTGTAAACTGAAACTAGTTGGCATTTCTGTGTCCTGTAAATATGCCCAATATTGGATTTCAGAAAATTCTTTCACACGACAAAATTTGTATCCAGGACGTTGTTTTTTATCTTGAATAGTTAGAAGGGAAGCTTATTCTAGAGGAATGCCTTCTTCCATTGTATAATTTTCAAAGAGGAAGTTACATGTAAGACTCGGAAAAATTGATGAAATAGCCATTAATTTCAGCTCTTTTGCATATTTTGATGGTTATCGTTAAGTTTCTGTTTAAGATGCGGTTAGCTTTAGAGCCCTTATGGGATTCAATCACCTTTTCTTCATTGTCCTTAAGTGGGGGCTTATCTTAAATTTAAGTCAAGATAAGCAGCATGTCTTTTCGTAGATAGTGAGACCAGAGCAAGGAAGTGGTGGTCCTACAAGTCTCATGTATATGATGAGGAAAGGTTCATCCAAGTCAAGGTATTATCCTTAATTAATGTTGCTAAGATTAATTCCTATTCCTAGATGCTTAGTAGAGTGCCTAAAATGGCTTTCATTATGCTTTGCAAACAAGCAGATACAGGAGCTGCTGATGTATTACATAGCCAATTGAAAAGTGTGTTGCTCATTTCTCTTAATATTGCTATATTGGTACAATATTAACATGGTGGTGAAAGCGCTCAGTTGCAATACCCACCATGGAGCGATCTTTTTTGAAAAAAAAAAACTCTCAAACAGAAAAGCAACTTGTAGTATGACTGTCATCCATTGTCTTACTCGTCTGCATGCACGAGTCTTTGATAAACTTGTAGGTTATGTTACTGTTGCTCCAGCTGCGGCCGAAGGGGAAGCATGTGACAAGACCCCTTCCTATGAATTCCTGCAAGCATAGCAAAGCGAGCACAATCTCAATGCGACAGCAAAAGATGACAGGAAATGTTTCGTCTTTGCGGAAATGATTATAGCCG